>JAVRXN010000009.1:113442107-114642107 GCA_033556935.1 Timema podura
CGTCCTCGTTCGTAGATTTTAGATAGTCATATTTGGTAGACAAATCCAGCCTGTTATATAGTGAGTTTCGTCGCACGGAAAAAGGGGAGGTAATTCTAGCACGTAGTTGCTAGCTGTCTTCGGGCACGTAGGCACTTTGTAGGGTTGTTCCATCAGAATATTAGAACAAGTCGGCGATCATTCGATGTTTGTTTTGTTTGGGGAAGTTCTTCTGACAGCCATCAGAGGGCAGTCGGATAATTGTCTTCAATCATACTCCATGTCGTCACGCCTCAGTTTCAATCTGACCAGACGGAGAGTGAATACGTGTTGACAGTAGACTTTCGTTAGCTTGGCCCATTCTTCACATTGGCTGCATGGTGTAGGTCAGCTTTGGTGGCGGCTAGTGATAGAAGATTTCATAGGTAAGTTCATGGACTGTACAGGATTGTACTGTATGAAATATACTGTGCCGTATTATCTTGCCGTATTAGCCTACAGGGACTACAACAGAAAAATACTATTGTAGGGATTCTATTTGTGTCGGAACAATTGAGCGGGTGATATGAATTGATAGTTACGTATCAACATTATAATGGGGTGGATCCAATTGTAAATAACTGTAAGTTAATGTTACATATTGTACGGCAGATGACAGCACAAAACAGCTACGTATTATAAGTGTTAATCAACGCTTGGCATTGCTCCTCATCTCTCTACTTTCTTTCACAGGCAGCGCTGGAACAGGTCCAGAGGAACCTTGCTCCTCGTCTCTGTCACAGGCTGCGCTGTAACAGGTCCGGCGTAACCTTGCTCCTCGTCTCTCTGTCACATGCAGCGCTGGAACAGTTCCAAAGTAACCTTGCTCCTCGTCTCTGTCACAGGCTGCGCTGTAACAGGTCCAGCGTAACCTTGCTCCTCGTCTCTCTGTCACATGCAGCGCTGGAACAGGTCCAAAGTAACCTTGCTCCTCATCTCTGTCACAGGCTGCGCTGTAACAGGTCCGGCGTTACCTTGCTCCTCGTCTCTCTGTCATATGCAGCGCTGGAACAGGTCCTAAGTAACCTTGCTCCTCGTCTCTGTGACAGGCTGCGCTGTAACAGGTCCGGAGCAACCTTATTCCTTTATGCTCCTGAGATATTTTGAAGCAGTCGTACAGTAGAAAGAAAGTGGATACGTTGTGTTCTTGTCACAGCACTGAGATCAGGTCCAGCGCAACCTTACTTATCTATTATATACCTAGTTTAGTTTTAGTTTGGGGAGTCACAAATGAGTTTTTAGGAGGAAAGCTTTCGTAGTAAAAAAACAATATTTCCACAATACAAGTACAGTATGTAATGTATTCGCACAATAAATTGTTACGTTAATGTTAAACATTGAAAGGGCCGACTTGGTGATCTAATGATTCAAGGCAAGGTTCAGCAATCTACGGCCCACTGACTGGTTTTATCTAACCCACAAAATATTTAGTAAGCAATTGTGTTCAATAGAATTAATAACTAATTGCTATATGAAAAATGTAAAGTTGAGCTTTTTTTTCGAATAGGCCCAACAATTATTTTTTAAACACGATATCAAAAAGGTTGCAGACCCCTAGTCTCTGGCGTTACTCTTGAGATAGATTGAACTGCCGATATAGGGAGATTGGGGTTCGATCACGGTTGGTTGCAATGAGGGTGGTTTTACGTAAATGTTTTCCACTCTCATTTCACACAAATGTAGGTGAACTTCCTCTAAAATCAGCCATATCCATCCCTAACAAATTAGAGCAATTAGTGCATATGGCTATAAACCGAACGGGCAGTAGACACGATGCTTAAAAAAAATTAGGCTGGGAGTAGTTTTGTATATAGGAGCTGTGACAAAAAGGAACAGGTCCAGTGGTGGAGCAGTAGCTTTGACCGCAACACGCCCTACACTAGATTTCGCTTTCTTCATAATTTGATTATTAGATGGTGATCTTGAACGACCCGATTTTAAACCTATGGCACTAGCTTGAGAGTTTTGTCGAATATTTGATAATAGTTCTGTCATAGCCGAATCGACATCGCACTCATCTCCGGAATCCACCGTTCCCTACCACAATGATAGACGTCACGGTCTATTACAACACAAAACACTGCCGTCTACAACCAATGCCAAACATCGTCTCATCTCACGATATTTTTCAATCTGACCTCACGAATTTTTTTTTTCAAGACCTGACACTTGACAGCATTGTTCTGTGGTGTGATAGCAATACTTTTAGTTTACTTGTCAAAATGGATATAATTAGAATATAGACTGCATCTTAATGGTTATCTTATAAAGTATCGTTTAAAAAGTGTTAATTTCAAATTGATTTATGTGATGGCAGCTTTTCATCAAAATCATAATGGTGATATAGTTCATCTTAATGTTGGAGGCACAAGGTGAGTTTCATACAAAATAACTTTGTTATACAATATTGATTACAAAGTTTTAGTTTTAATAACTGAATTAAACCTACTTTAATTATTTGTGAGGTTTTTTTAAAAAAAATCTCATTTTGCCACGTCGGAACTTATAGTTATATAACAACACATGCACACAGTGATAGTTATTCTTGTTTATTTTAATGAGCTATTAGCTTGTTGCTCATCGATAATCAAATTTTGTAAAAGGTATTTAAAACACATTCAAACGCGATTTTTTTATAGCTTTGACAACTTTATAACCTAACATTCCATTGTAAATAAAAATAAACAACACTTATGAAGTGAAACAATAAACAAAAGTGGGTGATATTTTGTATTGAGATTAGGAAAAGTCATATCAATAGATAAAAGACTACAAACTACATCTAAATAAAGCTACAGAAACGATCCATAAATATCTGTGAAAATAGCATCCTTATAGATATTTTTAATTAAAGACATAGTCTACCAAATAAAATGGTAAACAAGAGCTATGTATGTGGACAGTAAAGATTCATTGCATAAACACTATAGATCCATGTTATTATTGAATAGAATTAATAATACAAACTTTTTTGAATCCTATCACGCCTAAAGTCCATCTACCATAGGGGTATAGGCCTAGGTAAGTGACAGCTAGCAAAAGTTACCATCTACACTCTTATCCATTTGTCAAACCATATGATCTTCAAGAACACATGTTGAGTTATCGTAACCTTTGGCAATCAATTTTTTTATAACAAGTTATTTTGGATTATTTTTTCTATTTGTAAGCATTTTTACACTATTTAAATACAAACTTAATGAAATAACCATTTGGATTATAACTATTATTTTTTTTAAAGTGGTGTCTGTAGCTTGCTTAAAATGTTATAACAACGAGAGATTCTAAAAGGCTGTCTTTTCTTCAAAAAAATAACATGGCGAACCGGATGAAATTAGGGTTGTTGATGCAGTCATATAAAATGTTTTCGGTTATTTTCATGCACACGTGTTTATTAAATAAAAAACCTTTTTTTAAACTAACATTTTGTATGGCACACTCCTCTATAAGGTATTAAAAACCATCTTGATTTTGGTGGCAAGTTATAAGAAGATACAAATTTTAAGACAATACTTTTTAATTTACTATTTCGTGTACTATTATCTTTTGTGGCGAGAACTGCTAAACAAATAACTTACATAAGTTAGTGGTTTTATTTGTATTTATTATTCTTTACCTTAGTCATGAAAAAGCCAATTATAGGCCTGAAGTATATTAATTCTTACAGAAGCACCTATTATTAGGATCATTTGATAAAACTTTATATTGATATTGTAGTATTACCTAGCAAAAATAATTATTTTCAAATAGGCTTACATTAGTTAATTCCAACCAATGTTTGAAATAAAGAACCATCTGGTAGCTTTCACTTACCTACACTCCTACCGTAGGTGGGATGTACCCCTATTTATTATCACTAACAGGTTTTAATGTAATTTGACCTGTATATTTTAAGTTACAGGCCTAAAGTTTATTACCAACTAAGTGTCTGGGCTAGTTTACTGTATTTTGTTTTGTTTTTTGTTTCAAAAGGTTTTCTACTTCTCGGCAGACTTTGATGTGGGTCCCCAACTCATTTTTCACAGCCCTTTTGAGTGGGAGAATGTCAAGTTTAAGGGATGAGATGGGGGCCATCTTCATTGATCGTGATCCAAAAATGTTCGCTACAATCCTCAACTATCTGAGGACAAGAGACATAGACTTGAGTGTAGACATTCGAGCTTTTCGCCATGAAGCAGAGTTTTATGGAATCACACCACTTGTGAAAAGGCTCATGCTCTGTGAAGACCTTGGACAGTCATCTTGCGGGGATGTGTTATTTTATGGATACCTTCCTCCGCCATGTATGCAAATACTTGACACTTTATTGTTTATTTTAGAAGATACATTTATAGAGATATTTAATCTTTCATCTTAAACTTTAAAGCCTGTTTTAATTGTTTACTGTCAGGGTGTCCAGCGACCTGGAAAACAGGGAAAAGTCAGGGAATTTGCTTAGTTAGGGAAAAGTAATGGAAAAGTCAGGGAATTTGATCAAATTTCTGGAATTTTCACATAGTCACTAAAATAATAGGCCTACGCTACTTTCATTTACAATAATCAACTGTCAAACATTTTTCTTCACTGTGAATTTATTTAAGTACAGTTGTCCATCTTGAATATACTAATCTCAATTCTCAAAGTCAACTTGGGATTTTCATCTAATATTTCCACCCCTCTATCGTGTCTTTACCCAAAGTTGAGTCATTAGTTCATTAGTCTGTGTAAGGCAATCTTTTAATGTATGAATATGATCTAACTCAAATCTAACTAGGAACTCACAACCCAATGACCCATTGCTCTAGGATTACATCCTTTAACCCCTTGCGTAGTTGGCTAACGCGCTAGTCGTGTTGAGCTCGACCGCCGAGGACGGGGAGATCGAGGTTCGAATCTCGGTCGGGTGAACTGGGGGTGGTTTTTCCTAAATGGTTTTCCACTCTCCCTCCACGCAAATGCGGGTTCACTTCCTCTAAATTCAACCTCCCAATTCCTAATCCAATAGCGTAATTAGTACTTAAGCGTATAACCCGAATGGGTAGTAAGACGCGGTGCTAAATATTATTTTATTATTATTATTATTCTTTAACCCCTTCATAGAGTGCTACAATTTCAAAATGTGAATGTGTCTAAAAATATTATTACATTAAGTTGAGATCTTAATAGTACAATAATGTTTATAATATTGTGCCTGGAAAAGTTGGAAATTGGCTCTGGAAAACCTGGAAAAGTCAGGGAATTTTAAGATGTAGTTTGGCTGGACACCCTGCTACAAGAGGGATTAATATAGTTAGTATACAGTAGTAAAAATATAAAATAGGCTGTCATTTGATTTCCTTTCAATGATATATGAACACTAATATTAATTTGAAAAAGCCAAGGTACATTCAATCTATTATACCCTCATTATAAATGACTACAATTAATTTGAGGTAGCCTGTTTACACTAACTATATTAATCCCACTTGTAAAAATATGGATCATATCTTATTCCCTTTTCATTATACTATATGATAAACTATCAATTTGATGCAGGGACTACAGTCAACTTAACATTCATATAGACCTAATGTAGCATTCACTTAATTTTCACGCAACTTAAAGAAACAGTGTGTGATCAGGATTCATGTAACAAACCTAACGTATAAATATGAGCAAAATATAGTCAATAAAGTTGGACTATTTGAAAATAAACTGTTCACTAAATTGAAACCCAAGCATTTAGGACTGATTGTGCAACAAGTCCTTGCAATCAGGGCTGTAGAGTCGATATGCCAAGCCTTCGACTCTAACATCTCTATTTTTCTACTGTCCAACCACAACTCCAACTCCTTAATAAATGGCTATAGCATATTAATTAGTAATAACAAATTTACTGCAGTTAATTGTTCCAATAAAGCTAACTTCATAGAGTACTTCTATAGTATTGTGAATTTATATTTAAATTAATTTGTCAATCCAAATTACAAATATTGGTCCTAAAGAATTAAAAAAAAATAGAATTAATATTATAAGTTCTTATTTTGAAGTCTGAGTACATTTTACCGACTTCAACAACAGCCAAAATTGCTTTCCACTCTGATTCCACAACACTGATTGTTATAGAAGTTTTACTGTAGCTACAAAATGAAGGGTTAGAAGAGCCAACTGTTTTAGCTTTCGTGAGACATACTAAATCGAAGACATCATCTGCACACAATAAACAGACAAAAATTCAAAATAACTTAGCCGTGTTGACAACAGGATTGTCTGGCAGGAACACGAGGGTACCCTTCACTTATTGTTAACATAACATAGAAGTTCTCCACTAGACATTCTCTTATATTAAATGTGTGTTAAGTTAGAGTTTTATTATAATACTCTTGGCACGAGGAAACCTACTTATAATAACTATAATACTCTTGAAATTAAAATTGTTCACAAATTGATAAGTGGTATTGGTGAAGGATTGGTGTGCTAAGTCAAAAGTCCTGGGCTTAATCCAGTGTCCAGGAGTCATTTTTCAACTAAGTTAATCAAATTTACATGAAATTTGTTTAAGTTAAACCTATTACTCATACATTCAACATGTCCTCTTTGGTATTTTATTATTATTATTATCATCATCATTATCATCAAAGAGGGTTCAATTCATATTCCACTCAAGACCATCGACGGAGGTCTGGAGGATACCTCCCAACCCAGCTCCCAGTGAATAATAGTGATATTCTATTATGCTATCAAAATTTTTGTGGTCTACAAACCAAAGCAAGGGAATTATTTACAACTGTTTGTTTGAATGAATTCTCTATTATTTGTTTGGTTGAAACTTGGCTCTCTAGTGAGTTTGTTAATGAAAATTACTTTCCCCCTAACTATATTGTTTATAGAGCCGATAGGTTATACGATGAAGCTACCGTCTCAAGGGTGGTGGTGGGGTTCTCATTTCTGTCATTGATACTATTTCTGGTGTGGTCAGGAGAACTGACCTAGAGAATATGGAATGTGTCTGGATTGAAATCCCAACATTTGATCGCCAAAAACTGTTAATTGGGAACATATATCTTGCTCCTCAAATAACAGTCGAAGCATTTAATAATCACTTTACATTTCTTGAAGGTGATTTGGCTAACTACCCCTATCGAATAATACTATTAGGTTATTTTAACTGCCCCAAAATTGATTGGAAATATCATCATGCTCAAAGCATTTCGCATTTCTACATTAAATTAAAAGCTACTCAACTTCTTGCTTCAACTAACATAATAGGATTAGAACAACTTAATAAAGCTGATAATGACAGTAACCTCCTTGACCTTGTTTTTACTAATTTTCACCACCCCTTAGTAACTCATAGCTCTCAATCACTAGTGAATATTGATTTAGCTCATCCACCTTTTATTGATTTCATTTGATGTACTGATTGCTACTAAACACCACCACATATATTGACTTTGCATGTGGTGATTACCTTAATCTTTATAATGACCTGGCCCCTGCTGATTGGTCTTGTGTTTATTCTCCTACGGATGTTAATTTGGCTGTAGATAATTTTACCAATTTAGTCCAAAGGAAAATCAAAGTGCACCTTCCTTAAATTACTATTCTTAATTCATTCAAATATCCGAATCTTTTTTTTCTACTCTTAAATTCTATATTAGGAAAAAAAATAATTTTTTTTTAAAGTTTAATTTAACAAATAATAGTATATACTATTCACATTTTCTCCTTTCGTAAATTAGTTAAAACTACTTTGATTATTGACAGAGCCAATTTGATGAACTCAATAGAAAATAGTATTAAATGCAAACCAAGAAATTTTGGAAATTTGTTAAAAATAATCGTGTGAATAAACTTTCACCGTCTAACCTAGAAATTAATGGTAAGATTTTAGCGGATCCTTTATCAATTGCCAATGAATGAGTTTGGGACCTACTTTCATTCCGTTTATAATTCAGAGCCTCGTGCGACTTTTTTCTGTTCCCGAAAATGAAAAAAAGTCTAAAAGGGAATTGTTTTGATGATGTGGAGGCTGTAAAAACAGCTTCACAGAGGACACTGGATGATATCAAAATTGAAGAGTTCCAGGGGTGCTTCAAACAGTGGGGAAAAAAAAACTGGACAATTGCATTGCATCTAATGGAGAGTACTTTGAAGGAGACTGAAAGAATTTTGTAAAAAAATTAATATATTAATTTTTTAGAGCAAAAGTCTGGTTTCTTTTGGGTCCCCCCCTCGTATATATATATATATATATATATATATATATATATATATATATATATATATATATATATATATAAATAATTTATTTCATTCTTAGCCATTTTCATTGTGTAAATTATATTAGTTTTTTATTTATTAAAGCATTGATTTTAAATTGACTCTATGGACTTATTATAATATAGGAGCTGTATTTTCTGTCTTACTAAGGCATACCACTTCAAGATCCTGGTACAACATCGTCCACATCACCTTCCACTGGAGAAAATGCCACAGCTGTTCACTCTGCACGGCCAGGTTCCATCGTGCGTATCCCTGTAGAACAGGCAAGCGCGGCCCCGACAACAGCTTCGGCTCCACCGTCTCCACCTGTCTCCTCCACCCCATCCTCCAGTAATAGTACAAACGCTCCACCTCCTGTGGGGGCGTTGCTGCCCGGGCCTCACATCCACGGGGCTCACCCCCAGCGTTCGTCTAGCAGTCACTCTCGCAATTCTTCCTTGGACCTGCGTGTCTCCTCCAATGGCTGCGCTGGTGTGGTGTCTCGTAGTTCCACAGACATACGTAACATTGCTGGAAGGTCGGGAGTGGGGCACTCGCGGGCAGCCTCCTTGGACCTCCGTCACACCCGAAACTCTTCAGCCGACCTCAACAAACTTTTCCGAAATGATGTTGGACTAGTATTTGGGGCTCATCAAGGTAAATAAGATTCATGGCCGGCTTTGTTGGTCTTAAGAAAAGTGTGTGGTGTGCATTCATCTGGAGAGTATAGAAATTCACTCTAGCCTAATTTTTTTTAAATCACATTTATTTGATTGAACACCAGTCTCACATATAATTTAGGATTTCAAATCATAGTTCTCAAACCCTGCTGGTTATTCTGCTTAATAAACGTATCCATGCACCACTATCTATTGTTTTTCAGGTTCTAGTTGGGCCGACCCTTTACGAGTCCAGATTGTAAAAGCTCATCACAATTGGATAGCAGTGGCATACGCACATTTTGTTGCGTGCTATAGGTAATGTGGAGGTTTTTTATTTTATGTGTCTATTTTTTAGAACAACCATACAACTACTATATATGCTCATAGATATTTTATAAAGCAGATTTTCTGTCATAAAGAAAAGTTTGTACTGCTATAAAACTGCAAATCTACAACATTTATGAATGTAAAAATAACAGTGGTGTGTATTTAGGCATTTTTCACTTCAAGTCTAACTTGAATTGGCTCAAGCTCGAATCGAGTTAGAGTGAAAATGTTTTAAGCTTTTATTTAGTTTGAGTAATAGAGTAATATTTGTATTAGACATATTTCAATTAGAATTTTTTTTAAATATATCCATGTACAAGACCCCAACTACAAATATTCATTTTCAATTAAAAAAAATTAGATTAAAAATTTATGATAACACAAATTCAGATGTTTAAATAAATTTAATATAGCTGTACAAGTTAAGTTTTTAAATAAGATAAAAGGAAATTTTGAAGAACTCCATTTGCTATGAAATAGTATCTTAAAATCAAATTAATTAACCCTTTTGCACTTAGCGTATTTTCACTAATTTTCACATATTTACCTCTAAACATTTTTAATTTTATCATAAAAACATTTTTTTAAGTTTATATACATGAAAAAAATCACACTTATACTATAAACATTGAAGATTTATTAAAAAAATATTACAGAAATAATTTTTATTAGACTACTGTTATTTTGTAAAAAAATTTGAAATTTTGAAAATCTGAAAAATTAAAGTAAATTTTCTAATTCAGAGCAAAATATTATTTTTTCCTTGTCTTCCTTATTCATCAGTCATCCTGCAAGAAAAAGAATTTATATCTGTAAAATTTTATACTAGTTTGGTGTTTGTAGCTTAGTCTGATTCTAAACTACATAACTTTTTGTAAAATCACGTATACTTAGATTTGGAGTCAGCATCTGTGTCTGAGTAAACACACTCCATGAAGCCCCTGGTTGCATTTGGTACACACTGTCCTGGCTCTCTTTCGTTTTTTCTTGGTACTACATACCGTACATTGAGACTCCTATTGGTCAGGTCTGGGTCCTCGTGTTTCACCCGCCACCATGTTGCTCTTCACTGATAGCCACTCCTACCCCAAGCGCTCGATGATCGACACTGTATAATGATACCTTGTTTTCAGTTTGCCAGGTCCTTGGTAGTTTTCTTTATAAAGAATGTAGCTATTTAACACCATCCTGGCTGTGATGTTGAAAGCTACCTTCTTCCAGTACCTAACAGTTTGCCATTCATCCAGGTATGTGTAGAGCATCATGTCAGATGTGTCAATACCACCCGTAAACTTGTTGTAGGTTGTTATTATTTCAGGTTTGGTAATTTTATTGGCCTTAGGCCGCCTTGCTGGAACTTCTTGTTCTCGTGCTGTTGCAAAACTGGAGGGAAGAAGAACTGGTTTTTTCAGAGATATTTTCTCGCGGAAGGCACATGCAAGGACTGGACTGGATTTGAAATACATCTTCTGACCTACTGTATATTTAGATTTGAATTATTGAGGCAAAAGTTTTCTGTTCCTCCTTACTGTTCCAGTTAGGTAGGTGCAAAGTTGGTGAAGATGACGGATCAAAGGAACTGACAAAAAAAAAATCAACAAAAACATGGTATCTTTTGTTGAGGTACCCACATATCTCCAAAATCTTCATAACAACAGTGTACCCCAGACAATTTTTTTGAATATTATCTTTATCTTCTTGGGATCTGGCACCTCTGTATGTAAAAAAAGCCTAGGCAGTAATTATATACAGAGTCACAGATCATCCAAAATTGTATCCCCCATCGGTGGTGTTGTTTGTTTGGCAGGTATTGCATTAGGCTGGTTTTATTTTTGGTACCTACTAGACTTTCATCAACACTAAGTTGCTGATGAGGTGTATAGTGATGCCTAAATACTCTATTTGCATGGTCTACAAGAGGCTGGTATCTTCCACACGATTCATATCTGGGTTCACCGAGACCTGGCAAAACTTTATTGTTCACAAGATGGAAAAAGTGAAGCAAGTGAGAGAATTGATGTTTAGTGAACATTTGTCTGAGCCAAGGGGTGGCTTGTGATGACAGAGTTGACCAGTAGGATGCAATTGTAGGCTTTTTAATAATTCCCATGTTGGGGATACATGTAAGAAAGTAATAATAATATTTAGCACCGCATCTTACTACCCGTTCGGGTTATACGCATGCAAGAAAGCCTTTGATTTCTCGCATTGTAATCCTGTTCCAGTTTTTTAGTGGATTAGGAACATTACCTGCTTTGCTTGCGATGAACTGTTGGGCATATCGGTTTGATTCTGTTACCATGATGGGAAGAGAATCAGGAGGTGGCATGTGTTTAGGTCCGGAGAGCTCTTGAAAAGGGAAGGGGAGAGGAGGAGGTTGCTCAGGTGACAGAATCTCCGTGTAGTCGTCATCATCCATATGATTCTCATCACTGTCAGACATGTTATGAACAGCTGGGGTCGTAAGATCTGGCACAGTATCATCGTCACTAGTGATATCGGAATAACTTTCATTCATAAAGTCAGTCACTGTCAATATTATCTAACTAGTATAAAATGTCAGTCATTTAACCTAGAACTTGGACCAGCCATTGCCTAGCTAAAATATTTCAACTAAACAACACTTATAAATAATAAACTTTGAATAAAACAACGGAAATATAATAAATAATATATATAAAGAGAACTAGTAAGAAAAATAATAGAAGCAAATATATTTATGTAAATAGGGAATAAGGAAAAATCCATGAACTAAAAACGTATTCACACCACGATGTAAACAATGAGCATAAGATATTTCAACTGTTCAAAATAAATGGTTTTTCTAAGACCTATGGTGCTATCTGTTGGAAAAAAGTATGAAATGAACCTAAACATTTAGAATACCTTGCTGTGATGCCACCTAATTATTAAAAATAAACTTACACGGCAAGATTTAGCTGGCGCTGATATATCGGTTGCGAGAGTTTTCTAGCAGTACCTTGGCACACTGATATTTTGGCGCGCTGAGTGTTTAAGGGTTAAACTATGAATTTTTGAGATAAAATTGAAAAATTCTGAGTACTCAGAAATTGCGAGTTTTGTAAAAATCTTTGGGTCGAGTTGAACAACTACTAAAACACAATTTGATAAAAAAAAAATTTCAATTACTCTCACATTTCTAGAAAATGATCATAGATTTAATTGATAAGTAAAACGGAATATCATAACTGAGGTTGAAATAATTGTATTTATTGTTATAAGGAAATTGATAATGTAATTTATTTAACTAAGATTAAATATAAAGAAATACCAGGGTTATAAACGAACGTGTAAGTCAATCATGCAGACACTGAGCCAAACCTTTCAAATACAATAGGTATAGTTAGGTTGAATGGCTTCTTCAATGCAACCATGTAAGTTAATTCTTGTACAAGTGGAGGCATAGATGGGGCTGTTTTTCTGGTACCAAGCAGCCAATGATTTCACACGCCCATCACAAACTATCAAATAAATAGTGAATGACCTTGAACAGAGTATGAATCTTGGACAGCCCAATGGTAAAGCATTGGTGCACTTAGCCAAATGTCCCGGATTTGATTTACATGCCTTGGTGCCATTTTTCCACTATACTTAATTCAATATAATAATAAGTTTCTCTATTTTAGGTTAAAAGACTCTAGTGGATGGCAGCATGCGTTCACAAGCCCTCACATTGAAAGTTGTATTGAGAGGATTGCAATCAATGCTAAAATGGGGCAGGTAGGGGGTGGGGAGTCATCTTCCAAGATGGTAGCCATCTCTTATGGCAGTCAGGTGAGACTGTGGGGCGTGTCTGAAGATGGGGCCCGGACAAATGTTGGTGAGTGATCATTTCATTCAACATCAATAACTGTTTACAACTTGTGGCCGGGTCAGTTTTAGTAAAATGCCTTCATTTTAAACCATTACTCCTACTTTAATTGCTTTCATTTTACTCCTCTCACTAGCACACTCACTGTTATCTGCTTCTTTCATCTCTTTTTTGGGCTCCCTTGCTGTCTTTAACACACATGCTTCATTTACATTATCCTAGGAACTATTTCATTTTCCATTCACATCGCTAATTATTGGTGTATGAGGTCATCTGGTTACTCTGGTTGTTAACTCAAACTCAGCATTTATTCATAGATAACCACCGAGTAAGTTCCCTGCTTATCTTTTTTCTACAGATTATTGTTTATAGTTGACACAAACATGTGTTAGTAGGAAAAATATAGGTCATACCCACAGGTAGGTCAGACAGGTAAACAATGACACATAATTCATGATTTCCTTAAACATTGAAGGGAGGATATAAGGGCAAGACCTACATGCCAGAAAATAGTAGGCCTCAAAGTTCACAATCAAAACACAACAAAACACATAATTATGTAATTTTCGGGGTACATCAGTTCTTTTCTTCAGCAGAAGAGAGTAAAATACAGACTTGACTCTTCTACTGAAGGAGACTGCTGTACCCTGAAAATAACATAGTTGTTTTGTTGTGTTTTAATTATGAACTTTGAGGCCTACAATTTCTCTGGCATGTAGGCCTTGACCCTATATCCTCCTTTGTTTAATATAATCTAGCTGTTTGGCGCCATTTTTTCTTTGTATTAATGACTTTACAAATTAAATTGTGTCCCTGTCAAAATGCAAGCATGTTATATTGTGCAGTTAAAGATGTGTCTGTAGTTTTCAAACACTGGTATCCTATCTGGTGTGTTATCTACCTCTAAATACATAAATGAAAGAACATAATTTTAAGATGATTCTAAGCAACTTAAAACAAACCTTTAAGGAACCTCAATAAGGAGGCAATGTTTTGTTATTATTTGCCTCTAGAGATATGGTAAACATGGTGTGAAAATACAGCTACAAGTATGCTTGTCAAAACTAGACGCTGGTATCATCAGCCAGTAAGATGTACTCCTCATCAACCTGACATTGTCTATATGCTACTTGTTCCAGGTACATTTAACCTGAATGTGCGAGTGGAGTACTTGTTCTTTATTGGAAGCCAGCTGGTGGCACTCTCACCTACCGGTAAAATAGGTGTGTGGCACGCAATGACACAACATTGGCAGATACAAGACGTTGTGCCGATTGCATCTTTCGACACTGCAGGGTCTTTTCTTCTGCTTGGCTGCAAGAATGGATCTATCTATTATATTGGTGAGCCATCTTCGTTCTCCACATTTAATGTCCGTACATGCTGCTGAACTAACTTAAAAGTTCTCATTAAATACATAATTTATTTAGTTTAAAATTTATCAATTCAAATACTTCTCACTTGCATTGGTGGTATTATGGTATATGGCATCACTCTAGCAATAGATTGAATTGCCAGTGATAATATCACAATTCAAATCTTTGTCTAGGAGGATTTTTCATAAATGGTTTCACACAATCCCCCCATCCAGATGTGGGTGTATTTATTTTAAATTCTATATTCCTTATCTCTTAACCCATTAATATAGATATGCATATAGTGCGAATGGCTAGTAAGTTGAAGTGCACAGAAAAAATGTTTCTCACTAAACCTCTGAAATTTTATGTAATAGAATTTCATTAGTACTGTAATCTATTGGAGATTTTGTAAAAATTCTGCTGTGGCTGAAAACACTAAGATGCCAAGGAGACATCATGCTGGATGCAAGTGGTTTGAAGCCCATTATAATTGAGATGTTTTCATCACTAATTACTTTGATGTATAAAAAAAGTGCATAGGATAAAAAAAATGGTAAAATTTGAAAAAATTATTTTAATTCTAATAATCATCATAAACGGTTTCCAGCTTGTAGCCGAGTCAGTTTAGTAAAATGATCCATCTTCTTCTATCCTTCCACCATTCTTCCTCCTTTAATTACTTCCATTCTTATCCTCTCCCTTGGACACTTGTCTACTGTCTGCTCCTCTCCTTTCATGGCCTCCGTTGCGGTATTTTTTCCTACATACGTCATTTCCATTATTCTCTTTGGTGCTCTCTCCTTTTCCAACCTCATTACATGACCATGCCATCTCAGTCTTGCTTCTTATACTATCTTATATAGTCAACCTCGATGGTCTTGGGGTAAAGTGCTCTCTTCAGGACCTGTTGTTCCTGAGTTCAAACCCAGCTGGGGTCTACAGATTTTTCTTGAGCGATAAAAATACATAGTACAACTTCCTTTGGAGGGCGAGTAAAGCCGTCGGGCCCATGTTGGTTGTGGCATGTAAAAGAACCCTGGAAGGTATGTGAGAATACCTTTCTCGGCAAAATTGGTAAGCGCTTTTGTTCTCGTTCATAGAAATTCTCTTGTGCTGACATAAGTCGGTTCAGAAATTGCACGTTAAATACCTAAAATAAATGAAATAAAATATCTTAAACACTACTTGTATCCATACTCTTTCCCGGATAACTTCATTCCTAATCTTGTTTTTCCTTGTGACAGCTAACATGCTCCTCACAAACTTCATTACTACATTTTTGTAGTGGCATATCAGCGCTATTCACCTATAATTTGTACACCTATTCCTGTCTTCTTTCTTAAAAATCGGTACTATAATTCCCTTTTTCCAGTCTTTCAGTACACTGTTCTCCTTCCATATTAACCCCAGCACCTTGTTTAACTATTTTATTCCTTCTTCTCCTGTAGCTCTTATCATTTCCACAGTCATTTTGTTACCACTTTATCCTCTTTAGTGCTGTAGCATTCATATGGCTACAAGCTAATGTTAGTCAACGAGTCATCAAAAATATTACTTACCCAATATCACCCATCCCGGCTACAGTCGAGAAAACGTAAACACATCCAGCCCCTACTTCAACCGGTCAACGACTGCCTGTGTGAAACAAGAGTTCGGACACGCCCCGCTAGAGTTCGCTAGCATATTGCCAACCTTCGCTTACCCCAGAAGAAGAGAATTTTCGTTCGAGAATACACGAGTTCGGCTTCTCGAATAATACCGATGTTTCCATGGTCACGCACGTTCCCCCCCTTCCTTTGTGGATCCTGTCTCTTATGTTCATGAAGTTTGCACCGTATAAAAGACCGTCCAGAAAACTATGGCGTCACTCTTAGGCCAGGTCTGGAAGCAGACGGACGAAGCTTAGGCTTCAAGGACTTGTTCATAAAAAAAAATGTAAGGAGAAATTCATTTTCGGCATAAGGATAAATCTGCAATTAATCAAAATTCTCTTTCGGCTTTATTTTTTTTAAATTAGGAAAGTTTGATATTATTCTTCATTGTCTTGAACATTGAATTTAAACTGAATTATTAAGCTTATGAATTATATTTCACTATTAATTTGTTAAAGATTTACTTTAGAGAATTAAGTAAGGATATTACGTCAGAATATTCTAAAATTAGTAATGTTATGCGTTAAGTATGTTTTGTAAACATTGAATTTAAACTGAATTATTTAACTTATGAATTATATTTCACAATTAATCTTGTTAAGGATCTACCTTTGGAGAGTTCAGTAAGAACATTATGTTAGAATATTCCAAATTTAATAATGTTATGCGCTAAGTATGACATTCGTAAACATTGAGTTTAATCTGAACTATTTGACTTACGAATTATATTTCTAAATTAATGTGACAAGGATTTGTTTGAAAAAGGTCATCTATAACATTAGATTGTAATTTTTTTTATTATGAGTAATGTTACGCCTGAATATCTACATATTGTTAATGTTTCTAATACATATAATAAAATGTTATTTATGACTTGCAATATTTTAGTTAATCCAGGTTATCCCTAGTTTTAAGTGAACATACTACCCTGGCACCTCGCCTCCTTGTTTTCTCTTTTTTTTATCTAATCAAATATATATATAAATTTTGTTGTAAGGAGGACCGTGTTTCCTTTTTTTTGGGACGTATTACGGGTCCAGCATCATCAGAATTAATTACTCTCACTGCCCACTCTAATTTACTTTTCTTAACTTATCCTTTTATTGTTTTCATTTATTTGTATTTGGGCCCCTCTAAGCCGAGAGTTTGGGCTACAGTGCATCCGTCACCTCTTTCCATGTGGGACCCATTGCTTCCTCTTCTGCTAATTCTTAATGCTCCTATGCTTCACTCTCATCCCTTTCCTCTATGGGTTGAACATCTTCTCAAAATATTCCCTCCATAGTTCTTTTTCTTCTTCTCCTGTCTTCATAGTTCTTCCTTCTTCATCCATCATTCTAACTTCTTATCCTTTCTCTCCTGTTTCTTACTGGGCTGCATAATTTTTCTTACTTCCTTCATTATTCCTTTCCATTTTTGCATCCAACCCTTCCTGGCTTCCTTTACCACCCACTTTGCTCTTCTCTTCTTTTCCCTATACTATTCCTCTGTTTCCTCATTTCTATTCTTAAAACTCCTTCTGAATGCTTTGTTATACTCCTCCACTGCCTCCTTCACTCTGCCACTCTACCAGAGTGTCTCTTTCCACTTCCTCTTATCACTTGTCCTCCCACCAAACTTTTCTTAAACTCTTCCATTCCACCTTTACACTTTGCATCTTATTCTTGGACATTAAGCTTCTTGCCTTTCTTTGATACAGTTCTCTTTCTTCTTCATTTTAACACCTCCACATGCTTATCCTTTTTTGCTTCCCTACTTTTTACTACATTCCCATCTCGCTACATGTGTGACACCAGCAACCTGTGGTTACTATCTAGCTAGCGAGACACATGGTATCATCTTAACTTTTACAGTCTGCCTTTTCATTTCCTTGCCCATAAAGACGTAATCAATTACAGACCTTCCCTCCCCATTACAACTGTATCTAGTAATTTTATGGCTTTCCCAAGTTTCCTTTTTGAACCAACTGTTCACCACATTCTTTTCATTCCGTGCACACAGTTCCAGTAGCCTTCTACCGTTCTTTCTCTCTCCTTCTACATTTAGGTCTCCCACTGCCACTTGTCTTTCCTTTCCCAAGTACCTTTCTAATTCTTCCTCACATTTTTCCTTCTCTTCCAAGGGTCATCCAACCTGTAGCAATTCCATTTTTTTTCCTTTTAATTCCAATAACTGGCTCAAACTTTGACAAACAAATACAATTTTTTATTATTTATTTTTCACCAGATATGCAGAAGTTCCCTCTTCGAATGAAGGACAATGATTTGCTAGTTACAGAATTGTACCGAGATCCATCCAATGATCCGATCACAGCTATATCAGTTTACCTCACACCTAAAACAAGTAAGTGAACCTATTTTGTTCTCTCCATTTACCTCGACTGATTAAACTGTGGAGTAGCTTAGGCCTATAATTTTTGGCTATAGTATTTCTAACCCATTCACTGTTATAGCCGTTTATAAACGTTCACGGTATTTTACATTGCCCACACTATTAATGTTTATAAACGTTTTCGAATTCCATTCACCAAATTACTGCAGTTCAAAGATTTTCCTAATTCAACACAGACAAGTAAAGTCTGATTTCAGTAGGAAGAACAGTAGAAAGTTTCTGGAAAAGTTACTAGATTTCAAAATGTATCCCTACACCAAAACATATGATTTGAAAGACCATATGTTTAGCAGCTATCACTTTTGACATGCAAAATTTTGAAAACAAGAAGAAATTAAAAAAATAAAATATTTTTTTAAATGCAATTTTTTTTACTTGTTTCATATGTGTATTATATTAAACATTGGAAGGAGGATGGAAGGGCAAGACCTACACACTCACCAGAAAACTGTAGGCCTCAAAGTTCACAATTAAAACACAACAAAACACATAATCATGTAATTTTCAGTGTACATCAGTCCTTTTCTTCAGCAGAAGAGAGTAAAACACAGATTGGACTATTCTCTATGGCATATGTGTATTATTAATGGTTAGACAGTATAATATGTTGGATGTGTAAGAGCTTAACTTGACTTAATGTTTTGATAAGGTAAAGATTTTTAGAATAATTTAATGACCATAAAAACATGTTAGCAAATTTAGGAGTTAGTTACTATCACCCCTGGACTTGTCTAGAGGTGTAGCAAGAACTTCTTCCGCATCATCACCAGAGTTGGACTCATCTTCATCATCATTGTCGCCTAGGCTGATTATCAAAGGGGGGTGTCTGTCATATGCAACCATCTTCATTCCTCTGTTCCTATTTTCTCTCTTATCACAATTGTTGTGAAACATCATGTGAACATTAATAGTATAACCCTGCATCAGTGGGCACACTAAATAATTAAATATGTAAAGACTAAGATACAAGGCGTTAAGCACCAATAAATAACAATAATAAAAGCATTGGAATGGGACAACGCGTCCATCAACCTGAAGGTGTTAAATTAATAATTAATAATAACAAGACAAGCAAAGACCTAGCTAATATGGCGTTAAGCGCCAAAAAACAATAATGCATGATAAAAGGCACAATGCCCCCCTTACATTACAAGTATTAAGCGCTAGCTAATATTAATTTACAAATGCATGTCAAAGACACTTAAGTGAAAAGCATGTTGCAATAACTATCCATAAGGAGCTCTCCATCTAACATAGTGAAGCACAAACAAGCAATTATGCCAAACATAGAGAAGTGTGAAGCACATATACGCAATTATTTCTTACATAGAGAAGCGTGAAGCGCAAACAAGCAATTATTACCTGACGAATGACCTGCATAGCCGCCTAGAACCAAGTGTGCTATAAACAATTAAAAGTGACCAATATATAAAGTCACATATTCTCTCTTTAACCTAAAACATGCCCATAAAAGGTAAAACATTCTCAAACAGGGTGTCGGGAACCAATGAGAACAAGGCAGGAGAGAGGTGCAAGAAAGAGGTGATAACATAACACGCGATGTTGAACCGAGCTTACATAGGACAAGAGCTCCGCCAAATTACTTTAGTCTATGTTTGTCTTCTGCTGCGCTGGTATGATTTCATTGCACGAACACATAGTCACGCCGAGTGACTGATTTGATAATATTGTCTACGGTCTGCGATCCAGGATCACAACACAGCCCGTCAAATGATGAGTTGATTTGTAACTTTTGTCCATAATGTTACATGCCCAAATTAGGGATGGACGGAAATGGCATTTTTATTTAGAGATGATGAGCCGAGAAAGAAGTCAAAATACTAAGATTGGGATGGGAACAAGAAATTAAAAAATAATGCTTTAAAACAATTTTAGATTAAAATTATGTATTTATTTTTAAACTAATATGTTAAAACTAAAGCTTTGACATTTTAAACATAATATAAATGATATAATACTATGATATCATAAAAACATAATGTAGATATGGGTATGAAAATATAATTTTCTATTGAATAAACAAAATTTATATTTAATAATACAACTAGTTTTAGTACACATTCCTTCACCAGAAACACAATAGAGCAAGCAAAGGTAAATAGCCTTCTACTTGAAGCTAGAAATTGTGGGTTCCATTAATTTGTCAAGCTCAAGCGGGAATATTTTGAAAGCTCAGCTCAAGCTCGAAATGGCCCGTGTATATCCTCTGACACAAATGCATACAAAACTCCTAGTAATGGTTGTCTTTGTGATGGTTGCTATTTGAGTTCTTAACTTTATGTCTTACACAGGTTTGTGCGGCAACTGGATTGAGATAGCATATGGGACAAGTTCTGGTACAGTTCGAGTGATAGTGCAACACCCAGAGACTGTGGGTCATGGGCCCCAGCTGTTCCAAACATTCACTGTGCACCAAAGTCCTGTCACCAAGGTCAGTAATTGGCACGTTTATATCAGATTAACTTCAATAGGATCCACACTTACAGTCAGCTGTGCTAAAAGCTGATTGCAAACACTTTTAATTGGGGCAGAGGCGATCAGTCCTTTTGCTGACCAGGTTGATGCCGATCATTTGTTGCTGATCATATGGTTTATTTTCTTCACATTATTACAAAGATATTATGAAAAACAACACACATAAATATTTGAAAATACACCATTTTTTTTGTGCATTAAA
The DNA here is from genome assembly GCA_033556935.1 of Timema podura. Classification (NCBI taxonomy): domain Eukaryota; kingdom Metazoa; phylum Arthropoda; class Insecta; order Phasmatodea; family Timematidae; genus Timema; species Timema podura. The sequence continues at coordinate 113,463,269 of JAVRXN010000009.1, forward strand.
TTTTTTAGTGAAAATATTAATAAACATAAATAATCAAAATAAAAACTTAAATATGCTGTGGCTATTTGAAAAAAGGGGGAGGGGAAGTATAAGATAGATAAGTGTTTTGGACCTCTTTGATATAAATTTAAACTGATCATCTGTGAGCATAAATTATTGAATAATTATTCCAAAATTATCACAAAATGATTCAAAGGCTAAGATAATGTTTGTTTGTTTTCTTATTTTTCATGAAGAGTAGCTAAGAATTATGATCTCTTTTCTAAATGATATATTTTAACCAAACAATAGAGATAAATGACAAAATAAATATCTCAAAGTCATTAAATTTTAGTAATACTAATAAGTTAATAATTTTAGAACAAGTAATTAAGGCTAAAAAGTATTTCAACAATGCAGTAGTCATGAACTAGTGTTTTTTTTTGTACTGGCACCCTTTAAATTTACCCTTGATTTTTTTATGTTTGCTCTCAAAGTGTTGACCTTGAAATATACCCTCTATCATTTCTCTCTCCCTCACACTCTGTCTCACTTGCAAGCCTCCGTAAATGAGTCGCCACAGACTGTGCTTTAAAACATTTGTTTCTCCCTTGGGCTGTGGTTACAGTAGAAACGTATTAGTTCTTGCGAGTATGCCCATCGTTGTCCATATGAAACAAACATGTACACTACAAGCAAATTAGTTGTGCAAGTACGCGCAAATCACTAGAAGTTTAAACAAGTTTTTCTTTTCATGCGAACAACATTTATTTTGGCAATTATGGAACAGTGAATGAGTACAAATATGAAGTTGGAAAATGGAAATACTTTTTTATTCACTTATTAAAAATACATTTGTTAATATTCATTCAATTTCTGGGGTGACTGGATAGTTATTCACATAATCCTTACTATTCACTTATATTGCGTTGAGAAAATAAAGGGTTCACTGAATATTCTCTAGTGATACTTTCTAAAATTAGGAACTATAAACGGTGATTATTTTCTAACAAATACAAACAAAGGGGGAATCTATAACACACTTTCTAACCTCACTAAAACAAAGGATTATCACATATGATTTTCACACGAATACACTTTCATTGCAACCAGAGCCCAATTCGAGTGAATACGAATGTATTCGCGATAACTTGACCTTGGCAAAAATACTTTCACTCTAACTGCAGCTTAACTAGTAAACAACCCACACTCCCCTTCTATCTCCTTTCCACTCAACATTGCCTTCCCTGTCACCAAATTATAGAATAGAACAAAGGACAGACAAAGTTGTTAGTTAATCACTTTATAACTGATGAGTCATCATTACCTGACTTTTCGCCTACACAGTTCAAAATGTTGACTAACTAGGCCTATGCAGACATGCAGTAATGACATTTTGACTTCAGGAATTTTTTGAACAGGAAATCTCAATTTCCTGCAAAAACAATACAAGAAAGATTTTAAAAATAATTGTTCACTTTAGGCCTATATTTATTTTTTAGATTTATAATCTTAGTTTAAACGTAGCCTTCCCATTCATTCCAATAAAAAAATAAAAATAATATGATGTTAAAACCATTAAGCTTAAGGCCAGTGAAAATAGATAAAAACTCTGATTAGATTGCATTTTTCAGATCTGAACAGTAAATTTAAATTCTCTAATCTCGTAGAATTTTTTCAATGGAAAAAGTACAAAAAATTTGTATATTAATTTATTTTTAAAGTGTAAGTTTTCCAAATAAAAACTAAATAATAGTTTGTCTAACAAGTGTTGGGTAGGGTTTTAATGTAAGGTAAAATAAAAAGCCCAGGTCTAATGCAACTATTATAATTGTGTATTTTTATACAAGCATTTTTGTTATGAGCATAAATAAATTCTTAATATATATTTTAAGATTGACTTAAAAAGTTCTTAGATACATTCCTGGCGTACATTTTAATAATTACTCACTCAGTAAAACAGCAAGATATTCAAGCTAATCTGAATAAATAAAGTGAGCCACAGTCTTGTCCATAAGAATCACAAAAATATTTCTCAACTGAGTCAGTGTGTCAAGTTACCTCTTATGTTTTAGTTACTAAACTTCTCACAAAAAGTGCTGTTGGGCTTCAAAAATACTAGTTTACCCAACTCTTATTATCTTTTATACAAAATCAAATGGATACCACTCTAAATAATAGCATTAAAATATTGTAGGGGTATGTGAAGCTTTGAAACTTTGACTTGGCTTCGAAGCTTCGTCAGTAAAAATATTAATAGCTAAAATACTCACTTTATTTTCAAATTTAACCATTCTGAGCTGTTTAGTATATTACAAATTAATATTGATATGGAAAAAAATCTGAAGTAATTGAATTGAATATCATGATAGTAACTTGATTTGTCAGATTAACACAGAATATTAAAAACAATTATACAATAAAATATTTTGTAATGATACTGTTTTGGACCCTTCTCATATATTCAAAAAAGTCATGTATGAAGTGTATTTTTCTTTAATGAACTGTATTTAAAGTTTCCTTTTAATACTTCATCCATGAAAAGTCACACGTTTTCAGAAGTAATTTCAATACACTACGTTTTAAAACTTTCTTTCTTTAATAGACATACTCTGTTGTATTTAGAAAAATCATGTGACATGCTGGCTCCCTTTACCCAATAGGAAGCCAGCCTTCACAACATCAGGCTGCCAGGAGTTCTCCTATTAGTTAGTTTTAACACTGGTGACAAGGGGTACAAGAAGCAAGGGGTAGGTCATATACAAGCAGCTTGTGCGCATATCAGACAGTAACGGGAATCTACACAGTACACAGTACACCGTACTCAGAATACAGAAATAGTTATCTTGACACAGAAAAATAATATTATCACATACAAACTGTATCACTTTAATATCAAATCTACAGTACTGAAGGTGTAATCATCTAAATAAATTGTGTGCAATTATAAGAATAAGAATCACTTATAATCAGATCACATAACCATGTGATAACAAGTGCGTAGTAAGGTATGCACGCGTCGTTGTCATCATAAAACCTGGTATCGTTATATTTACTGCTCGTCATAAGGCATACACGAATCCACATTCGCAACATCATCAACAGTATAAAATTTGACATCATAACAATAGGTGTCCAATCGTGGGGCATTATCACAAATAATCCCATATCATTATAATTTTCCGAGTAATTTTAGTGCATGAGTTAATATAAATAACCACAATATTATATTTTTTTCAAGCATAAAACAACTAAAAGAAAATATTTGAACTTTGGTTCGGCTTTTAGAATATGCCATATATTCAATTCGAGTTCGCTTCGAATTGAAAAAGTGGACTTCACACACCCCTAACGTAATAGATGTGTCTTAATGCAAAATAAGTGGTTGAAGGTGTATTTCGTGTATGATTTGTTATTTATAAGCCACTTCGATCATTATTTTTTGACAAACATAAGTTTTCCTTTCTTTAATCCATTGAGGAATAAACATTACCTTATAATACTCTAGTGTGATGGTTATTAATTTGATGGCCTCAATAATTATGTTGCCTAGGCAAGTAGCTGTAAAATAAAAGTGGCGGAAATTTTGGCTACCTGTATAATTAAAGGAAGATATGGTTAATTTAATGTTAGTTTATTAATAATATTGTTAATGAACATTAAATACAAAAGTCATGCTGATAGGCACTCCTTAAGTGTAAGCTTTTAATATTAATTTTCCCAAAAAATCCCAGGAAATAATTTTTCCCCCCTGAATATTGATAACATCCAATTTCTCAAATTTTTTCCCCAAAGTTCGGGATCCTGAACAGACCTACGACTAACCTATTGTGCCATAATCGACTGTTAATAAGATTGGAAATTGTCATCAGCCCTATTTTTAATGTGTTTTTGAAAATATACTCATTCACGTAAATTTAGTTTTATATCATTTAACCGGGTTAATGTTGTCAATCATTATATTTTCATCTAATTAAGAAACAAATCACTTTTATATGATTTTTAGTTTAAATTGAATCTATTATTAAGTTACACTTTATCTGCAGTGGAAAATACATTATTGAGTTAGTGGAACTTATCAACATTACTTAGCTAATTCTTCCAAGAGCCAAATATGCAAAGTAATCTAAAACCCAGAGAACTTAGTGAAAAAGTTAAGTTGGTTGAGTCAAGAGAATGAAACAAGCCGTGTCCAGGTGACGGTCATTATGTCTTTACTTTACATCCATTATTGTTTACAACCTATGGCCTGGGTAAATTTTTTATTCAAGACATATATTTCCCACTACCAGTTTGCTAGGCCTGTTGTAGCTTCACCATATGCCTTATAATTTAACTTAAAGACTAGGACAGGCACAACATCCAGTCCCTGGCTGTTAATTCATCACTGTGAAAGGGTAAACCCACATTTCACCAATGATACATTTTTCGGCCATATCAGGAATCAAACCTAGGACCATCAGATCAGTAGACAGACGCTCTACCGACTGAGCTGAAGTGTCAGATTATCATTATGTCAACCCGCTTCGGTGGCGTAGTTAGCTAACGCGCTAGTCGTGTTCAGCTAGACTCCTGAAGACAGGGAGATCGTGGTTTGAATCTCAGTCGGGTGAACTGGGGGTGGTTTTCCCTAAATAGTTTTCCACTCTCCCCCATGCAAATTTGGGTTCACTTCCTCTAAATTAAACCTTCCCAATTCCTAATCCATTAGTGTAATTGGTACTTAAGCGTATAACCCGAACGAGTAGTAAGACACGGAGCTAAAAAAATCATTATGTCTCCAGGTCACATTGTCAGAAAAGTTCCTAGTGTCTGTGTGCAGTGAGTACAACCATGTGCGGACATGGAGTGTGACGCGGTTCAGAGGAATGATTTCTACTCAGCCTGGATCCACTCCTGTCGCGTCCTTCAAGATTGTCTCCCTGGATGAAGTGGAGCCTTATATCAGCTACGCCGCTGGGAATGAATGTGGTCAGTAAAAAGTAGAGATGGGTCGAATCCTTTCTTTCTTGAATCCTGTGTCACTCTCGTAATAGACTAGACTGGGGATGACATGGAGATTGGTATTCAAATTCTGGTCGGGTGTATTGAGGCTGGTTTTTCCTGAATGATTTTCCACTGTCCATTCACGCAAAAGCGAGTACACTTCCTATAAATTCAACCTTCCTCCTCCCTAATACATTAGTGTAATTTGTACATGCCTAGTACCCGAATGGGTATTAGGACGTGGTGCTTAAAAAAAAAGGAGGGATCAAAATCTGTAAATCTGATAAGTCCACAGAATAACATAAACACATTATGAACTATCATGTAACCTGCTTCAATGGCTGCATGGTCTAAGGCACTACTCTCACAGTAGATTAGCCTGCCGATGACGGGAAGATCGAGGTTCGAATCTCGATCGGTGTACTGAGGGTGGTTTTTACAAAATAGTTTTTCACTCTCCATCCCTGGTACACTTCAATTAAATAAAACCTTCCTAATCTAATTCCTAAAACCATCGGCATAAATAGTACATAAGCATATTACCTGAACGAGTAGTAAGAGACGGTGCTAAAATAAACTCTGATGTATTTAGTGTGCTCTGTAGTCCTATAGTTCTTTCATATGTATGTGTTTAGGTCAACTTCTGAATTAATTTTTTTATTTACTTAATCACTTTAGTAGTTGAATGGTCCAAAGTGTCACTCTTGCATTAGACTAAATTGCCAATCATGGAGGGGAGATCGAGGTTCATATCTTAGTCACACTTATTGAGGGTGCTTTTTTATTAATGCTTTCACTCTTTTTCTCTACACAAATGCAAGAAAATTTCATCTAAATTCTACTTCTTTCATTTCTATCACATAACATAGTTTTTATTATATATATATATAATATATTATAATATATATATATATATATATGTATATAATAAAATATATATGTGCAAATAAAGCAAACATATTGTGAGATGTGGTGAAACGTATGTTAGTCAAAGTGTGTTAAATACTTTTTCTGCCAGGTCCATTCGGAGAGCAAGATGATGAGCAAGTGTTTGTTCAAAAGGTGGTTCCAGAAACAGATCAACTGTTTGTCAGACTTGCTTCAAATGGCAAAAGGTGTGTTTTTGATGCTCAAATTGTTCTTTTTCAGTAAAACTATGAATAATAACTAGCAAATACTCATGTTAGACACTGACAAAGTTTTATAAATAATTGAGTAAGGAACCATATAAATATGTCTACTGGCAGAAGTATGTACTGTGTTCCTCTTTTCATTAAAAAACCTGTATTGTGTTTGTACTTCGCCTCTTTGTTGTTATTATACTTAATTGCTTCTTCTCTCGGACATACAACAAATGTCTTTATTCTGACTTATGTTTTCATGCACGTTTCTAAATAAATGTTTAACCATACTTTCATTAATATCTCAGTTTTTATATGAAATATTTATTCCTTTGTCTTGATGAAACTTCCTTTCACTTTTCCAACAAACTTCTGTGTTAAAACCAACAATTTTAGTCCAAGAAAATATCAAAATTAGAATCGGGGAAAATGTAATAGAGACCAAGACACATTAATAAATTTACATACGACATTTGATAAAAATCAAATTAACTAGGATGTCATCATCACCACCATCATCCTCAACTGTTTCCAGCCAGTTTAATAAAATGCCTCCATCTTCCTCTATTCTTCCACCTTTAATCCCTTCCATTCTTCTCCTTTCACTTTAACGCTTTCTCTTACCTGTTCCTCCTCATCTCTTTCTTGGCCTTCCTTGCAGTCTTTTTCCTACATACTTCAATACCATTTTCTTTGGCATCCTCTCCTTTTCCATTCCTCATTACATGCCAATACCATCTCAGTATTGCTTCTTCTACTATCTCATGTACTCTCTGTACTCCTACTTTTATCTGGATAACTTCATTCCTAATCTTGTTTGTCCTCGTAACAGCTAACATGTTCCTCACAAACTTCATTCCCATGGCCTCAACTTTCCTCGTCTCTCTTGCATTCATTATCCAAGTTTCTGTAGCATATGTTACAATAGGTACAAAGTATGCCCTATACAGCACTTCCTTACACTTCAAGGGCACTTCTCTTCTCCATATCAGATCTCTTACACACCTATATAACAACTCTCCCTGCTGTCCTCTTCTCATTAGATCCTCTCTACTTCCACCTTTCTCCTTAATCATGCCTCCAAGATATTTTATGCTCTGTACTTTTCTCAGCTCTACTCATTCAACCTTATAGCTTTATTAGGTCTTACCCTCTACCTTGTCATTCATTACCTGCCACGTTGTTCATGACCATTTCCATTAGAATGTGTGAAATTCAATCTCTCTATTTGAAGCACAGTTTAATTGAATATGTAGTGGTAGATGAGATCCTGAGAGCTCAGAAATGTGTCCATTCCCATAAATTGGGTGGAATTGGCAATTACTCGAAAAATTATGAGCGGGAAACGGCGCACCTTGTTACGGCAGTTACTACTGACTCATCACTGTTAATCCCTTTTATAGAGTCTTATTCTTTGTTCTGTATTAAGCTTAGGAAAGGGAGGGGGGCTTTTATTAGAACTTCTGTATTTCATCTCTATCCATGATATTCTCAACATTCTTCTCTAGCACCACATTTCATATGATTCTAATCTTTTCTTTTCAGTAGCACTAAGGGTTTATGTTTCACATTCACAAAGTGCAACACTCTAAACATATGTCTTTAGGAACCTTTTCCTGATTTCCAAATTTATGCTAGTTGTGGTAGATAATGTCTTCTTGCTATGAAAATATTTCTTCGCCTTCGTAATTATTCTTATAAAAACTTTCTCGCTTCTTTTGTCTTCGGTTATTTTCCTTGGGTAACACACCCCCATTACTTGCTGTTGCCTTGTTTTTTCTAGTTCTCATCATTGCTTTTGTTTTCTTTTTGTTGATCTTCATATTATATCCTTTCAGTTATTTAAGATCTTCATTTTCAGCACAAACAGCAATATCATAAGCGAAACAAAATGTGTTAATAAGAAGTTATCCTCCTATTATAATTATAAATAAATCCATAACTTTATTGTAACGATATGCATTTAAATTCCTGGAGATTTTTGTCAAGTAAACAAATGGTTATATATATAACAGCACACACAGTCAAAAATTGAATATATAGTATATTTTAGCTGTCATTATTTTTAATGGCAAAGCTTTTTAAATGTTGAAGCCAGAATTTTTGTTTTTAATACTTAAAAACATCTCTAATAAACACTGTATAAGTGATTGGTTTGGCTTGATTTAGAGTGTGTGTGATCAAGGCTGTAGATGGCACCACCATCACCTCATTTTGCGTCCATGAGTGTGAGGGTTCAAGTCGTATGGGTTCGAGGCCCCGTCGGTTCATCTTCACAGGTCATAGTAATGGAGCCATACAAATGTGGGACCTGACCACAGCGTTAGATCTTGCAGCCAAAGGAGAACCAGGTATTATTTGTAATTATAAATTAGTGTCATTCTTTAGTTGTTGTACACCTATCTGAATGCAGGAAGCCTTTAAACTAAAGTAACCCAGGTCAACAACATTTAAACATGTTGCCCTAACATTAAGAATGTAATATTTGGGTAATAATAATCTATAATTAGGAACATGCAAAATTCAGATTTGTGATAATGTGAATTTTTATACAAATTCTACTCTTTTCATACTATTAACACAAATTTAAGTGTTTTTTTTTCTTCTAAATAAACACAATTTCTTTGTAATTTGCTAAATACCACGTAATACATTATAATTTTCAATGTGGTAACATTGGTGATATGAGAGCACTATGCCAGGGCTGCTGTTTATACGGGTAGTATTTGTTTTTGCGGCTTTTAAAGATATAAAACGGGTCACAGGTATTATGAGTATTTTCATGAATCTTTAGGCTTCTTCACAACTTGTGAATGTGAGGAATGCCAGGCCTCCACCGTGGTTCGGATTCCACGTTAAACTGTAGGTCCTCCATTTCATCTCACAATCACCCTAACATTACACATTAGCGTAAGTGCGTATAACCCGAACGGGTAGTAAGACGCGGTGCTAATAATAATAATAATTTAGGCTTCTTTTCTAGGTTAACATTAAAAATCGGGATTCTTACTTTTACGCATTACATTACTTAAATTTCGAGTTCAACCGATCGATTCTTTATTTTTAGCCTTTAAAAGATTTCATATTAGGTCCAAGCAAGTACATTAATATATATGGACCTTGCTACAGACGGTCATGTTTGGCAAAATTATATCTTATTTTTATTCCCTTCTCATTATTTGATAGTAGTTTAGTCTTCTATGACATGTTTCGGTGTTGTTATTATTGTTTGGTCTAAACATAAATTGATAAGCGATTATTTCAATATTGATATTTGTAAAACTTGAGATATCAACATTGACATTACTAAACGTGAAAGGTTTTTTGTGTCTTTCTTTATATTTGATTTCTCTGAATATGTTAATAAATAGTTAAATACACAATATGAACAAAAATATAGACAGTTTTTATCCTAGTTTTTTTAATGAACACTAATTCAACTTATATTTACGTGAATAATATCACTTTCAGCATAAATATCATCACTTTTTGAGAAAAATAACACCACTTTCCCCCAAAAATAATCTCAGCTTTTGCATGTCTCTACCTATAATCGAATATTAAATTATTACACTCATGTAGGCACACTTGTGTTTTGATTCAGTGTCACCTGGACCTATTTGTTCATCTCCCAAACCATTGAAATGGGTCATTCTTAAGTTTAAAAAACAAAAAAAAAGGGGAGTAAAATGAACAGCAAAATACTACTTACATTAGTGTGAGCGTGTTGAAGTAATTATTGTAGCCACACCACTATAGTAAATATGAGCTGCTTTTGTTATCACTAGGTTACATTGGAACATGTATAATACAGCCCCAAAAACTCTCTAGTTGTTGGATACTATCCTTAGTAACGTGTGAATGCCGTTGCCAGGAATTCATTAAAATATAATTTAAAAATGACTCCTGGACACAGGAAATGAATTCTGGCACTTGTCTTCTATTTTATATATACTAGTTGGCAGCATCTGCTTTATGGGAATTGATGGGTTTGTGTGTTTGTACAGCCACACAAGTTTCTGGTGGACCCACAGCTGAGGAACTGCTCAAGCTTCTGGATCAGTGTGACTTAAGCAATAGTCACTGCTCCACTCCGTGCATCTCACCCTGCCCCTCCTTGGCAGCAGTCGCTGCAGCCCGTATCAAGGCATCCAACGTGGCGTTCCTCAACCAGTCCCAAGAGACCGGGGCACCCCTTGTTGAGGGCCTACCTGGGCTACTCAACACTTTGTTTCTGTGATATCTACGCAACTATTCCACCTTTAGGTTCTTTGTGTGCTTTTGTGTGGGGTTGATCAGTGGACATTCAGCGGCACGAAACATTACAGGATGTAAATAGAAGGATTGACAGCTCAAATAGTATACATACTACTCTATTACTTTATCCACAGGGTGAATTTCTAATCTTCCTCCAAGAAAATCTCTGTGCTGTTTTAGTTAGTAAGATTCTTTACACATATAACCCGAACACTTAATGAGACACAGTACCAAAATAAACCTTTTATATTTTTTAAATATTTAATATTCTATTTCAACCCCAATAAAACTATCTATAAAATATGAGTTATTTTACAGTTACAACAAAAATAATGTAAAATTAAAACACTTTGCTGTGTTTTGTGCTTTTGAGTGTGTGTGTATTTTAAAACTAAATGTTTATACAAAAGTATTTATAAGTGTGACAAAAAACAGAGTTCTAATCAGTGTGGGTTTGAGTTTAGCTATGCAAAGAAAAGGAGCTTGCAAGGTCATTTATTAGCATGCGAAATGTAACTTGAAATATGGGGATGCATATCAAAGGCAAATTCAAAGTTTACAAATAAATAATGGCGCCAAACAATTATTTTATATTAAACGTTGAAAGGAGGATACAAGGGCAAGACCTACAAACCAGAAAACTGTAGGCCTCAACGTTCACAACTAAAAACTTAGCAACAAAAAAAAATTATTAAATTTTTGGGGTATACCAATACCTCCTTTAGCAGAAGAGGGTAAAACACCAACTGGACTATGGCAGCATGGCTAGAGGTAGATCATGGTCACTTATATTTTGTGTTTTGAAGAGATGCACATCTCTAGCAAATGATTATTAAAATTGTTTGAAATTGTTAACTATATGAAGTGAGACTTACTGATAGACTTATTTGTGCACTGCCATGATTTCACTATTTGTACTGCATTTTCTAAACTCTCTGGATGACGCTTTGCAAGCAATTTAGTCAACTACATTTATTTGACATTTACTAGTGTCATGGTGCCCTTTATTAGTGCTATTACTTCACATGTATTATATTTGGAAGAAGGTATAGGAAAGGTGGATAGAAACATATAAAAGGGACAAACACAATATGGCTTTTACAATGAGAAGAAGAACACAGTTCACACTTTACATTGCTGCCATTGGACAAAGAGGTAATGGTTGCCTCTTGAAGAAAATCAATCATCACCGCCCAATCTCCCGACCTAGGTTTCATTCTATCGGAACTCATCAGGGAGGATTGTGAAATGCGCAATGCAATTTCCTAATTCAACCATCACCTCTTTGTCCAATGGCAGCAATGTCAAGTGTGAACTGTGTTCTTCTTTTCATTGTAAAATCCATATTGTGTTCGTCCCTTTTATATGGTTCTATCCACCTTTCCTATACCTTCTTCCAAATATAATACAATTACCTTATAAAGTGAAAAGAGGTTTTTCTTATACAGATATATTACTTCACATGGTAATGGAGACACACATACACACACAAAAAAAAAGACCAACTTATAGTAACAGAAACTCACAAGAAAAATAGGTTCAACCAAGTCATATTCAATGTTTTCATACATTTGTACACTTGATTGTGTATTGCAATATTAGTTATTAATAAGTACAATATTTTAAGTGTAATGAATACAAAATAGGGAGAAAAAAAACTTTTAAAGGACGTTTTAGATTATGACACTTTAATTTTCAAATTTTGCAGTATTTGAGTTAATTAACTAATTCTTATATTGATCATTTGCTAGGTTTACAGGTACACACTGTTAGGGTAGCTATTTTTTTAACTTGTACAAAAAAATAAATGTGTAAATTTCTAATTCGTCCTTTAGTTTTTACAGATCATAGTATATCAAATATTGTGCATCATGGTGCCCATAAAAAGCATCATAAACAGTTTCCAGCTATTGGCAAGGTCTTTTTGGAACATAAGTCTCTCCAACGTATCCTTTCTGCCCATCATGACCCAGTCTTCTATTTCCTCCATTCTCCTCACATGACCGTACCACCTCTCTATCCTGCCCTGCACTGGCTCCTCCTCACCCTTTCATTTCTCATCCTATCCATTCAAGTCACTCATATAGTACTTCTCAAAAATTTCATTTACAGGCTTCTATCCCGCTCCTTTATTACCCGCATTACCATAAAAATACTAGTTGTTATTCAATCAAATTTAATCATGATAGTCTTGGTTGCTATTCAAATAATTTGTTTGTAAAACTATATTAGTAGACTAGTATTTCAGTTTCTCAAGTAAATTAAAACTATAAATTAAGATTGTTTTTGTTTACATAGGTTAAGTGAAAAATATTACTTAATCTGTGTGTTGCACACTTTTTATTATTATTTATGTATAGCAACATGAAGTCATGTCAGCTAGTAGATTTGGCAAGTGTATAGTTTGATTTTATTTAAAGCTGTCACGATTTTTTTTTAAAATTCTGGTTTTTAAATTTTAACTTCAATTTCTCATTTCTTGGTTTTAATTCCATTAACATTTTCATTTTCACTTACTTACCATCCATTCACCCTCACATTAAAAATAGTTACAGTAGGGTCCCTCTATCCACTGATTCAGTATCCACTGTTTATCGCTGTGCAATTTTATTTATTTTTAATTAAATAACTGGCTTTACTATCAGCAGCACAAACGCACCAACTATGTACATACGTTACTTGACTCATCATCATTAATGATCGTCGCAGCAAGAAGAATGAAGAATAGTAAGTACACATTATTATTACTTTATTTAATATTGGTTTAGTTAATGTCTTACTGTGAATAATTTTTCAACTAAACTGTACTGTATTTATGTATATTACATGAATATCACGTTATATAATTGTTCGGTATTATTTGCGGATATGGGGGACATAATGTATTTAATCACATACTAGAATGTGCTTGCTAAAAAAAGCCTAGAATGTGTAAATAGTAATAAAAAACTTAAAACAGTCATGTTTGATTTGTGCAAGATTATTAGAACACAAAGGTAATGTTGATTATATTTACAATTTACCAGTTTTAAAGTGAAACAACATAACAAGATAAATGTTTGGTAAAATTTACCCAATTATTAATATTTGAGAACCAAGAATAATTGAGTAAAGAAAATTGTGATTGAGATCGACTCCCTATTCTATACATCAGAAAGAATCAAGGAAATGAGTTTGCATCACATATTTTATTATATTATTAGGGGTAAACTTATTGGCTATAATATATATATAGTTTTTAAAAGTATTAAAATAATATTTTGATTTATTATTTCTAGGAGTGTGCAAAGTCAAATAATATTAAATATTCTTAAAGCCGAATCGAAGTTTGAACATTTTTAAAAAAAAATTAACCTTTTATACAAATATTATACTTTGCATAACTATGGAATATAGCATTTTGTATATTTTATAATATATAATAACATAACTTTAGTAATTGCCTCATAAAGCAAAAAGAGGTTTTCCTTATTGAGATAACTTTAGTAAGTAAATTTACAAACATAATTAATATATTTTGTCTTAAAATGATAAATTAAGTTACTATCACAAAATGTAATAAAATTTTTCAGATTTTTCTTTTCTTTACATTAACACTAATTTGTGATTGAAATAACAGCAGAAATTTTTTTAAAAAACATAAATTAGTGTCTTAACTTTAAATTATTATTTTTTGCAAAGCTTTGTATTTGTCAAATCTTGAACGATTATTCTAAACAAAGTCTAGGTTTTAGAATCTTTACACACCCCTAATTATATCTTACATTGATATATTTCTAATTACACCTGGGCAGGCTAATTTTCCAAGACAGAAGTTGACAAATTGCATTTAGTATATTTTAATTATAAGGTTGTATTAGTAAGTTTTCTCCCCAGAATCTTAATTGGGGATGTATATTTAATTACTTCAAGCTCAAATTGAAATAATGTGTAGATTTTTATACCTATAAAGTTAAGTCTGATATGTACATATAGTTTTACTTGTTTTTGGATGGAAGGTTGCTCACATTATATGAAATATTTTAAAAGGGGAGGGGGGGGGGGGAGACCTGAGGTAGAGTTCATGTCATTTGCAACGGTTTATCTCTTTGTATATATCTATAGTGTAAAATAGGATGGTTTTAATTTACAGTTACATAAATATAATTCATTTTGTAAAATTGTGATTAAAAAAGACTTTATTTTATAAAGAACAAGTTTTTGTTCTTGCTTTCAAGATCCAACCAAATAGGTTTATTCTTAAAGCAATTGTTAATAGTTAATACATGTTATATGAGATAGTTCTGTACAAAAAAAAAACTTGTATGATGTGAATTCATTTATACATATGCAATCAGATTATTAATATTAATGACAATTTTTGTCTTCATTCAAATATAAATAATTAGGTTAATGGATTTTTAAACTTGAGGAGGTAAATTAAAATAATTTAGTTAAAAAATGTATTACATATATTTGAAGATAACTTTTGCTGTTGAAGTGAAAAATGGTTTTAGGTATTATTTATAATAAAAGCCTAATGTGTTCCCCCCAAATCTTTCTAAATAAAATGAATGGTTATAATAGTATGTGTTTTCATGCTTCCCATATTTGTACCTAAAAGAGATTCATACAAATTTGAATTTTGGTTTAGTGACTCAAATATAATCTGAATTGAACCCAAATGGATTCTTATAGCTAACATACATTTTGAGTCCGATCCAAATCAAATCTTATACTATTATGTATTATTTATTTTCCAATCAAATTGGATGATTGAAAAAATTAGATCTTTTTTTTTTTTGTTTAAATAAGTTAAAATTAGAGATGTGATGCTCGAATTCTCAAATCCTATCCTACAATGTAGAAATTTGAATTAAAATGTACTTGATACCGTCTTGCACTCAGTTATGTAAATTAGAAATTTAGGATTTTTTTATTTGATAATTAATGATGTGATCCCAAGAGACTGAGCTCTCTTAAAGGATTATGGATTTATAAGAATTAAGTTTTACTTTGGGTTAAAAGATTTAAGAGTTGTGAAAAAGAATTCAACACTGAAATGTAGGTGAAGGATGAAACAATGGATATACAATGATCAAAACACATTTTATTGCATTATCATTTGAAAAAGTTAACAAATTGTGTGTGCATATTAGCAGGGAGTCAAATCGAAATATTTATTGGTTTTCGTTCCATTTCTTCTAATAAACATGTTAAAACTCTGGTTAAAAAAAAATTGTACAGTAAAAAATAATTGCACAGTATATTTATAATTTGAAAAGGAAATTGTTTTATCTATTTTTATCTGCCACATGTCACAAGAATAATCAAAATAGGTATAATATTTCAAAATAGTTTCATCTCGTTTTCAAATTAAGCAATAAAAACTTATTTATCTATTGATATTTGCAATCGACAATTAAAAAACAACATACAAACTTAACTACCTAATGTTAGTCGTAAATCAGTTGCCAGGGTTCCAATATATATTTATATATAACGTACCCTCTTAATGTGAATGTTGAGGTCAGTGTGTCTGTCATATTTAAAGAAATTCTGCCCTGTTAACATCACCCCATCTTTCAAATTATTTAAACAATTTACCATTATTCAAAGGTGACCTGGCGTTCTAGGGGTAAGGTGTCGACTTCTGTGTTGAGGGTCTGAGGTTCAATCCTTGGTTCCGGCATGAATTTATCTGATTGCCAAATCCTTCCTTCACCTCTGACAAGACGTTAATTAATCACACCTTGTGAATGTGTGGAATGCCAGGCCTCCACCGTGGTTCGGATCCCACGTTAAACTGTAGGTCCTCCATTTCATCTCACAATCACCATACCATTACACATTAGCGTAAGTGCGTATAGCCCGAACGGGTAGTAAGACGCAGTGCTAATAATAATAATAATAATAATAATAATAATAATAAAACAAAACAATAGCTTCTTCACTACACATCAACACATTTTCTGTACTACTTATAACTTAATATTTGAGACAGACAGAGAGTGAAGAGACAATTCATGAAACTTCACCCCCCTTTTACTCATTCCTGTAAACTGGTCAGCCAACCACCAGATAAATGTTATTTCTTTGTGTTTAACTCAGACTGGTTGTACAAGTGGGCTGGTACTAATTTATCAGTATTTCCTCCTCTTAAACACGTAACTCAAAACTAAATACATCTACCTAAGCTTTTGACCTAGAAAGTAAAATGTTAAAAACTATGCAATGTGACAATCATTCCTTATTAGTGCTTAATGCTAAGGTCTTATTGGAACTTATTCACCTAGAAAATAAATACATCCTATCTTGACAAAACAGCTTAAAAAAAGAGTATTTCTCAATAAAATTAAGTTTAAGTAAGAAGGGCATAAAATGAAATTTAAAAAAAAAGATTTGTATAAGTTAAGAACCTTTATGAATGTAAATAACAATTCCAATTCCGGTTCTTAAATAATTATTTTTAGGGTTCCTGTGTTAGTTCTTTGAAAAGAACTGCTAATTTTGGTTATCGGTTCCGGTTAGAATTCCTGCATAGTAGATGCACCTAACAAATGGTTTTGTATTTAAATTAACCAATTTTAACAATCCTTTGAGAACCAAATATTTCACACACAATAATCAAGGCCCATTTCCACCAATGTTTCTAGGAGTGTGACTCGGTGTTGCTCTCCCTGTGTTTTCACTTTTATGAATGCTGTAGTAAAAATATGTACTCCTCGGAGGAGGAAGTTCTTCCATTATTAAAAGATAATACATAAAAATAAATGGCATCACTGGTAATAAGTAGGGATGTGCAAGACTCAAAACTATCTCAAAAATTCAAGAAAAAAATAATCTCGATCTTGTCTTGAAAGTTAAAAAATGAATCCCGAAAATTTGAAAAATCAAAAAGAAGCCCTAAGAAATTAAAAAACCAAACCGGGAATTTATTATTTCCAATAGTCCCGATATAACACAAAAATAGGCTACAATTTCCCCCAAAAAACAACCTTTATTAAGAAATGTTTTTGTTATAAATATTATTTTCAATACCAAACTTTGACAATATAAGCTTTTACACTATAAACTTAAATTATAAATGGTGTTCATCGTAATTACCTAATTATATTTTATTAGTAGCATTTATGATGTGTATTAGTTATATCTCAAGGGTTTGAATGAACTTTATAAAAGACAATCTAAAGCAAGCACCAGCTTAAATGTCAAAAAGGAACTCTATAAACTATTTGTTTACTTTAATAAACATAATTTAATATTTTTTTTCTTTCAAAGGACATTTTCTTGTCTCGTTCTTGTATCTCGATACTTGTTTATATTCTCGTCTCGAATTGAAAAAATGGTTCGTGTACATACCTAGTAATAAGTTAAGTTCCTCCTTTACAAAATATTAGTTTATTTCAAAAGAGCTGCACATATTTCAGCTATCTGTGGACATTAAACCAATTAAAACAGTGTGTTCACACTGGCAGCACTGATATGTAGATATTGCAAGTGCGGTAGCCACATTACTAAAACTGCATGTAAAAATGGGCTCCTAATGTGAGACATGGTGTACTCAGATTTATATGGAGATCCTTTTATAGACAATATAAAATGTAAAGTGACTAACATTGACATTAACTCACCATATTTATCCTACAGTTGACACCCTTTGCTTCAAAACTGAGGAAAGCTATTAATAGTAGTTTTTAATGCGAATATAACTATGCATTTAGAACTTTGTAAACATTATTAGAATAAATGTGTGTTTGTACACTTAATTTATCCTAAAAGCTTAGGGGTTTGGCCAAGAAGGCCTTTACACTTGGTTAGTAAAAATACAGTAAATTGAGGGGAGGATACAAGTTTATGAAATGGGTCAAACAAAAACATGAATTCTCATACTGTCACAACCATGTGTTTCAAGTCCAAGTAATTTCATGTAAAACCAATCAAATAATATAATCTTAATGTTTCCTTCTGAAGACAAATAGTTATTGAAATATAAAATATATTCTATTTATAAATGCACTAAATTGTCCCAATTTGAGTTTTTACAAATCTGGCCACTGTAACCATATCAAAATCACTTGTACAAATGGCAACACAAAAATTAACCATAAGTTGGCTTGAATAATTTTCCAATTGCTCTAAGTAACCAAAAATCTTGCGCATCCATAATAGATTCTAGATTAAAATAAGTAGTATGACTCAGGCATGAGACAAACATGGATACTCAGGGTGGCTACAAAACATATTTTATAAAATTCCCTGACTTTTTCAGGTTTTCCAGGCAACATTTTTCAATTTTCCCTGACTACTTTTTCCAGTTTTAATGGTGGATGATGACTTGTTTTATTTATTATTGATCACATATTAAAAAAAGTTTGTATCTACTAAACATAAACAGTTTTATCAGTTATTTTAAAAGTTAAAATGTTATTTTATTTAGGTATTATTAATATTTGTTTTAGTGTTTAGTTGCAAAATTAATGGGATATTTTAGACATATTTTTTTATTCCCTGACTTTTTCTTATATTTAGTTAAATTCCCT
Organism: Timema podura; assembly: GCA_033556935.1. NCBI lineage: Eukaryota > Metazoa > Arthropoda > Insecta > Phasmatodea > Timematidae > Timema > Timema podura. The sequence goes on from JAVRXN010000009.1 coordinate 113,482,134, forward strand.
GACATTTCCCTGTTTTCCCTGTCATCCAAAAATTCCCTGAATTTTCCAGGATTTCCCTGTCTGTAGCCACCATGATACTTTTAGTTGTACGTTCATCAGCATGTTAAGCCAAAACTTTTAAAAGTCAGGGTTCAATTTTTGTAAACTAATCTCAATCAAATATTAATTTAAATATATTGTGCATAGTTAGATTATAAGTTTGCTTGGCGTTATATAATCTGCTGCACGAATTGTGCATGTTAGAACATAACTGGCAAGTTTTTGTGACCAATCTTTACAGCCAAACATCAAGAAGTATGACATTTTATCATTTCTATTAAATCGGTACTTTTTAAAATGTCTTCTTTGTCATGGAAGTAGTCTTTATTTTATTGATGAAACGGCATTAAACAAAGTCATTTATAAAATACATTATTCAAGTAAAAAGATATAAATTATAATTTTAGGTTTTATGTATGCATTATTGTAACATGTTGACACTTCAAGAAGATATAAAAACTAAATATATGTTAACCTAAAGAATAGTATAGTTGACTTACTGTAAAAAGTAGCAGCCGCAGAAAGTGCATGAATAAATAAAAATAGATTTGCTCACTTTTAAAAATGTCAAATATGTCAAAAAATAGTGGGATGATTAGATATCCTACCATGCTACACCAGAGATGATAATCTGTGTGACAATGAACAAGGATAATAGTAAAATAAAACTAAGGTACAGTATCCAGTTACTGTATATTCATACATTTATTTTCTATTTCAGGAATTATATGTACTAAATAATTTAGCTTTATTAAATCTAATGTAGATTTTTTTAGTAAAAAACTTGTGTAGAGTCTAAACTGGTGTAATACTTCCTTGAGTTTTCATAGAATTACATTTTTTGATCTGTTTTTAAAATGAAAGATTTTGTATGGTTATTTAGACTTTGTATGAATGAGGATTTCTATTAACACGTGACACTGTGAGAAAAACTTTTATTCAACATATTAGATGTAGAGCTCTGAAAGTCATGCCAATTTACTCTGCACAAGTTGAATGATAGAAAACTTGTAAAATATACTTAAGGGTGCCAACTAATTGAAGGGAAATATCCACATTCAGGTATTTCTAAGATATTTACTTTAATTTATAAACTGATATTTTGTATTTAACATCATTAAAAATGAATTAATTTTCCCTTTACATAAAAAAAATATTTATGGGTGTGCAAAGTCCACTTTTTCAATTCGAACTGAACTTTATTTTTGAATATATGAAATATTCTCATAGCTGAATCAAAGTTTGAATATTTGTTATTTGTTTTATGTTTAAAATAATATTATATTTTGGTTATTTATATAACTTTATGGGCGAAAATTAATTGGAAAATTATTTTTTGCGCAATTGTTTGTAATATTTAGTTTTATTTGGATATATAAAATTATCACAACTTATAATTGAATTACTTCAGATTTTTTTGTATGAATATTGTTTTATATTATGCATGACAGCTCAAAATGGCAATAATTCACTATTATTGGCGAAAATTTGTAATTGTCAAAGCTGGAATTTTTTCGAAGTGGAGTCAAAGCTGAGACAAGTCAAAGTTTAGCACACCCCTATAAAATTTCATATGTAAGGTTTTGAATCCCATTGAGAAATGTCGATATCTTTCATCTCCATTTTGGAATAAACCTTATTTTTAAATAACAAACCAATAAAGTTCTCTATCATTGAGGAGGCTGAGTTGTTATACTTTCATTTTAAATACATACATTTAGTTTGAAAATTTTAGTATATGGGTTTTTAATCTAACTTTAGAATCTGATCCTTGTTCTAAAGATAGGCTAAGCAATACACTTTCAGCATCTTGGCAGCTGAAATTCTGTCTGAATAAAAAACTATGTTCATAGTAAAAGTGATAAAAAAAGACTAGAATATAACAAAAAATCACAAATACAGTATTATATATAGTTAATTCAGAATAAATTCAACCTCTTTTGACATACCTGAAAGTAGCTAACTGCACTCTTATGATGTTATTTGATTAATTGATAAAGAAACAGAACAGTTGAAATTTTTCATTAAAAAAGGTTAAACATACTGTGAATATACTATATAAGTAGATATGTACAATAGGTATACCCTCCGTATGGTGGGAGAGGTGGTAAGTGACAGCTAGCAGAAGGTTCTTTATTGCAAATATTGGCTGGAAGTAATTAATATCTACCTAGTTGGAAATTATTATTATTGGTATTATAGAATTACTAAGAAACAAATCATTGTTTCCGAATAGGTTTACATTGGTTACTCCCAGCCAATGTTTTCAATAAAGAGCCTCCTGCGGCTATTTGCTACTATTGTAGATGGGAGCTATAGTATATATACTATTTGATTTTCATAGGAAGACCATTATTTAAAAACTGTAAACTCATGTTGCCCCAATGGCGCGAATAAAAATTATGTTTACAGGTGAGATTCGATTAATGCTGGTGGTGGAAAGTGGGCTTCCTATAAAAATTAAGGATTATTAAAAAAAAAAATTAGAGTAAAATGGCTCACATGTAACTTTGAGTTTGAAACTCAAGTATAACAATTTTCACAAGATGCAAATAATATAGACTTAACCATTAATTATACAGTTAAGTACACTTATAACGAAATGGACAAGTTATGCTGATTTTATTTATTATATAACATACTAGTTTAAAAAAAATAGCTTCGCTAAATTAAACCAATTAGAAGAAAAGTTTTTTTCAAAATAAGCACACATTTTTATGCATAATAATGTTAGGAAATGGTACACATATGGAGGTAATTTTAAATGTTTAGTTACCTCTGCATTTAAACTAAAATGTGTAGCTAGCCCAACAAAAGTTGTTAAATAATGTTTTGCTTTTAAGCTACAATTCTAAATTTTCACTAAAAATTCAAAGTCAACAGAGAGTAATCAGTCACAAGGTGAAATTTAAAAAATATATTTATGAGGAAAGCCTTTTCAAATGTATTCCAATTTTGTTTATTAATATTAAACATTTACTGAAAAAGAATTTGCTAAAAGTGTGCTTAGCTGTATAACTCGATTCAGTATTCAAACAAACAATACAGGTCAAGTTTACAAGTTATTTACCTACTTTCCCCCATTTTATTATGGCAAATATTTATAAAAACAACACATTATCATTCAGTCGTCAAAATATGTTTTAGGCCTATTCATGTGAACGATAATAGTTTCTCTTATAGATTTCATTGCTGTACCAAGCAGGGTTTGTTAGTGGATCGAGGAGAGCACACCATGCTACCAACCCGATCACATATAAGAAAATGAGAAAACATCTCCGAGGATCTTTGTACGTCAGTATTTCAGCAAAATCTGGGAAGCCCATGTGGTTGCAGAACGCATGTGCAGTAAGTGGTGCAACAAAATGACCTTATCAATAGAAAATTGTATTACAATATATTTTTTACTATAAAAATATTAATACATGAAATAAGAATGTGTTTATACTATTTTAGAGTTTAAGTCAAACCTCGATCACATAATTATTCCAATTAAGCAAAAATTGAAATAAAATAGTCCCTGCAAATTAAAATACTGATCAAACTTGTACATACCTGTTTTAAAGAACAGGAATGCAGAATAGGCACCAAATATTGTTGTATATGACAGCTGGAAACCTGACGAAAGTTCAAACACCAATAATTAAGAGAACATATAATTAATGATTTAAATAAATAAATGTTCAATGAATGAAGTTTTCATTTTATTTAGTTGAGATAATTAACATGTACTTTCTGAACCAAGTGATTATATCAGCACACGAGAATTTCTTTGAGCGTGAGCGAAAGGGCCTATCAATTTTGCTGGGGAAGGTATTTTCACATAGCATACCTTCCAGGTTTATTTTACATGTTACAACCAAAGGCTTTACTTCCCCTCCAAAGGAAGTTATGCTAGGGATTTTTATCGCTCAAGAAAAATCTGTTGGCCTCAGCTAGGTTCGAACCTAAGAACATCGGGTTTTGAGGCAGGCACTTTACCCCAAGACCACCGAAGTTGACCATGAGAAATGTTATAATATTTATCTATGGAAGCAGGTGAAGGAAAGAGAAAAAGACCAAATAAAATGAATAGACACAATATGGCTTTCACAATTAAAAAAAGAGCTCGCCTAGTTGACATTTTACACTGCTGGCACTTGTAAATGCGGTAATATATAATTAAGTAACAAATAAAAACAAAGTGACTGTGGGTAGTGAGGCTATACTCACAAGATAGCATCAATGCTCGTGTGAAGTCCATACCATTTCTCATTCGTTCAGCCATATGATGGAAATGGGCTGAAAATAGGGTTATCCAAAATGTTAATAGAAAGTGGTATAAAAAAAGAAACCAGTATTTGCGAGGTGTATCGAGACAAATAGTTTGGAAATTCAAGCTGTGTAACTACTCCCATGGAGCCCGCCCAGGAATCAAACCATATCTTGATTTCCTACGTATGAATTGAGTATATCCATCAAACATGATGGCATTGAGCTAACTTTGCAGGAGGTAATTAAAGTAAAACTATATGGAAATAAAGGTCTTTGAGTTCAATGTTTGATAATGATCACAGTATTATTAAAAAAATGTATATAGCAGTAAAGTTTAATTAAGGAAAAGTTCACAGGAGAAAAAAAAATTGTAGTCCTATTTACTAAAAAACAAATAGCTCTGAATTTTTAAACGTTTTGTCTCCACCCTGTCTTACTACCTGGCTGGGCCTACGTACAATATTTAATCATGCTAATTTGACTATATTAAAAAAATGAGAATTTATAGATACTGTAGGCCTACCCACATTTTTGTGGAGGTAGAGTGGGGAAACCACAAGAAAAATAAATAAATCAAGTGTTCACCAGGCCAGGATTTGAACGTCGCCTGCAAATCAGACTAGATGTACTTTACATTTAGTCTGTGTGTCCACCAATGCAGATGACAACAAAATATATTTATTTCTCAAAGTGATTTAACCTCTCTTAAACAAAACTTTCCTGGGATTTAACTAAAACAAAAGTATTTAGCTGTCTTATTGTAAATGTTGTTGTTATATCTTTAATATAAAACTACACATTTTACTAAAGCTTGGTCTCTCACTTTGTACTAAGAGAATAAAGTGAGATTTTGATAACAATCATGAGAAAGATATTTGGGTTTAAGGTCTGACACCTTAGCTTGGTCGATAGCATGTCTGCCTACTGAGCTAAGGATCCCGGGTTCAATTCCCAGCTTGGCCAAAAACTTATAATTGATGAAATATGGGTTTATCCTTTCACATTGATAAATTAATAGCTGGGAACTGGATGTTGTGCCTGACCTAGTCTTAAGTTAGATTATAAGGCATATGAAGCTATAACAGACCTAAAAATAATTAGCAAGCTGGTAGTGGAAAATATATGGCTTGAATAAAAAGCTGACCCAGACCATAGACTGGAAACTGTAATGTAAGTAAAAAAAAATTGGATTTAACAGGGCTGAAAAAACTGTAGAACGAAGAAAGTGACACAAAGAAGAACCTGTATGCATCTCCAAACATATTAAGGCATGTAGGTTGAGGTGAGATATTCAGATGGTGTGTATGGGTGGTGACAGGCATGTACACAAATTTTAGTCAGGAAACCTGAAGATACAAAACCTCTGGGTGAACCAAAATGTCAATGGAGGATAGTGTTAAAATAGATATGAAGGAGTTTTGGTGTCAAGTCCACTTTTTAAATTCGAAGCAAACTCGAATCGAATATATAAAATGTACTCAGGGCAAAATCAAAGTTTGAATATTTTTGTTTGCTTGAAAAAATATTATATTCTTGTTATTTATATAACGTTATGCACTTAAATTACTTGATAAATATTTTATTGCACAATTGTTTGTAATATTTTGTTTTATTTTGATGAATCAAGTTACTATCTCAGAACTTATAAATTCAATTATATTAGGTTGTGATGTGTATAAAACAGGTTGAAATAGCAATAACTGACTATACATGAAGTAGCCGTCAGTATTTTTTTTGCGAGGCTTTCTAATTGTAAAAGCCGGGATTTTTTCTGAAGCAACGTAGAAGCTGATAGTTGTTTCAAAGCCAAGTCAAAGTTTTGAAGCTTCACACACCCCTAGTAGTGTCAGGTTGTAACGTATAAAAGAGCTAGCCTGATATATTGTTTGTTCGCCACAATTAGTGTGATATTTTATATAATTATTGAATTGGTTTCAAGTTTGCTATTCTGTATTATAATAATTAAAAAGGGATAATGTCTTATTTTAGAAAACAAAAGTTTTAGTGTTTTAGGCCTATAGTTTTTATTTTTATTATATAAATAGTTTTTTGATAGATATCTCACACATTGTAGATTTTAATAAGAGCCCGACTATTGCGTTATATGCATGATAATTCCCGACACGTGAGATCCATAGACTCAACCTACACGGCTCCTCGTCAGGAAGGCAAGTGAAGAGATGTGTACCTTGAAGAGGTATATCTATCGACATTTCCTTCTCGAAACTTCCCAAAAGAAAAAAGGTGTGGTTATCCATGTGCGTTTCTGTTCACAAAACTCAGTTGGCTTTTCAAATAGAGACGTAGAAAGATGTCGCCATACCTTGCAACTTAACAACTTAACACAAATAAATCTTACTACCCGCTCGCATTTATAATATCGTAATTTTGAATATAGATGTGAATAATAAATTATTGAGATGTATAATTCCATATCACTACAAGGTTAAGTTTTGGATGTAGATGTATCAGGATAGGGTTGAATTAAGCTTACATTCTGGCAGCCGTAAACTTTCAAATTATTTTAAGGCCAGACACCTAGTTAGCTATTTTGCCCTCAAAATTGGTTTATGACAATTTGGAAGTCTCACAAGGCATGTTGATTGGTTGCCTCATGTAATAATTACTTCAATCTTTTGTTTAGTGTGATATCAGAATTTCAGCAGTGAGCACAGCACCATTCAATTTGGGTTTATATAATTTTATCTCTAGATAGGTTGAATCCTATATTTCTTGAATCCAAATTGGAATCCTTAAATCTTTAAAAATATACTATTTTAGTTAAAGGGAAAATATTTAAAATTGAATCTAAAAAAAGTTATTTAATGCTTGTACCAATGGCAAATTTTATTTTGATTGTCATGTCTATTATGTCATAAACAACAAAGAGAATACTTTTTGAAATGATTAATTACATTAATAAAATGTTGTCCTTTTTGTGATTTTGTTACTCTTTAAACTGTACAAGTCTAAATAATTCCTTTTACCATTTATTGTTTAAAACTAATATATTAAGTCAAGGTCCTCATAAATGTGTTCCACATACTTTTTTGAGATATTTACGAATTGTGAATAACATAGGATTCAGGGGATTTGAGCGTTCCTTATCTAATTTTATCATGTCTTTTTACTTAAGATATGACACCCACCCCTTCCCTTGTTTATTATACTATGTTTATAGAATCAGGGACAAAACTTGAATCAAATATACCTAACTAGTTTTGCATAGAGATATCCTGGAGAAGAATCTTCTCTTTTTATTTTTAGTGATGTTTAAGCAAATTTCAATAATTATTTTTACCTTTCATTAATTTAGTCAAATATTAATATTAGAGTTGGGTCAAATCCAATATTTTACGAATATGAATCTCCAATTTATCTTCGAATCATGAATTTAGAATTCAAACACATATTATCTTGGAAATAATTATGAACATAAGTGTAAATATTAATAAACATGAATAGGTCTAGTAGAAAATACAGATAATAACTAAATGTCAACATTATTTCTTATAATCCATTCATTATAACATTCATATAATCAGTAGAGTGTTAAATTACTGGTCTGGGGCCTGGATGTTAAGTTCATCCTATAATTATAATCGGTTCTGAGCCACCAATAAACAGTGAATTAAAGTTTAAAGTCCTAAAACAAATTTCCCTTGGAAGATAGGGAATTATTATTTTTTTAATGGATTTTTGTCTTGAATCTGAAATTTTTTCAAGTCCTTGAATCTTGAATATCTTTAAGGATTCAAGGGATCCATTCCTAGTTATTATTAATCACCCAAATATTAAAAATAGTTTTTAATGTTGATGATGGCAATGGCATGTAAATAAAAGGCCTAATACTATATAATTTAAAGGAGGAGAGGTCAAGTTTCACTTCTCATTTGGGTGAAATGGTGGCGGATTCCTTTAGCACTGTGATTTTTCCACTCTTTCTCTCGCTAATGCAGGTGCTTTTCCAACAAATTTACACTTCCAATTCCTATCCTTCAGGTTAAGTCATTAATAATTATGAAGTTTAATTTGACAATTATAAAACACTAGTCCAAAAAATTATTGCACACAAATGATTGGCTACAATATTAATAACAATGTTAATGAACTCACCAATTCCGAAGAAAAGTGGGCAGACAAAGATTGCCGTAATTGGCTGGAAGCACTGGAGCAATAGTGGCAGCATGCACGCTCGAAATGTAAACTCTTCAGATAATGGTGCAACTATGTGATTACGTACCCATATCAGGTTCTGGAAATTTGAAACCCAATACATTGGCTCTGGAATAAAAACACACATCTACCTTTATGGTGGCACCTTATCAAGCTAATAGTTTATTTTCTACAAATAAGTGCCATTGAGCTGGTTTAGCTTGATTAATTCTCTGAAATATTGATCCAAAGTAATTAAATCACCATTTAGTGAATTAGAAGAAAAAATACATTTTCAGCCTTGACCATAAATGAACCCAGGATTCTTAGATAAGAATCCAAATACGCCCCTTCACCACTGAAAATATAAAGTGTCTGACAATTTGATATATTTTCGTCTTTGACAGGAATTGAACTTTGGACCCCTAAAAAAAAATAGCACTCAACTGAACTCATGTGTTGACTTTTTAATTTAAAATTTAATCTCCCGACATTCAACCATGGTTTAAAATGGGTTTGTGTTGATCATTTTTGTGCCATGAGCCGATTTGATCAGCTCTCCAGATTTGAGATACTTCTCACTTTATCTGATAGATAGTGTAGTAGTGTCATAAATCACTGGAAGGAGAACATTTCCCTCTATTATTTTATATAAGGTCGGCAACAAAAATCAACCGTGAATAGTTATTAGAACTGGGAATCTAGTACATTTACAATCATAACAGTCACGCACTCAATGTGATAAGTGCAACACCGGTTTACATACAACCTGCATGGAAAAACATAAGTGTAGCTCACATTCATACTGATGTAAATAGTTTTGTAAACAGTTTTCACATGTGCGGGTTAAATAATTGTTCTGAGTTTAGAAAAATATACTATTTAGATTTTCATGTTACGTCATGTAAAGGAAAAGATTTCTTTACCAATGTAAGTAAAGAGACGTAGTGACTTTATTAATATACCTAATACAAGGCCTCATCTTTAAGCTATTGCCTGGTGCGGGCACGAATCAATGTTTCATTGCAATAAGTTATTGTAAATGCCATCTATCAATGAAACAACTGTAGGCCCTACTTTTAGCCAGTCTGAATACTTCATATTGAAGCTAATAGATGGGGCTATGAGTTCAATGCTATAATATGGCTAGAGATAGGGTAAAATAGCATTAATTTTCAGTTTTTTTAGCATTAATTATTGGAAATTTAGCGTTTTTGTGGCATAATTTAGCATTTTGTAGCAAAAAAGGTAAAAATGTCTTTCATCGATGTTTTTAAGGCCTATACAAAGGATTTATGATAAAATTTATGTATGCATTAATATGAAGGGTATTTTAACCTTCGTTTGCAATTATTTTCATGTGAGAGGTTGGGCTTTCGTAAGGATTGGCGGAAAGGGGTGGGGGGGAGGGGGGTGGCTGGTTGCTAAGCAACGACTAACGGAATGTGGCGATTAGCCGGATGGGCTGTGGAAGGCACAGGATGCAAGTAAAACCCGAGTTGAAGCACACAGACGAGTGAAACTCAATGATTTTTTAATCACTTATTTCCGCTGAAAAACATAGTTTTATAGAAATTCTCAGCATTTTCAGGGAATTTGCATCTATTTCGCTAAATAGAATAATTTAGCTAAAATAATCTCAAAATCACGTTTATCGCGTTAATTCATGAAATAAAAATCGCTTTAAACACTTTCAAATGCCATGAAACGCAAAGAAAACTTATAAATACCCTATTTTCGACCAGTTTTTTTTCCGCGTTTTTCGCAAAAGCGAATTTACCCTATCTCTAACTATGGCCATAAATAAAGCAATAAATGAGAAAATATGTGTCAGATAAGAGTATAGTACTAGAATGGCTGCCAGACTTGGGTAAATTGCTGTGCTAAGCACACAACGGGGAATGTGTTAAGCAGACTTAGTATGCCTCAAGTGTGGTGCTATACTAAATACAGAACGACACCTAGTCTAAATCAGAATGAAATGGACCAGTTTCACATAAGAAACTGGCCCGTTCCATTCAAGTTTAAGTATGTGTCATCTTGTATCTAATATAGCGCCACACTTGAGGCATATTCAGTCTGAATGTGAAACTGACCCTCAGACTAGACCTAGTCGAGAAAATGGGTCTGCCTCAATTGTGAATAATGGCTCATCTTGATTTATTTTTTGTCAGAAGAACAAGATGTGTGCATGGCCTGTGCAGCATTCGCAAATATTAACACAGCAATGAGCCTTTTAAAAAAAAAGTTTTTGGTGCACCATGTGTTAAGTTACCCATTCAAGCCATCCCACATTTGAACTAATGGGGAAAGGAATGAGGCAGGTATAATAAAAGTGTACTAATATTTAGGCCTACAAGGAAGGAAGGTGGAAAACTATTTGGAAAAAATAATCAGTACACTCGGCCAAGATTCAAACCCTAACCTGGCATACAAGATGGGAATAACCCCAGTTGTCAGAATACCAAGTGCAAGTGGAAAACAAATTAATCGAAGAGAAATTTGGAAGCCTATTTACTGCAGGAGAACAGCATATTTCAATTGAGTAGGTCAATAAGATGATGTACCTGCGTGAAGTCTCCAAAGTCCGCTAAAACCTTGCATACAGAGTGGGCCAAGGAAGAGCATCATCGTCAGAACCAATGAGGTAAGGACAGCAGGAAACAACCCTCGTACCCTTAAACCAAGTAGTTGCCATATAGAGGCCTGCAAAAAAAAATCATAATTTGTATCAATAACAAATATTTTAACAATATATTGGCTTAAAACTACTCCCTAACATATTATAAGGAAAAGAAGGGTATTTTATTTGGTATTAAGAAATTGAACTCGAAGAGCAAACCAATGTGAAAGTTTAACTCAAGAATCAAGTGTTGAAAACCACCCCCACAAAGGTGCAAGTCAGGGAGTCCCAACCTCAAGGAAAATATGAGTTGAATATGGTTGAACTTGTCAACATTAACACTTAATATAACAATAAAACAAATTTTGTTTAGTTTACTTTTAAAGTTTCTAAATCAAAGCATGGGATGACTGGTGGTGGATGGATAACCTAAAATTTTGGCTTAATGATAAAAATAAATTTAATAGATAAACTTGGTACACTATTGCACTAGCCGTATTCATTTGCTGCACCAGCGCCACCAACTTTGCGCTCAATCTCGTGGTGTATCACATCTTTCCGGTGTGGCAATTCTTTACGTTCTTTATCTGCGATTGAGATTTTATCTTTGACTTTATTTTTATGATTTATAACAAAATTTAGTACTTACCTTTCGTAGAATATGTTCATGTGAAAAATAGTATAAAAACATAGGCGCAATGAACATCATTACAAATACACTAAAGAATCTTTTCTTTATCGTAGAAGGGTGATCCCTGTAAGCAAAAATGAACACTTATTGGTTTTTCAATATGAAAATATACATATTCAAGCATATTAAGATGCATATTCTCTTCTAGCATAATCCACAACTAATAACTCAAGCTATTTTTATTTAAATAATTAAGGATGGGTTTAAGGAGAAGTTTGGCAGCTCTGACCAACCAAATTAAAGCTATTTACAGAATGGAGAATGAATGTAAAAAAAATACCGGTTCACACATTATTAGTTTGGGAATAGGTCGATTTCATTATAATATACCTGTGATGTGGCGAATTCCAAACATATAAACTAGAAACATAAATTATCGATAGCATTAAACATGCTGAAATTGATGATAAACAGGGATAATCTGTTAACTTGTCCTCCATACTGTCATTACTATAATCACGTGACTTCAGAACGTCGTGTTATTGGTTGCTGTATTTCTGTCTCTGAATAAGAAAATAGAAAATGGCTGACTTGGTGTGTATTGGGGTATCCTTTGTTTAGGACTTTCTAGCTTTAAAATATATAAACTACTAAAATGCCGAGTGCTTCTTTTACGTCATCACGTTCTTATGTCAGGAGATCACGTAGGAAAGGTGCAAACAGGATCCCACTTCCATCAAGAACAACTTCAGGTAAGTTTGAATATCTTGGATCACATCTCAAGCTGTGCAAATGCTTGGACTCGTCCTAATCCCATGTCTTTGTATTGACAGCTTAATTCATTACAGAATTTTGCACTTAAAATGTGATTAACTAACCTCTTAGAGATTTACTACGTGAAGACCCTGATTTTGTTCGTTAGGAAATTAACTGGCAAACTGATAGAGGTCATCTATTGATTGAGGAGAGACTTCAATAAATTATGTCATTACATTATGGACATACTTTACCAAAACAAGAAAAACAAAAAGTTTTATTTTTGCATGTTTATCACGGTCACCTCACTATCCGTACAATATTGATATAAGTCATCCTGTTCAATAAAAGTAAATAAACGGCTAGCAAGCCAGGTATTTAAAATAGCTAGGTCATGTCAAAATTATTTCAAGGTTCTTTAACATAAACACTCAGTACACCTAATTTGTTATTTACTTATAAAGCAGGCGCACCATTTACCATAATTAAATTTGAAGAAAAAGAGTATAATGTAAATTATATGTAGGTATAGGCCTACATTTAGAGAATCCAAGCAATATTGTATAAGCCCTTCAGTACTACTATTCTTTCTTGTTGCTTTCTGGACATGTCATATAAAGACTAAACTATAGATATTTGTATTAGCAGACTTGTTCCAAAGTCTTAAGAGACTTAGAATGGTGTCAAATTACATAAGTAGGCCTATCTTTTCAATTTACATAAAGGAATACCGGTAGTTTGTTTAGCTATTACAAATAAGTGACGCCCTCAAACTCATGAACCAGGCCTACTTAAATTCTTAGATATATTACATTACCACATTTACTTTCCATACTGTCTGTATAGTAGATTCACTTTACCTCTGGATAGCCCAATATATTTTGAGACATTACCGCCAAAATTAAAATGGGTAGACCTATCTCGAGCTAGAGGCTACTTTTACTGGTTATTTCTAGCTTTCACAAATCATTATTAGTTTATATACACATACTTTTGGGAAAATAAAGTCAATTAGGTTAGTTGGGAATGGCAAAAAATATTGTACATTTAACTAGAGGCTTTAATTTTTTGGATTTTAATATTTCTATTATATGATATTATGCTTGTACTTGAAAAAATATAGCGCATTGATTAGGAAAGAAAAAAGAAGCAAATTTTTTAACATGGGCCTACCTATGCCCTACGTTACAGGGTATCTATAGATCATGCGTTTCATTTGAAAACACGTGGAACACCTCAAACTATATTCCAGAGAATGATGATTTTTAGAAATACACAATAATTTTCTACAGTGACCACATTTCACCTTTATTCGTAGAAAACCTAGCTCTTGACAATGAAACACAATTGCCTTTTTTTATCATGTTTAGAAAAATCTTGAACACCGACAAATGAATTTACAAGTAATTTCACACAACTTTCCATAGCACCTAAACTGATTACAACTGCTGCCACACCCAAGTTTGAAAGTTAGATGACATCTAAAATATAAAAGCCCAAATTATTGCTTAAAATAACTATGATACAATTCTAACTTTCAAACCTTCCTTTTAATTTATACATACCATGTATAAATAATTTTAGTTTTTGTTATATACGAGGCTAAACTTAACGAAATCCAAGGATGTTTTTAGACACACACACAAACAGGGTGGTTTAAATTAAAGCCTTCCCCCATGGCAAATATAGCTAATATATCCTAATATCTAACTTTCCCTCAGTTTAGACACTAAGAAATTTTTTTAATATTAGGGCTTCTGGTATATATTTTAGTTAGAAAATTTTAACACTTGTCTTCTAGACACAACAGGTGAATCTAAACAAGGACAGCACACATAATCTAAAATACTCAAACCCCAACAAGCAAGAATTATATTTTAGTTTGAAATATATAGGTAGCTAACTTTTCTTTCAGGGGGTTGTTAGTCATATCAATGTGTCAGACATGTTAATATCTTTGATCATTTTTATAAGTGTTTAATCATACCCCACTCATCTGAAATCTTCTGAAAAAATAAATTTTGTTTTTTATCTCTCTGGATGAAGCTGGTCACACACTGTTGACGAATGTTCGGGTTTTGGATGACTGTCCGAGAAGTGTGGGAGGTACACAGATAGTGAATGGCAATTGTTCAGTCGAATATTCAGTATTTGAAGGGTTTCACTCTGGGAGTGGTTTTTGGGCACAAATCAAAGGAAGCGAATGCTCACCTCTATTCAGTGTAGACATTCGCAAGAATGTGTAAAGTTACGGTTTGTATAGGTTTTATGACACAAATGTACCTAGGTGAATATTCTGCTGAAACACTCATCCACATTCAACCTGATTTATTGATGTTTAATCAAATAGTGACTAATGACTAAACATTTGTTTGTTGCCAGCTGAGCCATGTGAACTCCCTTGCCTGGTACCGAACCAGAGTATCCCAGGAGCAGGGGGAGCATCAAGTAGCTCCTCCTCTGGTTCGACCCCTCCAGTCACCTCTGTCCCCAGTGGCAGCAGCACCCCGCTGAGCGGCAGCGCTTGTGCGGCCGGGAGCTCTAGCAGCTCCAGTCACCATTCGCCTTACGATCTTCGGCGGAAGTCTCCCTCTCACCATGACTCGTCTGCAGCGGGCACCAGTGCAGCGTCAACTTCTTCGGCCGGTTCCTCGAGCTCCCCCATGCTGCCCGCCCGCAAGAGACCTCGCCGGACTTGCTCTGTTACTAATGAAAGTGAGTCAAGAGTCATGTAGTTAGTGCAGCCAATATTTTGCTAGTGTGTAGGTTTTATTTATTTATTTACCATATGGCGTGTGTAGGTGCTACTTATAGATTAAGTAAATATTTATGGCATGTCGCATTTTTTAAATTTAAATACAAATTAAATATTTAGCACCGCGTCTTACTACCCGTTCGGGTTATACGCTTAAGTACTAGTTACGCTAATGGATTAGGAATTGGGTGGGTTGAATTTAGAGGAAGTGAACCCGCATTTGCGTGGAGGGAGAGTGGAAAACCATTTAGGAAAAACCACCCCCAGTTCACCCGACCGAGATTCGAACCTCGATCTCCCCGTCCTCGGCGGTCGAGCTCACCACGACTAGCGCGTTAGCAAACTACACCACCGAGGCGGGTTACAAATTAAAAGTAACACCTAGACTCGGCAATCAAACCTAGAACTTTTGGGTTTACCCAGGTTTGACTCCTATATAATTTTTCAACTATATATCTATACTAAATATGTCAAATTAAATTCCTTGAGCTTATATTTAAATAGGTACTCAAAAATTAGTCATGGGCCCTAATATATATTTTGGATACCTCAATTCTTGGCTCTCAAATTCAAAAAAATTAAAGCATTCAAACAAAATTTAAATATTCATATTTGTATTATTTTTCAGTGTGGACATTAATATTTCTTTTTCTATTTCACCTTAGTATCTTCTAATTATAAATTAACTCAATATAACCTTTGTGTTAAATCATAAATCCATAAATCTAATATGGCCGGATTAAGTTGTTGTCTTTTAATTGTCATACATTTTAGTGTTTTTTTTTGTTTTTTTTCAATTTAATTACAGTACAGGATATAAATAATATATTTTTAATCTAAGGTAGAATTCATGGGAGATTATTGAAATTCAAAGTCAAGAAATCGGAATAGAGAGAAAAAAAATTGAGGTTAAAATTTAAAAATGAAAATTGAGAAAAAAAGTAAAGAAAAGGAACTGTAGCATCTTTAATTTAAACTAATAGCTGTGAATCGGTTCTAAATGATAATTTCAATGCGTTGAGGTCACATTTCATACTTATTAATTAATCCATTGATTGATTAGACACACTGTAGGCTACATGTGGTTTTCTGTTCACCAGCGTGTTGTTCTACCTCAGCTGCCCACTACTTGCAGTACGAGCTTCCAGATGAAGTGCTCCTCACTATATTCGGCTACTTATTGGAGCAAGACTTGTGTCGTGTTAGTCAAGTTTGTAAACGTTTCCAGGTCATAGCAAATGACAATGAGCTGTGGTGAGTTCACGTCATATTTTCACTAAACTATGGGGCTGCCTGCCACTTTAGTACTGACCTAACAAGCAGTCCTGGTCTCTTCGCCTGAGGAATTGTGTTTTTGGTTGGGTTAATATGTTTCCAAGTACATTAAAAACACTTGACCTTTTTTTTTTACTAACTGCACAGTATTATTATTTGGTTCTAGAAGTAAAAACACCACATAATTTTTAAAAGAAGAATCTTAATCTGTCAGTAAATTTACTAGATTTTCTTTCACATATTTTACTTTACATCCAATACTATTTCCAGCCTGTGGCCTGGGTCACTGTTTTATTCAAGCCAAATATTTTCCACTACCGACTTTCTAGGCCTGGCCTTCATATGATGCCTTAAAATCTTACCTAGACTAGGATATGCACGACATTCAGTTCCCGGCCATTAATTCACCACTGTTAAAGGGTAAACCTACATTTCACCGATGATACATTTTTCGGCCATGCTGAGAATCAAACCCGGAACCTTTAGCCCAGAGATAAGGTGTTGGATTATGTATATTTAATTGACAGCTGTCACTTTAGATATTATCAATACTTATAAAATTACACAAATAAAATACCGGTAGCCAATGTTGGCCTTAAACAAATATGTTTGTATTTTCTAAAGGTTTCTTCCTATGAAAATGGGAGTGTATTTTAATGTTCAAAGTATAGGAAGCTACCTATAACCAGGGCTCTAGAGTCGTTAAACCAAGTCTTCAACTCTGACTCCTATTTTTCTACCCTCCGATTCAGACTCCTTCAGAAATGTCAAAAGTATAGTTTCTTAATTAGTTATAACAAATTTACTACAGTGTAATCCTCCAATACAGATTACATCACGTTAGCTTCTTTGGTTCTTTAAGAATCAAATAGCCAAAGCTATTATTTATGCTTTTAGTGAGGATTACTCCATCTAGATATCATATTCTGAAAATTGAAAAATTACACCTGGACACGGGAATTGAACCCGGGACCTTTGGCTTAGTACGCCAATGCTCTAATCACTGAGCGATCCAGGAATCGTACCATGCCCAGGGTCATTCTTCACTCATATTAGAGCATTGGCATACAAAGCCAAAGGTCCCGGGTTCGATTCCTGTGTAGAGGTGTCATATTTCAATTTTCAGAATATGATATCTAGATGCAGTAATCCTCACTAAAAGCATAAATAATATATTTGGCTATTTGAGTCTTAAATATGCAATCCCTTACAATTATAATAATTGTACAGGTGGCAGCATTAAGCCAACTACCGAGTCGAAGATGGCTGCGTTATCTGATAGCTCGTGATCTTAATAAGAATCACACATTTGTAGCCGAGAATTTCCCCACATCCATCATAGACTCTGCCTTAAAATGTGATTGAAGAATGACCCTGATTATGGGACGATTCCTGGATAGCTCAGTTGTTAGAGCATTGGCATACTAAGCCAAAGGTCCCGGGTTCAATTCCCGTGTCCAGGTGTCATTTTTCTTTGGTTCTGTCAATTTATATTTAAATAAATCTGTCAATCTAAATTACAAATACTGGTCCTATTTATAATACAGTTTAGAAACACTGTACAATAGAGTGGCCCTTAGCTATAGGTAATTTTCCTAAAGTTAAAATGTTGCTGCTCCCACCTCCTAATCCTGTTCCAATCAACAAAAAAATGAGCTGTGCAAAACTTCAGCTCAATCAGACAACTGCTTGCAACGCCTTGAAGTTTAAACATAGTATACACAACGATTAATTCCATTCGAAAGCGGTATACTCTTCCCTATCTCGACCATTTTATTTTTTCTTCTCAGAGAAATTTATGTGGACACATCCAGGCAACCCCAGCAATTGTTTAAAAAAGTCAATCAAATTTCCCAAAAGTTAATTCAAAAAATTCCTGAAATGACATGAAAAATTTAAGAAATATTAGGATTTTTTAATAACCTACACAATTTCTATAAGAGAAAAGAATTTTTATTTACAACAATAATTTATATAGAATAAAAACATAATGTGAATGAACAAACATTGAACATTATTTTTTCCTAAGAGAGAATTTAGTAGCAGTTGGGTATTTTTTACGATTTCCTGTAATGATCTGTAAAACAAATTGTTTCTCAGTTTCATCGTTTGTGAGAATGTTATTGTAATCCTGGATGAGTTTGACATCTCTTTCTGCAACGTTATTCACTACAAAGTGCCTGAATTTTGTCGGTTATACCCCACTTCTCCACTGCTTGGTAAACAACCATGGCTTGCTCTTCTCCTGAAGATGTTGGGATTTCAGGGACTCCCAACAATTGCTCCTTGCTTTGAAAAATTATTATTATTGCCAGTCTATCAACCTTTTCAACACCTGTGAGTGCTGGGAGCAGCTTTCCATCCCAGTGCAACACTATTTATTGGCAGTCGTTTAGGTTAAATTTGTGCTGAATTTCTGTGTGTCTCACTTCTCTAAAAAAATTTCTAAGGCGTTGAAAAGAAATTCGATTTATTACCAGGTTTTCAGTATCACGCCCGAAAGCTTCTGCAGCAGCCATTAATATGTAAACCCCATTTCTATAAGTGATTTTGCACCTATCAAAAACTTCAGAGAGACTGGGAATAAAACACTGCAATGTACCTCGAGTTGCTGGAATTAATGCTGCTGCTGCGGTTGTTGCTGTTGCTGCTGATATTTGCTGAACAATGACAGAGGAATTTTCACTGTCATCACCACCATCACTGCTTTGGCTGCTTGATGTTGAATCATCTAATCTCGGACAGCCCTTTATATGATAGTTTTTTTAAGAACAAACCTCACTTGTGGTCAAGATTGGTGTTGCTTTGTTTCACTGTTGAGATATTTTGTTTCAAAATTATCATGGCACAACACAAGGGTGGGTGTGATGTTTTCGGAGATCAGTGCAGATGAATAGTCTTTGTTCTTGATTCCTTGTAAGTAGCTCTATTCTAATCTATATACATTTCTTCTTCCAGGAAGAGTCTGTACCAGCACGTGTATGAGTATGACCTCCCACTCTTCAATCCAGCACCGTGTCGGTTCGAGTTTGTGGCCCCTGAGGACACGGACCATGCGAACCCATGGAAGGAGAGCTTCCACCAGTTGTATCGTGGCTTGCATGTCCGGCCTGGCTACCAGGACCTCAAGTCCAAGGCACGGAACATTGCTTACTTCAACACTGTGCAGGGGGCGTTGGATCACTTGGAGGAGCGCGGCTCAGACCCAGCAGCGAGGGCTCTCTCACCGCTTTGGTTTTCTTGCATGCCGGCACATACCGCCGGGAGTTCCTGGTGGTGGACTCTGACGTCGCACTCATTGGGGCAGCCCCCGGTAATGTGGCCGAGTCAGTGGTCCTGGAGAGAGAGGCCGAATCCACCCTCATGTTTGTAGAGGGGGCTAAGCAAGCGTATGCAGGCCACCTCACACTCAAGTTTTCTCCAGATGTTACGTCCACAGTTCCCCACCATAAACACTATTGTCTGGAGGTGGGGGAGAACTGCAGCCCCACTATTGACCACTGTATTATACGTAGCTCTTCCGTAGGTGAGTCATCTTTGATCCACTTTGTTTTGTGTATCAAATGTTTCATTTCTTGCAGAAACTAGGTAGAGTTCAGTCCTGACTGATTTCTCTAATACCTGCAGAATACTACTGGGTTAACCCCAACTGGTTTGGTTTGCCACTCACTAGGATATTCAGGCTAGTTAGATTCCTTGGTGAATACAGTGAAGGTTTTTCCTAAATAGTATTTTTTCTCTTTTCACAAATGTGGGTACAGTTCCCAGTATTAGGGTGGCTACTCATTGGGAAAACTGGGAATTACGCTTAAATGAACATCGAAAAAAAACCTGGGAAAATTGCTTGAATTTTGACATATGTCAGAAATTTAAAAAAAAATTTTAGAGCCTTTATCCAAATGTGTGACCAAAATAAGCTTTATGAATTTAACTCAATTTTATATTAAATCTCCAGAAAAATCACACTACTTGAAATTTTTACAATTAACACTGCCGCCAACATGTTTCTAGTTACTCGAATGGCACTCACTTTTCAAAAGTTCGAGGGAAGGATGGATATCTTCTAATAGTTTCTAGAGATATTTAATATTTAAAAAAATTGCAGGGGACAATAACTCTAATTAGTTTCTAGGGGTATTCAGATTTCAAAAATTTGCTTGGGGAAGACCACTCTAAATAGATTATTGAGGAATCTTATTTTCAGAAAGTTTCTGAGTAAAAAACTCTAATTATCTTATAAGGGTATCAAAATTTCAAAAAAATATATGGGTAGGACCACTCAAAATGGTTTTAGGTGATCAAATTGCAGACATTTGCCAGTGGAAGTCCCCCACATTTGACTGGGGAGAGGAGCTTTTTTTTTAAAAAAATTTTTTTTGCTTCCTACCACTACCACCCCTCTTCTCAAATAAGATTCCACTGCCACTGGTTGTAGCACATTTGTAGACATACTAATAGGAGTTTACAAAGTCAACGTTTTCAATTTGAAGCAAAGTTGAATCAAAATATATTAAATATTTTTGAAGCAGAATTTTGAAGCTGAATTGAAGTTCGAATATTTCTAAAAATGTTTAATGTTGGATCAAAATACTATACTTTTCATAACTATGCAAAGTTAATTGTTAAATATAATTTACAAAATGCTATATGATAACATAATTAATATATTTCATCTTAAAATAATAAATTAAGCTATCACAAAATGTA
This sequence comes from Timema podura, assembly GCA_033556935.1. Taxonomy (NCBI): domain Eukaryota; kingdom Metazoa; phylum Arthropoda; class Insecta; order Phasmatodea; family Timematidae; genus Timema; species Timema podura. Next base: position 113,503,329 of record JAVRXN010000009.1, read on the forward strand.
CCATAATGATTTAGATTTTATTCACACTAACACAACAGCTAAGGTTCCTGGGCTCAATTCCTGGCATAGCCAAAAAATGTATAATTTGTGAAATGTGGATATACCGTTTCACAGTGATGAATCAACGGCTGTGATCGAATGTTATGCTTGTCCTAGTCTTAAGGGTGTTGAAGAGGTTCAGAAATCAACATCTTAGAAACTCGCTCCTAAGAGGTCAGCTATGATAATAGTGGGGTCACTCAGAGTTAGTCTTCCTTAGAAGAAGGTATAAGCTCTGCTTCAATGTTTATTATGTATTAAGGAATGTGCACTATGGACCTTGTTCTTGTTCCTGACTAATCTGCAATAATTGACATTTGTGATGGCAAGCATACAACCTTCTCTCTCTAGGTTTAGTTTCTCCCTCTAATGCCACCCATCAGCTTGTTTGCTGGTAGGAAGTGGGGAGGAGGGAGTAAACTCAGGTATCCATTGACCCAGTGACTAAGATAAGCCTGGTTGGGTTCATTGAATCGTTGCAGTACAAGAATTTACTTTCTATGAAAATAAAATATAATTGAAGGCATTTTATATTGTTTCTTACATACACTTTTTCAACTTATTATAACCTGCACTTTATTTATCGACTAATTATATCACTTGCATGAATTGCAAACTAGGTTACTCTTTACCAGTCACAACAACGAGACCCCCAGCTGTCAAATCATCACTGCGAGAGGAAGGTCCCACTTTTATTAATGATAATTTTATTGGACGTGCAGGGAATCGAACCAAATACCCTTAGTTCAGAAGACCAAATAAGAAAATGATTATCAAATTTAATTGGAAGAGGTTTTAATCCTCCCTACAGATTAAATTGTTAAAAAGCCTTTGTTTTAAATTATGATCTAAAAAAAACCTATCAACAAAATATGTGGATTCTCATCGTTAATTTGTGTTGGCCCCCTCGGGGCTAGCTTTAAGAATTTATAGGTCATGAGCCCTCACTTTTTTAAGGTACTCATGTGAGGAATGCCAGGCCTCCACCGTGGTTCGGATTCCACATTAAACTGTAGGTCCTCCATTTCATCTCACAATCACCCTACTATTATACATTAGCGTAAGTGCGTACAACCCGAACGGGTAGTAAGACGCGGTGCTACTAATAATTAATAATAATTTAAGGTACTCTTTTTTTTTTTTTTTTTTTTTTTTTTTTTTTTTTTGAGAACGTTTTTCCTATAACAGTTTTGTATTGGCGGCAAAATTTTAAAATGATTAAATTAGCTTTTTGGAGGTGGGTGATTGAGATTACAAAGAATTAGTTGAGAAAATAAAATACAGTAAACTCATGATTTTATAAAAGTTTGAGTATACATAAAAAGTTTCTTTAATGTGAAATTTGTTTTTAAAGTAAATAAATTATCCTTGAAATGAGATGCATCGATTTAATTATTTACCAGAGAAAACAATATATTGCAAATATTACAGGTGGTAAACATTGGCTTCTTTACAACAGTCAATAAAAGATAAAATAGATTCTTCAGCAAGGAATACAACAAAAATCAGCACAACCACCCAGCTGCATGCAATTTTATACTCCAACTCCCAATACATGCTAGTACTACCATCTACCGTTGCATAGTGCTACTACATGTGCTGTTTGGATGGTGGCACCAGTTAGAAAATTTCGGATACCACCTTGTAATTTACATAATGCTATATTTCAAACATAATTAATTATTTAAGATTTTTCCCACACAAATATTAACTTGTAAAATAAAAAAAATATACACACAACATAAATGTGTGTTTTGACTTTAAAAATATTTTGGTTGGATCCAGAATTTTACTTTCAGATCGATCGAATTCAAAGTGAATGAATATTTGAAGAGAAATCAAAGTTTTCAAAGCTTTGCACACTTATACCTTTAGCTATATAACTTACCTACATTAAAATAGAATTTTCTAAACATTTCTGGTCTTTTCTTAACTATTCATTTATGAAAATTTTGCAACCACAGAAACATATTAATATGTTCTCAAACTTCATAAGACCTATCTATTGAATTATCCATAAAACAAGATTTTTTTTTCAGTGGGTGCAGCAGTGTGCGTGAATGGTATGGGCGCAAACCCAGTTATAAAGCATTGTGATATCAGTGACTGCGAGAATGTAGGGCTCTACGTAACAGATTATGCGCAGGGAAACTACGAAGATAATGAAATAAGTCGCAATGCTTTAGCTGGCATTTGGGTGAAAAATTACGCCAACCCCATCATGCGGCGGAATCACATTCACCATGGAAGAGATGTTGGCATTTTTACATTTGACAATGGACTCGTAAGTAACAAAAAAATATGTTCAGGTGGGATAATTGCTTATTCATTTGATTTATTTTCCTTATTTTGATAATTTTTTTTAGCAAAGTTAAGGCCAGTTTTACTTAAACTTAACCAAAACCTAAATTAAACAAGCTTATAATAACAATAGTAACTATAATTGACTACATTTTAAATTATCTCCATCCATTCAGTCCACGCCCCTGATTATGAAACTATGAAAAAACGGAAATAAGATTCATTTTTGTGAATTGGTATATTTATAACGTTGGAATTTTTAATATCACTAAGATAATGCTTATTTTCAGTAGATTAAAATTGGCTGCCAAATACTGCGGTGAGGAAGCCCGTAATATCTTGTGTAAAAGTTTTCTTTAAGGACCTCTTTTAGCGTTTTTGAGGAAGTTAGTTTTTAATATATATATTTGGAAGATGTTACAGGAAAGGTGGAATAGAAAACATAAAATGGAACAAACACAGTTCACACTTTACATTGCTGCCAACATATTACTGTTTTTGCATGTTTCCTTTCCTATCATGATTTTCTTTTCATTCTTTTTTTTTCATCTAATAATAGTTTACCTAATACATCCATCACCATAGTAACTATTCATATAATTTTTTAAAAACTTTGCTTGGTAATTCTGCTACATTAACTGAACTAAAACAAACCACTAAAACTTTTTAGGTCACATACTTAGGAGGCACAGACGCTGCTAAAAACAAGCGTCCACCTGCATAAACATTTCTTATAATTGTAACAATGGAGGGGGGGGGGTAATAGTTTAACTGGGTATTGTTTCATATTTATAGGGAAACAAGCTGTCCTTGGACTTGGGGTTATATTGCTTTTCTTCCTGAATTAAGTCATTAATTTTGATATATTTTTAATAGGGTTACTTTGAAGCAAACGACATCCACAACAATCGAATTGCTGGGTTCGAGGTTAAAGCTGGTGCCAACCCGACTGTTGTACACTGTGAGATACATCATGGTCAAACAGGAGGCATATACGTTCACGAGAATGGCTTGGGGCAGTTCATCGATAACAAAATCCATTCCAATAACTTTGCCGGTGTGTGGATCACCTCCAATAGTAACCCCACTATCAGGCGGAATGAGAATCTACACTGGACATCAAGGAGGCGTGTATATATTTGGAGAGGGACGAGGACTTATCGAGCACAACAACATATATGGTAAGTTCACTCGACTTTGTCTTTAGTTGGGTTGACATTGCACAATGCTTTGTATATTCTTATTTTAAAGGTTGAGGATTGATCCCCCCTATAGATGAATTTTTTGTACATAATCATAACAAAAAGATCATCCTTACTATCAATTATGTTTCTTTATGCTAAATCTGGTTTGTTTCTTTGGAAATAGCAGTTAAGCGCACAAAACTTTTGACTCAACGAAGTTAAACAAAGCTCTCATTGGGCATCGGACATTGTCATTCTTGAACAAAACTAGGTTTTATTAAATTTGAATATTGGGAAAGATACATTTAAATCCCTCAAGTCCTCAAGGATATTCATGGACTTAAGATAACTTTTTAGTCTAGATTCAAAAATAATATACATATAATTAAATTTTGAATTTGTGTTTTCTTTATTCTATTATAATTCTTAATAGCAGTTTAGCCCAATATATTTATAGGAAAAACAAAATAATATTTCCACAGACCATTAGTTTACCACTTAATGCGTACAAAATCATATTTGAAGAAATAAATTATACCAATATTGGAATGTGAGTTCATTATACTTATGTTTTTTTAGAGTCTGATAAAAAAAATTTTTACATAATCATCAGGGAAGCATATATTCAAATAGTGGTTTGAAAAATTAAGACGGAGGGGTGGACGGAGTGGTTCTAAATAAAAAATTGAGTGACACAGGTGAATTCTCTCTCATTCCTATTTTAGGAAGTTGCTTTTTGCATTTCACACTCCCTCGATGAATTCTGATAGTATGAAAGTTAGGTCGGGGGATTGAGCGGTAACTATTGACTTTCTTCAACAGGCTACTATTATCTCTTAGTCCAGTGACAGCAATGTAAAGTGTGAACTATGATGAGTTGTTCTGAATTAAATCTTTCTGGCAATAATGTGTCAAACATATTGAACTTGAATCCAGGTTACACTTCCCGTAACTGCATTTTTTTTAGGGCAGGGGGAGTTGCAGTAACTAACTGGTCTAATATTTTTATATTAATTTGTTTATGGTGGCTAAGTTTACGCATAGTGATAGGTTTCTCCCTCTGTATTTTAGTTACTACTTAAATATGGGTTTTTATTAGCCAAACATGTTTTTCAACCTTACGGCCGGGGAGGTAGGGAGAAAGAAAAAAGGTCACCACACTGTTTAAATATTGAATACATTATTATTACAAAACCTGCAAGTTTCCTGATTAAACCAAATACTAGTTCTAGGCTAACCAATTTAAAAAGTTAAATTATTCAAAATCTTAATTTTTTATTGCAATTAAGAATCGAAGACGAATTAAGATTAAAAAGTTTTTAAGCTTTGCAAAGGCTCACATGATATGGTAATTTTAATACAATCTTAAGAATACACTTTAGGATTCAGGAAATTTGAACGAACCGTTCCTATGCTTGGCCATTAAGTACTATATTTTTACTGTCTGTAATTCATATATAATGTAAATTTATTCCAGGAAATGCTTTGGCTGGGATACAAATTCGAACAAACAGTGACCCGATCGTTCGCCACAATAAGATCCACCATGGGCAGCATGGTGGTATTTATGTTCATGAAAAGGGGCAGGGCCTGATAGAAGAGAACGAGGTTTACGCCAACACGCTCGCTGGGGTATGGATCACAACGGGAAGCACACCAGTCCTGAGACGTAACAGGATCCATTCGGGGAAGCAAGTTGGAGTTTACTTCTATGATAATGGGCACGGCAAGCTGGAAGATAATGATATATTCAACCATCTCTACTCTGGAGTTCAGATCAGGTACTGTGCTCTGATAATCTAGTGAATTTTAATTTGAAAAATATGTTATGTCAAGGACAGGTTCTTGAATCTTGAGCCTTTGGCTTCACACATTAAAAGTGTATCATCTGAGTAATGCAGGATCTCATCCAATTATACATAGTATATAAATAATGTATTTTAAAATAGTCTTAAACATGGATAGCTATCTGTAGTACACATATATTCTGGGTAGATATGCACTTGGAAAACCTAGAAAAGTCTAAGATTTTAGTTGTGAGAGGGAAAAGTCAAGAATGAAATTTTTATAATAATTTTTGAAACATAAAGAATACCATAACTCACTGTAAACTATTAGTTTTACCAACCTGCCTCGGTGGTGTAGTTAGCTAACAAGCTAGTTTTTCGTTGAGCTAGACTGCTGAAGATGGGAAGATCAAGGTTCAAATCTTATCCGGGTGAAATGGGGGTGGGGGGGTTTCCTAAATGGTTTTCTGCTCTCCCTCCATGCAAATCTGGGTACACTTACTTTATATTCAACCTTCCCATTCCCTAGCCCATTAGTGTAATTATTACTTAAGTGTATAACCCAAACGGGTAGTATGACGCAGTGCTAAATAAATATTAGTTTTACCTCTTGTAACTAGTCATCCTATTCCTTTTTGATCTTCACTCCGTTGTGCCTGTCTTATTCAGTCGGGCGTAAAATGTTAATACGACTCTTACAATGGAAAAAAAAGCAATTTTACATTGCTGCCATTAGACAAAAAGGTAATGGCTGCCTTTTGAAGAAAATCAATCATTAGTGCCCAATCCCCCCCAACATAGGTTTCATTATATTGGAACTCATCATGAGAGAGTGTGAAAAGTGCAACATAACTTCCTAAAAGAGGAAACTATAAAAATAAAATATCATTGGTTCAGTACATACATAAAGTTTAATTTTCTTCACATTGTGATATCAACAGTTGTTGAATATCTGTCATGAGCATAATGGCATTAGTTGACAAACATTTTAAATAAAGATATAAAGTTGTCATTAAATTCCAGGACAGCCTTGTTGGATATTCAAGAATTGTTTTGAGTTCACCATGTGAAGAAAATTAAACTCTAGATTTGTACTGAAGCAATATTTTATTTATTTTGACCTAAAAAATGCTTTGATAAAAATTTTTTTATAAACTGAGGTTTTTTTTCGCATCCTTTAAATCACCTCCTTAAATAATTCTTATGTCAAGAATACAATATAGAAAACCATGAAAATGTGTATTTTTGGGTCTAAAAAACCTGAAGAATTTCCATTTTATATTAAATTAAATTCCAGGGTACATATATTTGTCAAAGAAGTTAAAAAATACAGTTATTTAGTCATTGAATTAAAATGATTCATTTCCAAATTAATTTTTACTTTTGTTTTTATTAGAGCTGGTGCATCCGATTTTCAGCCTATTTTTGCCGATTAGTCCCGATGCCGATCATTTATTGCCGATTAGGCCGATCACCGATGCCGATTATTTTTGGTTTCAATTTTAATAAGTGTAAAATGACCCTTAAAGCAAAAAAAAGTTACTTTTACTAGTTTTATAATGTCCAATATAGCTTTGTTTTAACAATATTTAAATATAAACTTTTAAAATGTAAAGGTTGTTTAATTATTATTTTATATTGTTATTGTTAGGACAAGTGAACCTGTCATTAAACAAAAACAAATCGCATTAATAAATAGCAAATATACCAGTACATGTTAGATAATTAGAATATGATTTCACATTTATGATTAAATAGGCCTACTGACCCTTTCATTAGACAAATCATAATCAGCAAATTTCAATTTAATTTTAATGATAAAAAATAATCAAGGCACACATATTTTTGCACACAAGGAGAATAGGCCTACATCTATGTTGTTTTTAGATGAAATAGGAATTTTTACACCCAATGTCTATTAAAATATGGCTTCAATATTAAACAATTTTTAACAATCGTAATATTTTTGTGAATTGTGATTTAGATATATCATAATATAGGTTTTTGTGATTCTAGAAAGCATTCCATCATAATTTAACTACTAAATATTAATATCGTATAGAAACAGGTGGTTTCTTAAAAAAAAGTATAGTAAAAAGGCATCACCATTTTTAAACAGTAATCTGATCTTTTTAATAACAATTTAAATAATCTTAATGAAAGATAACATTGTTTTAACTACATTTAAATAGGAACTACCTTTGAAAAATCGAATGAACGGTGAACAGGTCAAAATGAATGGATCATTGAACTGAACCAGATACAATGAATCTTTCATTTAAAAGAACGATTTTGCCCATCTCTACTTCAATATGATAAAATAAATAATAAATAACATAATGTGCAACGAAAGTTATTTTTCGTGTTTTTTTTTTAAAGAAATACTTTAAAACTTATTTTAATTTACTTTTAACTATTAAAGAAAATGTAAAATTTAAATATTAATATATACTAATTCAATTCATATTGAAATATGAGCGAAACAAATTCCCTGCCAGTGGAAAGTTTTGTACTTGCATTAAAAGAAAAACTGTTTCCATTTAAAACAAAATGTGTGCATGAGCGAGATTATTACGCCCGATGTTTCATTTTTTAGGCATCTTTAACAAATCGAAATAAAACAACACTAATCTGCTAATATTTTATTTTATGATTATTAGATTTGTTACTTGTGAGTATTTTTATTTCTAATAACGTGTATAAATTGAAAAAAGACCTATGGTAAATATATTTATTTTGATATATTTTGTTTGGAATGTTGGATGTGCTGTTTATTTCAAACTTAAGTCACTAAGAACAAGCTAATTATTCAAAGATTTCATACGAGAGAGCAGAGATAAAATATTATTTTTTAGGACTTAAAATATTCACACACATTTTGAGTAATCGGCATAAATAATCGGAGATTCAAACACCGATCATCGGAATCACCGGTTATGCGATAATCGGCCGATGATCGGATTAATAATCGGCATCGGCCCAGCCCTAGTTTTTATGTAATTTCAATTTTCAATGTATCATTAACGTGTGCCAAATATAAATGTGTAATCCCGACCGGGATTTAAACCTCATTCTCCCTGTCATTGGCATTCTAGTCTAATACGAGAGTGACATGTTAGATAATTTGGCCACCGAAGCAGGTGAATGCAACCTATTAATTAGGGCTCTGTGAGTAGTACTTGGATTTCGAGTTTCGAGCCAGCTCGTCATTTTCGAGCCAGCTCGTCATTTTCGAGCTTCCACTTGATGTACGTACAAATCATTTTTTAAAACACAATGATAAGCATAGGTTATTTAATTTAGATGATATCGACAGTTTCACTTATAAATCATTTAGTAACTTATCAAATTGTTAAAATTAATATCGAATTTCACATAAATAACGTAAAACTAAGAGAGCTTTAAAATTATTTTCAACCTGTAAACTTATTCAATACTGTCATCCATTTTGAATTCTCCTCGATTTAATTTGCACTGCTACAAGGCAATGAAAATAAAAATAGCTAAATAGATCACTAAATAATTTAATAATCACGGTGACCTTGTGGTCTAGGGGTAAGGTGTCAGACTTCTGTGCTGGAGGTCTGGGATACAATCCTCGGTCCCGGCACAGATTTATATGAATGCCAAACCCTTCCTTCACCTCTGACAAGACGTGTATTAATCACAACTTGTGAATGTGAGGAATGCCAGGCCTCCACCGTGGTTCGGATTCCATATTAAACTGTAGGTCCTCCATTTCATCTCACAATCACCCTACCATTACACATTAGCGTAAGTGCGTATAACCCGAACGGGTAGTAAGACGCGGTGCTAATAATAATAATTTAATAATCAACATTTTTACCTGGTCCTTTTCAGAATAAAGTTTCAGTTATATTAAAATTTTAACATCGAGAATATATTCTATTGAATGTTTTTGAACTCACGTTATTTAAAATTTGTATTAATTTATACATTTAACTACAAAACTAGCACTAATTTAGTTACTATTTAATTATAGAATTATGTTGGTTAGCCTGTTTAAAATCAGTTTTGATCAACATTGTAATAAATATTTAACCAAACCTACCACATTTAAATAAAAAAGCATTTACTATTTCATATTGTTTACTAGAAATATGATTTTAACCATAATATTTTTTATTTTAAAGTATGAACATCAGTTTTTGCAGGTATTAAAAATCAAATTAAAATAAATTTTGCAATAAGATATTTTTAATGAGAGCCCATACAACCTGCATGTACAGCTGCACATAGAGGAATGGAATTGTAACAGAAGACGGGATCATGCATGATTACTACAGTAAGGACTAATAAACGAAATATGAAATATTTCAAGCCTCCAAATGTTTGTGTTGTGATTCTTACTTTTTTTTATATGGTAAATAAATTTACAAGAAGTATATTTTGGGGAAATATTAGCTTATTAAAATGTCAGTTTTATAAACTTTTTTTAATAATTGGTAGTATCATGTTAACATCTTTATTTGAGTGGTGTCCTTATTCTAAAATCTTGTTTTTTTAAAGTGTTAGAACTTAAAAACACAATATTTCCATTTCTTAAACTTTTTTTTAGACATAAATCTACTCTTGATAAAAATGAGTGTCATTCATAACATAAGTTGGTTTCGTATATTTTTAAAATATCAAATTTTAAAGATGTGATATTTTCATTTTATGTTTGTTTTGACTGATGACATTTTAAATATACTATTTTACTTTTAAAATATTAAATTATGAACGAACTCGACTTGAACTTAGCAGCCTTTTTAAATTCTCGCTTGAGTTCGAGTCGACAGAAAAAACCCAAGCTTGCGTACACCTACTATTAATCTTAGAAACATGTGATTTTATCAATAATGCTTTGTGTGTGCAGGACTGGGAGCAACCCCATCATTCGCGGCAATAAAATTTGGGGAGGTCAGAATGGAGGAGTCCTGGTTTACAATGGTGGGCTAGGTTTGCTCGAAATGAATGAGATTTTCGACAACGCCATGGCCGGAGTCTGGATAAAGACTGATTCAAACCCAACCCTAAAACGCAATAAAATATATGATGGCAGGGACGGGGGCATTTGTATATTCAATGGTGGTAAAGGTAAGAGTACTTTTGAAAATGTATAATACTTTATTTTAATCATGCCTCTACTATATTAGCATATTTGAATGTAGAGTATAGAAGATACAGTCCGACACCTTAGCTCAGTCGGTAGCGTGTCTGCCTACAGAGCTAAGGGTCCCGAGGTTCAATTCCAGGCATGGCTGAAAATTTATCTTTGATCCAAATATAGATTCATCCTTTCACATTGTTAAATTGACGGCTGGAGACTGGATGTTGTGCCCGTCCTAAGTCCTAAGATAGATTAAAAGGCATATGAAGCTATGACAGGCCTAGCAAGCCGATAGCGGAAAATATAATAGCTTGAATAAAAAAGCTGACCCAGTCCATAGGCTGAAAACAATAGTGTATGTAAAGTAAAGTATAAAAGATACTATAGGATACTATAGAACAGCGGTTCCCAAACTGTGGCACGACAATCATTTCCAATGGTATGCCATAAGAAGTCAAAATAAGCACATTAAGTCATAAAAATAGATAGCCTCATAAAATCTTATAAATGTATTCAGACAAGTCTAGCCTAAAGTAAAACAAATTTAAACAGTGATTGGAGGGGCCCCACACTGATTCAAGCTCAAGACAGCCAGTGCAGCCGCGCAGTCTGTATTATATCCCTGAGCACTATATAAAAAGGTACTGAAATATTAAATATTTGGCATCTTGGTGATACTCCCAATTATGGAAATCGCTGGGGTGGTACGCCATTCAAAAAGTTTGGGAGCCGCTGCTATAGAAGTAATATGTTCAATCTGTCATTGTTGACCAACTTTGTTTAGGTATTTTAGAAGAGAACGACATTTTCCGCAACGCACAAGCAGGTGTTCTCATCTCGACACAGAGTCACCCAATCCTGAGGCGAAATCGAATATTTGATGGTTTAGCTGCTGGGGTGGAAATCACCAACAATGCCACTGCCACATTAGAACACAATAAAATATTTAACAATCGATTTGGGGGTCTTTGTCTAGCTAGTGGTGTTCAACCCATTATTAGAGGTAATTTTGTTATACACTTAGACAGTTTCACATTAAACTCCATTGGTTTAGTAACTATTAAAATTTGGCTTATACAAATCTTTGAATCCTTTGACTCTTCTTTAAGATACAACATTTGAAAAATTCTTGGATTCGAAAGCTTAACACAACATTTTATCAAGTTAAAAAGGTAAAAAACCAGCTTCGGTGGCGTAGTAGGCTAATGTGCTAGTTTTGTTTGGAGCCAGACTGCCGAGGACAGGGAGATCGAGGTTTGAATCTCGGTCGGGGGAACTGTTTTTATTTTTACTTTATTTTCCTACATAGTTTTTCAATCTCCCTTCATGCAAATGTGGGTTCACTTCCTCTAAATTCAACCTTCCCAATTCCTAATTCATTAGCTTAATTAGTACTCAAGTGTATAACCCGAACGAGTGGTAAGACATTATTTATTATTATTATTATTATTATTATTTATTATTATTTTATTATTATTATTATTATTTTATTATTATTATTATTATTATTATTATTATTATTATTTATTATTATTATTATTATTATTATTATTATTATTATTATTATTATTATTATTATTATTATTATTATTATTTATTATTATTATTATTATTATTATTATTATTATTATTATTATTATTATTATTATTATTATTATTATTATTATTATTATTATTATTATTATTATTATTATATATTATTATTATTATTATTATTATTATTATTATTATTATTATTATTATTATTATATATTATTATTATTATTATTATTATTATTATTATTATTATTATTATTATTATATATTTATTATTTATTAATATATTATTTTATTATATTATTATTATTATTATTTATTATTATTATTATTATTAATTATTAATTATTTTATTATTATTATATATTATTATTATTTATTATTATTATTATTATTATATTATTATTTTTATTATTATTATTATTATTATTATTATTATTATTATTATTATTATTATTATTATTATTATTATTATTATTATTATTATTATTATTATTATATTATTATTATTATTATTATTATTATTATTATTATTATTATTATTATTATTATTATTATTATTATTATTTAATTTTTTATTAATGATTATTATTAACCTACACATTGTTTGTCACAGGCAATGAGATCTACAGCAACCAGGATGCAGTGGAGAAAGCTGTGGCCAACGGACAGTGCCTGTACAAATCTCCAGCTACACCTCATTCCCGATGCACGACTTTTACCGCTGCCAAACATGCAACACCACAGACCGTAACGCTATCTGTGTAAACTGCATAAAGACCTGTCATGCTGGACATGATGTCGAATTCATCAGGCATGATAGGTAAGTAGGACTTTGTTGAGTGCCTAATTTATGTATTTTTATTATTGTATTGGCCTGAGTATGCATAATACAACCCTAATATATTTAAGGTGTTTTATATGAAAAGTAAAAGGTGTCGAATATACCACGAGCTATAAACTTAACAAATATGACACAGTTTTATTAGGCCCTCTGAATGCTTGTTTTGATGCGCAGGCACTCCTAAAAATATTTAATATCAGAAACACGGCACAGATTCTTCCACCAACAAACACTGACCTACTGAATAAACAGTACAATTACATTGAAGGGTGGAAATCCTCCCTCCCTCTCCTCGTTTTGAACATGTGTTTATTATTAGACAAGTGTGAGCAGCTTGCGTGGATAATATGGGAACACTTTTTAGAAGAAAAACATTGCACTCTATTCGGACCAATACAGAATATTATATTCTAATTTGAGATGTCACATTTTCTGTTTTCCTCAATTCCAATTATTTTATTTTATTTGAAATTCTAAGACTGTGAATCCAAAATATTAAATTTCAAATCAAATTTGAATCTTGGATAACTGGCTCAAATTAAATCTTGTGCTTGGGAGAAATATTGAATGCAAATAGAATCTCATGAAAAAAAATTAGTTTTATCCAAATTGAATCTTATACTGATTTAAAAAAATCATATCTGATGCTTAAAATCAGTTGGATTGAATATTATCTTTCAAAAATTAATTCAGTTTAAATAATTTATTTTAGATGTACTATGATAGTGTTTTAAATTGTATTTGTGTTGAATATTCTATAATGCTAAGTATTTAATCCAATCCAATAATAAAATTTAATCAATAGCCCTAACCTCAAAAGGTGAAACATAAAATAAAGTTAAGACAATTTTTAAATCACTGTGCAAAGGTTTATTACTAATTAGAAAAAGGTACGGCATAGCTAATTGTTATAAACACAGTATATTCATTGTAACAAACAACAGTCCTCCATCTGATTACCAAACCCTTCCTTCACCTCTGACAAGATGTGTATTAATCACAACTTGTGAATGTGAGGAATGCCAGGCCTCCACCGTGGTTCGGATTCCACGTTAAACTGTAGGTCCTCCATTTCATCTCACAATCACCCTACCATTACACATTAGCGTAAGTGCGTATAACCCGAACGGGTAGTAAGACGCGGTGCTAATAATAATAATAATAATAATAATAATAACAGTCCTCCATATGATTCCTTTTCGGCCTGGAACTCAAATTAATTTATCTATTTACTCTTATCACTTATTAATTTGTTAACCAATAAATTATAGATTCTAATTTTGATCCAAACTCATCGGAAATGCGAATGAAACCTAAGTTGGGGGATTGGGTGCTAAAGATTGATTTTCTTCAATAGGAAGCCATTACCTCTTTGTCTAATGACAGCAACGTTAAGTGTAAACTGTGTTCTTCTTTTCACAATATTAAGATTTGAAACATTGAATCCATATTTTTTCAATGTTAAGATTTGAAACATAAAATCAAATTGTAGTAAGATTCGAATTTGAAACTTCTAAGGTATGCATAAGCTTATTAAATCTGATTCTTCAACTTTTACAATTTCATTGTTTTCCCATGCATCCAAACTCACATTAAATTTATTTATTTACAGTTGTTAAAAAAAACTAAAAAGTGTAAATAGTGAAGATGAATACTTAAAGTCCCATCTTTGAATTGTGCAACATCATCAGAACATCTATTTGAGTATTATAATTTAACAGTCCATAGTGACCCGGCAACAAAACTTACAAAAGTCGCAATTAAAAATTAATAACCGGCCCCGTGGTATAGTGGTCAGTGCACCTGGCTATGAACCTAGGGGTCCCGGGTTCATTTCCCGGCTGGCGCCATGGGTACTTTTCCAGAAAGGGAAATTATCCTGCCGGTCACCAGGGTTTGGTTAATCAGTCTTCAGTTAGTTTTAAGAACACTACTGACTCCACACCTTCATAGTCGCTATCATCACATCATCTCATTGCGAGCATGATATGTAGACAACTTCCATAGGAATACTCTGGACAACATTTTCTGCCACCAGAAAGGCTATAAATCTACACACACTAAACTAGATAATAAAAATTTCTCCCAGTCAAAGATGCCAAACACTAAAAAAAATTACTTAACTCTGAATTTTACCTTTTCATTTAAATGATAGAATTTCTTTTACTGGGTTTTGAGAGCTAAGAATCAAGCTAGTGAAAATTGCAATAGTAAAATATTCTTTGTTCTTTCGATAGAAGTAAAAATCGAGTATATCAATAAATCAATTTTTATATCCTCTGAGAAAACATAATTAATTAATATTAGTTTGCCAGATTAGTTTGAGCAGAATTTAATCCAATGTGTACTTATTTTATTGACATTATGTTTCCCGGAAGGTTTTTCTGTGACTGTGGTGCTGGTACGCTTACAAATCAATGCCAGCTTCAAGGGGAACCTACGCAAGACACCGACACACTCTATGACTCGGCAGCCCCCATGGAGTCGCACACACTCATGGTGAATTAAAACAGTTGGACCATCTTCCCCGTTCCTTTTGAACTGGCAGCTGAAGAGAGCAACAGTGATGGGTTTGATTGTGTCACGATTTAGATGCAAGACTTTTATGTTCGAGCTTGTTACGCACTTCAGCTCTTTAAGGAATATTCCCTTGTTTAGTACATTTTTGAGAATCTCCTTCCTTATTTGGTTGTGTTTCAGATAGTATATCATATTGCAAATATTTCATTATCGGTAGCATTTGAAAAAGTGCTGTGAAACTTAATTTATGCAAATTTTTTCTGCATTATATATGTATAAATGTGAAGTATTTTGAATGAGTGATTTGTACATAGTATAAATATTAGTGAATTACCATCACTTTATAGACAATTTTTTAATTTCGATTTCTTTGCTCAGCTATGTATTTTTTATCTTTTTGTGAGGTACAAATTGTATGTAGTGTCCGATTAATATATTGAGAGCATCTTACGCCATTTTTTATGCCGGTGATTTGTAAGTTAATAATTTAATTTTATATGCGAGTTGGTTTTGTTGAGGATATTGAAGGGTATATAATATCCCTTGGTATGTAAAATCAAAAATTCCCTACAACTGTCATCTCTTGCCATATGTGTTGAGAATACTGTGTACTTTTTTAAAGCCCTATTCATCTTAAAATTACTGTTTTATGGATGTATTTCATGACTATGTATATTATCCATAAACTATTATCATAAATTAATTTGTTAAACATGCGTATGTGTACAGTGTGGAGTGGATGTATTAATAGGTCTCATGGCGGATGCCATTGAATAAAGGGTCCGAAACTTGACAGAGAAAAAAAGCTCCGGTTTCAAGGACAGTTGTTTTATTTGAATTTTTTCTTGACAATATGTAAATAATTCATGTTAAAATAGAATTTTGAGCTGAATAATATTCTATGTGCATATTTCTTGCTATTGTCTTTGTAAGAATTTTTTCCTGTGCGTTTTCAAAAATAAAAGGTACTACTATATAAATGTTGGTGTGTATTTAAAACTTTTCTGTTAGTATTTTGGACAGTCGCAAATAATAAGATGTCAATAGAATTTAATTTTATTCAATTTTAAAATAAATACAAGACAGCAATTTAAATTTTTTTTTAATTTCAACACTAATCTTGATTTAAAAAAACAAATTTAACAATGCTCTCCAGGAATATTTATAAGTTTTCTAACTGCACACAAGTGCATTGTACAAACCAGCTGTGACTAAGTTTTCAATTGATCTGTTAAATCAGATTTGAACTATTATATTATCATTGTGCCATAATTGTTTGGTTTTTTAAACCTCACTTGACTTTATTTTTCAGTTGTTTCAACTCTCCCTCCCCCCTTTATTACTCTATATAATTACAAGTTAAATAAAATACATCCTACATTCTTCCATCAATTGTACTATATTCCCACCATATATATTCTATTTTAAAGAGACTTTTAGATAAATAAAAAGCTAAAAACTTTTTTTGTTTTCATAATGGTGGTGAAATAAAAGTTTTCATGAAATTGTTCATTGTCAGTGGTTGTAGTCTATGCACAAGAGCTGTATACATAATATAAATATACACAATTTAATGAAACATTCAAGTGTGTGACTTTTATTTAATTTCAAGTCAAATCCTTTAGCTAATGTCAAATGTCTTCTTTCAACTTCTTCTTCACTTAAATTGGCAAATGGGTATTGAGGTCGGTCGCGCATCAGACATTTGAGGGGAGGGGGGTTAGAGGTTTTTCCCTCCAACCCAAAGGGAATGCCAAGGCACCTTGCCAGTAAAAAGTAAAAAAATGTATATGTACCTAAAAGATATTAGGAGGCATAATACCTTAGAGTATTTTTAAAATTTTATATACCTCTTGGAAGCCATTTTGAGTGGTCTTTGCTTGGCGATTTTTTAAAAATTAGATCTCTCTCGAAGCTATTTAGAGTTGGTAGATTTTTGAAAACCAAATGCCTTAAATTAATTCAACACATCTTCAATACTTGATTTTAGAGTTCATCTTGATGTATTTTTAATTTTTTTAAATTATTTGGGTCAAAAGGGGGAGTGGGAGGGAACTGCTGCACCACTAATGTAGGTTATAACTAACCTCATTGAGACTGTAGTTCTAGGTGTTAGATTCCTGATTGGATATAAATGGTGGTCCTCCCTAAATGGATTCCCACTCTTCCTTTTTACAAATAAGGGACATTTCCTCTTAATTCTACCTTGCATAGCTCTACCCCACTAGCATAATTAAATGTGGATGTGCCGCAAGAAAAACAGGTAATACATCTAGGGTAAGATGTTAAATCACAGTGTTTTGTTTTATTTGTTAAAATATTTACATCACTTATTAAAAATCATCACAATTTTGTTTTAAATTGAGAACTTTTTTTTTCATTTTCTAATGTAGAGTTTGTTATGTATGGAAGATAGTACAGGATATTTATGGCTAGAACATTACCATGTATATATCTAGTTTCTTTTAATGCAATCATGAGGTGTGGTAAAAAAAAAACCAGTATAACCACTCATATTTTAATGTTGCATATTGAATGGCTCTGTAATCACATATTCAGCTTCTTTTTGATGTAATTGTCCTATACCCACAGCAGGTGTGGCTAATGCGCAGCGACCTACATATTTTACCTGAAAATACAATTTTTACTTTTTAGTGAACAATAATTTAAGTGTAATGTGTAATAAAACACCAACATTAAAAATACCTAGCAAAAAATATGACATTTGATTGAAAATAAATTTGTGTGCGAATACAAGATGTACTCAAAGGATAGTGTATCAAGTTAATGTATAATGAATTTAACCTCCTTATAACATTAATACATTCAGTTAAATGTTAAATTACTGGTCTGGGGCCTGGTTGTTAAGTTCTTCATATAATTATAATTGGTTCTGAACCACCAATAAGTAGTTTTATTGTTACAATGCGTCTTACTACCAATTCGAGTTATACACCTATGTACAAATTACACTAACGTGTTAGCAATTAAAAAGGTTTAATTTAGATGAAGTGCACCCACATTTGCATGGGAAAACCTTTAGGAAAACCTGACTGGGATTGAACCTCGATCTCCGTCTTTGGTAGTCTAGTCCAACCATATGGCCACTTAAGACTATAATAAAAAAATATGTGGTATTAAATCTCAAACACAAAATTCACTTGAAAATTTAAAAAAAAATATTGGTCTCGAATTCAAAATTTTCTTAAATCCTCAAATCTTTTTAAGGATTTGAGAGTCTCATCCCTAATTTATTGATTGGACTGTAAACTTAAAATCCCCTAAATAGCCTTTATTGTGACAATGAATTGTATGCTATTGGGTAGGGGTGTGCGAAGCTTCGACTTGGCTTCGAAACAAACATCAGCTTCGACTTCGCTTCGAAACAAATTCCAGCTTCGGCAATAAAAATATTGACAGCTAAAATATTTTATTTATGTTCATTAGCTGTTTCATACAATACAAATTAATAATCATATGGAAAAAAATCTGAAGTAATTGAATCGCATGTTATGATAATAACTTGATTTGTCTGATTAACACAAAATATTACAAACAACTGTACAATAAAACATTTCCCAAATAATATTAGTGTATCAAGTAATATAAATAACCACAATATAACATTTTTTCATGCATAAAACCACTAAAAGGAAATATTCGAACTTCAATTTGGCTTCGAGAAGATTTCATATATTTGATTTGAGTTTGCTTCGAATTGAAAAAAATTGACTTCGCACATTCCTACTAATGGGTGTTTTCTACAAACTCTGTTGGATTTTGTAATACATACCTTTCGGCCTACTAAATTTTCAAATCTAGGTTTGATGAACGACCATGCCCCCATGTTTTGGTGTTCTTCTTGACTCCAAATAAATGCTTAAAAAATATAATCAAATTCATTTAAAACAATAGGTATGAAATATTGTTTAAGGAAACCTTCTTTTCGCTTTTTGAGGTAATATATAATATACAGTATATTTTGAAGATGGTACAGGAAAGGTGAATATAAAACATATAAAGGGGAAGGACACAATATAGCTGTTACAATGAAAAGAAGAACAAAGCCAATATTTATTTTTCTATGGTTTAAATTAGGAGGGATAGCCAGTACACTTACCTTGGTGATACTGGAGTAGAAATTGTTTAGATAGAACACTAAAAAACACACAAACACATTTTTAAGTGTGTTTTTTAGTGTTCTGTCTAAACAATTTCTACTCCAGTATCCAAATAACCTTATCTATTTTTCCATTAGCAGAAATGTAATATGTGAACTATGTTATTTTCCCTGTAACAGTCATATTGGGTTTGTTCCCTTTATTATGTCCATTAATATTAACAATAGCAGCCCAATTTTTTGGAGTAAACATACCATATAAAACACTAGTCAATGATTTGACTAAATATTTTGTTTCTAATCCTGACACACCATGCCATTTAGGATTTTCTATCAAATCTAAAGTAAATTCAGTTATCACATTATAATCAGCTACACGAACATTGTCACGAGTACGAGCAAGTTTATAAGAAATATTGTGACAAAAAGATATAAAAGCATATTTATCTGCAGTGTGATTACTAATATGAACATCAAATCTAAGACCTAAATAATTATGGTCTAAAAAATTAAAAGGTCGACATATACACATACACACACACACATACATGGTAAAATTAAGCCATATCCTTGAGATAAAACAAATGGCAATTTATTATAGAGAGATAATGCTACCTCTTGCAAAAAATCTATTGTTACCACTCAATCCCTTGTCCTAGGTTTAATTCCATCATAATTCATCAGGAGGGGGTATGAAATCTGCAACATGACTTTATAAAGAAGGCACGATATCCAAAAATATACAAAAGGTATAAAAAGTAAATTGTTAAAGAATTATATGACACATGGATAGGAAGTTAAGGAACCATAAATCTCCAGACATAGATTGAGTTCTAGCAGAGTTAATAAAGGGAGGTAGTAAAACGTTAGTAATAGAAATTTATAAATTGCTATGTTCCATTGAACCGTGAGGTATTACCACAAGAATGGAAGGAAAATATGAGAGCACCCATTTTCAAAAAGGAACAGAGTGTAATGACTATAAAGGTACCAACATGCTATAAAATTTTATCTAATATAATTTTAATTAGATTGACGTCATATGCAGAGGAAGTAAACGGTGATCATCAGTGTGGATTTAGACGAACTAGACCAACAATGGATCAGATTTTCACTATTCGGCAAACATAAAAAGGTGGGAATACAATATGACAGTTAATCAATTATACATAGATTCTAAAAAAGGCCTATGATTCAGTTAAAAGAAATAATATATATAACATTTTAGTTAAATTTGGTTGACTTCAGTGGTCTTGGTCTTTGGACCCGATGTTGTGGGTTCAAACCCAGCCGGGGCCAGCAGATTTTTTTCAAGCAATAAAAATCCGTAGAACAACTTCCTTCGAAAAATACATAAAGCCGTTGGTCCCATGTTGAGTGTGACCTTTAAAAGAGCCCTGAAAGGTATGTGAAAATATCTTTTCCGGCAAAGTTGGTAGGCCCTTTTTCTCTTAATAATAGAAATTCTTGTGTGCTGATCTAATCAGTCGGTTCAGAAAGTGCACATTAAATACCTCAAATAAATAAATAAAATCAGTTAAATTATGGATAACCAAAAAAACTTGTGACGCTAATTAAGGTAAAGTGAGTGATACGCGTGGCAAAGTACGGGTTGGATGTCACCGATCAGATATTCTCGAAATACAAGATGGGTTGAAACGATTAAATACATTTTCTCCATAACATTTTGATCTAGCCTTAGAGTATGTCATTAGGGTGATGAAAGAGTAGGGAAGGGTTGATATTAAACAAACGGTACATTACATTTATTAGGATATGCAGGTGATATAGCTTTGTTGGGCAATGATAAGGAAGCTGTTGCAAGAAATGCAGAAATTTTATCAGAGGCTAGTCAGGAAATAGGTTTAGAAGTGAATGCTGAAAAGACTAAGTATAGATCACACAGCGAACACAGGTTGGGGTCGATAATTTAGAGATTACTACGAACAAAATATCCTTTGACAGGGTTAATGAGTTAAAATATTTATGAACAATTTAAACTAGCAATAATGATAGGTATTAGATTGGAAATTAGTAAAAAATTACACTCGGAAAATGCATGGTATTACTTGGTCAGTAAGTTGTTAACATCTTGCTTGGTTTCAAGGAATGTAAAACTTAGAATATACAAAACAATAATTTTACCAGTTTTCTTTGGGTGTGAAACTTGGTCTCTTACCTTACATTTACTTTACATCCATTACTGTTTCCAGCCTATGGTCCTGATCAGTTTTTTTTAAATTCAAGTAATATATTTTCCACTATCGGCTGGCTAGGTCTGTTGTAGCTTAATATGTCTTATAATCTAACTTAAGACTAGTACAGGCACAACATCCTGTCCCTGGCCATTAATTTATCAATGTGAGAGGGTAGACCCACATTTCACCAATGATAAATTTTCGACCAAGTCGGGAATCGGCTCAGTAGGCAGGCACGCTACCGACTGAGCTAAGGTATCGGAGCTCTTACCTTAAATGGCGAAAACAAGGTTCTTTGGATGATATTTGCTACTGGGGGAGTGGACGAGGTTACATAATGATGAGTTACATACATCGTACTCATCACCATTTTTTTAGAGTGATCAAATTTTGTATATTAGGGTGAGTAAGACATGTAGCGTGACAGGAAGAATCTAGAACCTTGCTCAGGGTATTGACTGGCAAACCCAATGGGAAGAGACCAAGATAGGAATAAGTGGCATACTTTTGTGATTGTTGTAATGAACTTTCGAGTTCCTAATGCCATAGAGTAAGTAATAAATAGGAACATGTAACAGGAACGATTAACAAGGAATTGAATAGTAACGATGGATATTCTTAGAGAGGCAGTTCTCTGTCAGCAATGTAAAGTGTTAAATGTATTCCTTTTTTAATCTTTTAAACACATATGATGTTGTTTTATATAAGTTCCTATCCCCCCTCCCTGTATCTTCTTCCATATATAATAGCTATGAACATATAATTATATATGTCAGTGTCATCCAATAACAATGTCTTTCAATCATATTCATGAAGCTGTTGAGAATAATGTACAGGGCATGGTTTATTTTACAGTGACTAAATAAAATAAATCATTACTGATTAGCTTACATGTGGCACGTCCGTATTTGGCAAGCTCCTGTTGTAGTTGCAACGTCGGGAATGGAGAAAGCCCCTCCAGCCTGACTATTGCACTGTCAGATGCATCCAAGTTACAACGATGTTTGTGAAGAGCGTAGTAATGCTTCCCACTCACCAATATAACCCGGCGGACTTTGTTTGCTACACTTCGACATCACCTGTTGATTAAAGTTGGTTTTATTGGTGCAAGAGATGGGTTCAGTATAATTATCTTTCTTTTGATTCTCTAAAATGCATGTATAATAAATAAATTCATTTGTGTTTGTTCTTTAAGAAAAAATTCTTTTCACATTTTGAGGTATATTTTGTTACATTTGGAAGAAGGTACAGGAAAAAGGGATATAAACAAATAAAACACAATAGGGATTTTACAATGAAGAGGAAACACAATTCATACTTTACATTGCTGTAACAGGACAAAGAAATAATGGCTGACACTTGAAAAAAATGTATCATTACCACCCAATCCCTCAACCTAGGTTTCATTCTATTGGAATTCCTCAGGAGTAAGTATGAAACATGCGACAACACAACTTCCTAAAAGAGGAAACTAATATGTACTTAAGCGAGGAAAAGGAAATGGTAAAGAATGATAGGATGCACAGATGGAACATCTAAAAATAACACTCCTTTTACTTGTCCTCATATATTGTGTGTCCAATTTTATATTTTTTGTTTACTTTTTTAAGAAGTTGTGTTGCACGTTTTATATGTCCTCCTGATGAGTTCCAATAGAATGAAAGCAAGGTTGAGGTAATGGGTGGTAGCAATCAATTTTATTCGAGACACAATCATTACCTTAATGTCCAATCATAGCAATGTAAAGTGTTGACTGTGTTCTCCCTTTCATTGTAAAGCCCATATTATATTTGTTCCCTTTTATTTGTTTCTCATCATCATCAACTTTTTCCAGCCTGCGACTGAGTCAGTTAAATACAATTCCTCCATCTCCCTCAGTCCTTCCTCCTTTACCCTTATCTTTTCTTCTCCTCTCCCTCACATACTTGCTTTTATATCTCTATGCCTCTTTATTCGATGTGTATAAAAATGAGGTGGCCCAATGGCTAAATAATTTTCTAGTAACGGAAATTGATAGAACATAAGAAAAAGGAAAAATAAACTAATATGAGTAAATTTGATGAAGAAAGCCCACCTAGGGAAAGAGGAAAAATATGGTAAGAATCCAATGCACAAAGGAGACTCCATTTTGAATTTAAAGAAGAGTTCTTCTTTAAATTCAAAATGGAGTAATACAGTGTTTGTGTTATTTATACTCTCTTCTTTGTGTTTGATAAAGGCAACAATGCGAAATATTATTTATTTGTGTTAAAATGTGTGTGACTACTTCTACCGTAGAAGACAGAAGAAAGGAAGATGTCACCTTTGTGCATTGCATTCTTCACACATTTTTACTCTTTCCCTTTTTTCCTAGGTGGACTTTCTTCATCAAATCTACTCTTAGTAGTTTATTTTTCCTTTTTCTTTAGTTCTATCAATTTCCTTTACTAGAAAATCTTTATTCGATGTGTGGTACATTGAATATTGATTTCTCTGTTTAGTTGTTAGACTTATTAGGTTACTAGCAGAACTACTTAGTGTTGCCCAGGGTAGCCATGCAGTGCATTGTATGGTTACCCCGGGCAACAATGTTCTTTGCTTCTGACAGAAAAAAAGCCCTCTTCATTTTGTTTCTTCCAATCGAGTTTTTAATACATTTAAAAAAGTATAATCAAAAATTTATAATTCTAGACATGTTCGTGCACAAGGACTACTAATTTTAAAATTTTAGCCCTCTGCATGCTCATGATAGACAGACAGACAGACAAACTCGTCTTTTAAACAGTTTTGTACTTATCATATCTAAGCCATCCGGCAGTTATTAGTTTATATTAGATCATTTTGCAATTTTATTTTCCACACTCAAGAAACTAAAGTGCTATGTTTTTACAAAAAACAAAAAAAACAAGTCCATATGATGGAATATTCTCATGTAGTGCTTGCAGACATTGTATTATTTAAAATGTGGAAGAGTTATTCGAAATTGTTACTTGCCAATGACTGGTTGGAATGAGGTCCCGGGTTCCATCTCTGACATGGAAGAGACAGCCTCGGACAAGCGTAGGAGAGTTTTGGGAGCGACAATGATCAGAGGTTTTCGATAGTTCTTTATCATCTGCAATATTGTTTTAAAAGATGACAAATGTTTTTAATTATAATGGCCTTGTCAATTTTCAACAATCAACCATACCTCACCATAAGTATTAATTAATTAATTAATTATTGATAGGCCCAGCCAATGAGTAAATAACAACCAATCACAAAGATTAGCTCTGATTGGTTTGTAAAGCAACCAATCAATTCTATAAATGACCTCAAATTATTGTCTCAACAACTTGTATCATCATACTTCACAGAAGATGCCTGTTTCAACTGCAGATGAAACATTGAACGTTATTTATTTAGCATGGTTTAAACCCGAACACAATGACTATAATTTGAACACCAGCCATGAAAGCCTTCAAAACAAATAGTTATCTAATGTCTAATTCGAGAAATGTGTATGACATTATGCATACAATTTATTGTTAAATCTCAAATATGGAAACTTGCAGAGAGAAAATTCATTTCTCTACTAAAACATGTGTTAAAATAAAATATAGGGCTGGGCCAGTGCCGATCTCAAATCTGATCATCGGCCGAATATGGCACAATCTCTAAGTAAATCAATTCCTTAACCAATCTTTTGTAAGCTCTGTGAGCTCTTTCGGCAAGTACCGTTGACTCATCATTGTTACGGTAATCTCTCGGTAAACAGCCTTGTCCTTGGTCCTGTTGTTAGGAGGGGGTGGCTGCTAGGGACTGAGTAAACAGTTACTTCTTTCATTAATAACAAGGGGGTGGGACCAGTGGGGTGAAGGTATTTGTGTTGAGAATAGAAATACCAGCAAGTGAGACATCTCGTTTGAGTGAGAAAGAAGTATGGCAGAGGGGAGGCTGGTTATATATGAAAGATCAACCAGCAAACAGATGTCTGAACCACAGGAGAAATATTCAAGGGAAGTTAAAATTGGAGAAGATTCAAAGAAAGCTAAAACTACAAAAGATTCAAGGGAAGATAAAACTGGATAAGATTTAAGGGATATAAAACTGGAGAAGATTCAAGGGGAGCTAAAACTGGATAAGATTTAAGGGGAGCTAAAACTGGATAAGATCTAAGGGGAGCTAAAACTGGAGAAGATTTAAGGAAAGATAAAACTGGAGAAGATCCAAGGGGAGCTAAAACTGCAGAAAATTCAAGAGAAACAAAGTGGATAAGATTTAAGGGAAGATAAAACTGGAGAAGATTCAAGGGGAGCTGAAACTGGATAAGATTTAAGAGAAGATAAAACTGAAGAAGATCCAAAGGGAGCTGAAACTGGATAAGATTTAAGAGAAGATAAAACTGAAGAAGATCCAAGGGGAGCTAAAACTGCAGAAAATTCAAGGGAAACTAAAACTGGATAAGATTTAAGGAAAGCTAAAACTGGGGAAGATTCAAGGGAAGCTAAAACTAAAGAACTGTCGGAAGTTTCAAAAGTACTTCATGGATTCAGGACTTCTATTCATTTTACTACTTGAATTTATTTTTAAGTTGATACTTAAAGCATTTAAATGACGTATTAAAGGGGATAAAACAAGGAAAATCACTGAGTGTGAACAATCTAACTGTGAAAATGATAAGATCTGCAGGAGAAGCAGGAATAAATGGTTATAAATGGTGCTGAGAGTGATATTGAAGGAGAAAAACATACCGAAAGTCTGGAAGAAGGGAATTATAGTACCGATGTTTAAGGACGGAGACGCAAAGAGGTGTACGGGAATCTACTGAAAAAGAGGGTAAGAAAGAAAATGAAAGGAAACTAGAGAGAGACACAGCATAAATTTAGGGAACAAAAGTCTACAGTGGACTTGATCTTCGCTATACGACCACTAAAGGAAAGAAGGTAAGAATTGGGGAATGACTTGCTTATGTTATATATGAATGTGAAGAAGACATATGATTGTGCGAAATGAAATAAAGTTTGGAAAGTGATGGAGGAGGCTGAAGTGGAAAGAGGAGGCTTAATGAGAGTGAAGAGTATATATGAGAATAACATGAGTTGTATTAAGACGGAGAAAGGGTGAACAGAGTGGTTCCAAATAAAAAATGGAGTGAGGCAGGTTACCACCAGGTCACCAGTTATTATTTGTAATGGTAATGGAAAAGGTCATGAATAAAGTGACATGGAAATTCGAGCAGGAAGGAATGAAAGCCATGATGTTTGCTGATGACTTGATGGTATGGAAGAGGAAGTACAGAATCAGCTACAAGAATGGAATTAGGAAGTGAAAGAGTGTGGAATGCAATTTAGCATGGTGAAGTGTGAGGTGATGGTAATGACAAGGAAGAGGATAAGGTTTAGTAAAGCTATAAAGTACAGATGAGAAAAGTACAGAATGTAAAATATCTTGGAAGTGTGATTTAGGTGAAGCGTGGAAGTATAAAGAATCTAATAAGAAGAGAGCAGCAGGGGGGTTGTTCTACAGGTGTGTAAGAGACCTGCTATGAAGATTGGAAGAGCCCTTGAAGTGTAAGAAAGTGCTGTATAGCAGTATAGGGTATACTTTGTACCCATATTCACATACCTATGCAGCAAAAACATGAATATTTAAAGTAAGAGAGACTATGAAAGTGGAGGCCATGGGAATGATATTTGTGAAGAGCATGTTAACTTTCATGAAGAGAAACAAGATAAGGAAAGGAGTTATCCGAAAAAGAGTGGTAGTAGAGGGAGTACATGAGATAGTAGAGAAAGTAAGACTGAGAAGGTATGGGCATGTAATGAGAATGGAAAGGAGAGGATGCCAAAGAGGATGATGGAGATAAAGTATGTAGGTAAAAGACCACAAGGGAGGCTAAGATAACAGAGGGTGTGCAAATGAGAGAAGAAGAATGGAAGCAATAAAGGAGGAAGAATGGTGCAAGGATAAAGGAAGATGGAGGCATTTTACTAGACTGACTCGGCCACAGGCTGGAAAAAGTTGATGATATTGACAATGACCTGCACATAAATATATATTCTTTAAAAAGGTTTTGTAGTTTTAGAACTTCAAGAGCGTTACTGATTCAAACTAATTTATTATTAGATTGTTCCGCATAGGGACGGTAGACTACTACACATCAAAGAAGACTAATAATCGCCTGAGAGCAGTTCATCCACGAATACCAAATATAAAGTATGTGTGTACAGCAGGAGCGGTGGAACTGTGGAAGACTCTGCCCCCCTGGAAATAATTTGCGCCACCATGGAATAAATTCCCTTCTAGATATATTTCAATTCCTCTAATAATATTGAATATGAAGCTGAAAGATGACCTTAAAAAACTCCAAATGACTTCTAGATGCAGTCTATTGTCAAAAATTTGCTGTAGAAGACCGCTTCAAATAACTACTAGACTAGAGGCATCTAACTGGTAGAAAAAGTCAGGGGAGGAAAGCTCTGAATAGCTTCCAAGGTCATCCAAATTTCAAAAACATCTAGGGGAGGACAACTACAAATAGCTTCTAAATGCATGTCATTTTGAAGCATTTTCAGGCGAGGACCACCCCAAATAGCCTAGTTTCTAAAATAATTCAATTTTCAAAATTTTGTCGGTGGAAGACACTTCAAATATTATCTTCTAAAGGTATCAAACTATCGTAAAACATTAAGGTGAGGATCACTCTATAAATAGCTTCAAGGGGCATCCAAATTTCAAAAATTTCTAAATGAGGAACACTTTTAAATGGCTTATAATAAAAGAATCTAATTTAAAAAAAATCAAGGCAAAGACTACTCATAGTGTCTAGAGTGAACCATTTTTCAAAAAATTGTTGAAGGATGGCCACTCCAAATAGTTTATAAAAACTACCGGATTTTAAAAAATTGGGGAAGATGACCACGGTTTAAAGCATACATAAGATCAAATATGAATGTGAAACTATTAAATGGCTTTAAACAGAAAATATCTAACATTGTAAGTAGCTATGTTAATTTAATAATTATGACCCCCCTATGAAAATTATCTGGATCCACCCCTGACTATATATATATACCTTTTTACCAAGAAATTAACTAAAAAAGCACACTACTTGCAACATTGTAATGCTCAGTTAATTAATCAAATCAAAATGTGTGCAACAATGCAGACTTTTTAGTTTTACTTAATGATTTTGTATTGGTAGCTTTAGTGCCCATGGGATGGTTATTAATGACTACCTTACAGTTATAGGAGAAGATAATAAAGAAGGTGAGTTTAGGGAAACGCAGATACACTGAGAGGGAAGTTATAAAAAAAACACTGTGGGGGGAAAACTTCCTATGGCCCTTGGTTGGTATCAAACCCCAAGTCTGTGTGAACAGTCTTGTTGCTATCCCCTGCATAATCTAACTTGCCTGTCCTCGCAACAAGTGAAAGTACTGAGCTGGAGTGGTCGGGTTGGCAACATGGATATTAACATCCTCTCCGTCTGGCGACACCTCACTGGAATCACTGAGTTGCAGTAGCCTCTCCAGACGACAAGAGCTGTGCTCGGGACCAGCTCCATCATAGCCATGGGGTAAGAGCATCACTAGACCAGTGCACATCATCCACTTGGCTGTTGAACAACAGGAAACCTTTGGAACTTCCTTCAACTTGTCACAGTAATTTAGAATAGAACCAGCGAGGCTATATACACTGATCTTATCCTACACTTTGCTACACAAAAGATGCTTCAATTCTAGTCCACTTTAACTAACTTGAACACCTTCTTTAGTGGTCACATGGTCTAATGCGTCACTCTCGCTATAGACTAGAATGCCGATGGTGGAGAGATCAGTCAGGTATACCGAGTTTTTTTTTCCTTAATGGGTTTACACTCTCCCTCCATGCAAATGTTGGTATCCTTCTTCTAAATTCAACCTTTTTCTTCCCTAACAATTGAGAGTAATTAGTACATATGTGTACAACTCAAACGGGTACCTAGTAAGACGCAGTACTAAGAAAAACTAACTTGAATCAATCAAAATGTAGTATTAATTGCTACATACTAATAAAAACAAATTGAAAGTACAATTTTATTTTAATCCATCACTAAGTATAAAAATAATACAAATTATTTGGTCATACTTTCTCCGCTTGTGATAAATGTGTCAACAATGATTTGAGCTCCAGTGAAGAAATCGCCAAACTGAGCTTCCCAAATTATCAGATTATTAGGACTTTCAATGCTCATGCCATACTCAAATCCTAAAACAGCTTCTTCAGATAAATTTGAATTGACTACCTGTAACCAAATCAAATTAAACTTTATGCTAAAACTTAACAAATTAAAGTTTATAGTTTGAAATTATAAATAATTTGTTACACAACTTCAAGAACATAAAAAATCAAATGTTTTTTATTTGTTTACTCTGTTTCTAATTGGAAAATATTATTTCGTTGATACACGGTAATTATCTTGAAATATTCACAACTAAAACAAATTAAAATTTCTTAAACATGTAAAAAAAACTTCCATTGTCCTGTTTTTTTCTTTTTTCTTCCAGTTTTTACTATCTTATGTTTGGAGTAATGTGCATGAAAATGTGTACTTTGGTGCTATTTATCAATCAAGATCAAGCACCCAATTATTTAAGCTAAAGTAGAGTTAGTAAAAATGTTATTTGATTTGATTGCCAAGCAAACATGTAACTATTTTTCTTTTATTAACTCTAAAGATAATCTGTTTTGATTAAAAATTGTATTTTAGATAAGATATTTAAAAATATTGAATACCAACTTAATACAATTGAAATATGATAGAAATTATGCTAATAATGGTAGATTTTTAAATCAATATGAAGATTATAACTAGGCTATGATTGTGAGAGAGATCTAGTAAAATTTGCCAAATTTTAGTGCTTGTTTAACACTATGAATTTATAAGGTGGAAAATGTGAAGGCACAAAATGTAGCTAAAACCACAAAGAATAAAATACTTTTAACAAGAACATACATTTAATTTTGTAATTTGATTTTTTTGCTCCACTTTATGCTTGGCCTTAAACTTTTGTCAATTAATTAATCTATTAACCAGCAAACAACTCATATGCACGCATGTTTGGAGCTATTTCTTTTTGAATGTTGACAACACTCACAAACTGCCCATGGCAACACAAATAAAAGAAGAGAATGAGTCCACCTCCAAATGTCCAGCCTGGTCATCCGACAGATCATTAAGAGGTATGTACATGTCGTCGGTCACTTGGTCAACTAGCATCGCGTGGCGCTGAGAGAAAGTTCCCCGCCCGACGTCCTGACCACTGATGCGAACATTGAAACCTAAACATAAAACCAGGAGAGGGCCTAATGGTTAGTCTAATAAGTGAGGTAGACTGTCCTTGTGGTTGAATGGTTAGAAATATTGACTGCAGTTCTAAAAGACTCTGGTTTATCCAGGCTTTGATAAGTATTAGTATTTGTTTATGAATTGGTCCTTTATCTTGACACTCTTGACTATTATTATAACAACTCTTTAAAGAAGAAACCTTCACTTTTGAGATGATGATGGCAATAAATTTATACCCACAAAGCTACTATATGTGAATTATATTATCATTGATTTATGTGAGTCACTTTATAATGATTCAGAGTATTATATACTTTTTTCTACATACATTAGAGTTCCAATTATCAGAACTTCAACTACCCCACATTCCATTTTATCTGATATATCCAGATAACGATGTTATTGATGTAATGTTATTAATATGCTGGAGTAACTTTGCATGCCAAATCTCCACCGTGGTTCGGATTCCACGTTAAATTGTAGGTCCTCCATTTCATCTCACAATCATCCTACCATTACACATTAGCGTAAGTGTGTACAACCTGAACGGGTAGTAAGACGCAGTGATAATAATCATGTTGGGTCCTTTCACTAAATTTGATGTGATGACTGGATGGTGGCATGATCTAATGGTGAAATATAGAAGCTTACAATTGTATCTTGTGTTTAGGAAGTTATTTTTCTACAGCTGGCAAATATGTAAACACATAATTATGTTATTTTCAGGATATATCAGTCCCCTTCTTCAGCAGAAGAGAGTAAAAAATAACTGGATTATGGTAGCATGGCTAGAGGTAGATCATGGTCACTTTAATGATGTTGTTTAGTTTATTGGATCATATAAACTTGTGAATTTCATAATAATAATAATCTGTTCATTATTTAAGCACAGTTTTAATTACATCATTAATTTTATTGGACTAAATTTTAAAAAATATATATATTAATTAGGCTAATATTATATTCAAACTAGAGATGAGACAGTTGAATCTTCGATTCCTCGAATTCCTTGAATCTTATGGTATTCAAGAGATTCATGATTCGTAAAAATATCATAAATGTATCTTAAATACATTTATGATGATATTGACTAGAATAACAATTTTAAGCAGTTGGTAAAAGGAATTAGATAGACTTGTGTGGTTGGAAGAGTTATAAAATCACAATAAAACATTTAATATAATCAATTTTCAAAAAAAGTGTTCAATATGTTGATTATGTTGTACTATACATGACATGAAATGAAATTTCTTCACACCATGATGAAAAAGAAAAAGTGAAACAAAATAAAAAATGTTGTTATACGAACACAGAATAAGATGAAAGAACCCTTATGTGAAAAAAATCTCCAGATCAAGGATGAAATGGTTCGAGCATTAAATGAGGATAGAGATTGGAAGAATGGTGAGGAAGTAGATGGAACAGGTAGACTTAGAACAAGACCGAGAAGAAGATGGAAGGAAGACATCCAGAAGAGGGGTGAGTGGAGGGCCATAAAAGATGAAGAAATGTAACTAGATAGAAAGAAATGGAAGAGAATCACAAATAATACTCGGTTCGCTGGAACAATAAACTGATAATGATTATGATGATACTTGACAAACAAAATAGCATTTGTCATTGACGTTAAAACTTGGACAACTTTTTTTAATTAGATTTTAAATATTTTCACTTGACTAAATTGTACATTTTTAAAGATTCAATTAGTCAAATTTAGATTTGATATTAGAAAGAAGCTTTAAGATTCTGAATTGAGATTTGGATTAGAGAAATATATGATTCGACCCATAGCTATTCAAAACCAAATTAATTAATTAATTAAATAATAATAATAGCAATGATAATAATGATAATGATAATGATTATTACTACTACCACCACCACCACCACCACCACTACCACCACCACCACCACCACCACCACCACCACCACCACCACCACCACTACCACCACCACCACCACTACCACCACCACTACTAGTACCGTGTCTTACTACCTGTTTGGGTTGTACACACTTGCGCTAATGTGTAATGGTAGGGTGCTTGTGAGATGAAATGGAGGACCTACATGGAATCCGAACCACGGTGGAGGCCTGGCATTCCTCACATTCACAAGTTGTGATTATTACACGTCTTGTCAGAGGTGAAGGAAGGTTTTGGCGATCAGATAAATCTGTGCTGGGACCGAGGATTATACCCTGGACCCCTAGCACAGAAGTCAGACACCTTACCCCTAGACTGCCAGGTCAACCTTTTAGCTATAAAATATGTTATTCAGATTTGATTTCAAACATTTTAATTTTAAAATATTTGATTTGGTTTCAAATAATCAAAGCTTCAAATTAAAATTAGAAATATATAATTGACACAGGTTTAATATCTAGAAATGTAACCAATTTTCATACTTGGCAATATCAAGCCACAAAGTGGTAGGGGTTGCCTCTTATTTGTAACTGATAGTTAGAGTCCCAATTCTTGCTCTGGTACTTAAACACAACTTATCCAACAGTGTCCTAATCACCTTGGTACATCAACGAACCAAACGCCATGGCCTCAGCTGTGCTCCAGTCTATTTTAGACCCTTCAGTTAATCTGTTTAGTCTTCCTTTCACGTGAGTTTTAAGAAGATGAGGGTGAATATTCTGAAACAAGCCCAAAATGAAAATGCAGTGACTTTGATTTGCCTTTAACATTTGCTTATAGAAGATTCAACATTTATAAAAATTGGAAATTATTAGGAATTAGAAGGAAGTTCAGTTGAACCTTTGTGGAGTCTATGGGTAGCTTTGTCAGGTATAAAGTGAATCAAGTGGTTGGCTAACTTAGAATAGGACTCTATTTTATTTATTTTTCCGCAAAATCTTGCTAATATGCATACAGACATACCCTGCCTTGTGACAATTCTCTTTCTGATGCTTCACTAATACGACGGTTTCAAATTCTGACTACACCTTGAGTATACAACACTTGCTTGATGATACAATAATTTATCAACATTATGCTACTGGATTCACAAATTATAAACTATTTACTATTGTTTATTTTAGTTATAAATGGATTATTTATGTCAGTTATGCACATATATGACTATTACAGTGCAGTACAGAACATACATTTACAAATAAAAAAATTGCAATGATTTGCTATACAAAGATATTGACTTTGCTACAAATTTCTGAATCCTAACTTGTAGTAAAAGCAAGATATGCCTGTATATATTAATTATGCTAATATTGTAGAGATGAGGAAGGTAAAATTCGGAGAAAATGTACCCATAAATGTGTGGAGGAAGATTGGGAAGTCATTTAGGTAAAACCAGCTTCAATACACCCGACCAGAATTTTAACATCAATCATACTGTCAATGGCAATCCAGTCTTATGCAAAAGTGATCCGTTAGCCAGTGATATTCTACGCATACCCCAAGGGGTACGCAAAGACATATTAAGATGTACATAAAATGTGTTTGTGTATTATATATAATGATAAACGCTGAATAAGAGGACCAGATTTAATATTAGCCACAAGAGATCAGGATATAAGGACATTCGATCTGGGGGGTACCGATTCTTCTCTTGCTCTCGCTCCTAGATGTATGTTAGAGAATATGTATGGCTTGCAATATGCACCAACAACTTTATAGGTACAAAGTTGAAGATGAATAAAATGGGGGTAAGGGGGATGGGTGGTGTGAACAAATAAGATTAAATACCATTGTGTTTTACCATACGATCACCACTGCGTTGTTAAAATAAAATAAATATAGTATTATATTTTATCAACTAAAATGCATTACCAGAAGTGTAGTTGTTTTGAAATTTGTCAGTCCAATTAGCCATTTAGAATAAATTTTCCTAAATGTATCTATATTATAATAAAATGAAGAGAGAGTTTGTCATGAGTACTGCCCAATATCTACTGCATGTAGAGGTCTGAAATTTTAAAAGTTAGTAGCACCTGTGTGCAAACATGTGCACCCCAAAGACAGAATTTTAAAATTTTGATTTGATTTTTTTAAATTGATCATAAACAGAGTCAGGCCCCGGGCAGTGCAGGGCTTAAAGACATTAACTTTAAGATTACCTTCCATATACAGTCATTAAACTAAAAACATTTCTCCCAGGAAACACCGGGTACTTCAACTAGTTGAAAATTAAATTGATCAACAGTTTCAGAAACAAGTACTAGTGGATATCATAAAAGTAATGATTCATCTGAGTTATATGAAGGAGACAATATTTAGAATTAAAGTTAATTTGTGCTCTTAAAGGGTTAGGTCTATTCTATTACTTTAAAAAAAAATTTAGTTAGTCAGAGAAAGTGCTCACAAAGTTGTGTGGGTAGGCGACAGATTTGGCCGCAACATATCGCAGCAGTTGCTGTTCTATCCCTGTGTCCCAAGTTGTAACAGCTGCAGGAGCCTGCTTCAGACTAGACCACTGCCTGGTGAAATACGAACCCTACACAAACAAATTAGTCAGCAATATGGCAAGAAACATCATCATCAACTGTTTCCAGCCTGTGGTCGGGTCAGTTTAGTAAAATGCCTCCATCTTCCTCTATCCTTCATCCAATATTCCTCCTTTAAATGCCTACATTTTTCTCCTCTCAAACACTTTCTGTTATCTGCTGCTCCCATCTTTTTCTTATCATCCCTTGTGGGTTTTTTCCTACATAATTAATTTCCATCATCTTCTTTGGCATCCTCTCCTTCTCCAACCTCATTACATGTCATTACCATCTCTGTCTTGCTTTCTCTATTATTTCAGGTAAACAAATCCAAACTTCTCCCTGGTTTAATTTAAAAGTGTAGGAAGTCCACTTTTTCAATTTGAAACAAAGTTGAATTGAATAATATGAATAATATGAGATATTTACATGGATGTATGGGTTTAGTTATTTATTGGTGGTATTGTACTAGAGGTAGAGAAAAGAAAAGAGTGTTTCTTTCTCTCTTTATGACATAAAAATACTTAATCTCTATTATATGAAAAACACTACCCATCTTACACTTCTTTCATCATACAATTTGTCTGCTCATTCACACATTGTTTTGTAATTATGCAACCTGCCAAGCTTCATGTCTAATCTTATGGATGTATTTTATACATGTAGTTTTTCTCAAGTCCGCAGGCTTACTTGTCTTCCTCCCCTCCTCCCTCCTACTTTAATTTAGTCAAATTCTTCGTTTTATATGTAAATAATTATATATTTTTAGAGTTGGATTGAATCCATTGTTTTACAAATCCAAACCATGAATTTGAATCTTAATTTATCATAAAAATCCTGAATCTTGTAAATAATGATAAACCTAAGTGTAGATATAATAGATTAATAGAAACTATAAACTGTAACTAAATAATATTAGCATTTTTTTGTTATAATGAACTCAGTATTTCATTCATACATTCAGTTAAGTGTTAAATTAATAGCCAGGGGTCGTTAGGTTTGTCCTATAAACATGTTGGGGTTGGAACCGCCAATAAGCAGTATTCATCATTATCATCATGAAGTCTCCAGCCACTGGCCAGGTCTGTTTGAAACAAAAGCCTCTTCAACGTCTCCGTTCTACCCACCAACTCTCCTCCTCCACCATGAGCCAGTCCTCTCCTTTATCCTCCACACTCCCTATAACCACCTGTCCTCCACTTCAATATCCAACACCTTCTTTTGTGTCCTCTCCTCCTCCATTCTCCTCACACGGTTATCCACCTTAGTCGTGACTTCTCTATCCTGTCCTCCATTAGCTCCTCCTCAACTATTTGTCACACCCTCTATTGCATACTATATGCAGTATTCAAGCACTAAAAAAAATCCTATTCACAATTTTAAAATTATTATTATTATTTAGCACCGCGTCTTACTACCCGTTCAGGTTATACGCTTAAGTACTAATTACGCTAATGGATTAGGAATTGGGAAGGTGGAATAAAGGAAGTGAACCCGCATTTGCTTGGAGAGAGAGTGGAAAACCATTTAGGAAAAACCCCCCCAGTTCACCTGACCGAGATTTGAACCTCGATCTCCCCGTCCTCGGCAGTCGGGCTCAACACGACTAGCGCGTTAGCTAATTACGCCATCGAGGCGGGTCACAATTTTAAAAAAGTGTATATTTTTATTTATTTCAAATCTTGAATGCTGATATTTTAGCAAATCCTCAAATATCCGTAAGAGTTTGAGGGTTGTATCATTAGTATGTATTTACATACCTCAGGCTTGGAGGCGTCCACTTTTTTCAATTCTTCGCTGAGCCAGCCATTGTGTGTCTCAACTATGTTAGTTACATCATCATTCGTAAGCACTCCCAATTTCACTAGCTCAGCCGCGTACATGTCTGGAACCGTTCTGGAATCAAGGACATTGGACAGTATATTTTCTAATCTTTATATCAGGTTGTCCACTGTCCAGCAAAACTATATTTTAAAATCCCTTACTTTTCCAGGTTTTCCAGAGCCAGTTTCTAACTTTTTTCAATCACCATATATTACAAACATTATTTTATTAAGATCCATTTTAATGTAATAATATGTTTAGACACATTCACAATCTGAAGTTGTGTCACTCTATGAAGGGAAATCATATTGAGCATTTTAAAGATCACCTTACACAAGTAGATTTCAAAATAATTGGGAGACAAAATCTTTTTTAGTTTCTTCATTCTATAATTTAATCGAATTCTCATACATGCACATAATTATGACTCAATTTTGGCTAAAAGTGCAGTGTATAGGGGTTGGAGAGATGACATGAAAATAACATATTGACTGAGAACTTAAATTCATATACTCAAATGGTACAACTATGGTAAAAGAGATTTTAACTGAAAGAAAAAATATATTTTAACTATTGTAAATGAACGTTTTGTATTATTTTAAAGAATATGTGAATATTTCTAAAATTTGATCAGACAAATACCATGACTTTTCCCTGACCAAGCATATTACCTGACTTCCCCCCATTTTCCATTTCAGAGACACCCTGTATAAAAAATATATATCAGTGAAACATTTGAGCCACAATAACTACCCTTAAGGCTGAAAGCACAAAAATGTTGGAACTTACACCAACTTTGACCAATTGTGCTACAGTACTATCAAATATTAGAGCTCTTATTACCTTTTAGTAGTTTAATTATATCTTTTATTTTGACCAATGGATTGTGCTTCAAAAAAAATCCAATAATAACTCAGAGATTTTGTTTCAAAACTTGGCTAACTAAACTAAACTAGTAATGCATTTTAGTTACCAGTTATGATCAGAATTTAATTTTTATATGTTTTAAGAGGGGTGTAAAAGTTATTTAAAATTTCTCTAAACAAGTGGCATTAGGTTCTAGCAACACCAATTATCTACTAACACCTGTAAAAAACATTTGCTTGCAGAAAAAATTAACATACAATGAAGAACTATTCTATTAAGACACATTAAAAAAATATGTAAAAATACACAAACCTTCGCGAATGAATGATCCTATACAAAGCAGGGTTAGTAAATGTTGGATCATCCAGTTCATTGTGGCCCCACTGCCTGTAGCAATTCATATTAACAAACACTTCTTTCCGGAATATTCTCTGGTATTCCACTGCTAAACAAGCCGCTTTCATCACCATCTACAAAGTTAACAAGTGTAGATTATAAATTATGCTTAATTATTGTTTATTTTTATCTTTATTTATTTGAGTTATTTAACGTGCAGTTTCTGAACTGACTGATAATATTGACACACAAGAATTTCTATGAGCGAGAGTGAAAGGGCCTACCAATTTTGCCGGAAAGGTATTTTCCCATATCTTCCAGGGTTATTTTACATCGCACAATCAACATGCAACCAATGGCTTTAATTTCCCCCCGAAGGAAGTTGTGCTACGGATTTTTATCACCCAAGAAAAATAGGTCAGCCCTGATTGGGTTTGAACCCATAAACATCGGGTCCTGGGGTGAGCACTTTATCCCAAGACCACCGAGGTCGACAATTATTGTATAATATTACCTGTTTGGGGAGAAGGGAAGACCAGGTATCGGTGATGTTCTGATCATGTCACCATTTTGGGTGACATGTTGCAGTTTTATTAAATTTTAACAAGTGCTAATGATGACCCATCCAACATGTTAGCTCAGTCGGTAGAGTGAGTGTCTGTTTACTATGCTAAGGGTCCAAGGTTCGATTCCTGGCAAGGCCGAAAAATTTACCACTGATGAAATGTGGGTTTCCCCCTTTCAAAGTGATGAATTAATGGCCGGGGACTGGATGTTGTGCCTATACTAGTTTTAAGGTAGATTATAAGGCATATGAAGCTACAACAGGCCTAGCAAGCTGGTAATTGAAAATAGTGGGTGGCTTGTTTAAAAAATTAACCCAGGCCACAGTAATGGATGTAATAATGATCTGATCATACCTTCTCGTTACCATGTCTAATTGTAATATTACGGTCTGGGTCTAAGGTTGTGCCGTAGGTAGCAAGTTTCAGTAATAACAGTCATTTGGTTGTGCTCATGGAAAGACAGTTTTGTAATTTATGTTGCAACAAAGTCTTATATGCAATAAGAGTTTAATTTCCTTGATTAAATGAACTGCACACTCGTTTTACATTTGTTGCGTTTTCAGATATCACACTTATGCTTGACTGGCAAAGGAGTATTAATTTAAAATATTAATCAACTATCAAACCCTGCAGTGATACACCATAAATTAAAATGTTTGAAAGAAAACCTTGACCGTCTTTATTTATGTCTCAGATTCAAAGGAAATTCCCAACCGGGATAGCAACACATCCTGACAGTATGATGTCGAAAAGAGGAGTGGTGAAAGGTATAACATAACTTTGGATCAACTGTGCTAAAAGTTCTTTGTCATTCGCTATCCCTGTTCTATAATCTAGAAGGTTCCACTGTTAATTTAATTGCTTTTACCAATTCAAAGTCTCATTAAAGGTGCCCGTGAGTCTAGAATAATATTAGGACAGTGAAATATTCAGCAATAACCAGAAATTAGCTCTACAGACTAGAGGGATTGTAAAGGATAGAAAATTATTTTATATATTCAAATATTAATTAGTTAAAAGGGATGAATAAAACAATGACATTAAAAACTTTTGAAACTCTACTCAGAGTTTACATTCAAATACTAGTATGGGATATTAGTCATATTACTTATTAGTGTTTGAGATGTATCAAACTAGATATAGATAGCATAGTAATCTAATATAACAGACATATTCAGTGCCTACAAATCATAACACAAAATATCCTTAGTGAGTTCCCACAAATGCAATGTTACTTATCTTCATCAGTGAATCTGTGGACTAAATATCAGGCCAATACAGCCTGATTTTGGTAGGAATCTGGTAGTTATTAAAGTTAATAAAACAATTTTAATATATTCATACATCAAGTCATGTTAGCTGCAACTGTCACTTTTGATAGATATTATCAATACCTATAAGATAACACAAATAATATTGGAAAATGTTATCAATTTTGGCTGCAAATAAATATTTTGAATTTTCTAAGCTGTTCTCATAAACAAAATCAGGGTATATTTTGGTTTTCAGGTAATGGGGAGGTTGAGGTTCAAATGCCAGACAGCACTGTACCGCGGGTAGTTTTCCACAAATGGTTTCCCATTATCATAATAAAATCTGTGTAGTAAAATAGGGTAACAAAGTTACTTCTGGGAAATCTCCGTTGACATGCACCACTGGAGCTGAGATTGTCTTGGCCAGGTCTGTTACATGTCGGGAAGACTTCCCCCTCTCGGTCGGTGTGGTGAAACCCAATTGGTTGTTGACGATGAGGTGGATAGAGCCCCCACCTCAAAATGAGGCAGGGCTGAAAGGTGGAGGGTCTCCTGGTTGATTCCCTGCCCCGTAAATGCAGCATCTCCATGAATCTGTGAGAGAGCTGTTAATTAAGCTAAAGAGGGCACATTACTACATGAATGTAAAATTGTGTGCATAGATGTGAGTTACCTATTTAAATTAATATGATTTTGTGATAATCTTGCCAATTACTTAAGCTATTCGGCATTTCACCTAAGTTTCATTAGACATTTTCAGCCTAGAATAAGGTGTGAAAAAAAAATGGTCTCCTTTAAATTATTGAAGAATAAAGTATTTAATTGTTATGATCTCCTGAAAGACAAAATTCAAATTTGGAACAAATTAGCTAAGAACAGTATTTCAATATAAGTGTGTATGTTTAAAGGTAACTAAGCAACCTAATGATTGTCATTAATCTTAAAACAAGAGGGTTATGGCAAAGACTAGACACTTTTTAGTAAATGTCGCAGTCATGTATATATTTACACACAAATAAAACAACACGCAAATTAACTAAGCAACTCTAACTTATTCCAATGGCAATATAGCAACTTTAATTAATACAAATACACAATGAATAAAATATGCTAACATTGAAGTACTATTTTTATAGTGCTAAGAAATCGTTTTAATCATATCAAAATGCAAAACTCCTTATAGTAATTATGTTCCTCCAGGAATTTATTAAGTTTGATGTAGGGGTTTGTATACGAAATGAAAATGTTAACCTGTTATTTATATCCAAAATAGCTAATAGCACATAGGATCTTTTAATTTTATAAGAAAAGCTGTGGTTGAGGACACCAAGGCACCAGGTTTTAGAACTGGCATAACCTTTTTTGAGGATAGTGAAAAGCACTTTTGGAAAACACTCCTTTATATTCAGCCAGGATGTGAACCATGACAGTGGAAACTAAGAACAATGCGCAAGTCCAATACCTTAAGAGCCCTTAGCTAGCACTCTGGGTAACATTTTAATTTTATAAACACATGTGCACAATATTTCCCCTGGCTGTCATGCAGAGCAATCAACTTCAGACATTTGCCAATAGTTTGTTTGTAGAGTGTGTGTAGATCATACATTGGTGTCTGGGATACAAGTTTGTTTGTAGATCAAGCACTGGTGTCTGGGATACAAGTTTGTTTGTAGATCAAGCACTGGTGTCTGGGATACAAGTTTGTTTGTAGATCATGCACTGGTGTCTGGGATACAAGTTTGTTTGTAGATCATGCACTGGTGTCTGAGATAAAAGTTTGTTTGTATATCATGCACTGTGTGTGAGATACAAGTTTGTTTGTAGATCAAGCACTGGTGTTGGGATACAAGTTTGTTTGTAGATCAAGCACTGGTGTCTGGGATACAAGTTTGTTTGTAGATCATGCTGTTGTCTGGGATACAAGTTTGTTTGTAGATCATGCACTTGTGAGATACAAGTTTGTTTGTAGATCATGCACTTGTGAGATACAAGTTTGTTTGTAGATCAAGCACTGTGTCTGAGATAAAAGTTTGTTTGTATATCATGTGTTGATATCGAAGAAACTAGTTTTTGGAGGTTATTTGTAGATTATGCACTGGTGTGTTTAACAAATGAAGATCATCAAATGTTCAAAAAGAGATGCTATAAATACCTGTAGGTTGATAACTTTAGTGCCCCACCTTAAGGCATTCACAGATGAATAGTTTCCGTCATCCAATGATTGTTGGCGGGCCCTCGTCTTACCATGGACACTGGGTTCACAGCCTATGCACATAAACAAACTGGCTTTGACAAAACAAATCCATAAAATGTGTACTAAATAAATGTCTACTTTAAAAAGAGAGAGTAAACTAAACAAAGATCAAAAGTACTTTTATACTTGATTTTTATTACTTACAGTATTATTAATATTGGCTTTTAAAGTGCTTATAAGTTAAAGCTTTATATTTTTATTCAAATAAAATATGACTAATCCTATAATATTTAATATATTAAAGATATGTTTTATTATCTATATTAAAGTATGTAGTTGAATTTTCTATACTTTTAGCTGACCTCTTAGTCAAACAGATGAGTGGGT
This sequence comes from Timema podura, assembly GCA_033556935.1. NCBI lineage: Eukaryota > Metazoa > Arthropoda > Insecta > Phasmatodea > Timematidae > Timema > Timema podura. Next base: position 113,546,137 of record JAVRXN010000009.1, read on the forward strand.
TGGCAGTATGTTAATTATTTTTATTTGCATGTGGGTAGGAGTGTGTGAAGTCCTCTTTTTTAATTAGTAGCGAATTCGAATCAACTATATGAAATATTTTCAAAGCTGAATCATAGTTCAAATATATTTTTTTTGTTTTATGCTTTTAAAAGTATTATTTTGTTGGTATTTATATATCTGTATGACATAAAATTACTTAGAAAATGTTTCATTGCACAATTTTTTTTGTATTATTTAATTTCATTCTGATAAATCCAGTTTTTACTTTACATCCATTACTGTTTCCAGCCTGCGGCCTGGGTCAGTTTTTTATTCAAGTCATATATTTTTCACTACTGGCTTGCTTGGCTTGTTGTAGCTTCATATACCTTATAATCTAACTTAAGACTAGGACAGACACAACATCCAGTCCCCGGCCATTAATTCATCACTGTGAAAGGGTAAACCCACATTTCAACCATGATAAATTTTTCAACCATGACGGGAATCAAACCCGGGGACCTTACCTCAGTAGGCAGACACGTTACCGACTGATAGATACAGTTACTATCACAATTTAGAATTAAATTACTTCAGAATTTTTCTTATGCATATTTATTTTTAACAGCTCAAAATGGCAATAATTGACCATAAATTGATCACCATGGCCAAGCAAGCTTTCAACAAGAAGAGTTTACTGATGACCAGTAAGTTGAGTTTGGAACTGAGAAAGAAACTGTTGAAATGCTACATTTGGAGCATCATGCTGTACGAAGCATAGACTTGGACTCATAGCATGATGGAAAAGAAATACTTGGAGAGCTTTGAACTCTGGTGCTGGAGAAGACTTGAGAAGATCAGGTGGATAGAAAGGAAGAGAAATGAAGAAGTTCTAAGAAGAGGGGGTGAGAAGAGAAACATTTTGTATGTGATTCTTCGGTACATAGCAAACTGAATCGCACACATCCTTAGGAGGAACTGTCTTCTGCTCGACATCATAGAAGAAAGGTTTGAGGGAAAGAGGGGCTCATTAAAGGAAGGAGAAGGGTTCTCTAATTCAGCTGACAGGAGGACTGAAGACAGGACCATAATGCATCATAAGTATCAATGACAAAATATAAGAATGAATATATAAGAATAACATATAATAATAATATTAATAATAATAATAATAATAATAATAATAATAATAAATAATAATAATAATAATACTTACGCTATGGCATTAGGAACTCAAAAGTTCATTACCAGACTCACAAAAGTATGCCAACTATCCCTATCTTGAGATAATTCTATCCAGTCTATCTCATTACACCCTATCTCTCTCAGGCCTATCCAAATGTTATCTTCCCATCTGCATCTGGGTCTTCCCAGTGGTCTTTTCCCCATTGGGTTTGCCATTCAATACATTCAACGCGGTTCTAGGATAATAATAATGATGATGATGATGATGATGATGATGATGTTGATGATGATAAAAGTATTTTAGCTGTTAATATTAGCATAACTTCGTAAATGTCAAAGCCGGAATTTTTTTCAAAGCCAAGTCAAAGCTAATAGTTGTTCTGAAGCCAAGTCGAACTTTTGAAGCTTCGCACACCGCTAGTGTGTGTAATATAGGGATTATTAATGGTGTAATCTTAAGTTTAAAGATGAGAAAAGGTAAAAAAAGTGCACCCACATTTGTAAAAAAAAGAGGACTTAGCTAGGATTGTAATCCTGACCACACCCATCAACAAAAATCATATGTAATGTGAGTCTAATGTCTCACCACATAGCCACCAATTCAAATAGTTTGTGGAAACAGAGAATTTATCCCCTAAGGCTGATTACACACAGCATAGTTCTTTTCCCGTGGCCATGCACGGCACGGTCCTGTGAGTCCAGTCGACCATTACGTGTAATGGATCTGTACACATGTCACAATCGCGGTTATTTCCCGTTCACGGCTGCCGTTGCACTCACGGCGCCCCACTGGACTAGGCCGGTGCTGTGGCCATGTTTGGCCAAAGTAGGGCATGCAAGTATAATGAGCTCTTCACACGGAGCGGGATTTCTCCGTACGTTCCTCCGGCATCATCATCACTTTTCAGTCCTGTGTCAAGCGCCAAACTGCACGTCCAGTGAAATTGTATCCCTCATTTTTGAGTTATGCCAAACCAAGCTTCCACTACGTTGTAATAGTACATCAAACGACGATTTGGACATCCAAAAATAATTGAAGAATTTTACATTGTCCTCTCGTAATTCTGTGAATAATGTCATAAATGCTCACACTCTATCCCGCCCTACATTCAAAGGATGAACACACCACATTTTAAATTGTTGTTTTTTTCTTCATGAATATAATAAATACAAACAAAGTAATTGCCTTCTACAATCCATTGTACTAATTGTTTGGAGTTAACTGATGTTATTTGGCAAGTTGAAGTTTTGTCGTGCCGTTACCACGCCATGTATACTACGACAGCCTGTCGTAGCCTACACAGTGCCGTGCCATGTACAACTACGGGAAAAACCCGTGCTGTATGCAAGGAGCCTAAGAAAAAGAACAAATGCTTTGTAAAAAGCGAGTCAAATACTGTTTAAATGTATAGCTAATATGGTTTATAAAGGTGATTACACAAGTGGGGCTATTATCACCTAGGACCACATAATTATATTATGTTGTATCTAAAGTAATTAAAACCTCTAGATGTGATGGGTTGTTTAGAATGGTCACATGAAGAGATTTATCTCCAACGTTGAGATCGACTGAAGAAACTGTAACAAAAGGAATAATTTTTCTATGTCATTAGGTATAAAGTTAATTAGAAAGATCTTAATACAGGTTGAAACTCTTTATAAGGTAGAATAAAGCTTAACACAGGAAATAATACACCACCTTTAACCACTCTTGGGGGTGTACAACCCATATGAGTAGTAAGACACGCTGCTACAAAATAAAATTCTTGGTCTCTTACAATACATAATTAAGGGCTAAAATACAGCCAGAATATGAGTCAAAACAAGAATGTTTAAACAAAACACTCAGATTCAGATGTAAACAACCTTGGCGCCTTTGTACCGCTAGTAGTACAGTTATGGTAGCTACCCCTTAAACTAATGGCGGCAGATTTAAAACATGCTGAATGCCAGACAAAAGAGTCTCAATCTGTAACAGGTTTTTGAGTATTAAAAATGAGAAAATTAGAAAAGTGAGATTATCACATGAGATCACATGACAGTGTCTATCTGCAAATGTTAGCACTATTATCACTAACAACGGCAGCCGCTCAATCAGTATAGCTTGATCGCAGGCTCACGCGATGGAGGTTTTTTTTTAGATTGATGGTTAGCCAGAACTATTTATGAACCCCTACCCTTAGCTTGTAAAAAAAATGGTAACTGGCAGCAAAATTTTAATTTCCATATTTTTTACAACACTAAAATATAAAAAGTGATTGAGCATGGCATAGAGCAGTGTTTTCCAAACTATTGCCAGTCGTGTAACCCTTTGGGAGTCATGAAATAATCAATGTGTTCCTTCCAGATCTTCATAAATAAATGAAACAAATCCCTGCTATCTTGTAAAGTATAAACAATCATTCCAAATTTTAATAAAACCCAAGTGTCAAGCTAAAAAAAACTATGAGAGAGAGGAAGAAAGTCTTATAAAGTCCATGACATCACACCAACATTTATTCTATTTATCAAAGTTATTATCAGCAACAAATATTTTATGATTAGTAATATGGATGTGCGAGGCTCGAAAATATTTTGAGTGAGAGGACAAAACATTATCTTGATCTCGTCTCGAAAGTTAAAAATAAATTTTGAAAATTCAAGAAATAAAAAAAAAATTAAAAATCAAATAGCTGCTCTAAGAAATTTACAAACAAAACAGAGAATTTATTATTTCTAATAATAGCGTACAGGCCCGAAAATAGTCTGCACATTTCCCCCTGAAACAGCCTTTTTTAATAAATGTTTTGGTTACAAATATTGTTTTCAAAATAAAAATTTAACATAATAAACTATAACACAATATCATTATTTTATTAATTGCATTTAAAATTTGTGTGTAAGTTATATCTTAAGTATTTAATTGAACTATAAGATAATTCAAAGCAAGCGCCACCAAAATGCCAAAAGGAACTTTAACACTCTATAAACTGTGTATTTTTACTTTAGTAAACATAATTTAAATGTTTGTACTTTTAAAGGAAGTTTTCTTGTCTTGTTCTAGCATCTCTATATTTTTTCATATCTTCGTCTAAATATTGTCTTGAATTGAAAAAGTGGCTCTCACACATCCCTAATTAATAAAGCTCAGTGGTATGTCAGGTAGTCCCAGAAATTGTTTGCCTACCCCTGTAAGTTAGTTCATATAAGGAAACACTAGAGAGGAGACTTAGCAGTATACTCACTTAAATGACTTGCTACATCACCTGTTGCCTTCACATTTGTTGGAAACTCTGACAGGCCTTTAAACTTACGAAATAGTTGCACAGGGGACAACCGCAGTAGACCAGTCAGAAGGTTGAAGCGGCCACGATGGGGCATACCAATCACTATCTGTTCTACGCCGTCTGAGAACATCACATGCGTGAAACAGAACATACTCTTAAGACCACAAATGGTTTTTAGTTTCAAAAGTTTCAATTCTGTTTAGTCACAAATTGGTTGTGACATGACCAAAAAGGTTGGCAAATGGGGCAAAAAGCTCTACTCACTACACGTAGCTATCTTTCTGTCCAACAAGTTCATGTTCTATTTCCAGAAGAACAATAGTTTTCAAAGCAAGTGCTGCGAGTTTTTCTAGGTTTATCATGGAATTTTGAATGCAATGTTAATGTAGAAAAAAGAAAACTCATTAATAATTTTGTTTGTTATTAAAAAAAAGCCAAATAAATAAAAATTTCTATTACCGCACCCTAACCTCAAAACTTGTCAGATATTCAACTTACAAGGAACTCAACAAAAAATTGTTCTTATTGAAGGGTAAACTCTGCATGCACAACTCTCTTGACCATCCTATTGTATTGCCTACTCAAATGTTCATTGTGCAACAATAACTCATGATAAATAAAGCTATGCTTAGAGTAAATAAGTTTTAAAACCACTCCAATAGATTAACTACTTCACTAAGAAGGATAAATGAAACGAGTGAAATAAATTCCACACTTTGATTTATTCTTTTGTTAAGGGTATTTAATTTAACATGCAGATTTTTGTCAATATTAGAAATTGAACTAAAAAGCCCTAGTTTAATAGACAAACACACTACTGACTAAGCTAAAGGGCCAACCTAGACCAAAATGGAATGGGCCAGTTTCGCATATGAAACTGGCCCATTCCATTCAATTTTAGGTAGGTGTTGTCTTGTATTTAGTATAGCGCTGCACTTGAGGTGTACTAAATCTGATTATGAAACTGGCCCTAAGCCTCACGAGCTAATAACACGTTTCAGTGTTTAAAAAGAAACACTAATAATAAATAAAATAGTATGTAAGACTCAGTGTGTGGAGAAAGCCAGTGAGGATAGATTAAGTATGGCGTTGTTGTTTTTCTGAGCAATACCAGTTTTCTGCCTGCCCAGTCAGTGAACGGCGTGATTAGGTATGTGTGTACTAATAATAAACTAATATAGTTTCTTCTAAGCTGAATTTATGACATAAAAAATTTATTATTTGGTTTATTAATAAATTTGTTTGGCAAAAATCAAAATGTTCTCTATCTAACTAGATAGGAGAAATACTCTTGTACATGGCAGTATGCCCCTACCTTTTGCCGACAGACGGAGAAGTTCCATAATGAACGCCATCATGCTCTCCGCCCCCTCACCACCATACCTCTTCAAAGTGACAAACTTGGTCGCTAGAAACTTGTCCAATGTCTGTGACTTGAGCAGCTCTGTGGCCAACGCTACCTGCATAGCTTTGTCCACATCCTCTGATCCAATCTGCTCTATTCGCTTCGTGAACCACTCTATTTCTTCTTCCTCCTGTAAAACACACAAACAAAATCCTGTCATTTTAAATACATATAAAATGTACAAAATATGAATATCAAAATCACTTTCTAGATTATAAATCATGAAATGTGGATAGATTCAAGATTAATAATTTAACTGATTCAATTATTATGGTAGTTATTTCTTCAACATATACATGCATTGGTGGCTGACCATTCATAAGGGTTAGCCTCAAATTTCACAAGGGTCACTGTTGATAAGGTCAGGGTTCAAATACCATCCAGATACACTAGAACATGGTTTCCACATGTGTTTTATTGATGTTTATTTATTTTATTTTATTTATTTACTAAGCACCGCGACTTACTACCCGTTCGGGTTATACGCTAATTTATTGACGTTAATTTTCCACCTTATCTCCAACACTTATGCAGATACACTTCAAAGTCGATGCATACCTCGAGGTCTTCAAATTCTGCAGATATTTTATCGCAGTAAGTCTTCTCAAGAAATTGTACAGCTTCCTGCAAAGTCCCTTCCTCTGACGCGGTAGAGAGAATCCCTGAGAATTTGAATCTCTCTTGTTTGTCCAATCCATAACGCTTTGGGTCCAGAACAGGTAATGTGACTCTAAAATGAAATAAATTATTATTAAAAATGTATGTTAACAATCTAGTATAGCGGCTAAAAGCACAATTTGTTTTCCTTACTTATCTTACTATCCATCCAAGACACTATAATATTTGTACTAATAGGACCTGCTTCAGTGACTGCATGGTCTAGGGCGTCATTCTCATGATAGATAGATTGCCCATGACAGAGATGTTGGGATTTGAATCGCGGTCAGGTGTACTGAGGGTGGTTTTTGCCAAAATTGTTTTCCACTCTTCCTCCACTCAAATCCAGGATCACTTCCTCTAAATATAACCTTCCTAATCCTTAACCCATTAGCATAATTAGTACACAAGTGTATAGCCCGAACAGGTAGTAGGACGCGGTGCTAAAAATTAAAAAAGCTCAAACTAATGTAAGATGCTTCTTTCACATTGACATGTTGGATTCCCTCTCAAACTGCACTCATTCAGCACCCAGTCATTACTGATTCTGTCCATATGAACTTTTCCACATATATTTCTTAGATATCTCCTGACAAACCCATGATTCACATCCATAAAAGGATTGGCATCAACACACTTTTATATACTGCCATCTTTGACTCTTTCAATAATATTTCATCCTTTGCAATAGCTCACATACATCCAACTACTCTTAGAGATGCATTCACCAGTTTGTCAATTTCAACATCCATCCTTATATTTTTACAAAACTTTCTGCACAGATACACAAAATCACTAAGTTTTTCTTTGAGTTTTTTCATTCATACTAAGCTGACAATCATTTCCTGATCCATCTTTATCAAAAGTTTTGGAGATATTTATACGAAGACCCTTTCTGCCTGTCACCACAATCAATTTAATATATTCTGTAAGTCACTTTCATTCTCAGCCATTAATACATCATCATTGTCCACTTGTACTCCAACCGCATCCTCACAAGCATCCCTCATACATTTACCCATGACTAGGGTACTTTTAACAACCATGGAGACATAATACAACCTTAACTAATAATCTGTTTAGTGTCAAACCATTCGCTCAAAGCTCCAACCACTCTAATGCATGCTTTACTTCCATCATACACCGCCTTAACCGTATTTACTAACCGTGCATTCACACCACACTCTCTCAGATCATTCCATCACACAATCATACGCTTTCTCCAGATCAACAAATGCACAATACACTTTCTTCCTTACTGAACATACATTCCTCAATAACTTGTTGCAATACAAATATCTTGTCCACGCAACCTCTACCTGACATGAAACCACATTGCACACCCCAAATCTTGCCCGCAGTTATTTCACACACTCTCTCAATTAAGACTCTTCCAAAACCTTTGCCTGGAATACTCAACAACCTAATTGCCCTATAATTCTTACATTCATTCTTACTGCCGTTACCTTTGTACAAAGGAACAATGACAGCCTTCTTCCAGTCATTAAGAACATTCAAAATCCCAGCAGACATTGAACAACTCACACAATCTGGCAAGTTGTATCATGCCCCCACACTTAAACATTTCACTTGTGATACCATCTATGCCTGAAGCATTGGAATTCTTTAACACTTTCATAGCTTTTAACACCTCAGTCTCATTAATTATTTCACTCATCATAACATTTTACCTATTTTCTGCTACTTTATTTATGTTTACGCCATTCAAATGCTCAAAATACTAACTCCATCACTCTTTTATGTTGTTTTCATCCCAGATCTTACCACATTCATTCTGAATGCCACTCCTTATTTCATTCTCTTTACTCACATCAAGAACAGCTTCTTATTTTCCTTCAAAATCATTTTGCATTCATTTTCCTTCTTTTTACCTCATTTGCTCTTTACTCGCCTTTACTACATTCCTTGCAGTAATATTTTTTTATTTTTGTTATGTCCCACAACCTATTACTGGTACGTTCTGTCTCTCTCTTCATCATTCCTTTGTATGCTTCTTTATTTTATCTCACACCTTCTTTCCCCTGTTCATTCCACCATGCATCTCTTACTAGGTACTACTAACAAACCTTTCATTACTTAAGTTGATGGGATTTATTTGTGCTTTTTTGTGACCATGTTTTCTGTATGCTGTCACCAGCCGAAAGAAATTACTTTCTTGAATTCTAGATTCCAATGTTTCTTTTTTGACTGTAAAAACAACATTTTAATATATTTATGAGTGAATTTTTAATTCAAAACATTAGCACTCTTGTTTTAAAAATATACCTATGCCAATGGATGAGTAATCTAAGGTGTTAGACTGACATTGAATTTGACTACAAATGATGGGTATGTCAGAGTTTGAATCTATTTTGTTAAATTGCACTGAGGGTGTTTTTCAAAATATGGTTTTCTCATCTTATTTCCAAATTAATGCGGTGCATTTTTTCTAAGCAACCTTTATGCTCCTTTCCCTTTAGATTTTCTTTAAAACACACATAGACGTAGTTTGGAGAAAAAAAAGATTTGAAAATACTACCTGCATTAAATGGTTGACTAGGCCTAGCTTAGCTTTGCTTGAACATCAGTAATAGTAACTTATTTTAATAACATGTTTAACATTACATGTATTGTATTAGTGAATAGCAGTTTGACTGCAATTTATTATTAATAAAACTTAGCATCCACGTTCCATAACTACTGTGCCAATCTATAAATTTATTTTTAGGTTATAAAATATATGAATTAATTAATTAATAACCGATCACTGAGAAAATCAAATATGATCAATGTAAAATGGATAAAAACAACTTAAAGAATGGCTAGACTGTAAAATATAGCCTAATTAAATCTATATACCAGTACCTTCTGTTATCTTGCTAACCCCAGGTTTGTGGCCATATACTCCTGTTTTACATTGATAAAATCTTCTTTGTTGGTTCCTGTATGACAGTTGCTGCCAAACATAACAATAACTTGACCTTGAATAACTCAGCCTACCGGTAAGTAAACAAAGCACAGCTGTTCGCCCAACAACCACAGGACCACATGCACCGGTTGGAAATAACTTATTGGTTAGTAAACAATTGTATGCACAGCCTAATTGAAACATTTTTTTATTAGTTCTTTGTTTTCATTCAGTTATCTGTAGATCCACTTTTTCCTCAATGAATTCACTCTCTTCTTTTAGTCAGAGATATAACATAATCATACAGAACAGAAGTCCACACAATTAAACAGTGCCAAGGTCGATGTATAAAATATACATGATAATATATAGCTCATTCTAAAAATATTGGGTATCACCTGGAGTGACATGTTACATAATGTTTTTTAATATATTTTAATATCTCGTATCTGATGTGAGTTTGACAGGTTTATTTAATCATACCCTAAATATTAATATGCAATGCTATTCCCCAAGCATCAAATGATGGTTATTTGAAATTCAACTATGGTAATAACTTTCATTAGAACTTTTTACAATCAAAATAAGTGTGAAACCTTTGCACAGTTTGAGTTTTTTTTTTTTTTAAATTACAGAAATTACAAATTTAATTAGATCCAACAGGTTTTTGTTCTGTCCAGTCCTCACACTTTCTAAACGCAGGGTGTATCAGCACACAACTTACAAACTAACTTGACTTAAGGCTGCAACACTTAAATCCAACTCTAGAACCACAAATTATAATGTTTCCATAGTAGGGTAAGTACTAAATTCACTCATCGATGGGAAATGACAGTTAAGGAGTCAAAATCTCATCGCATACATCCCTTTATTTTTGTCAAAATTAAAGTGATTGAAGATCAAACCATATTGTCAAATAAGAACACTACAATGAATCATAAAAATGTAGAGGATACAATCATTAAAAAAACGCTAAACTTGTTAAACTCTTCAAAGTTAAATTTTATTTTTAATCATCTGCAACTGTACATTAATTAGTCCAGTAACATATTTAATAACAAAATAATACACTCATATATGAGTGATGTTATTGAGATAAATAGTATCGGAATGTTGAACTAAGATTAACTTTTGACCCAGTAGCAACAGTTATCAAGCAAACTACTGCCACAGAGTTGAAAACAATCCCAAACAAAATCATCACATCCTGCTTTCAACATTTATGACTTCAAATATCATGAGATTTTTGGGATGCCATTATTATTATAAATAAACCTTGGAAATAATTTTTTATTGTATTTGACAGTTTAGTGGCTCAATTTCACAGAACACCCAATACAGTTTATCTTTAGCAGTAAAGATATTTTTTAGGGTGAATTTAGTTATATTCCCTTTAAATATCGGGTCAAAAGGTTGTAAGCCAAGACTAAAATGCTAGATTAGTTTCACTATTGCTTGTTGTTTTACAATATTTTTTTTTAAAGAGGAAAACATTATTGGGGTTTACACCAATTTATAAGAATGTGTATTCGATATACCGTATTCTTAAAAATTAGCCTTTGCTGTTAACTTTATTTTGTCAAAACTAAGATTACTTGCATGTATCTGGTCATATAAATTAAGGATTGACATTATTTAAATAAGTGTTTTAATGGGTTAGGAGCCTATATTATAAAAATGTAAGCAATGATATATTTTACAATGTAAACACTATTTAAATGCTGGTGAAGATGAAATATGTGGAATGTAAAAAATAGTTTTGTTGAACATTACAATAATAATTTAATTATTGTGTTTGGTGACAGTTACTAAGATATATATTATTAATAAAATAGATCTGTGTAAAGTTAAAAGTCTGTTTCAAATCTTAATTGTTTAGAAATTAACTAAAATACATACAGTATACATCTATTGAAACCCTTATTAATTTGTTAAAGTGATACAACTAACTACAAGTGTAATTGTTTTTCATTTACTCAAAACATATATGGTAGGTCATTAAGACCTGACACATTTTGATTAGAATGGGTGTCACACTATGCTTTGGAGAAAAATATCCAGCTTCAACAATAATTAATAATTTAATTCTTAATAATTAATAAGCTTTGCTAGCAAAATTACTAAAAGTTAAAACAATAATTTTTGTTCAACTTGATTTCTTAGCATAGAATGGTGTATTTCAAACAATAATTGTAAACTGTTTCCTAAATGATTTTACTGTAAAAAGCTACAAGCATAATATATTTTTTCCAGAATAAAACAATTAAGAAAAAAATTGTTCAACTTCAATTTGGCTTCAAGAATATTTCATATATTCAATTCATGCTAGTTTTGAATTAAAAAAGTGAACTTTACATACCCCTCAGAGACAGTTATCTATCACTGCTATCCTGTTAATGAGACAATGGGACAAAGCTACCAAAGAAATAGGATAATTTGGAGTCTGCACCAAAGGCATTCATCGAGCTACTGGCAATATTTATTCAATCTATTTCATGGCAATCAAAATGGCACAATTTTAACTAGGGTTGTGGTATGTCAACGCTTCGACTCGGGCTCCTTTATTTTTCTACTGTTTGACTCGGATATTACTAAAATATGAATTAGTAATAACAAATTTACTGCAGAAAAAATGCTCTAATACTTCATGGAAAGTGTCTTTGGCATTGTGAATTTATTATCAAATAAATTTGTTACTCAAGATTGCAAATATTAGGTCTAAACATAAAAAAGTATTAAATCAAAATTATATATTTATCGTGTATTGTTATATTATTATGAGTTTTTATTTGAAACTGGAGTCAGAGTGGGTACATTTTTACAGACTCCAAATCTGGCTTCGCCTCACCCCAAAACTGCTTCTGGCTCCAAATCCATGATTCTGATGCCCTGATTTTAAAGATACATATTCAAGTTTTTTTTTAAAAGTGTACAACACTACAGTGACATTACTATGACCCAAGACTACATAGCTCAAATCAACTTATATATTGGTTCTTTGAAGTGATAGCTATTTCCTTCCACTTCACCCACTCTTTTCTACCTGCACTTTAATTGTTTGTTAAAAGCAAAGAGTTAGTTCTGAATCAAATACAAATACTGTGTACATAAGTTTGTAGAAAATCTCAACTCCTGCAAGATACAAAAAAGAGACAAGCTATTGTAATACTCCTTCCATTATTGTTTAACTGTTCAATTGAGTGTGTTATATCCTGCCATTGTTTGTGGTCCTATTTTTCAAAGAAGGTAGTTCAATATATAAAGTTAATAAAGAGGGCATGAAAGAGAGATTTGGGTTATGTTAGTGTTAAAAGAATAATAAACCTGATTATTTCTAAATTATCAGAACACTTACAGTACAGCTAGCTTTAATAACAAAACAATTTGAAGAACAATCAGCTGTAGTTTGTTTCCAAAACTCAAAGAGGTCAAATGTATTTAGTAAACACTTGTGTTATTAATGTGTGTGTGTGTGTGTGTTCTATAAGTTCTCTACAGGCCAAATCAGTAAGCCAGATTAGATTTTGTCATATACTTGTAGAACTGAGTGATATAAACACAATATAAAAGTTGTAGATACATATGGTATTTACCTGCGCACAATATTAGGTTTCATGGCCTTATTAAAGTATTTAAAAATAGATAACTTTAGAATTAAAAACTAGTACATGATTTTCTGAGAGGTATGACTTTAAAACGTGTTAAAGTCAGTGTATATATGTTATGAAACAATGCTGTATAAATAATCAAATTCCAGTTGAGTTACAAGATTTGTGTTTAAAGTTTTCACACATGTCATGAACTAAAGGAATTAAGGCTTTTTGATAAAGCCGGTCTCATACTTTGTTAAGGTGGGTGAATGTTAGGGTTTCAAATGACTGTCTGAGAAGTATAGGAGGTACATTAATGGGGAATGTTCAGTCAAATATTTGGGATTCGAGGGGTTTTGCTCTGAGGGCGGTTTTTGGGCACAAATTAAAGGCTACCTGCGTAAGTATGTCAAGCATCTGTATTACATGTGGGAAATAAGACACTATATTATTTGCAGCTCCCAAAAATATTTTGAAAACTTGAAGCCATCTTGTCATAGACCAAATATGATACAGAATAAATTTTTTAAGCTTTACAAACATGGAAATTAAAATATAAGAACAATCTGGCTTGTTGTGAAACAATATTGCTGCATACAAAATTTAATTCCAAGATACATAGAATAGTTTTACAATTCAAACAGCAGGGCTGATAAAAAAAACATGAAGGAAACATTTATTTGGAATGTTTATTGTAAAAACATTAATTATTACATATGGAAATGGTTCATACAAATTTCTTCCAATGTGCATACTTATGTAAAACACACATACCATATTAAAAAATAACAAATGATTACCAGTAAATTTTCTATAGCTAAAGTGTCAGGATGAGCAAAGTGGGGTTAAGTTTTGAATAGATGTACCAGCATTTACCTAGAGGACTGAAAGCCGTATTTTGGGTGGAAAAAAACACTCCTTATGGCCTCAAATGGTGAATCCGACACTGTATTTTTCTTTAGTAAAAACCGAGCATTATAAACATATTACTTGGTGGTTTGAGAATGTATGCAGTCATCTTCAGTAATTTTATTAAAATTCATACTCTTCATCCTGTGCCCTAAGGTTAGTTTGTGAATATATTTTATTATTTATAAGTGATACAAGGGAATTAACACAACCCTGGTTTTACCTTGGTTTGAGAAAATATAACATTGATCTTCTAGGGATGGAACTCCTAGTGGCAGCCACGCAGGTTGAGGCATCAACAACCTAATCGTTTTTTTCAGTGACAGTAAGGCCAGAGCTCAAATCCAAGATGGCCATACAAAGTGTTTTTTTATTAATAGTATGCCACTTAAACTTGACATAAATACTGGTACATTTCCTCTAAATTTAACCTTCTTCATCCCTATCCCATGTGGTATCCTGAGCAGGTATTAAAACAGAGTATATAAAAAAAAACATGGATGGGATTGAAAGATAAACTTAGCAGGTTGCCTGTAGAGCATATGTAAAACAAATACAGTACATAGAAAAAAAATCAGTGAAGCCGGTAGCCTTGATTGGCAGTTCAGCAATCAGAGTTGATGTCATTCTGGATTATAGGTAAAGTTTTTAAGAAGATTTATAGCAATGTAAAAGTAGATTTTAGCTATCAACTGTTAAACAGTAATATTGTTGAGCTCAATATGGTTAAAATACTAAATCAGGGAAAGTTACAAATTAATTATGCTGTTAGCGAAAAATAAAGAATATGTATTAAAACAATTGTCTAGTCACACAACAACAGGTCATGGGTGGGAATTATAAAGCACCAAATGCAACAAATAGCAGAATGTAATAATATATATTTGGAAGAAGTTACAGGAAAGGTGTATCAAAAACAAATAAAAGGGAACAAACACAATATGGCTTTTATGATGGAAAGAATAACACGATTCACACTTTACATTGCTGCCACTGGACAAAGAGATAATGGCTGCCTCATAGAGAAAATTGATTATTACTACCAAATCCCCTGACCTAGGTTTCATTCTATCGGAACTCATTGGGAGGGAGTGTGAAATATGCAATGCAACTTCCTAAAAGAGGAAACCAAAAAACACAAAAGGGAAAAAAAGGAAATTGGTAAAGAATAATAAGACCCTTGGATAGGAACATGTAAAAGGAACAAAGAACATAAAGGACCAGTGGCAGCAATATCCAGTGTGAAATGTGTTCTTCTTTCCATTGTAAAAGCCAAAGTGTGTTATTTCCCTTTTATTTTTCTATCCGCCTTTCCTGTACCTTCTTCCAAATACACAAAATTCCTCTAAAAGTGAAAAAAGGTTTTCCTTAAAGAGATATAGAATGTAATAATAGTAAAATAGAATACTAATTTTATTTTTGAATGTATTAAAAATAAAAAATAAATTTAAAGAAAAAAAAATATGTATATACATTAAGGAGTATATTCACAAACTGTAAAAGAATAAGATAAGATCAATTCAAATTAAATGCAACATTTCAGATTAATCACAAGGGAAAAATGATGGAATTTGACAAACTACAAATAGGTATCCACACAAAAACACAACTGTCTTTTGTTAGCCTTAATATGTAATTCTGAGCAAAACAAGGGATGATTTCCAATAATAGTATTTACTTTCTCTAATTGACCACCATTTTCTGCAAGTTGCTTCTTTTATTAACAACACAAGTTTGAAATGGTGGCCAGATGACCTTCAAAAACCGGACATGTGTTTAGAGAGTGGATGTAGCAGCTATATGTTGAGTAATTTGAGTTGGGATAGAAATAAACACATATTAACCTGATAATAAAATATATTTTGAAAGCCAAAAACATACGTAGTGTGAAGTGAAATCCTAAGGAAGTAAGTCCTTGAAAATAAAGAAATAAACTATTTGTAATTTATTTCGACACCTTAGCTCAGTTGGCAACATGTCTGTCCAGTGAGCTAAGGGCATCGGGTTCGATTCCTGGCATGGCCGAAAAATGTATCATTAATTAAATATGTGTTTAACCTTTCACAATGATGATTTAACAGCCGGGGACTGGATCCTGTACATGTCCTAGTCTTAAGTTAGATTATAAGGCGTATGAAGCTACGACAGGCCTAGTAAGCTGGTGGTGGAAAATATATGGCTTGAATAAAAAATTTATCCAAGACACAAGCTGTAAACAGTAATGGATGTAAAAAATATGTGTAAGCTAAGAGACAAATGTGTACACAAATTGTTTATAAAGTGATGAATAAATAAAAAAAATTGTGGTTTGGTTTATGGTAATTGACCAAGATTAGCAAGGTTCTGTTTTAACTTGATCATCCAGCATTTCGTCTATCTGTATGTCTGTATGGATCTATGTTACTCAATAACAGTCAAATGTGTGGACGAATTTGAACTATTTTTTTGAACCTTGGCTGGACAATGTATGTATATATTTTTAATCTGTTATTCTGTTTCAATACGGCGGCCACTTAAATGGTTTTTAGTTTAAGAGCTCAGCATAAGTGATTTTAATTTATAACTTTGAGCAATCAATCAATTACCTAATGCATATTTTTTGTTAATTTCGACATATATTGCGAGAGTGATGTCTTGAGCCATATGAGACCAAGTTTATTCTCTACGAATATACATTTTATCGAATATAGTATTAATTTGTTTTTTGTCTAATGAACAGCAAGGAAAAATATCAACTTTAAATCCAAATGGAACGTATGGGATATATTTCAACATGAAATCCAAAGAGAGCTTAAAATTAGTAATAATAAGAAGGACATGACATAATTGTTAGCATGAAGTACTCAGCATTTTTTGAATGGAGGAAGTGAGGTCTAATACTCACAGAACTACTAGTCTATAATGTAACAAACATCTTTTATTAAAGACAGTTATGTATAAGTGAAGAGCAAAAAATAGTCAATTCCAAAATTTTACTTTGAAAATAGAATATGGAGTGTTAACATAGTTTTTAAAAAGCCCCTTAGTTTTGAAAAGTAGGATTAAGATCTGTGTAAAAACATAAACCTCGATTTAATGTTGATTTTAATCATCAATATGATTGGATAAAATGTCCCATGCAATAAGTCAATGAGACTAATTTGTTATTCAAGAGCTACTCTTTGTGAAGATGGGTGAGGCCAGGCTTAGCTTTGTATGCCGGCCAGCGGCAGACAGGGCAATGGTGATTGTCGCGACTCAGCCACATCATTATGCAGCCTTGATGATAGTTGTGACCAAAAGGCAGACCACAGAGTGTGGTGCACGGACATATGACTCCAAACACACTGCACAGTCTGAGACAGGTAGCATTCCCACCGGAGCGATGTTCCCCTCATCACTACTATCCTCCGAGCCCTCCTCCCACTGTCTGTGTCCCATGCAAGTGACTCAGGAGTAGGCATCATGGCATCAGTCCCAGTTCGCTTGCTCAAACACAGACAAGGTGTGCTGGCTGAATGCGATGAGTTGTCAGCATTATTACGATTACACATGGAACACAATATAGCATTCCCATCACCCGTATCTACTGTAGCAGCCACACATTCAGAGCAGTCCTGGGATGTTCCACAGTTTGCGTTTGGCGGACTAGATTGCACATTACGATTTGTAATCCTTTCTAGATTACAGTTGCAGCAATGCATTGCAGTGTTGTGATACAAAGCCTTGCGTGGGTCATCTCCATCCATCATCCACTGGATCATCTCTGGTGAGTCATCTAACACCCTTGAAGGCTCAGAGTCAGAGTTAAGTTCTTTTCGGCCCAAGCTTTTGAACTTCCATACTGGTAAATCCTTTATGTATTCGTTAGGAATGACTGGCTGCAGCCACAAATTCGGCACGGCAAGCCGTTCGATCAGCATCTCGATACCTTCCTCTAATTCTAGGTTGTTCGACGGAAGAGGTCTGGAGAGTGTGGACATGGGACGAAAGAAACAATTGATCCAGTGGGAGTCCACAGGCAAAACTTCCCACCATGGACTACTCAAGGTAGATTCTTGTTCCATTTCAATGGGATATTTTCGTCTCAAAATCCAGGCTGAAGCAAGGCCAAACACAGTAAAGGAGGACAGAAACCAATATGGATGTATCATTAAAAGTTGACAATCCATTCGAATCATAGAACCAATATCGTTGAGGCTGACATAGCGTACGAATGTTAATATCTTTTCAGCAAAAGAGCTCACAAAGGTAAATCGAGACATTGCTAAAATCGACATCCAGGTTGTCAGGAACCAAAAATTGTATGTGAAAATAGTCCACACACATCGAGCTAGATGTTTCCACCACAGGCACAAGGTCACCTGTAACATAATGTTGGTTGTATTAAGGAAAAATCTTTGGGTAAGATGTCGTTACATACACTATGTTATGCCAAAATGATTTACTAAAAATTATAGATAGATCGAATCCAATATTTTTTTAATCTGAATCTCAAATCCAGTTCTTTATTCTACTTAAATCGTGACTCTAAAATTCAAATCTTAGAAAACATGAGGAACATGAGAGGTTTACTTCACTGTACATCAATTTTAAAGTTGCTATAAAAAATAAAAATACTAACTAAATTTTGAAACTGTGCATATCCAAAAGTTTTAATTTCAAATCAAATCTGATTAGAATATTTTAAAATTAAAATGTTTAAGATTGAATTCAAATCAAATATTTAATAGACAGAATTTTTCAAATTGAGTCAAAATGTTATGAATCAAGTATTTTATAGTCAAAATGTTATGAATCAAGTATTTTATAGTTAAATATTAACAAATCAAATCCAAATCAAATACTAGGCTAAATTATATATCTTTGAAGGGAAGTTAGATTACTACATAGCAAGAGCGGATTCAGATTGGGGTGGGAGTGGGGGGTCAAAGGGTCAGTTTACCCCCCTGTGAAAGCTAGAAAATTAATACAAAAACAAAATGAATGTTCAAATTTTAGAAAAAAAATACAGCACAGATAAATTATACAATTTTTCTTCTTTTTACGCATAGACACCTATAAGCCGAGTCCACATGTGCATTATTCGTCCACGTTTATTCAACTTTCTAACATGCACGTTATTTATCCACGTTTAATAAATGTTCAATATGACTCACGCAAGTGTGGAAAAAATATTCGTTTTCATGTAAGAATATTTGTCGTGCATACCGAGTAACAAACATTGTTCCACATAGAGATGGTAGATTACCAAACATCAAAGAAGACTAATCATCGCCTGAGAGCAGTTCATCCACGAATACCAAATATAGAGTATGTGTGGACGGCAGGAACGGCTGAACTGTGGGGGACTCTGCCCCCCTGGAAATAATTTGCCCCTCCCTGGAATAAATCCCCCCCCCCATATATATTTCAAATCCTTTGATATTATCGAATATAAAGCTGAAAGCTGGCCTTAATTAAACTCCAAATGACTTCCAGATGCATTCTATTGTCAAAAAATTGCTGTAGAAGACCATTTTAAATAACTACTAGATTAGAGTTATCTAACTGGCAAAAAAAGTCAGAGGAGGAAAGCTCTAAATAGCTTCCAAGGTCATCCAAATTTCATAAATATCTAGGGGAGGAAAACTCCAAATAGCTTCTAGATGCATTTCATTTTGAAGAATTTTCAGGCGAGGACCACCCCAAATAGGTTGGTCTCTGAAATAATTCAATTTTCAAAATGTTGTCGGTGGAAGACCACTTCAAATATTATCTTCTAGAGGTATCTAACTATCCTAAGAAATTTATGTGAGATCACTATAAATAGCTTCGAAGGGCATCCAAATTTCAAAAATTTCTAGGTGAGGAACACTTTAAATGGTGGCTTATGATTTATAAAATTTAAAAAAAATCAAGGCATAGCTTCTAAAATGAACCAAAAAATTGTTTAGAAGGATGGCCACTCCATATAGTTTATAAAAGCTATCTGATTTTAAAAATTGGAGAGGATGATCATGGTTTAAAACATGGATAAGATCAAATATGAATGAGAAATTATTAAATGGCTTTAAACATAAATCTAGCATTGTAAGTAACTAGGTTATTTATAATTATGACCCCCCTATGTAAATGATCTGGATCCGCCCCTGCTACATAGTATCCAAAGAATTACTAAATTATAATTACTATCACATAAATTTTACAATGGTTAAGTTAAATAATAGATCTCTGCTAGCTTCTTTACAAAATTAAATTATTCAAAAGTTTGATTTTTTATTCAAATGTCGAGGTAAATTGAAGTGAATCCAAATCTATTGTTATTATTGTCATAGCTAAAAATAAGTAGTAAATAAATCTAAATATTTTTAAGTAGTAATGGAACCTTTAAATTCTTAAGGAGATTCGAGGAGTCAAGAAAATAACAAATTAAAGATTCAATTTTTTCTTATTCTTATTTTTGGAGCTGAATTCATTCTGGGAGCCCTTGAATTAGCTACTTATAGTTGGTTTAACCAAACTTAATCATAGGAAAAACTTAACAAGACCCCATAGGGTGGAGTGAAAAAATTAAAATCATGAATTTAAAATGCCTATATGTGTAAAAGTTGCCTATTACAAAGCCTATTTAAAATATAAAATCTGAACTAAATAAAGTTAAATTTTTTGATGCCAAAATAACCTTAATATTCAGCAATTTCGCCTAATTTGTCACAAAACTAACAAAAACCTATTCATAAAATATAATAACTCTGATTTGAAATCATGAATGGTTGAAATCAAACTATCAGAGAAATCAAAAGTTTGACACCTAACGTGACGCTGGGAATCGAGGGACTCGCCCTTCAAGTGTGCAATGCGCGTGTGCATGCCCCTGCATAAAACCTCCCTCTCTCTTTGATGCTGGCTGCTTTCTCTCTTGCTAGCGTCAGTACAACTGTGTTCTCAGTTCGAGTTGGTTGTCTTTCTGTTATTAGTGCATAAGTGCATATTTAATTTATTTTGTGTTACGTGGTTCAAATTTTTTATTTTGAGTTTTTTTTTCTTCATTATATTTCATTTAGTTATTATTTCATGTTACTCAGGGCATACAGAAATGCCTCGGACACGATCAGACGACTTGTGCCCAGTGTTTGGTGCACCTGAAATCTTTAAAGATAATATGCTACCGACATATGCAGATGTTACAAGATATTATTATATATATGACAAGAAATTTTATGAGAAAACAAACAGGAACCTGGTTTGGCTGATGTGTGTTCACCATTAATAAAAGATCTCAAATGCTTATGGGGAAAAAGTTCAATTCCTATTGTAACGGACCAACAAGTATTACATAAGATAAGAGGATACCATGAAAAATATCATTATATTAAGAAGCCTTTGAAAAGAGAATATAAACTAAATTCTTCGAAAAAAGTTGTATCATTTAGAGAATCAGCAGAGAAAAATCTGTTCGATATTTCATTATGTAAATGCAAGGACTTTTTAATCTGTATTTGCAAAATTAAAGTACCTGTAGTTGAAAGAGTTTTTTTTATCAGACCAAAGGACATTTGGGAGAATGCTAATGGGAAATATTGGTATTGAAAAAAAGATTTCAACGCCAAGAAAAGGCAGCAGAAAGAAGTCAAAACGTTAAATTGCAATACAGTGAAGTAAAAACAGCTAAAAGACTGTCTCCTTCTGTTATGGGACACATTTTGAATTCTTCAAGTTCTTCTGATGAATCTGAAAATAATGAATATAAAACAATGTGAAACGAAAACACAATTATAAGTCAAGATTCTCCTTCAACTTCGCAAATGAGAACTAAACTTCCAAATGTAGCACAGGCTTGCGACAGAACTGGTGTTTCTGATAGATCAGCAGCAATTCTTATAAATGAACCTTTAAAAGATATGGGATTAATTACCAAAGATGATTCTTCTAAAGTAGTTGATTGTAGTAAAATCAGAAGGAAAGAATAAAAACCCACAGTGACTCGAAAAGGAAAAATTAGGGAAAACACTCATCAGAATATGGTATATACTATGATGGCCAAAAAGACAAAACTTTAATTCGGGTTAAGAAAGGGTAGCTAGAAACACCATAACAGAAGAGCATGTTGTTCTACTTTCAGAACCAGGATCTATATATCTTGGTAATGTCACTCCTATATCTGGTAGTTTTCATAATATTAAAACAAGCATATTAACTTTTTTAGAGAAAAATTTTTATCTTTCTAAGTTGCAAGCTTTTGGTTATGATTGTACAGTGGTTAATACAGGTTCTAAAAATGGTATCATAACGCAACTTGAGCTTTCTATGGGACATCCTTTGCAAAGGTTTATTTGTTTGTTACATACAAATGAATTACCATTACGTCATCAATTGCAACATTAGGACTGAAAAACTACTGGACCAAAAGGGTACTGTGGAGAAATAGGAAAAAAGTTAGAATCTTGCGAAAAGATGCCTGTAATAAGGTAATTTTTGAAAAGATAGAAATAACTTTGCTCGATGTTGCCCTTGATTAAGTTAGTACAGATCAACGATATCTCTACGTAATGTGTACTGGAATTTCAAGTGAAAATATTTCATTAAGCTTGTCACAAAAGGATCCAGGAAAAATGAGTAATTCCAGGTAGTTAACGACAGCTAATAGAATTTTGAGATTATATGTTTCAACAAAAGACCCATCGGGGAACTTGAAAGTTTTAACAGAGTATGTTATTAGAGTATACGCATGCGCATGGTTTGATATTAAAACTCAGTCATCTTGTTGGCATGGGAGTCAACCCTTTTACAGTATAATAAATAAATCTCAATTTCTGCCAGAAGAGTTATAGATCGAACATTGCAAAGAAACTCATATTTTTGCTATCTAGAAAGTATTCTGTTGACAATGTTGGCCAAAAGCTGAAAACACATGAGAGAATTGGGACTTCGAAGAATGTTAAATGTAGACAAATAGCTAAAGTAGAACAAAATGTTCGTGAATTTAAGATTCCTACATTAAATTTCAAAGCAGACGATTATATAGATCTAATTGACTGGCATTCAGTTACACTTACTAAACCACCACTTACAGTATCTATTTCTGATAATGAGCGTAAGACAATGATTCTGGACGTTCCTGCTGAGATTGATATTTTAAGATTTCCGTGCCATTCACAGGCAGTGGAGCGCAGCGTCAAATTAGTTAGTGAAGCATCAGCTGCGGTGTGTGGCAACGACACACGAGATAGATTCATAAGATCAAGAATAGCATCTAGAATTGCATTACCCAAATTTGAAACCAAAAGTCAATA
The DNA here is from genome assembly GCA_033556935.1 of Timema podura. Classification (NCBI taxonomy): domain Eukaryota; kingdom Metazoa; phylum Arthropoda; class Insecta; order Phasmatodea; family Timematidae; genus Timema; species Timema podura. The sequence continues at coordinate 113,569,290 of JAVRXN010000009.1, forward strand.
TCTCAAAGTTCTATGAGGCAATTAACCTAAATGTTAACGACAAAGGGTGGGATGGTGGTGGAACTCAATATGCAGCCACCTCCCCGTGGTGAGTTCTTGGTTGTTTTCACACAGAAAACAAGTGAAGAGCTGCATGAAAAATTCATAAATCTTAAAATGTTATAGAGATATCTGTGGAAAATTGGAAGCCAAAGATTATATTGTAGGAAGTTCAAATTTCACACAGATGATTACACTTATAGGTTGCAACTTTTCTGCATATAGGCTAATAAATTGAGCTAAACTTTTTTTTTTGAAGTTTTTTCACTTCACCTTACCAAATCATTAATTTACAGCTGAATGAACTTTAACAAGAAAATGTTAACATTTAGTAAGCCAGTATGAAGATTCAAAATTTTGAATTCAAATTAGGGGTGGACGGTTCCGAACCCTCAGGAAAATGTCAGGAATGTATTTATTCCCATTGGTCGGGCGGGATTGACCCTTTCCCTTTCCCAAGGAAGAGTTTCGGGAGGGAAACAAAACATAATGCTCTAAGAAACAAAACTCATGTTCTAGCAAATACTGCCGACTCATCACTGTTAATATCTTTTGTAGACAGTGTTCTTCTTTGTTATTTAGCAAACTTGATGGCTGGGATGGGAGTTATTTTACCACGTCTTGTAGAGACAAGTTGGGAGGCGCGTGACTTATTGTGCTCTTGTCTATCAACCGTTGGGTTCAGCAAGTGAAAGAGCTTGAAATATTTAGAGCAGGACAGATATATTATTCTATATTTTGGGGTGGGGAAATGGGATGAAGGGGGGAAAGGAAGTAGCTTGCCAAGGTCAACCATTTATGAGGGTTCAGTGTGTCTGTTGCTGCCAAGCCAGACATGGAGTAGAGAATAAGGGGTGTCAAATCTAGAGAGAATATTTTAAGAAAAGTAACTTTTAACCCTATATAATATTTTGCAGTTTCTTACTTAGAGCAAATTGAAGAAATGCCAAACATTATGTTTTCCAGTAATTTTTTCCCTATGCAAATAATTGAATATAAAACACCATTTTCAAAAGAAATTAACAAATAAAAATAATTTCCATCAAAAATGTAATAAAATTAACTATTTTACTAATTGTATTATTTGATATTAATTCAAAATTTTGTTATTTGATTTGATAAAAAAAATACTATTCGCACACACTTCTATTTATTTTATTATGTTATTGTTTATTGTTTTTATTACCTTTAGCAATTTTTTTTTAGCACCGGGTCTTATTATTCGCTCCGGTTATACGCCTATGTACTAATTACTCCAGTGTGTTAGGAATGAGAGAGAGTGAATTTAGAGGTGTACCTGCATTTGCGTGGATAGAGTGGGAAACCATTTAGGAAAAACCACCCTTAATACACCCGGCCAAATTCAAATTAAATATCCCTGTCATCAGCAGTCTAGTCTATTGCAAGAGTGATGCCTTAGACAATGCAGCCACCGAAGTGGGTTTTAATAATATTATAACTTTAACAAGTCTTACCATATTAGTTTGGAAATCAATATATTTTAAATCCAAGATTATTCTAAAGGATAATTTTAAAATTTCTCATCCCGAATCCCGATATTTTGACTGATTTTCCGTCCTGTTCCCATCCCGAAATAACAAAGTCATTCCCGTCCATCCTTAATTCAAATCTTAGTGAATGAAAGATTTGAACTAAATTCAAAATTTTAGATCCAAATATGTGTAGATCTTAAATAAAGTATACTAGACACAATACAGGTTTGGAACACTAATAGATAAGTCAAGAGAAATGGCTCTTATAGCCAAAGCTTCTATGTTCAATTTCTGTGTTAAGGGGGCATTTTTCAAATTATGTTAGAGTTAAGATATGTCTAAAGATGGGTAAACCCCATTTTTCCTCAAATACGAAACCTCATTCTAACAAACAAATCCCATATCTCAACTTCGAATCATGAACAAATTATAAGCTTAAATGGATTTTTTTCTTTAATACTGATTTAGGTTCACATCAATGCTCTAGTCAAGTTTATAAAGCATAAATTGTAGATACCTAACTTGTAACTCTTTTCCCTAATAATGAGATTTAACATTCAGTTAAATGATAAATTACACTGTTCAACACCTCTGTTCAGTTGGTGCGTTGTTTGTCTACTTAGCTAAGAGTCTCAGGTTAGATTCCTGGCATGGCCAAAAAATGTATCATTGGTGAAGTGTGGGTTTCCCCTTTCACAGTGATGAATTAACGGCCGGGGGCTGGATGTTGTGTCTGTTCTAGATTTAAGTTATTTTATACGTTGTGTACTTATATAATCGGTTTAGAACGTGCATATTAAATACCTCAAAAAAAATATTAATCTGGGGTTTGGTTGTTATGTTTGTTACACCACCCAATTATTTACATTCCTAAATAAAGAATGCTGCAACCCGCCATAGCTAAGAATATGGAAAATGGTCCATCAATATAGGATCATCCAATACAGACAGACCCCTTACCTCAACCTTAGACAAACTCCTATTCTTCCTATCTATACACTTACTAATCATTTTTAACAGTTTGAGTCTCACAATAATAATATAAATATTCACTATTATATAACACAACTGTTTAGTTTTTCTATCCATCTATTTAATTCAAGTAATGTCATAATAACTGAAAAACAATTAGCTGTGACAAGTCAACCTTGCAGTCCAATCCAGAGTATCAGTCATCTCTCTTAAGAAGCAGTCTCTGAAGAAGCTGTCCGTGTTAGTGATCTTTAAAATGTATTTATGTTTTTTATCCAAACAATTTTGACATCAGTATCACTAAGGTAAGTGTGGTGACCATCACTCTTAATTCAAACCATGATTTAGCTTAGTGCTCTATTCCAAATAGCCTTACTATTAAAGATTTGTGGGTTCTAATATTTGAAGGCGCTATTCTAATAATTATGTTTGTGAATGGCACACAATCCAATCTCAATATTATATCTACCTGAAAGAGATGCATGCCGACAAGCAGGTTGACGAGGACCAGGCTGCACAGGAAAACGTCATTCATCTCTGGCTGCACAGTTTTCAGGAACAAATTCATTGAGTCAAAGTTGAAGTGCTCAAACCTACGGCGTCCGTACACCACTTTCTTCTCTGGAGTTATGATTATGTAAGAAGGCACGTGATGGTCCGACAGTTTCAGTTTCTTCCTTACCATCTCCAACTCGTCCCTCTTCACCGAGAGCATCCCGAACTTGATTCGGCCAGTGAACTTGATGCTGAGGGCGGCCAAGAAGAGGGGGGGATGCAAGAGATGGGTCAGCAGGAGGACTTTGATGCCCTTGCTTGATGAAACAGTGGACTTGGTGCTATTTTCCTGGCCATCACATTGACCCAGCCAATAACACTTCACTTCTTCCAGCTTCTGAATGGACTTTACTCGAATAGATAATTGGTCCCGAATCCATTCTATAACAGACTGAAAAAAAAAATTACTTCAAGTTATGTAGGCCTATATCGCTAGTATTTTTATTAATGGCTAATTTAATGGGTTGAGGATGGTAGTATTGAGGAAATGCACTCACGTTAGCATGAAGAAAGGATGACAAAACATATCAAAAACAACCCTCTAATGTACCCAGATGGGATTCAAATCTTGACTTCTGTGTCAACAGCAACCAAGTACAGGTGAGTCTAGTGCCGGAATTACGATCGACTTAACCTTCACCTAAGGCTAACTTCGTAACATAACGTAAAGGTTCTCCTAGTGTTTTTAGATGGAAGCGATTACGATGCAGTTCACTTAACTTAATAGATGTCCTGGGAGGTCTTTCATGTTAAGTGAACATTACATGAAGGGTATCACGTGATCTAGCCAGCCAATCATTATGCGAGTGATGTCTACAGGGCTATTTAGTAGTAATTCATTTGTTGGTTTATGACCAACTATAATATACAATATATTTCACAACTCATGGTATTATTAAGCCAAAGTAGATTTAAGCGTAAGCTAAAATAGGAAAGCTAAATTTATCGAAAAAGTTTAATGATAGATAGTTATTATATTGATAGAAAACAGTAAACATTCACAGATCATAAACACTTTACAAATAGTACAAATCACAGCTCAAAATACATACTCTTGAATGCAGATGTTTGGCTCGAGTTATCACGTTAAGTTATGTGAATCGTGATAACACATCTGTTTTCTTATGTTGAGTGAACATTAAGTGAACGTTAAGTTGATTGTGATCCCGACATAATGCCTTAAGATATTTAACAAACATAAACAGGGCAAGAAGGGTGATTTTAAGAAAATGCACCAGTATTTGGCTGGATAGAAGAAAGAAAACCACAATGAAAAAAAAAACATGCTCAGTGATTAAAACCCCGACCTCCCACTCTAAGTCTAGGTGTTACCCTTTTAAGTGTGTTGCATGGTGATCCTAAAAAACCATCATTTCATTTAGTATGCTTTAGTACCAATGTACATTACGTTTATCCTGTTTTACATTGATAAAGTACACTATAGCGGTTCATGTTAAACGGAGTGTACACACAAATTACTTGGGACAAACAAAATAATACATGATAAAAGGATGAAAAATAGGAGTTTTGACTTTTGAGTAAATACAGTAGAGACTATTTACCTAAAAACACAGTGGAATAATTGTTTAAAAAACCATCACCAGAATAGCCAGTCGAAGATTGAACCCTAGCTTAGCAAGTCATTTGAGCATGCTAGTGCAAACTTAACTCCACCGGTGAAATTGATTAAAAATTAGTAAGGTTTATATTTCTATTAAAAAACAGATACATTTGTTTATGAAATTCAATCTCTTATTTAAATCTCACTTTTTATAATAATAACAATGAAAACTTAACTTTTAGATAAAATCATTCAAAGAACTGTAAGAACAATTTAATGGGTTTTTTATTTGTTTCTATACATGTTTTTAGGTACTTTTAAGGTGGGCAGCAAGATACCTACATATCATTTTTTAAATGAAAAACATATTAACAGTCTCTCTCTTCCAGGAATAGTATTTAGTTTAAAAACTTGCTCCAAAAAAATAATTCTCAAAGACCCAAACTCAGTATCAGAATTTTGTCTTCTTTGCTGCCACTCAAAGCTAAATACATCTTTTTAAGCTACTAACGTTGACATTAAAGTGAGAAAATACATAACAAGTGACAGGGCTTGGATTTATATTCACTTAAAATCAAAGAAATATGTTCCGATATTTTATATTTGCCTAAATTTGCTTTAGACTGTTTCCTTGGATTAGAGTGAATTAGTAATTCATAGACCACTCTGTACTAGAATATAAAAAGGAATCAATAGTGAGTGTTTCATTGAAAATTGGCTGAAAATAAATAAAGTGTAAGCATTCCAAAATTGACTGAAGATACAAATGCTCTCCTCATGAATAGTCAAAAGCTCATAAGCATCAAAATCTTACTTGTGGTCTTGTTGACGAAAATGTTTTTATGACAACACGATCCTTAGCTCTAGTGCCTTTAGGTAGCGCCAAAAGTAGTTGAGGCTCATGCCAACCCTTGCTCATACACAGCCTGCGAAACAAAATCAGTTGGCATTACTTTATTTATTAGGTGATTAAAGCTTTTAGAACCTAGGATCATTGGCCTACTTTTTGTGAACACGGAATCAGTAATCACTTGTACCTCCTTTGATTTCACACCATAGAAAGACTACATTTCTACCCAGCAGGGGTTTGATCAAATCTCTTAAAGAGTGCCTAAAGCTTAGATGAGTCAATCTCAAGACTGTTTAGCAGGGAAATTAGATAGGCCTACTCGATTAAGCTTAAATCAGAAAACATCAGTGTGGTTTTCTAAATTTTCCACTTTACAAAAACAAAAAATGGGAAATTAGTTTGAGAGAATTTTTTTTTCATTAGAAAAAGTAGTTTTTTAAATACCTATTACAAAACGGTTTCACTGGGACTCTTTAAAACATTTAGAATACAGAATACTGCACCAGCACAGAACATCATTTTTGATGAAAACCATCACAAGAAAACCAGATCATGCTAAACAATATTAATGATAGTGCATGTTCCTCATACTATTTTCAATTGGTACAAATATTTCCAAGGTTTCCATATTCTATTGTAAACTAGTGTGGAAATGTAAAATTCCCATCATTACATATTTTCTTACTCCATCTAAAAGTGGTGTGGTTTATAAAGAAGCCACTAACCTCCTGTCGAGTCTGCAGTCGAAGATGCCGGTCCGAATAGCAAATGGTGCAACCTGGTTGCAGACAATGCGCCAACTGTAGTCATCTAGTAGTGGTTCACTTTGGGCACCTGCCGGTACCACTTGAACCAACCACACACTGTCTTTTGTGTCCTCCACCTCCTCATAGAAATGGTCCCCACCCGTGAACTGGGACGATGAAGGTGGTTTGGCAATACGAGCCCTTCTGGACAAGTCCCCACCCTGGCTCTGTATCAAGCTCTCTACTTCGCCTTGAACCACCGATGCTGCACAAATATTAATTAAGCCCTTAATTATTTTGTAGATTAATCTTTTTACTGTTAAGGTTTATTATCAGTAGAACTCCTGGCTTCAACTCACATCGATGGTCACATAGTCTATGGTGATAGACTTGCATAGCACATGGTCACCCTTAAGAGAGTTTGAATCTCAGTCTGGTTGTAGTTTTACTATCCTCCCCCCCATCTAATGTGTATTTTTAGGACCAATGTTTGTTATCAATTGAGAATGATGATAATGTTTGTAATTTGGTTTGACAAATTTAAAAAACAATGCATTCACAATCTCAAAGAAGCTTCCCATGATCATCTGTAATGAAGTATTTTACTGAAGTAAATTTGTTAATCCTCATTAATATATATATATTAGCCATTTCTGACGGTGTTGGGATTGGACAATAGAAAAATAGAGGAGTCGGAGTAGAAGCCTTGGTGTACTAACTCCACATCCCTGGCCACTACCTAGCCCTTGTGTTGAATGCAAGTATTATAAAAAGTGTAGGCCTAATGGCTGTCGGTGAATTATTTTTAAATAATACAATCAACACAATCCCTGATTATTATAACTGCTTAATATACAAAGGTGTAGGATGTTACTTAAGTATAAGTGCACCTTCATTATCATGGAGGGGATGAGAAACTATTGTAATAAATCATATGTGGAAAAAAACACCTCCCAGTGTACCCAAACAAAATTTGAACCTTGGCATTATCAGTAGCAATCCAGTACCATATACTGTTAGCTGTACCCTTAGACCCTTTGATCAACCAACCCAAAGGAATAGGATTGAAGATGATTACTGCCGGTACTGGATATCTTATGCCGGGATCACGATCAACTTGACGTTCACTTACGGTTAACTTAATGTAACTTAACGTAAAGGTTCTCCTAGTGTTTTTAAATGGAAGCGATCACGATGCACTTAACTTAACATTGACTTGCAGTTAACTTAACGTAAGAGATGTCCTGGGAGGTCTTTTACTTTAAGTGAACGTTGTTTGAAGGTTATCACGTGATCTAGCTAGCCAATCACTATGCGAGTTACATCATCAGGGATATTTAGTAACTCATTTGTTGGTATTATGACTAATGTTTACTCTTTAGCGTAAGTTATAGTGATCAGACATTGAAACAAAATAATTACACTAAAATAGGAAAGCTAAATTTATCAAAAAAAAATTGTAATAGATATTTATTATATCGATTGAAAACTATAAACATTCACAGATCATCACTGTAAAACTAGTACAAATCACAGATTATACTCGAGAATGAAGATGTTTGGCTCGAGTTGTTACGTTAAGTTATGTGAATCGTGATCACACATACGTTAAGTTAACTTTAAGTTAACGTTACATTAAGTTACGTTAAGTTAACGCTAAGTTGATCGTGATCCCGGCATAAGTGAATTCTACATTAAGTTAAAGTTAAGTTGATCATGATGGATGAAGTCTCTGACTATCTTATTTTTAATTTTAGCACCGCGTCTTACTACTCGTTCGGGTTATACGCTTAAGTACTAATTACACTAATTGATTAGGAATTGGGAAGGTTGAATTTAGATGAAGTGAACCCACATTTGTGTGGAGGGAGAGTGGAAAACCATTTAGGAACACCCCCCCCCCCCAGTTCACCCGACCGAGATTTGAACCTCGATCTCCCCGTCCTCGGTGGTCTGACTCAACACGACTGGCGCGTTAACCAACTACGCCACCGAGGCGGGTGACTATCTTATTAGTGGCATGGTCATATGATTAAAGATATGGACTGTGTGGATGTGTATATCATTTCTACGGACCACAGACTACGAACCTACGGATACGGAGTCTGTAGAATGGGCTTTAAGGGAACACAATGTAGACTAGGGCTGTATCCGAATAGTCCAAGGCTCCCTAGTTGGACCCTTGAGTTTTAGACTTGATGCAGCCTTGATGATTTTACACATCTCACGGTGTTCATAGCGAAGACTGCATCAAACTATTCGAACGACAACACACTTGGGCCTGCAGTGCTGCATCCTACCAAATATCTTAGAAACTATGCTCTAGCAGACGAAACGCTAGCACTAAAACAATTGCCAGTCAAACACCGCAACCAACACAGTGAGAACAGACCATGGCTGGTAGCCTTCCGTATTCATGGTTACCAAGACCTTGAGAAGAGTGCATCGGTAAGGTTCGCAACTATTCGGACAGATCTACACTTGGTCACGTGATTGCCAATGCAGCTATCAAGGCCACGAGCCAAGGCGACGCCGCATAAGTCGAGTATTCGGATACAGCCTAGATAAGGTCAAAGGTTAGTGGGGCTTGTAAAGAAACAAAGATATGGGGGGAAGGGATTGTGTTGCAAAGAATATAGGATCTTTCTTCACTAAAAGTTACCATAGTTTATTTTGAACAATTCATACAAAGTTCAACAACTCACCAGAATCTTCCACCAGTTGGCCAATTCTTTCTTTTCGATATATCCAGTGTAACTAACACCTCGGTTCGCTAGAAGTTGTTTCAACTGACGTACACTGAGGATAAATGGGTCCACTGTTTCTATGGAGGAGATACTATTTTGGTACCACGGAAACCATTCAAATATACGCGATATTAAAAATACTAGGAATAAATAAATTATTAGAAGTGCAAGTTGAATCCAAACAGATCGCATTGTAAAAATTTAGAGCGATATGAAAATTAAATTAATAAATGGAAATATGGGTGACATCTGAAAAAAGAAATACACTTTCCAGTAAATTACAATTATTTTATATACTTCAACCTCCCAACAAAGACACATCTAAATATTATGAAATATCAAAGCTTAATTTATATTATAATCAGTATGCAGACTTGATTGTTTTAATAAGAATAAATTCTATCAATTAGATTGCCATGTACTAAGTAATTTCCAAATCAGAACTCACAGTCGAGTTTACTTCAAATTTGAATACATCACTATCGAAAAAATTACTTTCACTTACCCCAAAAAGACGATGTTGATAAACACCCGTCTGCTTATGGTAAGGTCACTGTTTAATGGTCACGTGCTCTAAACTGCGGGAATTTTAGTTTACTTTAAGGCAAACTTTTGGTATTGGTTTGGGTTTTGATTAACTTGAGGTAACATTTTATAAAATATATATATTTATATATATATATATATATTTTTATATATTATTATATATATATATTATATATATATATATATATAAACACTTAAGATATTAATATTAATAGAATTGATAGCTATTTATCAACTCAATATTAATTTTATAACTCTCCATTTTAAGGGATATTTAATTTGGTTTAGATTTTGGTTTAAAGGTAATTTAAGCTTGTAGCTGTTGACAATTGAACTTGCTCATGCGCAGAAGTTAATGGAGTACACTTGACATCTCCTATCTGTCAATTTTTGAGCATTTCAAATCTGTCTGTTTTTAATAAAATGGATAATCAAACTGACAGTCGATCTCAGCACCATGAATTGTTTTTACAAGAAATTGAAGGGATAGATGAATATTGGGGTCCTACATTTAGGTATGAATATTTAAGTTTCGGTAAGGTTTTACTGTTAGGTACCTATTATGCTTTCTTACCTTTACAACCAGGGCCCTAGGTTGAATCAAAATACCCGCTTGTAAGGTCGGTGTATACGCAGGTACTTAAATGTTCGATCCACTTTCTACATCTGCGCATAAGCTAATGTAATGAGCAGTTAGTACTTCATTTTATAATTCTAACTAATTTCTTTGTAATTTTTAAAGTATTGAAAAGTCAGTCTTTGAAAACTTTGTACATGGCCTATCCCATACCTAGGTCATCAGAAAGTAATATAAGCATCCAACCCAAACACGAACACTTACTCTATGAATTGGAAACAACTGACACAAGTAGTGTAGGGTTGGTCATCAGGTATGGGAGGCATGATTTACTGTTGAGTAGTAGCATGTTAACCTAGAATAGGATTACCTTTCAATCAATCCACTTTTTTTCAATTGGATTCAAGCTAATAGTTAATATTGTCTTTATGACTAAATCCAGGAGAATAGTACGCAAAGAACCGGGACTGTTTACATTTTTTTTCTATGTCATGTTATGACAACTAAAATATTTTTACCATCTGTACATACAACAAAAGCAAATTTTTAATGATAATAAAATTAAAATAGTAAAATAGTAGATAGTTTGAAAAAATTAAAGATGAGATCTTAGTGCAAAATATTTCAGAATCTCAGGATTTCATGAAACATATTTTGCTGACACCTGGAAGGTTAGGTTGGTATAGTTTATAATAATAAAAAGGCTAACTATTGCATATTAAAATAACTCTGGGTGTCATGTTCTGACATTCTTTTAAATACTATCCTCTAAATACTAACCTTCTTTGGTTATAAACTTAGGTAGATTTCTGAATTTTTAAAATTATGTAAAAATATTTTAAAATATTAATATAGTTATTATTGGACATTTGCTTTTATTTTTATGTGTAGCAAGAGACAATATTTTATTTCTCATAATATGACATATAAAAAAATTAAAGAATCCACCCCCTCTGTGTAGCCTACTATTTCAAACAATGACCCACCCCAAGTGGTGGTAGGTCATTTGGTCCTTTGGAGATCTTTGATGGCTATCAACGTTAGTTCACCATAGTGAGCTCTTAACTCTGATCTTTAAAGTTGGGGTTCACATTTTATCCTGGTGGTCTCCCATCCTCTTGTCAGAAGAATTCTGGTGCATTTCCTGAAAAATGTCCCTCATTTTGTATCCTTGTGTGGTAATAAAATAATTGTATTTTCGCAAAGAATGGACTCAAGAGAGTTTTGCGCTACTTGTCGGTTAGGCTGACAACACTAATGGTGTAGGGATGAGAAAGATAGAATTTAGAGTAAATGTATCTACTATGCAAGTGGAGAACAATAATTTAGAAAAGACCACTCTCATTAAATATTCTTTGCCAAGGTTTGAAACTTAACCTCAGTCATAACAAACTAAATGAGCTTGACATTGAGTCTTTGTGCTCATGGGTGTTGGTATGTTATTTTACTAAAAAATACCATAGCATGTACATCAGTGGTTGGCAACGAGTCAATCTCGTAGCAATTTTCAGTCAATTGTTTAATAAAACTACATTTTCATTAAAAGATTATCTTTGAATCTCCTAAAACTTGCAGATATATCAAGTAAGCCTACATTCAAATAACATTTTAGTGTGCTCAAAATAGCCTTGATCTGTTGTAATTAAGGAAAATGAAATAGTTTGGTATAAAAATTACATTTTATTTAATCAGAACTTTTAATTGAAGGGTGGGAACATAGGTAGCCTATTTGAAGAAGGTTGATTTGAAGGAACAAATTTAAGAGGCATACACACAAAAAAGAATAAAAGTAGAGCAGTGAAACTATGAGTGATCATAGTACCTTTGGTAATTTGATCAGGGTCCAAAAAGGTCGCCGACCCTTGGTATACATATAGTGATTGGCTCAGACTCACGAGGCCAAGGTGAAATTATGAGTGATCGTAGGACTTTTGGTAAGTTTATAAGTTGATCGGGGTCCAAAAAGGTTATTGACCCCTAGTATACATATAGTGATTGGCTCAGAATCAGGAGGCCAGGGTTTAAATCTCATCCGGATCCATTACTAGTGGTTTTTCCTACATTACATTGTTTATTCAGAATAAAAATGCATTTCCTAGGGATCACAACAAGTCACCTAATTTTTCAACTGAGAGTAACTTTTTTTTAAATTAGGTGACTAAAAGTAACTTTTTTTGTAACAATGTTATCAATACTTGTACGTAGTATGGAAGAAAGCAACACTATACAGTTAAGTATATATGAAAGGCTAAACTTGGGGGGTGAATGATAATAATTATGGAGATCAGTCATAACTGAGTCATATTCGAATAAATTGAAAAATGACACCTGGACATGGGAATCGAACACCGGACCATAAATAATATGTACACATAAAACAAAATAGAAAAAAGCTATACTCTTTAAAATATAAATTTATTGTTAAAAAGTTAATCTAAGGTCTTTAATGTGATTTTTGTCAATAAATTAGAACACATTCTTAATTAATTCTCTTGAGCTTAAGATCCATGTTCTCTTGGTCTTGATCCTTATAGATAAATGTCCTCATACATTTTGGCTGTCATTGTGGGATGCGAGAAAAGGTCAAGTGTTTTTGCAGTTTTTATAACAAAAATTTGTTTTGGTCAAAATAAATCAAATATAGCTTTAGTAGAAAAATAAAGAGTTTAATTTTATTCACGTGATGACCTCACCAGTTCTTAAATACCTGTCACGGGTGTCCTGGAATTTAATGAAAACTCTTTCTCTTCATTTAAAAAGTTTGTCTTCTAATGCCTCTCTGGTCATGACAGTTATTCAACAACTCAGTGGCATAGTTGGCTAACGTGCTAGTTTCATGTTGAGCTAGACTACCTAGAACGAGGAGATCGAGGTTCGAATCTCGGTCGGATGAACTGGGGTGGTTTTCCCTAAATGGTTTACCACTCTCCCTCCATGCAAATGCAGGTTCACTTCCTCTAAATTCAACCTTCCGAGTTCCTAAGCACATAGAGGTATAACCCGAACGGGTAGTAGGACGCGAAGCTAAATAATAAAAACAACTGTTGACATCACCTTGTAAAGAAAATTAAACTCTATGTTTATATTAAAGCAATATTTTATTTATTTTTGCTAAAAACTTTTTTTTGCTCCAAAAACTGTAATAAAACACTGGGCTTTTCTTGCAGTCTCTACATCCCTACTTTAATTATTGTATTGACTGGTTTTAAGCTATAGTAGGATTTTGGCATGAAAGACCATATCCAACAGCTAAAAAAGTTAAAATTTTATTTAATATGTTTGTATGTCAGGTCATGTGATCTTCAGCTGCCACATTTGATAGAGTTTTTCAATACTTATGAAATAATACCCACTAATAGTAAAGTAAAATGTTACTAATTTTGACTGGGAAAAAAAAATTATTTAAAAGATATATTTATTTCTAGAATCCTACTGCTCACTTTAGTTCATGAGTGTTGTGTCACAACACTAGGCAACAGTTGCTGGTGTGTGATTAGAACAGAAGGAAGTAGAGGGGTAGGGAGGCTCTCGGTGGAAGGGGGAGATAGCACAACAGTTGGTGAGGAATTGTAACGACCGTTCAGAAAACATACTCTCTTAACTGTTACATGGTTATTACTGGCACTTATTTTAGGATCTTGGGGCCAGAGAACCAGACTACAGTTTGCAGAGGAGCTTGGTTCATACCCAGGAGGTACCTCTGATTGTATATCTGGACATGTCAGCCCAACATTTATTGACTCTTACATAGGTCTTAGGGAGCTACTAAATCTATTTTCATGTTTCCAGACACCAAATATATATTTTATACTTAATATCACTTTTGAAAAGTATGAGCTAAATAAGTCAATGTTAACTATTATATATATTTATATGCTTTATAAGTGTAGTCCTAACTATAGAACAATTGTAATATAGAGACTATGGGCGGAATGAAAGAACGTATAGTGAATGCTTAGTGGACCGATTGTGTGGTCCCAAGCACACTTTGGCTACACCTTTTAACCTGTGATGACGGAAGCAAACCCACGTTAGTGTCCACTCAGCATCCACTTAGTCAAGTTCCTGCATACGGCCCTAAGACTCATAGTGATAAGGGTTAGTTGTAAAATTCTACTTATTTGAAAATAATATAGTTTTCTCTGATCATGCCACACATGTATTCATTTAATTTATTATCTTTGTTCGTCTCATGCTCCAAGTTGTCACGGTTGTAATAATCTTGAATGATGCTAACAGGGAGGTTGGGGCTTGAATCTCAGTTGGGTGCACTGAAAGTATTTTTTTTTCCTGTTTGGTTACCCATCATTCTTCCACACAAATGTGAATAGAGTTCCTCAAAATTTTACCTACGCAATTAGTATGTTTAATTAAAGCTGATAGTTCATTTATTTTTTAAGAACTGTTATGAAATACATTTTGTTTACAAGTCCGCCAACAACATGACACTAATACAGCCTTTCTAAATACTCTTTGGCATTAGGAACTCGAAAGTTCATTGCTGCATAGCCTTATTTTAATATAGGCATATATAAGAATATTCAAAGGTTTTTTTGTTTTTTTGTTGCCCTACCTGTATATTTGAGGTCGCTAGTGTGAAAGTGTTTCACCAACAGTTGATAATGAGCTGTGGCTAAAAGACAGCTTGGTTAGTGTTATAACCATTTCCTGTTTAATGCCATTAACTAATGTTTTTTTTTTGCTGTGCGACTGTTTTCTTAATTCTCTTTCACTCAAACAATAATACAAATACGTCTTATCAGTAACTTTTGAAAACTTTCTAAATGTAGGACCCGTTTCGGTGGCCACATGGTCTAAGGCGCTACTATCACAACAGACTAAACTGCCGATGACGAGGAGATTGTGCTTTGATCCCAGTCGGCTGAACTGAGGATGGTGTTTCCTAAATGGTTTCCCACTCTATCTCCACACAAATGTGGGTACACTTTATTTAAATTCAACCGTTCTCATCCCTAACCTGCTAGCGTAGTTAGTATATAAGGCTGAATGGTTAGTAAGACACGGTGCTAAAAAAACATCAATTCTAAATGTAGGAAAAAGAATGAGTAGAGTGGATTTTAATAAACTGTTCTAGCATTCATTTTGAGAGAGAAATGGGAGGAGAAAGAACTGGAGTGAGGGTCTAAAAGAATGAGGTGTAGAGAAGAAGAAAAGTGCAAACATTGAGGAAAACCCATCAACCAGAATCGAAATGCACCTTTCATATTTAAAGCCCAACAATGTTGGTGATTAGCAGTTAATTGTCTGCATGTTGTGGGTTGATACCAGGCGGCTCATGAAGGCCCCTCTCTCCCCTAGACAGCCCCACACTGGATGTTAATCTGTGGTTACAGCAACAGTTGCCTGCCTGTCATTATCAACTATTTGTTGCCATCCCTTCTACCCACTCTCCTATCCATGGCTGAACAGTAACCATGTTACTTTGTAACTGATAACACTTATGAAGCACTTATCCTGTTGACCACTATGTATAGTGGGCATTTCTACTATTAATATTTTATGTTGTTACACTACTAAAATTGATCCATTCATCAACTATGGAGATTTATTGTGATATAAAAGACGATTTTGAAAAGAATTATAGCAAGTTTCCCTTTGGTTTAGGAGTTTTGTAAGTATTCACTTAGAACTACCAATATGTTAGATATTCACATCTAATTTATTTTTATTTCCTGTGTTTGTCCTTTATGTTAATAATTTATTTTACATGTTCCTACTTATATGTCCTATCATTGTTTAGCAATGTTCTCTATCTTACTTTGGTATGTTGGTTTCCTCATTTAGGAAGTTGCATTGCACAGTTCACACTCCCTCCTGATGAGTTTTGATATAATTAAAGCTAGGCAGAGGGATTTAGTGGGAACAACAATCTATGTTCTCCAAGCCATTACCCATTACCTATTAGATCAAGATGGCGGATCGGCGTGATTCTTCTATCTGTGGCGTGTGTAAAAATTGTTTTAAAGTGTTTTCTGTGATGGAAAATGTGCAAGGTGGTACCACAAAACCTGCGCCAAAGTAGGCAAAATAAAATTAATCTTTTTGGTAAATAATAAAGACTCTAAATGGTTCTGTGAGAGATGTGGAAATGATGGTGCAGCCGCAACATTCAACAAAGGCAGAGCAACAATGGATCCAGAAGTTTGTAATTCTCAAATCACCAAGCAAGAGTCGGGTGGAAAAAACATTTACTCAATCGGTGACGTGATGCAGGAGCTAGGAAGAATGAGCTGCCAGCTTAACGAAATAAATCATAATAATAAAGTTTTTGCCGATTCAATTTTGAAAATAAAGATTAGTGTGGGTCAGGTTAAACTTGATAACGAGGCTGTTAAAAAAGAAGTTTGTGTGCTTACTGAGCGAAATGAAGGGCTTGAACAGTATATGAGACTCAACAATGTCCTGATTGATGGGATTCCGAAACTGGAAAAATAAAATGTGTCAGATATAGTTCTTAAGATTGGTCAAAAAATAGGTGTAAACATAACAGCTAGTCACGTTGATATTGCTCACCGGCTCCAACAATGGAAAACTGCTGACTATAATAGTAAAGTTTGTTAGGCAAACAATGAAGGTAGATTTCATGAGAGAAGACCAAGTTGAGGAACACAATTTAGTTTCTTTTGTGGCTGCACCGGCTCATAACATTACCTGAAAGAACATCTAACAGCAATTAACAGGAAGAAGTTTGCAGAAGCAAGAAAACAAAGGGATGATGATAATTTTGAATTTGTCTGGGTCAAGAATGCTCATATTTACATACGAGGAAAGGAGGGGAAGCCAGCTGTTCTGTACAACGAAGAAAAAAAGTGGGAAGTAAATAGAAACGAGAACGCAAACAGTTTTGTTGTGGTTAAAAAAAGACGTTAATGGTTGTTTTTAAATTTAGTGTATTTTTTGCAAATGTTTTTATGGAGTGTTTATTATTCTCAGTTTATAAGAATTTTTTCTTTTTTTACTGCAATTTTCATGTGCTCTACTTGTGGTTTTGTCTCATCCGGCCCTAGATATGTACCCTTGTGTTTTACTGTTGTTTTCTTTGCTTTAGTCTAAGATACCGGCTTATTGGTAAATATAGCTGTCTATTTCTTTGTTTCTTTTATACACATGTATAAGTTCTTTCTGGGTTTTTTTTGTAATGGGGTACTGGTAGGCCTAGTTGGTTTGATTAGCAACATGTATTTATAAACAAATTAGTAGGAGCCCGTTTATTGGCTTTAAGTATCACAAACATTGATAAAAAATTAAATAAGGTTAGATAATATGACTCAATTTGTCAATTGTTTTCCTAAACCCAAACTAAATATATTTTACTTAAACATCAGAAGTCTTACAAATAAGTTGGATGAACTAATGCATAATTATAGAGAACACAAACATTAATACAATGAATGATACAGTATTTAATAATCTGATAAACAGCTATGGTTTTGACATTTGCAATGAGCTAGCAACCAGAATAACTAACAACAATGAAAGTACACTAGACCAAATTATTTCAAATATAGATAGCCAGGCTCTGTGGGTTTCAAACATTAACAATAGTCTAAACAATTGTGGCAGGAGATAAATAAGTCCCTAAATAAAAACTGTAAAGTTAATAATAAAATAACACGTTTGAAATTTATGAACAAGGAATATAATACAACTTCTGAAATGGCAGATATGCTAAATAATTTTTTTATAAATTTAAAGATATAATCTTGAAATGAATATTCCGGTATATTCTGATGATAAGTGGACATATTACACTACCGCTATAGATTGCTCATTTTCAATTTTTTTAACAGATGTAATGGAAGTAAAAAATATGATAAGAGATCTCAGTAACTCAAAAAGTTTGCCTTTTGATAAATGTTCTAATAAAGTACTAAAACAATGTTCAAATTTTTTTGCGAAGTATATTTCTGTTCTAGTTAATAAATCTATAACAAAAGGTCAATTTCCGGAACAGCTGAAAATATCAAAAATTATTTTTATGTATAAGGGTGGCACTTTAAAATGTGATCCATCAAACTACAGGCCTATCTCACTTATTTCTTCCATATCAAAAATACTAGAAAAAAAAATTAAAGTTAGATTACTTAAGTTTTTAGACAAAATACATTTTTTCAAACACCCCCAATATGGATTTAGGGGAAATTTGATACATTAACTGCGGCTTTTGAATTGATTAATAAAATACAGAATACTATGGATGACAATACTAAGCTTTCTGGAGCTTTGTTTATTGATTTAAAAAAGGCATTTGACACTGTTAACCATGAAATTCTATTATACAAGCTGTCTAAAATAGGAATAAGAGGATTAGCTCTAGAATGGTTTAAGAGCTATATTACTAACAGAAAACAATACACTTACATAAACAATCACGAAAGTACTGTATGTGGTGTCACGTGTGGGGTCCCTCAAGGTTCGGTAATTGGGCCTGTACTTTTTCTTATTTATGTTAACGACATTTTCCAGGTAAATTTTCAAAGCCAGATGACACAAGTTTATTTTACATTGGACAAAATTTTAAAACTATAGCAGAGAATATTCAAACAGACATGAAATCGTTATACCAGTGGTTAAGAGTCAATAAACTGTCGCTGAATATTGAAAAATCTAACTATGTCATTTTTACTAGACCAGGAAACAAAGATAGAAAGAATATAGATAATTACCAGATAAGCTTTGGGAATAACGTATTGAAAAGAGTAAAGAAAGCAAAATATCTTGGTCTGACCATTGACAGCTCACTATCTTGGAGCCCACATATAAACCATGTCACAAAAAAAATTAGGGGTCCAGTTGGGGTGCTGAAAAAACTTTCCTACAAATTCACACCGAACGTGTTAAAGCCCATCTACTTTGCTCTGGTTAACTCGCACTTGTCCTACTTAAATGTAATCTGGGGTAATACTTTTAAAAGTCATTTAATACTACTAATAAGACTATAAAATACAGCACTAAAAAATATTTTTCGGCTGCCCAGCGGTGTGGACGGCGACATTAAACTCAAAAGTTTGGGTATTTTGAAATTAACAGAAGCTATTTTTTTTGATACGGTTGTAATGGTATATAAACTTGAAAACAACCTAACTATTAGTAACCTAAAAATTGGGGAACACAAAAAGGGTAACTACTTTACAAGAAGTCTGGATAATTATTTCCAGAACAGAGTAAACACCACCATTTTTGGACTTTACTCAATAAAGATTAAGGGACTAAAATTTTTCAATATAATACCACAAGAAATAAAGATGAAGAAACTTAATCTTTTTAAAAAGGAAGTTAAGAGGTACATTCTGGAAAATAATTTTGCCCAGGTGATATGTGGGTGAAAAGGTATCTGAAATTTTGTAGCAACTTTTGTGATAATTTGAGCAGAATCTGTATGTATACTGTACTTATTGTTGTTTTGTTTTTTGTAAAGGTTTTTTTTATACTATAGTGGGTTTTTTTTTTTTGTAATTTTACTATCATTGGGGTGATTGCATCTAAAATAATGTGGCCGGGTGAGGACAAATAATTTATAGCCTGTAATAGATCTCACTTTCCTAAATGTATGTAACAAGTTAGTGAATTAACCACACCTACATTAGGATGTTTATATATATATATACACACACGAGCCGATTTTGGCTCTTTATATAAACAAATTCTGAATAAATAAATAAATAATTTGTTCAGTGATAGCAGTGTAAAAGACTAACTGTATTCTTTGTTTCATTGTAAAGTCCATATTGTGTTTGTTCCTTTTATTAAATTCCTATTCCTCTTTTGATCCACACACTCGGATATATGAAGGTAGAGTGTCTGGGTTAAAAGGAAGGAGTAGGTCATGTAAGATGTGGTTAAATGTTGTAGACGAATATGTGAAAAAGAGAAACATTAAGAGTTTTAACAATAAAAGAACATGTATGACTCTGTGTATGGATGTTGTTGAAGCAAAGGAAGTATGCAAGGATAGGGAAGTGTGGAGAAAGTTAGTGAGGATGCACTAAGTACGGAATTGTTTTTTGATCTATATGCACAGCTTACTGCCTACCCCATAATCGAACGACGTGATTAGGTATGTACCTATCCCTCTCTCTTGTACCTTTCATGTACAACAATATGTAACTTAAAAAAGTGAAAAAAATTAATTTATTTTCCTTAAATAGGCAGAATTCATTAGTAATTAACTGCGTGAAAGATTGTGTATTTAATCAAGTGGTTAATTAGATCATCTACAAGTACAAATGGATGGACTCTGATTCAGTCCTAGGTGGGGCCTTCTGTTGTATGTGGCTGAATACTTGGCACAGATTGAGTATGTTCTACCGAACCATTTACTAACACTTTTGATTGATAATATAGTATTACCAAGAAAACAATAGTTATCTCAACTTTTTTTATTTTATTTTTTTATTTTAAATCCTCGACAGCCTAGACCATCTTCTGGGACTTTTGATGCAGTGTAGTGGATGCTTACAGTACACATTAAATTTAGTTAGTTATATAAGTGCAATTAATTTTTCAAAAAGAAATTTTTACAAGATAAAGACATAGCAAAAGATTTATAACAAGACATAAAAAATTATACTTGACAATTAATGTAATAGGTTAATGTTAGTAACTTTTAGCCAATGTTTGCGCTAAAAATCTATGGCTCGCTGTTAGTTCCCACCACTCCTACAGTAGAGGGACTTTAGATGGTGTGTTATAAGTAAAGTTATAGTAGGATTCTGGTAGGATGGAACTTTTAGAAAATACTGGCAAATTAATTTACAGTCAACGTTGATGAAATTTTATGATGTAAATTATTATTAGTGGATCAGGACAAAAATATGATAAAAACTCGTAAATTTATATGAGATACATTCACTATTTAAATTTCTATGAAATCATGAAATCTAGCTATAAAAATAAAATAAAATATTTGTCAATATGATCCATCTCAAACTCTTGACTGACTACAAAAACAACTCATAGTTCAAGATGTAAGCTAATAGAACTCACTGCCAACACATTTTTTCATAAACTGAAGATTATCATGTCTTCTCTCCGACTCCCTCATTTGTAAAAAGTGACATTTACAGATCACAGATTATGTAGAAATAAATGAAAACTATTTTAATAACCTTTTAACTATTAAAAAACGTTCCAATTGTAGCTAGGATTTGTATGCTCATATAAAGGTGGGTTTTTAAAAAAGCAACTGCTGATTACAAGTCTAGAGAACCCTTCTTTAATTACTTTTGATACCATTAAAGATATTTAGTGTGTTTACAGCTTTGTACTACTACCATATTGAAAGACAAAAAATGGCTTTCCAGACCAAATGTTAAGCTATACATTTGTATCTGTCTGACACTCAATTTATCTAAGGATTCTAGATAAGTACTAAAACCGCTGGGAAATAGGTTTGTTCCCGTCCACAAAGGGGTAAACTGAGAACTGGCTGTTGCATGTGTTTTAGAATTAAGTAAGGATAAGATATTGCTAGATCATGCATACATTAATGTTTAAATTAAGAGTAAAATCCTCAAACAGGACTAATGAATGCATTATAGCATAAAACATTCATTTCTATTTTCTATAGAAACTTAATTATGACCCTCTTTGGTAGCCACATGGTCTAAAATGTCACTCTCACAATAGGCTAGCCTGCCGATGACGGGTAGATTTGAGCTCTATCTCGGTTAGGTGCACTGAGGAGGATTTTCCCTAAATGGATTTTCACTCTCCCTCCACACAAATGTGGATACACTTCCTCTAACTTCAACCTTCTTAATCCCTAACACAGTAGAGTAATTAGTACATAGGCATATAACCCTAATGGTTAGTAAGACGGGGTGCAAAAAAATTAATTAGTATATGATTCAGATTTGTAATATTATCTATAGGATTCATCTCTTGTTTTAATATGGTACATATACTTTTAATTGCAGTAAAGAATGGGGGAGGGGGCTTTGTTTGTACAAAGATAAATCTACCTATTTAGTTTTCTGTTAAATAAAAGCTCGTTTGATGTGAGAAATAAAATATTCTAACAAACACATTTAAATATAGTACATCAATTTTTTACTTTTAGTCACCAGAAGTTGTGTCATATCCTCCTTTCTGTCTCTTCCACACACCCATACCCCTAGTTTATGACTAATAGTGAACATGTGGTTGTAGAGCCATCTACGATGGGGACGAACACCATAAGTTCATGGAGCGCCTGGACTCTCGCATCAAGAGTCACGACAAGGACATCGAGAGGATGTGCAACTACCACTACCAGGGGTTCATCGACTCCATCCGGGAACTGTTGCAAGTCAGATCCCAGGCCAAGAGCCTGAATGTGAGTCGGTTGTCCAGACTTGCTTTAACGGGCAGGGATAAAAAATATAAATGCTACACTAGATTTGATAGTTCAAAGTTCCATATAATTTGAGGGAGGGATGCACCCATTGTGTAACCATTTACATAGAATAAACTATGTGTGATTACCAGCAAAACAATTATCACAAGTAAGAATACAGATTAGACACACTACATAGTGTTTTTAAAAATTATAAAAATACATACATAAATAATTCATATTTATTACTTTTTACACTTAAAAACATGTTAGTATTTTAATATATCTTTTTCAGGATATTATGTGTGATTTAAATTTGTGATAGTTCAAGATATATCCAGTCTCATTCAACTTAAATTATTGAGGTTCTACTATAATAGATTCATATAAATACAATTACTAGCCTTGGGCGTTAGCATGATTTTTGAAGCATTGTGCTTGATGTCCATCTGGTTCTGGGTAATTTTGTTCAAATACTTTTTGGGGTGGGGTTAACGATGTGTCTACTTGTCATTGTTTAAGTTCGATACGAAATCATTTCTGTTAATAGAATTATGAGTTCACTCCCCCAACAATACCAGGTCCTAATCACCCCAATCTTGCGTCAAGCAAATAAAACATCTGATTTTAAATTAATTTAATTGAAAGAAAATAATTATTTTCTTATAATGAAAGAAAAATTGATCAATTTACAGCACTTGAACAAATCAGGAAATTATATTTACAAAATTAAATTAAGTTTTAAAATCTTAAAAAAAAATAATGTGAATCTAAACACTGCAATTTGCTTTGTGTGCAGAGCGAGGTTGTTCAGCTGGATGAAGAACTGCAAGCGTCGGCTGCCAGTGTCATCGTGAAGGGAGAGGAATTGGTACAGGCCCGCAGAGTGGAGAGCAACATAGCAGCGGCCATTGAGAACCTCTCCCTCTGTCTGCCTGTACTCACCACATATGCCAAACTGCAGAAACAGATGAAGGAGAAGAGGTGGGTCACTCACCCTCCCCTCCCCTGCTGATGGTGTGGGTTGCCAATGCACGCACATCAATCATAGAGTTTGTTTGTTTGTTTTTTTGAAACCCTGATGAGTAACTTATGGTGTACTCTGTTCTAAATATAATTGTAATAAAAATAATAAATATAAAAGATTAGGGATTTGAGGAAAAAATTTTAATCAATAAAATATCCTCATAATAGTGAACTCATAGTCAAAGTGATTAAGACTTTCATAGCACAAATTCTGAGCATCTATAAATATAATATATTGTAGTTGATTTTTTTACTTAATAATAAGAATATACGTTTTAAACACTTTTAAAACCATTTCAAGGCAAAGTAAACTTATTTATATATTTTTTCTTTATTTCAGAACAGAATTTTATTGCAGAAATAAAAAACCCCTAAAAGTATAAAAATAAATAGATATGATACTTTAATTGTAGGCCTATATACTTTCTCATATACATATAAAATAGTATAGTTTGTGACAAAATGCTCAAAAATTAACATATTAATTTTTTGTAAACTTAGGGGCCGTCCATAAACCACGTAACGCATTGGGGGGAGGGGGAGGAGCTCTAATGTCTACATGCTGTTACATGGGGGAGGGTGGGGTACATCAAAGTGTTACGTAACACAGGTCTTAAACTAAAATTCTAATGTTAAAAAACAATATTATGTTATTATGTTATGTTATGTTATGTTATGTTATGTTATGTTATGTTATGTATGTTATGTTATGTTATGTTATTTATGTTGAGTTTCACCTTTGATAAACATATGTATGGATAACTTCCGAATATCTTGGCGTTGAAAATGCAACCTTATCACTTACTTTTTGTTTATCAATATTTTGAATGTGCTTAGATGGCATTGTCTGCCCGAGACTACGAACGCCAAGCACAGTCGAAAACACATATTTTCATGCGGATGACAGTGACATGCCTATACTCATGGTACTTGTTTAGATTTGTCCAATCTACTGCCCCCCTCACGTGCTTTTAGTTGGATAGCAGCTGTCAGTCGAAGAGGCCTTAATTTATAAATATGGTTGAGTTTGAGTATAATTTAAATACCTACTGCACATTCTTTTACATAGGCTGTGAATAATCACTTGTGTTTGTACAAAAACAAAAATAATTTCTTCATTTCATTTCAATTTGTTTATTGCTTGCATATAAAAAGCGATATTCAGAAAAAATAGTGGAAGAGTCTCAAAAAGATGTTGTAGTGAAATGGAAAGAAGCAAAAGTACAGAATTTATCTCGAGTCAAGTTTGAGGAGTCCATCATAGTGTTATTTCTTCATACCAGCAGCATGTTCTGGAAAGTAAAGCTTCAAATATCATTAACTATTCACAAAAGGTAGGTGAATTAAAGCC
Source organism: Timema podura (assembly GCA_033556935.1). Lineage (NCBI taxonomy): Eukaryota > Metazoa > Arthropoda > Insecta > Phasmatodea > Timematidae > Timema > Timema podura. The sequence goes on from JAVRXN010000009.1 coordinate 113,594,090, forward strand.
TATACCTTTTCCCTTCTGATAAATCTAAGGTGTATGTATATAAATGCAACTATTATACACACACTATGGTGGCTGCGTTGTCTAAATAGTCATTCTCTCGGTAGACTAGACGGCCAATGTTGGGGAGATGGGGTTCGAATACCAGGCAGGTCTACTGATGGTTGCTTTTCCTACATGGTTTCCCACTCACCCTCTATGCAAATGCTGGTAAATTTTCTTTAAAATATTACCTTTTTAGTATACATTTTGTAGGGTGGTATAGTCTAATTATAGTTATTCTAATTATTTTTATTATATTTATCTAATGGAGTAGAAATGAGGAAGATAGAATTCTTGAGGTAATCTACCCTCATTAACATGGAGAGATATTATAAAACCATTTAGGAAAAGCCACTCTGAGTATACCCGATAGGTATTCGAACCTCGATCTCTGCTTCATTGGCCATCTAGTCATTTTCAAGATTAAAGCCAGGATCCAGGATTGATGTTGGAACGAAACATAAATCTAGGTATTAATAAGTTAACTAAAGTAAAGTTGTAGATTAATCCAATAATAATTTAGAAAAGTTGTATATTAGAATTCTTTAAATAGCCCTCTATATGATGATAATATGACTATCATAAAAAGTGCATAATTTTAATAAAGATGTCTTCCCACGGCGTCAAGCATCTGATGTGGGCACTTTAACATCATCAAAGGGCCATCCTAGTCAGCACATAGTAGTGCCGCGGCGTCTGGCTCTTACTCAGATTGCAAACCTGACATCCATAATATAAATATGGCAGAGGTTTTTCCTCATGAATCTGAGGAATTTGAACTCAACGTCTTTATGTCTGTACTTGTCTGTCTTTATGTATAGCTACCCCCATAAATAATAATACTCTCTGAAATCATTTATGTTCAGGATTTAAAATCGATTTTAAGAAGTATTAATTCTGAATCCCTCCTTAAGTATCACACATTTTCTCTATGAAATAATTACATTCATTCTTGATGTGAAAAGTTACCTGGGGGGGTAGTCTAAATGTCTACATGGTGTTACATGGGGGTTAAATAAGGTAGGAAAAAAGCATTACGTGGTTTATGGACCACCCCTTAATGAATTTTCCTCATAAAAATAAACATTAATTTGATAAACATATGAAATGCTTTTCAGATATGAATTTTTAACAAAATGGCACTAGCCATTTAAAAATAAATCAAAAACAAGTCATCTGTAAACTAACCTTAATTTGAGAGCTAGAATCAAAATCCAACAGTTAAAGCTGTAACTATGGAGGCAGATGGACTAACATAATTATGATACCCACTTGTTTGGGTTTGGGGCGCTTAAAACATCAAGTTTCATCATTAATCTTGAATTAGGAAACTTTCACGTGTACAATACTTTATCTATATGAGAAAGTGAAAATTATATAAAATATTGCTCTAGGAAAAATTGAGTGTAAATCTGTAACATTTTTCAAAGCTCGGGACTTTTTTAAAGCCTCCAAAAGAGTGACCACGCTGTTTATTGATTGTTAAATGTGCCATCTGTTCACAGATATTACCCAGCCTTGAAGACCTTAGAGCAGTTGGAACACCTGTATCTGCCTCGGGTAGCCAATTACCGCTTCTCCCATCAAATGAAGGAAAACATTCCAAAGTATGTGGTGGTTTCCATTTGGGGTCAATAATTATCACCAAATGTTTAAGTTATAGCTTAGTAGTGTAATACATTTTACTGACAGAGTTGTTTTAATGATAATCACATCAGACTTTCAGCTTATAGGTGGGGGATCACCATCCTATATCATTATTGGTTCAATTCTATAGAAAATTAACCTTCATCCTCTCTTCTTTACTTTTATTTAGTATCACTCTTTAAAATATAAAGTTCTGTATTAATTTGTAAGGTAGGTACTAATAAATTTGAAAATTCTTTTAAAAAAAATTTTGAATCGACTTTTTTGGGCTAATATCTGCTTATTAGTGGCTTAATTTAACATAATTATAGCACAAATCCAACAACCACATCCCAAACTTAATTTGCCAACTAACTTTAAGTGGGTTCTCCTTATAATAAAACTTGTTAATATTTGGTTAGTAGGCTGTTTATATTTTTTTACAGCAACCAAAGAATTAAAATTAATATAATTGAGAGGGAAAATTATTATTATGGGAAAGTTAACCTCTTATGCTTACCATCCTTACCAAGATTTGGATTCAAGATTGGAGATTATCAGGTAAAATAAAGATTTAGATTCAAGGTTTGGATTTAAATAATATTAATTTACCCATTTATAGTGTTAAAAGTTATGAAATGGTTTAAAGAATGGCAAAGCTACGGGCATAGGTGGGATCACAAGAGAAATGTTTTAAGTGTGGGGACATGTACTACTTGCCATATTTGTGTGAGTTGTTCAATGTGTGTGCTGGGAATTTGAATGTTCCTAATGGCTGGAAGAATGCTGTCACTGTTCCTTTGTATAAAGACAGACAGTAAGACTGAATGTAAGAATTATAGGGCAATTAGGTTGTTGAGTATTCCAGGAAAAGTTTTTGGGAAAATTCTAATTGAGAGGATGCGTGAAAAATTGCGGACAAGACTTGGGGTGTGCAATGTGGTTTCATACCAGGTAGAGGTTGCGTGGACAAGATATTTTCATTGCAACAAGTGATTACATAATGTATGGTAGTAAGAGAAGAAAGTGTCATCTGCTATGTTCTGGAATGTTCTGAGAAAATATGGTGTAGACGCATGGTTAGTAAATTCAATTATGGCGGTGTATGATGGAAGTAAAGTGTGTGTTAGGGTGGATGGAGCTTTGACTGAATGGTTTTACATTGAACAGGGTGTTAGACAAGGTTGTGTTATGTCTCTCCATTATTATTTAATGTCTTCATAGGTAAATGTATGAGGGATGCTTGTGAGGACGCGGTTGGAGTACAATTAGACCATGTGAATGTGAGAGTGCTGTTATATGGAGATGATGATGTATTAATGGCTGAGAAGGAAAGTGACTTACAGAATGCATTAAATCGCCTGAATGTTGCAACAGGCAGAATGGATCTTCATATAAATGTCTCCAAAACTAAGGTGATAGCTTATGATAAGGCCGGATCAGAAAATGAGGGTCAATTTAGTATAAATGGAAACCTGTTAGAACAAGTGAATGGTTTTGTGTATCTGGGCAGAATGATCTGTAAAAATGGAAGGATGGATGGTGAAATCAATAGACGGGTGATTACACCTCAAAGAGTAATTAGATGTATGTTGACTATTACAAAGAATGAAGTTTCAAAAGAGGCAAAGGTGTCAGTGTATAAAACTGTGTTAAGGCCAACGTTGTTTTATGGATGTGAAGCGTGGGTTTGTCAGGAGAAACACAAGAGCAAGGTGATATTAGTTGGAATGATATATCTAAGAAATGTATGTGGAAAAACTTGTATGGACAGAGTCAGTAATGTATGGGTGCTGAAGGAGTGCGGTTTGGAAGGGAATCCAATTGGTCAATGTGAAAGAAGTGTCTTACGTTGGTTTTGGCATGTTGAGAGTATGAATGTGGATCAAGTGATGAAGCAAATATATCAAGGTAGAGGTAGTTTTCCTGAAAGCCGTTAAAGTACACACTAAAGTACATATAAAGATTCAAAGTCATGTAAAATATCTTTTTAAGGTTAAATACTTTTAAAATATGGACCCATGAGAGAGTATGCTTGTATAATCTATTTTTTATATGAAAAAAAGGCATAGTGAAAGATGTTGCTATGCACAAGCTTAGCTCCATTTTTCTTTATTAAAGGTCTCCCATTAGATACATTTTAATGTATTACACTTGCTGTTAAACCATCAAATCATTGGACAAGCCGCTCCTTGCTTCCTAGTTTAAGTCAACTCTTTCTTTTCATCGACTCACTAGAGGGAATCCCTCTCCCATCCTCCTTGTTCTATTCTTAAAACCCTTGCAGTAAAATCAAAGTAAAATTTCTAATTTTGGTTATTAAAAAACTTGGTCTTTGCATGTTGTAATAATTTAACGCCTTTATTTTAGGTTAAGAGAAAATATCAAAGAAGCTTCCATGTCTGATCTAAAGGATTTCTTGGAGAATATCAGGAAATTCTCTCCTAAAATTGGTGAAGTTGCTATGAGACATGTGAGTATACTTGTCAAGGCTTTAAATAATCAAGTGTGAACTAAATTTTTGACCGGGTTGCTTATGAAATAGTTTGATCTTTATTTGTATGATGGTGCTGTTTGTTTTTTTCAGACAGCAGAACATTTGCGAAGTGACCTCGGAGTGGTTGGAAAGAAGAAGCGTCAAGCCCCAGCCCCACCCAACCCTTTCACAGGTATGACCGATATGTTGTCATTATGTTGTAGAATCCTGTTTACATTGTTGGTAAAATCAACACAACCTTAAAACATTACTGCACATTAATTTGCCTTTTTTTTTTTTGGTCACTATTTAATAAGGAAAAACCATGTAAAAATACATTTTTCCAAACTGAAATAGCGTATATTAATGGCTCTTCTTCAATCAATCGAACTTCTTAACAAATGATTTGCATTATTTTATTTTTCAAAGAATACTGTATGGAATTAGTCAGAAAGTGTAATATCTACCAAAAGTCATAAGGATAAATAAAAGGAAAAAAATATACAAGACTTTGTCATTTTATAATTGCTCTTAGATAGCAGATAATATTGAGGTTATGTATCCAACAAGAAAATGTATGATATAGATGAGCTATAGTCAAAAGTTTTATAGGTTAGCATATCTGAACAGGTTTGAGGTTTTTCTTTTCAAACAGAACCCGAATCTATTAAAAAAATATGTTCTTGACCATTATTTTACTGTCCACCAAAACTGAAAGCAGTTCCAGTCAGAAATTCAATATTAGAATTCTGAGGATAAGTCTTAAAAGTTGAGTTGGGTTGAAGCCACTATTTTATAAATCCAAATCTCTAATTACCTTTGAATCCTGAATTCTAATCCAAATCCTGGAAAAAATTAACATAAAAGGAAATATAAACATAATAGAGTAATATAAAATACAAATAGTAACTAAATGTTAACATTCTGTCTTATAATCCATTCAATTGAGTACCTAGGTTAAGTAGTTAAATTACTGGTCTGGGGCCTGGTTGTCAAGTAAATCCTACAATTATAATTGGTTCTGAACCACCAATAAGCAGTATTAGAGTTCCAAAACAAATTTAACTTGAAAAATTGAAAAAAAAATATTCAAAATGTTCTCTAATCCTAAAATCTCAATTATCCTAAAGGATTTGCTTGTCCCATCCCTAGTTAAAAGTTGACTTAAATTTTATATTTTCAAATTTACTATTTCATTTTTTACAGGGGAGATTGACTATGAGCCACCGGCTGAAAGCACCTATGATGCTGAAGAAGATCTCAGCGCCCAAGATCTGATTGACTTCTCGCCGGTTTATCGCTGTCTTCACATCTACTCTGTGCTAGGGTCCAGGGAGACATTCGAGACATACTATAGGAAACAGAGGAAAAAACAGGCTCGGCTTGTATTGCAACCTCCCACCAACATGGTGGGTTGAATTCCCAACAATGTCTAAATTAGTTTTCTATTTACTAGAATCCCCCAAATCAATAAGAAAATTCAATATTCAGGACTTCGAGAAAATATGGATATGAGTTATTTTTAAATTCTTTGATCTGGAATTAGATTCATAACTTTTATATTGCTTATTGCTGGTTCAAACCAACTTAATTACAGGACAAATCTAACAACCAGACCTCATACCATTTAAATATCACTTGACTTAATGCATGACTGCATTATAAAAAATGTTAACATATAGGTAATTTTTTATTTGGTATATTAACTTAAGAATTAATAAAAATAAAATAAACTTTAGATTTACAATACTTTATAAAACTTGGATTCGATATTTGTAGTTAAAATGAGGGTTCGGATTTGTAAAATAGTGGATTAAACATCATCTTGAGTATTTACGAATCAAATTGTCTCATGTGGCTTAAAGATTCAAATTCTTGTCGTTTGGATTGTGTGTTTTGACTATGCTGTTGTAAGATAAAATTAGTTTGCAAGCCATGCACTGATACAATCCTATTTTCAGAAACGATTGTTAAATACTTTGACACTTAAAATGATCAATAGGGATCTGCGATTCAGATTTTCAAGCTTAGCTTTAATTTGTTACTCGAGCTCTGGATCAACAGTTTTATGGGCTCACAATTTCAAATTTCTTGATAAATTTGTTTTTTCCCCTTGTATTGTGTGTGTGGTGATGAATGACTTGTTTACTCTCTCTCTCTACTTGTTGAGGATGTGGTTTGTGAAATAATGCACAGTTACAGGGGTGGGTGTGGGGGGTACAAGTACATTAGACAGAGGCACCACCGACAAATCAAATCTAATATAATCTTACCTACAAATCTCGAATTTGAATCCAAAACTTAGAAAACATGGCAAACATAAAAGGTTTACTAATTGCTAAGTTGTTGTACAAAATAGAAATAGTAACTAAATGTTAATTCTTTTGTTACAATGCTTTTATTAGAACATACATACTTTTAATTTACAGACTTAAATACCAATAACCGTTATAAAAGCTCTTAAAAAAATTCCAATTCAAAATTTAAGAATAAAATTTTTTTTTAATCCTAAATCTAATATATTTTTGAATCCTCAAATTTCCTCGAGTACTTTGAGTATTCAAGCTTTATGTTTGTTTTTGTTGTGTTCCCTAGCATGAGACGATCGCTGGCTACCGCGCCTATATCCACGGCATTGTCGGCTTCTTTGTGGTGGAGGACCACGTGCTCAACACGGGTAACGGACTGGTCAACCGGACGTACTTGGACGAAGTGTGGAACATGGCACTCTCTAAGATTGTTAATGCCTTGAGAACTCATTCTGTAAGTGCTCAAAATGGTTTGTATCAGATAGAGATGCCATGATTCCTGTTTTTATCTATTCTGATCCTTAAATTTTAACTTTAATTTTTCAACTCTTGATTCTGATTCCACAACATTTATATATTTTACTGTAATGTGGTAAAAAAAATAATCAAAAAGATGTGGCTAATAAAAAAACTCAAACAAAATCAAAAAGTTTTCTTTTCACAATATCACTAGACCACAAGGGTCATGTTGAGTAATTTAACAACTTGCCAGTACTAAAGTTAAACTAATATTTGTCACAAGAAAAATTTTCTTTGCACACCCCTAGTGATTTAAATAAAATATTAGCAATGGAATTCTGTATTTCATAAGGAATACTTGAAGGAGAATGTGTCTACTGTCTATAACCCATAATTATGTTGTTTATACTTAGACCAATACAAAAATGTGATGAGCAACAAATGAGGGGATTGACTGTAGAACTGCTAAAGAAGCTACAATTTCTTCTTCTACTTCTTTCTTCCCCTTCTACCTCCCATCCCAATCCCCAAAGAGCTCACTATTACATTGTCTTGGTGTTCCAGGATAGAATTAAGCTATACACCCCCAACCCCTCCCCACTTAGTACTAACCACAATCACCTTATCATTGAAGTGCAACAATTATTGATCTCAACTTGTCCTTATGTTTCAGGCCTATTGTACAGATGCTACTCTGATGCTGAAGATAAAAAACCTCATAATGCTGTTCAACACAACGCTTAGGGTAACTTCTATTATATTTCTTTGGCAATTTTAAAATTGTTGAGTTTTAGTGTAAAGTTTCACATGTCACATTTCCATCTTTAAATAGTGTATCTGTATGATATAACTTTGACCAAAAAAATTATACACTAAATTTAGTGTCACAAATTCCTAATACCATACACAATATATGTCTATTACAACGTGCCGAACATTATGCATTTAAATGCCTGAATAAAATGATTGAGAATGTATTTTATCTTGTCTGTCCAGAATTATGGATACTCAGTGAATCAGCTGTTTGATCTACTTCATGAGATAAGAGAACACTACAATGAGGTGCTTATGCAGCGCTGGGTGCAGGTATTCAGGGAAATATTGGATGAAGAGAGTTACTTACCCATACAGGTAACTTTGTCATCCCTCAACACTTTGCAATGATACAAATAGCCAAGTGGGCAGGGAAGTAAATTTCAAGTGTTTAGAAATATATTGAACCAAAGGATCCACTTAACCATGCAGAGAGATTGTTTCATCAAAATGCTAACAACTCAAACTATAGTTGCCACAAGACCTGTTTTATCGATTCAGATTCATAAATGGTAACTCCGATTTTTTAATTCTCAATTACAATTTCAATCTTTTTTTATGCATCCTTCCTCACTTTTTTTTAAGTATATAATGTATAGTGTGTATTTGAAAAAAAAAGGCCAAAAAGTGTATGGCAACAGAAAAAAGTATTTGTTTGATTTGTGCAATATCACTAGATCATAAAGTTCATGTATAATAGATATACAATTAGAAGAAGAAAATTAGTAATGATCATAATGAGAACTTACCAAATTATCTATGCTGCTGTTTCGCTAAAGTATCAGAGAGCTTTCATTTATCTGGGATTTTGTTATATTTGAAAGAAGGACAGGGAAGTTGGCTAGAAACCATAAAAGGAACAAACACAATATGACTTTTACAATGAAAAGAAGAACACAGTTCACACTTTACATTGCTGCCATTGGACAAAGATGTAATGGCTGCCTCTTGAATAAAATGGATCGTTACCGCCCATTCCCCCAACCTAAGTTTCATTCTATCAGAACTAATTAGGATTGATTGTGAAACGTGCAATGGCAGCTTTTGACCGGGAGAGATATGATATCTAGTTTGGTCGCCCATGTGTATAGACTTTTAGCCGCTCTGGTTGTACCAAACATTGCTTAGGGTACACCTAAGGAGGTAGGCTACACGTCCTACCAGCAATGATAATGACTATGAAGGTGGGGAGCCAGTAATGATCTTAAGTCCAACCTGAGCCTAACTAACCAAATCCTAGTGACCGACGGGATGGTTACCCTTTAGGGAAAAATACCCATGGTACCGGCTGAGAATCGAACCCTGGGCCCCTAGGTTTGTAGCCAGATGCACTGACCACTATATCACAGTGCTGGTTGGTTAAGAATGGTAGGACACTTACACATGTAAAAGGTATTACATAAAGGACAAATACAGGAAATGGACATTTGATGTGATTTGATTTGATTGATGATTTTCAAGAGGTAATCATTACTGCTTTGTTCACTAGTAGCAATGTAAAGTGTGAGCTGTGTTGCAAAAGCCATATTCTGTTTGTTCCCATCCCTCTTTCCTGCACTTCATAGAGCCATAAAGGGAAAAGAGGTTTTTCATATAGAAACTCTCTGTGATTTGAAATTGAGCTAAGAATCAAGTTATCTAAAATTGTGAGATAAAGACCGATTCTCGATTCTGTCGATATCAGTAAGAATTGGGGATATCGAGTTTGACAACTTTTCTAAAAACCTGCTAAGTCCAGCATCCTTACATATTTAGGTGTTTTTTTTATAGTACTTTCACCCTTGTATTATTTTATAATAATGTAAATTGATCAAAATAAACTGACAAGAGTAAATTTGATGAAGAAATCCCACCTAGGAAAGAGGAAAAATGTGGGAAGGATCCAATGCACAAAGGTGACATCTTCTTTCTTTCGTCTATCCTATATAGTAGAAAATAGTCAAACACATTTTAACACAAATAGAATAATATTTCGGCACTGTTGTCTTTATCAAACACAAAGAAAGGAGAGTACAAATAACACAAACACTGGATTACTCCATTTTGAATTTTAAAAAAACTGCTAAAAAACAGTTGGCACATATTTTTTTTCTGTTACTTTTTTAATTCAAAATAGAGTAATCTGATGTTTGTGTGAATTTTATTATCTCTTTTCTTTTTGTTTGATAAGGGCAACAATGCCGAAATATTACTAAATTTGTGTTCAAATGGGTTTTGACCATTTCTACTATAGAAGATAGACGAAAAAAAGAAGATGTCACCTTTATGCGTTGGATTCTTCCCACATTTTTCCTTTTCCTGTGTTTTTATCAATTTCCATTACTATAAAATTATTTAACCACTGGGCCATTTCATTATTAAACACCTTACTTGTATTAGTAATTTTCAATTGCATGTATTTAAAATTGTAAACAGTTTTTTTATTATTAATATATTTAATATTAAGGCTATTCATGCCTAGATTCAAACCTCTACACTTGCATTGGTGATCACATGGTCTAAGGCTTCAAGCTCGCAACAGACTGTATTCCCACCAACCTCTTCCTTATACATTAATTGAAACTGTTAATAATTTTTGCTGTTAAATATAATAAATAAACAAGTTATTATTTGGCTCTTCAATCATTTTGGTAAGTGTGCCGGCCTTATCCTTATATTCTCCTTTCGTGTTTATTTAAATTGTGTATGGAAGAGACTGGGTTTCCAATCTCCTTAACTATTTGTCACACTAAATCATTTTTTTTCATCTTGCCTTAGGTTTCCTCGCAGGCAGAATATGACAAGTGTTGGAAACGTTCCCATTCCACGACCAAGCCTTGGAGCAACTATCCTTCCCCAAACGGTTCCCGTTCTCACCTCTGGTTCCGAAAATTTATCAACAAGTTAAAGAGTTCATATATGCTTGTCTCAAGTTCTCAGAAGATCTCAATCTTAGGTGAGAATTTCTTTACTGCGGCTTGCTTTGTTATGGATCAAACTATTTGATAAGTTTTTGTAAGGACCCTACTTCATCAATCATAAAGTCATCAGAACTAAAGTACTCTAGATCATTGTGTTGTAGTAGATATGTGAAGAATACAATTTTTCCCGAATCTGAATCTTCATTTTACCCACAAATCCTAAATTATAGAAAACATGATAAGCTTAAAAGGTTAATTTGGCCACATTGGTATATTTTTTCCTTATTCACATACGACTTTGTTCCTATTAAGTGGTAAATTAATGTTCTAGGGTCCTGTGGTTGGATTTTTCCTTTAATTATGTAAGGGCTTAAGCTTTATCTTGAATATTATTTGGAATAGAGCCAACTCATGATTAAAATTGGGAGGGATAGCCAGCCCACCTTAGTATTAGTGTTTTAGAAATTGTTTAAATAGAACACTAAAAAAACACAAACACATGTTTAATCTTCCACTGTCACAGACAGCTACATGAGGTCAAGAGAGTAGACTTCAGAAAAGCTTGTCCTTAAAAATGTGTGTTTTTTAGTGTTGTATTTAAAAAATTTCCACTCAAATCACTATCTCTCCTAATTTCTTCAATTAATCTTGAATCTGGACATTTTTTTAATGTCAAATATCGTTACAATATTATAGCTATGCTTTGTGTATTACATTTACAGTCAAGGAGAAGTCGATGATATGATCCGAAAGTCAACAAACCTCCTTCTCTCTCGTTCCTTCAGTGGCTGCTTATCCTCTCTGTTTCGTAAACCGAGCCTGGCACTGCTGCAAGTCATTCAAATAATCATAGATACTGGATATTTGGAAGAGGCCACAGTTTATTTGGAGGAGTTTGTGTCCAATATTACTGGGTATGTAGCTAGATGAATTAAAAAAAAAAATATGGCACATTTTGACTTTCATGTTTGATATGATAGTACCATTATTTCAAGAGTTGTCATAAATTTACTGTAATTATATAGGCAATTCCTCCTTTCCCCTCTCCCCTTCCTCCAGTTTATGAATCTGTTGGACAACTCCTAAGTTATAACTGTTTTAAAAATACCTTGACTTACGTAATATGATTTTTACACTTTGTCTCAATAAAATCTACACCCCTTTGAAAACAATAAACTATCATGTATATCAAATTAATTTACGCCCTTTTTACCATTATACTTGTTTGGGCGGGAGTAGGTCTTGCCTTCCCAATGTGTTTATGTTTACATGTAATAAATAATGTGATGTATGAAATGTCAACATTTTTGTACTAGAATATACACTTGGCTTGGTGATATTCTACTCGTATATAATACCAACTGTGGTGTTTACATTATGTGTGTGCTTGCAAGAGACTAAATGCTGGTTTGTCCTGGGTAAGTGCCTAAAATGATTTGTTAATCATCTTTAAGTCTTTCTCATTAACCAAATAGTATGATTTATGGTATTGAGCTATTAATGAAAAGTGTGCTTTTGCGAGTTAAGTTTTCTCAAAGTATTATTGCCTTGGGAAATAAATTAGCTTAAAATTTTGCTTATATCTCATTAGTAGGCGTAGAGGAGGGTGAAGCTCTAACCAGTCGAACTTCTCCTGTCTCCTCCTCTCCATCTTCTCCTTTAGATCTTGTCCGCGCCAGCCAGTGGGTTCACTAGAGCTTCTTGGGGTTAATTGATAATGGTGGGGATGGAGAACTTATTCGCAATAAAGAAATTGAAATTTATGCGGTTGATTTGGAAGTTGTATGTTAACGAAATTTTAATAGACATTTTAAACACTTAGTGATATATGAAAAGAAAAGAAAAAGTTAATTAGTACTTGAAGACAGACATAATATGGTTCTAGTTGTGATAAATTAGCCACATTGTGGTCTCCCTTTTCTTCCACCCATCTCTCAACACCCTAAAAACAACATGTGAAGAACGACTATTCGTACCTCTTAGTACGTCTTTCTAGCTCGCATGCTAACCGGCCAGTGTCCCACTGCTAACGCTTCCCTTCCACATAGTTTCAAAAACAGACACTACAATCTGATGTGCTGATTGGCCCAAACCTCCCCTTTACACTGTGAAGTCACAGGTGCATCTCGCAGCTTCCGGGTACAGATAAAATAAAACAGCACGATGCTTAGAAATGAAAGGTAAAAGCAATGAATTTAGAAGACGCTACAATTCCAACAAAGACTTTATAAGAATGAAAAACTACTAGAGTTAAAAGTTAAAGGCCTAAAAATGAAGTTAATGAATTGAAATTTAAAACATATATTGCTTACAACTTTGATTATGATTTGGACAACTAATAATTAACATAAAACCCCACACTTTCTTATAACTAAACATTTGAACTGACTAATTTAGTACTATAGAGATTAAATTAGGCCTAGAAAAGAATAATACATTGAAGATGCTGAAGGCTATTTATTAAAATAGACCTAACTGATTTGGAAAACAATGTACTATAAGTCTAGTACTCTCAGTATCTTGATAGTGTTAACATGATTTCTAATAAACTTAAGGGGGAATGTTGTAAAATTATATATAAAATGTTATTAAATGTCTTTGAATATTATAAATACTGGGCACTTGCAAGCCTATTACAACCATAGTGAATTTAGTGATGTTAAAAATGTTATTAAATTAACAAAATAAACAATGGCAAACTAATGTATATATAAATGAAATGGTCGAGAGCTAAGGGCCTATAACCCCGACCACTTTACAAAACTTGCGTTCAGAGAATTCATACTGATTATAGGGATTAGGAATACACCAACTGTAAGGATTAGAAATACACCAACTGCATTGTTTTAACTGTCAAGGTGCTATCGATGTTGTCTTGTCAGAGTGTGCATTTGGGTAGGATTAGCTGCATGGGTAGTATCATTGACTTTTGACTCTGGGTGCGTAGGTTTGAATCTTGGATAGGTGAACTTGGGAGGTATTTATGACTAGGGTAATTTTTATCCAAATGCTTTAGGCCAATGCTAGTATATTTCCTCTTAAACCCTTCTCTTCTCATCTTTATTAAGTCGTTGATGACCTTGTGTTAAATGAATACATCTAATAGTGTCAATGTGTGCTGTTGGCAGCGCTCCAAAGGAGGGGCACATGAGCGGCCGTAACCAGGGCCAGTCGTGTATGTTCCGGGTGGCGCGAGATGATGCTGAGCGGCAGATCTGCGACAAGCTCAAGAGGAAGTTGGACGAGTTTCTGGAGCTGGAAAACTACGACTGGCTCCTGGTGGAGCCGAGGGGCCATGCCTCTAGCTTCATCACTGACCTCATTGCCTTCTTACAGAGCATCTTCCTTTCCTTTACTAATCTGCCGGTAATAAACCATCTGATTCTGTTGCTTTTAATATTACTATGACTTACTACCATTGACCCTTTCTTAAATATTTAACTACCTGCGCGTGTAGTCACAAAGACAGAGGCGTTATTATCTTCTATTCTGATGTTCAAAAAAGTACATTTTCTTAGTAACCAAAATAGGATTCTTGTAGGAAGAAACTTTCTAAATACTTTTTTTTTTTGCTGTCAACATTGATAATATTTAACAACATTATTAAGTTTTCTTAGCACCTTGTTTTACTATCTATTCAGGCTATATCCATATATACTAACTACGCTAGTGTGCTAGAGACAAGGAAGGTTTAATTTAGAAGAATTGTATTCATTTTTGTAATGAGGGCGAGTGTAAAACCATCATTAGTAAACCTAGCCAAGATTATTTCATAAATATTGATACATTATATCAAAAATTAAAGCTACTTTATGCATAAATATATGAAAATGGATTTAGTAACTTTAAAAAATTGCAAAAAAAAAAGTTTCTTCGTTTTTTTTCTTTTTAAATAATGATTGTATGTAGCTATAATTTGTCATTATATTGTGTTCTTTGTAGCCTGAAGTTGCCCAAGAAGCATGTAAGTCGGCCTGCGAGCATATTGCCAAGTCTGTCCTCAACTTTATGCTCAGTGACGATGTTAAGCAGATATCAATGGGTGCCCTGCAACAGATCAACTTGGATACCATCCAGTGTGAACGTATGTCAACCCCAAAGCACAAGTTAAATTACAATAGACCAGATTTATTCTGCTTACCAAGTAATCATTTGTAATAAAATCTCTCTAGCATTAAATCGATGCATGTGTGTAAGAAATATTTTTTGTATCTATATGTGAAGGTATAAGAAAGAACAATAGAAAAAAATAGAAGGACTTTGACAAAATGACTTGTACAGTGAAAAAAAGGAACACAGTAAACACTTTATATTCTTGCCACTAAACTTAAAGCAGAATTTTCTTTTATAAAAGAAAAATATCTCATCATCCTCATCAACTGTTTCCAATCTGTGGACAGGTGAGTTTAGTAGAATGGCTCCATCCTCCCATACTCTTGCACCATTTTTCTTCCTCCTTTAATCGCTTTCATTATTCTCTTCTCACTTGCACACTTTCTGTTATCCACTCCTCTCATCTCTTTCTTGCAGTCTTTTTCCTACATACCTCATCTCTATCATTCTCTTTGGTATTCTCTCCTTTTCCATCCTCATTACATGGCCATATCATCTCAGTCATGCTTCCTCTACTATCTCATGTAATCCCTGTACCCCCACTCTTTCCTGGATAGCTTCAGTCCTAATCCTGTTTCTCCTTGTGACAGCTAACATGCTCCTCACAAACTTCATTCCCATAATCACCACTTGCCTTGTTTCTCTTATAATACAATAAGCAGTAATACAAATTCCATATCATAAGTTAATAAAATGAATTATTATCTAATGACTTGGAAATGTATATATAATAAGACAATGTAGAAACACTGTACAATGATGTACAGTAAGTGATAGTGAAGGAAGCCAACCTGAAATGATAGTTAGGTTAGGTATAGATAGAAACACACAATTCTCTCTTTATTTTTTCTTAAACTTTTACACTTCCCACTTTTTCACACTTCCACAGTTACTAATGGTTTTGAATTTTCAAAAATATTCCTTTTTCACATGAAGAGAGACATTAAATAAAACACAAAGAGAAATATGATATGGAAATACATGCTTCTTGAATGATTGTAAATATAACTGAAAACTTGCAGCTGCCAAATTGATGCTCACATAATGGAGGCTTGGATAGATAGATAGCTTGCCATTGATGTTCAATTTCCTATTGCCTGAGCTGAGAGTTATTGCAAGTGGATGTCGAGAATGCTCTTGAGTACTCTTATGGTGTAGCAGGAGTCAAAGTCCTTATTGCGGGTGTGGGCATGGGAAGGAACTAATTTATCTAAATTTTTGGGTTGGTATCGAAACAGTGATTGTTCATGCATATTCTCAGAGGTGCTGTTGTGAGTCCAATGTATTCAGCCTCACACAAAATTACATTGAAGTTGGTAGATTAAGTTGGACGTGTTGCAGTCAAAGTGGCCTTGGATGGGGTATTGCTTCTTCATGTTCTTACTATTGAAGATCTTGCAGGTGTTGCAGCGTTGTTTCATACACGGGTGTGTAAACCTTTTGCTTTGTTGATTGAGGTGAAAGTTTTGTTGGGGTCGGGTAATTTTGGGTGTACTTGAAGGTTATGAGGTTGTTTGAAAGAGATTATTGGGGTAGAGCTGAGAATGTCTTGTGTCTGAGAGGAAAAAATTAGAAAGTTGTAGCCATTCTTGAGGCTAGTATTAATTCATTGCAGTCCCAGATGGTATTTGGTGGTGAAAGGGATGTCATCAGAAATTTGTCTGTGATTTGTCGAATCATTTGAGATGGCTCTGGAGATTTGAGTATCAGTGAGATTTGAAGGGTACCCTCTTTGTTGAAAAGCTGAGGCAAGTTTATTGCAATACTGAGTGAGGTCATCATTGTCTGGCCCTAATGGCCAGGCTGTAGGGGAGAGACTTACCTCTTAGTGCACATCAATGGCAAACTATCATTCTTTTCAAGCCTCCAATATTTTGCATCAATTTGGCAACACTGCAAGTTTTCAGTTACATTTCAAATTATTCTAGATACACGTAGTTCAATATCATATCTTTCTTTGTGTTTTTAAATTGTTTCTTTATATAAAAAAGGAATATTTCCAAAAATTCAAAACATTGTGTAACTGTGGAAGTGTGAAGAAGTGGGAAGTGTAAATGTTTAAGAATAAATTCCAAAGTTAAAAAATATGTCATAATCTTTTTAGATCTTGAATTTTATATTTTCTCAAATGCTCAAATCTGAATATCCTTTAGGATTCAAGGATTCAAGGTTCCCATTCCTAACATGAAGAAATTGGTTGTCCTCCCATTCTGACCCCTTATAAATATAGCCAAAGTCTAGATGACCATCACTGCTTAGAGAAGTAGACTACCATAAAGTGGGGTGACTAAAAACACGTCTTGAGGTCTTTAAACTGATTAAGGTTTCTTTTGTTTGTTTTTTCTGACAAGCCCAAAACTTGTGTCATGGTGGAACCATGAAAGGGTATTCTGGCTACCTTTCGTAATTAATAAAGGGTAATTTTTAACTAGATTTTTACATTCATTACTGTTTCCAGCCAATGGCCTGGGTCAATTTTTTATTCAAGCCATATATTTTCCACTATTGGCTGGCTAGGTCTGTCGTAGCTTCATATGCTTTATAATCTATCTTAAGACTAGTGCAGGCACAACATCCAGTCCCCAGCCTTAAATTTATCAATGTGATAACATAGACCCATATTTTCATCAATGACCAATTTTCGACCATTCCAGGAATCAAATCCGGGATCCTTAGCTCAATAGGAAGACACGCTACCGACTGAGCTACCATATTAACTAAATATCTAACCCAATTTCCACTCTTTGTGTGTGCAGAGTTTGCAGCATCGGAACCAGTCCCTGGCCTACAGGAAGGGGTATTACTACAATACTTTGCTGATCTTAGGCAGCTTCTGGACCTGTTCATGACATGGGATTGGCCCACATACTTCCATGACTACGGCCAGGATAACAGCAAGTACCAGCAGGTCTACCCCAACACCGCCATCATACTGCTGGATAAGTATGATAAGCTTCACTCACTATCTTTTATTTTTATTATATAAAATTAATATAAGGATAGGAAGGTGAACTTAATAGAAAATATGCTATGCCCACAGATAATCTTAGATCTTACACAAAACAACAAGATGAATCACTCCAAAAAGTATCTTATCTCTTATTTTATTTACCTTTCAATGACCTGGTGGTCTAGGGTAAGGTGTCTGACTTCAGTGCTGGGAGTCCAAGGTTCAATCCTTGGTCCCAGCACAGATTTATCTGATTGCCAAACCCTTCCTTCACCTCTGACAAGACGTGTATTAATGAGACGACTGAATTGTATCCATTCTGAATGGCAGTCATTCAGACATTTTCTTAAACGAGCACCTCGAATAAAAAGTCTGAATTGTATCCATTATCATAATACCCACAAAATCCTGAATTGTATCCATTCTGAATGGTAGCCATTCAGACAGTTTTCAAATAAACGACTTTAACAAAAATCCTGATTTGTATCCACTAGAAATATTTGAATTATATCCACAAAATCCTGAATTGTATCCATTCTGAATGGTAGCCATTCAGACATTTTCTTAAACACGCATTGCAAATAAAAAGTCTGATTTGTATCCATTATCATAATACCCACAAAATCCTGAATTGTATCCATTCTGAATGGTAGCCATTCAGACAGTTTTCAAATAAACGACTTTAACAAAAATCCTGATTTGTATCCACTAGAAATATTTGAATTATATCCACAAAATCCTGAATTGTATCCATTCTGAATGGTAGCCATTCAGACATTTTCTTAAACACGCATTGCAAATAAAAAGTCTGATTTGTATCCATTATCATAATACCCACAAAATCCTGAATTGTATCCATTCTGAATGGTAGCCATTCAGACAGTTTTCAAATAAACGACTTTAACAAAAATCCTGATTTGTATCCACTAGAAATATTTGAATTATATCCACAAAATCCTGAATTGTATCCATTCTGAATGGTAGCCATTCAGACATTTTCTTAAACACGCATTGCAAATAAAAAGTCTGATTTGTATCCATTATCATAATACCCACAAAATCCTGAATTGTATCCATTCTGAATGGTAGCCATTCAGACATTTTCTTAAACGAGCACCACGAACAAAAAGTTTGAATTGTACCCACTAGAAATATTTGCATTATACCCACAGAATCCTGAATTGTATCCATTCAATTGCGGTACCACTTGTCTGATAGATGGCAGCTAGAGAAAACTCGCCTTAACTCATTCCATGTTTACTAGAGAGCAGCACTTATCCTTAACTCATTCTGAGGTAACTAGAGAGCAGCACTATCTCCATTTTAATATATATAAAGATACTTATTGGTGTTTCTTTTAAAAGAATAATAAAAGGGTACTTTACAAATCATTGGAGTTTCTTTATTCAAATTGACTGGCTTCCTTAAACAACAACATTTCAAACTGCTCATTTATACTCTTAGAAATGAAGACGTAGGGTTATACTATTTTAACAATCTGTGTTTAAAGTTGGGAAATTGAACCTTTAATTTAATGTTGGGGTGCCAACAAATATTTTGTTCCTGGCTGTGAAGATAATACATCTCGTTATCGGTTTCTCCTATATGGCTATATGCACTGAAAGTAATTGTATTGTTCCTTGTCGAATGGATGAGTACAAGAGGCTGAAGATTCTTTGGCTACTTTACGTTTACATATCAGGTAAGACTTCCTAGTAAATTTCTAAGTTTTAAGATTTACAATACCGGTACCGACATTAACTCGGGGGAAGGGGGCTATACACATTAATCCTATAAGAAAAATATGTAAGCCATTAACATACTATTTTTGGTTAAGTTTATGAATAATTAATCAAAATGTTTATTTTGCAATTGATAACTTTTCTCTAAATGTATTAATCTATCTAAAATTGTATTGTAATTTAATTTTCATAGACTTGTTAGTTGGTTGATTATTTTATTTATAAACAATTAAAAAGGTTATATTTATCAAATAACTTTATCAGATTCAGTTCACTGGGACTCTTTGTTATTGATACTACTTTTTGTTAAAATATACAGATAAGTTATATATACATGACAACCTTGCATATAGAAATAACGTTTTAAATGTTAAAATCCACCAAAACATTTATTTGAACTGAATTTTAATAGACTTGAAGGTTACTTGGCTTACTTTTTTTTTACTGCAAACATTTAAAGAGATTGTTTTTATATTATTATGTTTGATAAATAAGCCGATAAAATCTCATTAATTAATTAATTAATTAAATAGTCTAAGAATATGGATGGCTTACATTTTTTATGTCTTACAGTACACAACTATGAAAGTCTTTATTACAGAAAAAAATCATTTAAAAAAAATAATCGTATGAGTGTTATTGAGCCTACGTATATTCTGATACCTAACTTACATTACATTGTACCACACACATTAGTAGGGCCTAGGCCTTATGTAGTTTGGGTTTTTTCTAGGATTTTCTGAATAACCTTCAGAGGAGAACTCTTTCCTTGGGCTTAAACACAGTGACATTTTTATACTATAGATTAATATAGTCCTAACTTATGAGTGTTGAAATATGTAAGCATACACCTCTCCAAACTTTTACTTTTTTTTAGTTCAAAGTGGTCACCCTCAACTTAAATTATTAATGGAAATGAAACCTAAGAACCGTATCTTTTGGGTGATTCTTTCTATCTAAAAAACCTGAAAATCATAACATTCGTACTAATATAAACTTAACACAAAAATATGGGAAATCCATTGATACTAAATTCGAGATTATTAAAAACTTTGCTATACGGTAATGCTCAATTCTAAACCAAACTCACCCAAGTGATGCAGTGAACAAATATAGTTGGAAAATCTGTAAAATTGCATAATTGGAGCTTAACATATTTTAGAATCAAATAGCCAAAGCTAATCATTTATGCATTTTAGTGAGGATCGCACCATCTAGATATCATATTCTAAAAATTGAAAAATGACACCTGGACACGGGAATCAAACCCGGAACCTTTGGCTTAGTACACCGATGCTCTTACCACTGAGCTATCCAGATTCGTCCTGTTCTCGTGGTCATTATTCACTCTTCACTCATAGTTTAAGGCAGAGTCTATGATGGACGTGCGGAAATCATCGGCTACAAATATGTGATTAAATATGATCACAAATAAAATTATCTAATCCTGATAATTATTAACTTACACATATCTATTCTTAAGTGAATAAATTGCACAAACAACTAATTATTATTATGACCTCAGATTTTTAGCCCCATATAATAATTTAAAAATCATGGATGAGGCATCCCTTTTTCAGGAATTATGTTTCCAGTACACAGGAATTGCAGAATAACACAGGTGCACACAAACTGCGGAACCACTCATTCAAGCTTACATGAACTGCGGAGTAAAAATTATATTCATAATGACTGTTCAAAATGGAAATGAACTCCCATTTATTTATTTATTATTATAGATATTACATTTTTTATAAAACATATTAATATCACAAGTTTTTAGGCTAGGTTAGGCTATAAACACTTCAAAATCCGTCACAAACAACTCTGAATGGCGCCGGCTGACAGATGTACTTTATTCTGATATTCGAGTGCGCTCCTTTTTTCAATGTAAAAGTCAGTACATTCCTTTCATACCTCATCCAAGGATGACTATGCGGGATTAAACAGTTTTATTTCAGTTTATAATATAAATTAAAGTTATATTTAGTTTCAATATTATGTGAATTATTTATTGTCATGTGTTTTAAGCCTATCTATCAGTTTTAAAATAAATTCAATTTTAAATTTGTATTTCTTTTTGCCATGTGCCGACAAGGAATGACTTTATAAGCTTTAATCATTCTTTGTCACCAACTCTTCTTTCGTTCATTAGAGAAGTCAAATAGTCAAGTCATCAATTATGAGACATGGTGAAGTTTAAAAACCAATATTAATAAGCTTATCATAGGTTTGACCTATCCTGAGCTTACGTACTGCATTACTCGAAGCAATTCCCAAGTACCGAAAAGTAGCCTAATATTATCAATGGGGAAGTCTTTCTCTCCCTGGCTGACAATGCGTCAGTTTGCCAGGGCAGACCCTGTTGGGTGTTCTCCTCGAATTGTATTTGTAGGACAATACAAATAAGTATTTATGGTATCTAAATTGTATTTAAACCAATAAGCATCAAATAAATAAGTAAATGAGAATAAATTAGTGTAAAATTAATTGTGTTGAATAAGATGAGTAGTGGATAAAGTGAGAATTTATGAAAGTTTAAATGCAATACATAGTATTTAGTAGGCTACATTGTAAAGTGGCTCCCAAAACGTGAGGGAGTAGGCCTACTCATGAAAAGGTCCGGTAAGCAGATAGTATTGCGAACATTATAAAGTGGCTTTTGGCATGGGGCCAATTTGAGTGTGAAAATGTACGCGTATATATATTTTATTATAAAAAAATAATGGAAGTAGTATGCAAAAAGGGCACGATTTTTTTAATATTATAAGAAATTTAATATTTTAAATATTACCGATAGTTTGAAAAATAATATCTCAGGATCCCGAAATTACATGAAAAATGTGTCGACGCCTGAAAGTTAAGTTTTGTTCAGGTGGGTTCGTTTATAATATTAAAAATTATAACTATTGCTTATTAAATACTTTGAATACTTTGGTGCAATGTTGTGACATTCTTTGAATACTCAAGTTATAAATAATGTTCATCTGTGATTGATGAGTTATTTGATTTTTTTTAAATTATATAGGCCTCCCTAATTAACAATATTTATTTTGTTATCAATGGATATTTGTTTTTTTATGTGTGTAGAGAGGGCAAAAAATATAACAAGTTTATACGATGACAAAGAAAAACAAGGAATCCCGCTGTCATTTTACTGGTACATTACCACTTTTAACCATAGTGTCAAGAATTCCTTTCAAATCACAAGATTAACTTTATTATTTAACAGTTAGAAGCAAAGATTTTAATTTTTTTAAACTGCCCTTCCTCTCGTTTGACTTTAGCTGGATAAATGGTTAAGCATTTCTACTTATAGTGGGCATAATGATAAAGGGCTATAGATAAAATCATATTGTCTGGAGATGTAGCAGTCGAGGAGTGGTAAATATAAACACTTACGGGGTTTTTCAATCAAACTTAACAAAACTAGTAGGCCTGTGTTCAAGTTGAGTACGATAAACTATACTTCAACTTCAACACCAACCCAGATAGACCTACATTATAAACTGATGAAATTATCTGTAGATAATAGGATATGACACTTTAAAACAAATCTATAAAGATTAAAAGCATATAGGACACCTAATTACTAAAATATTGTTTCTTTTGCCATGCCTTATCTTAGATTTAAGTTAATTTAACCTTTGCTTAGAGTAGTTTTCTGTGAGCAACTAATATGGCGTCGTTAAAGAATCTACTGCTGTCAATTGTCATAATAATAGTATTTGAATAAAGGATTGCCAACAAGATGATAGTAGGTTTTTTGGTTTATACATAAAAACCAGCTCCTTAATCACAGATATATTCTGTAATGTTTTAAAAAATAAGTAGGAAAATCCATGTTTCGATTTTAAAGTAATAAGACAATCCGAATTAAAAATATTATATTTTTTATATTAATATAGAGATAGTGCTGGTCTCTAGTTACCTCGGAATGAGTTAAGAATAAGTGCTGCTCTCTAGTAAACATGGAATGAGTTAAGGCGAGTTTCTCCTGCTGCCGTCTATCAGACAAGTGGTACCGCAATTGAATGGATACAATTCAGGATTCTGTGGGTATAATGCAAATATTTCTAGTGGGTACAATTCAGACTTTTTATTCGTGGTGCTCGTTTAAGAAAATGTCTGAATGGCTACCATTCAGAATGGATACAATTCAGGATTTTGTGGGTATTATGATAATGGATACAAATCAGACTTTTTATTTGTAATGCGTGTTTAAGAAAATGTCTGAATGGCTACCATTCAGAATGGATACAATTCAGGATTTTGTGGATATAATTCAAATATTTCTAGTGGATACAAATCAGGATTTTTGCTATAGTCGTTTATTTGAAAACTGTCTGAATGGCTACCATTCAGAATGGATACAATTCAGGATTTTGTGGGTATTATGATAATGGATACAATTCAGACTTTTTATTCGTGGTGCTCGTTTAAGAAAATGTCTGAATGGCTGCCATTCAGAATGGATACAATTCAGCTCCCCCGATTCTGTGGGTATAATGCAAATATTTCTAGTGGGTACAATTCAGACTTTTTGTTCGTGGTGCTCGTTTAAGAAAATGTCTGAATGGCTACCATTCAGAATGGATAAAATTCAGGATTTTGTGGGTATTATGATAATGGATACAAATCAGACTTTTTATTTGTAATGCGTGTTTAAGAAAATGTCTGAATGGCTACCATTCAGAATGGATACAATTCAGGATTTTGTGGATATAATGCAAATATTTCAGTGGATACAAATCAGGATTTTTGTTAAAGTCGTTTATTTGAAAACTGTCTGAATGGCTACCATTCAGAATGGATACAATTCAGGATTTTGTGGGTATTATGATAATGGATACAATTCAGACTTTTTATTCGTGGTGCTCGTTTAAGAAAATGTCTGAATGGCTGCCATTCAGAATGGATACAATTCAGCTCCCCCGTATTAATCACAACTTGTGAATGTGAGGAATGCCAGGCCTCCACCGTGGTTCGGATCCCACGTTAAACTGTAGGTCCTCTATTTCATCTCACAATCACCCTACCATTACACATTAGTGTAAGTGCGTATAACCCGAACGGGTAGTAAGACGCGGTGCTAATAATAATAATAGTAATAATAATATTTCCCTTTAATATAGGTATGTTTTAAACTATGGGATTTGTTTGAAAATTTGGATTAAATAGCTTCATTCATTATAATTATGGCGTGTATGGACTTGATCGATCTGTAGCTTGGTTTGCAGAAAGATTAGCCAGTACTAATGTACTATTGCCTAGGGGACGCCCGAATGTACTAATTGTACATTCGTTTCATGAAGGCTCTTTCCATGTCTTGATGATGATGGGTTAAAGCCAATTAATATCTTAAATCCAACTATTCAAACCTTTGGGACTATGGGAATTATTCCCCTTTCAAGAAATATTGTTTGGTACTAGCTGTGAATCAAACCCAGGATCTATAGGCTAGCAGCCAGGGCCTTTGGCCACTACACCACGAGGCCGATTGTTGAATTTATATGATTGACAGTTTATTCAGGTTTTCAATATTTTTATTTATTAATCTTGTTTTCATAATTTACATAGCTCTAAGCCATACCAAAACTAAATATGGTTCAAATCCACTATTTCATGAAGCATAATCTTAGAAAACATGTGAATAAAATAGATTTACTTTACTGCATCAATTCTTTTCATAGAAAATAGAAATTTTAACCAAATGTTAACATTTTTCCTGTAATGCAATCATTATTTAAACATTCAGTTAAGTAGTTAGATGGTAAATTAATTATGAGTGTGCAAAGCCCACTTTTTCAATTCATAGTTAAGTCACATTGAATATATGAAATATTATCAGAGCAAAATCAAAGTTCTAATATTAAAAAAAAAAAAAAGTTGAATACTGGAACAAAAAATTACATGGTTCATATTTAAATAACTTCAGGTACCCTATTAAATATAATCAACAAAATGTTAAACGATTCAAATATTTTGTCCTAAGCTATTGAATTACCGTTAAGTTACATTAGTTTGTAACATTAATTTGTGATATACTTAAAATCACAAAATGACAAAAGTTGAATATAAATGCGCATTTTAACCTAAAATAATTGTATTGGTTAAGCTTTATAATTTTCATATTCAGAATTTTACTTTAGAATCAAAGTCAAAGATTACAAATATTCGAAGCTGAGTCACAGTTTTAGAAGTTTCACACACCTCTAATATTTTATTAAAAATAGTAGTCTATTATGTTTAGAAAATAAAATAAATATTATATTGTGGATATATTTAAGTAATGGTTTAGGGTCTGGTTGCTATGTTGGTCTATTATGTTGGACTACGCCACCAATAACCACTAAAAGAGCTTTTAAACATATTCAAAATTTGAATAAACACTTAAACAATTTTATCTCCAGTACAGGCACACAAACAATTTCGAAGGTCTGGTTTGCGATTAAAGGGAGAGTCAAGGTTCGAATCCTGGCCAGGTGTACCAAACTGATTTTTCCTAAATGGTTTCTAGCCCTTCCTCCAAGAAAATTTTTAAATCCTACTTTTTTCATATTTTTTTCCATGGGTTTTAATATGTGAATAAGACAGGTAATAATAATCACTAAAGAACAACATAGTGTTTAGTAAATTAATGTGGGGAAAATGTTTTTCCTCAGATTGAGAGAAGCTGACAAGAAGACTGTGTTCTCTGTGTTGAAAAAGAGTGAACGAGACAAGAAGAAGCTCCTGGAGACTGTCTTGAAACAATTGAGACAGCTGGCTCAAACAGCTCAGCAGTGATAGTTCCCTCCCTAGACATTAGATGTCTACATAGTCATTGTGTCAACCAATTCCTCAAATGTCACAATTTGACCCAAGTAACTCTTTAACTTTAATATTTTTAAAATAATTGCTCAGGAAAATGGCAAAACTGTTACTGATAGTTATTTAATCCATGTGTATCACACACAAAGTGATATATGATTGTTGTCTAGAGGATCAGCCTGATAACAGAATCAAATTCAACTAAGGGAAAAATGACAACCCGGAGTTGAACCTTAGATCTTTGGATTTACGCGCCAACTGAGCCAATCTAGTTTATATCGCAACTCGGGCCACTCTTTATTAGTGAGTGATCCTAGATATTAGTTAAAGAAGGATGGCTCTGGGGTAGAACATTGGCGTACAAAGCCAAAGGTCCTGGTTTCGATTCCTCTGTTCATGTTATCACTACTCACTTATTTGAATATTGCTGATTTTTAATTTAAATGCAATTGTACACCTATCTTTAGTATTTGTAGATTTATCTCAAAGAAATGCAATTCTCTCCATGACTTTAAAGTGATTAGGTGGTTTTGAATCTGTTGAAAGTTGAACAAATTTTACAACCTTTAAACTTCAAATATCAATTAATTACTGCCATTATATTTGTATCTCTCTGCCTCTTCTCACTCCCTAGCAACGAGCTGTAGAGGGAAACGAACTGTTACTAGGGGTGTCCTCACAAGGAAAACTTGTGTGTTGGGAAGAATGAGTTTCAGGGGACAGGGACCTAGAATAGTTTGGTGTTAACGAACTAGTTTGAGCCAACATTTGTTTATCAAGACCTAAAAATATCATGTTAGTATTTGTTCTCACCTATTGTAGAGTATTATAATTATGTAAATTTAGGCAATTTCATGACACATACTTTTTATGTGCCAATAAATTTGTTGTCGATGTATGAAATAAATAATTCACTGGGCTAAATACTGGTTAAAAGTGGGTTGGTTAATTATTTGATATTTATTGCTAAATTAAATAACTCTAAGACCTCAAAATGATTATTATTTACTATCACTGCCTAGTTTTTGTTTGTTTTTATTGAATATGAAATGAATCAAGGCCTACAGTAAGATTTTAGGAATAGCAAGAAAGTATCTTTTGGCTACTTGATGAATACTTTTTATAACCTTTAAAAGCCAAAGCACCCACAATACTTGCAAATCATTATTTACAATCATGGGATACTATCATAAATAAACTTGGTTGATTCTCTGGATTTAACTTTTAACTTCCAAATATGTCTTAATATTTTAAATTTGCCTAAACCTAGCTCTTTTTCTTGTACTTACGATGATATTTTGCTGAGCTATTATGAATCTTTCTTGGAAACAGGGATATTCTCCACTTATTGTGAGACAGAGTCTGTAATGACATGTATGGTACCCGCTTCAGTGACCACTTGGTCCAAGACGTCGCTCTCGCAATAGACTGGATTGCCGATCACAAGGAGATCAGGGTTTGAATCTGTAGGGTGTATTGAGGGTGATTTTCCCCAAATGGTTCTCCATTCTCCTGCCACACAATTGCAGGAACACTTCCTCTAAATTCAACCTTCCGTATCCCTAACAGATTAGCGGAATTAGTAAATATGTTTATAACCTGAACGGGTAGTGACTCAAAGTAACATTTTTTTTAACACAGTAAAATGTTCTCATGTTAACCACACAGTAATATATTTCTACTACTTAATGTTTTTTTCATACCAAAATCATACTATTTGCTTACTGCCCAAAACATGTACATAGTAACTATTTTATACTGTGGGCAAGATTGTTTAAAGCACTGATTCTCAAAGGGTGTGCAGGTTTATGATGCTACACAGCATTGGTCCCATAAGTATACAACGAAAATGTGACGAAATTTATTATTTTTTGTTACAAATATTGCACTAAAAACTATTTTGTTTTATTTAATATTAATTTATTGTTTTTTCAGTCAATTTTTAGTCACAAAAGAGAATATATTATTTTCAATATGCCTACAACTAAGAATAAAGACTTTTTCTTGGCTAGGTTGCTGCAAAATAATAAGTATTAGGGATGTACGATAACCAATTTTTCAATTCAAGGCAAAAATATAAAAAAGTATTGAGACATGAGAACGAGACAAGAAAACGTCCTTTGAAAGCACAAAAAATGTAAATTATGTTTATTAAAGTAAATATATAGTGTATAGAGTTCCTTTTTGACATTTGAGCTGGTGCTTGCTTTAGATTGTCTTATATGCATTCAAACACTTGAGATATAACTAATACACATTTTAAATGCAATTAATAAAATAGAATTAGGCTCTTGGCCTGATGAAGCTGTCTGTGACAGTGAAAGCTTGTTCTAAAAATGTGTTTGTGTGTTTTATAGTGTTCTATCTAAACAATTTCTACTCCAGTATCACCAAGGTAGTGTGCTGGCTATCCCTCCTAATTTAAACCATGATTTAGCCTAGTGCTCTATTCCAAATAACATAAAATAGAATTAGGTAATTATGATGAACACCATTTATAATTTAAGTTTATAGTGTAAAAGCTTATATTGTCAAAGTTTGGTATTGAAAATAATATTTATAACAAAAACATTTCTTAATAAAGGTTGTTTTTTTTGGGGTAAATTGTAGCCTATTTTTGTGTTATATCGGGACTATTGGAAATAATAAATTCCCGGTTTGGTTTTTTAATTGCTTAGGGCCATTATTTGCTTTTTTTTTTAATTTCTCAAATTTTCAAGATTCATTTTTTAACTTTAGAGAATTTTCTTGAATTTTCGAGTCTTGCACGTCCCTAATGGGTATAGTTCAAAGGGTGATAAAAACTGAGAAACACTTGATTTAAAGTAAAGTACATTCACCACCTGAGTTTACTTAGATGACAGCTCCAAAAGTTACTGGAAATAGTTCCTAATGTGTCTGACACTTTGGATAGCTGTAATGAAAACATATGGTAATGTATGAATGTTACAGTTAACCACATTAATTTAGGCCAATCCGATATTCTTTATATCTATTTAAGGTCAGGCACAAATCTTATCTTTTCCTTTATGCCACTTAAAAAGAATATTTTCATAGCACTTTCACAAAAGGTCTAATGAATTTAGCTTCAAAATGGTGACCAAAGAATTTAAACCATGTGATTAATCATGACGCAAACAAGTTCTTTACAATGTGCACCCACATAGTGGATAAAAATATTTTATTCAGTTAAATATTTAGAAATACAATAAAATTATCATAAAATTACAAGTATTTTCTCTTTTACAAGTAAATATGATGCCTGTATTAAAAGATATTTTAATGTATGCACTATATTACACATCATAGAAAACATTCCAAAATAAAAAATAAGTACTTTTAATTACTATGTTTAAAATATTGTTTTGGGTTAGATAAAAAAATATGATCAAAAGTAATGAAATAGTGTGAGAAAACATAAGTTAACTTTATTTTAAATGTAAAATATAACATGTAATTAAAAAACTTATCATTTATAACCAAACTTTTACAAGTGTCGGCAACCCGAAACCTAAACGGGTGATTTTTCAACTGTTATTCAGGTAAATAGCTGTGGTGAACACTGAACAGACTTTATTTTGTCTTCAAACATTACCCATTTCTTTGAGAAATTTGGTTGTAATCCTGATTAGCTTTATGTTTCTTAGTATTGCCAAGGCACTCGAGATATGAACTATTCAATGATTAATATAACTGCAGTCCCATTTTCTGATAACCCTTATTTTGTGAAAAATAAGGAATATTTTGAATGTCTCTTACTAAGCTGTTTATTTTAAGTATGTCCATTTAGTGCACAAATGTATCATCCATACTATTTAATTGTTCTCGATAAAAACAGGATTCCTAAATTTGCAAGAGTAATTTGTAGACCAGGTTAGTTGCATACTAATTGCTAATCAACTTCAAATGAACTGATAAAATGTAAATATGTATTGTATTGTATTATATTATATTATCACTCTGTACAGCTCTTGTGATTACATTAAGAACTAACACATTGATCAATTATATCCCCATTGTGTGGATGTCACATGTAAATAGAGTAATTTAATATTGTTATTTAATTTAATACTATTTTTCTTTTTGCTACTTAATTTATCTAGAAGAGTTGAATGTATCAATAAAAGGCTGCTAATAATGAATGTAATTTTTATTTTTCACATTGATAGTATTTATGTGTGTAGGAGCTTGGGAATTTTTCTTTCGAGTTGAGTATTTTTATAAAGCTCCCAAGTTTGATTATAGTCATAATTTTAAAATTTTGAGTATATATTTGTTTGTTTTTAACCCTTTGAGTGCCAACGTCGCTCAGAGCGATGCACAAAATATCTGCTAAACTTGCCAGCGTCGCTCACAGCGATCCCATGTTTTCGAGCTCTTAGTTCAGTATTAAGTCAACAGATAGGGTAGATTTTATTTCCACTGCATTCTCGTATGTTCAAGCTACTTTTATTTGTCTTTGCGATATATCGAACCTGAAAATTATTTTATAACTTTTTACTTTATGAGTTTTATCTTTGGCCTTGTTTGTAAACATGGCTACTAAGAGGAAAGCTGTGATTCAAGACACAGAAATACTTGCAATATTTATTGACAGCTCAACCCAGAGTGATCAGTTTGTTTGCGATTCTGAAAGCAGTGATTCTGAATTTGTAAATAATGAAACTGAACAGGAATTTTATTCTAGTTAAAGTGAAAGATCGGAACCAGTAGGAGTGACAGCTGTCATTGATAACACGAGTATGAATGCTAGTTATTCCTAAAGGGATTAAATAAATCTTGAAGATCAGGATAATCTACCCCAACCTCTTCATATTTATGCAAAAGTACCAGGTTTGAAGTCCCCTCATCGTCCCCTTCTGATTCCAACCCAATTATTTATTTTAGACTATTTTACTATAACCCTGCTAAGGTTGATGGTCACTGAAACAGCTGCTATGCATAACCCAATTTTAGCATAAAATCTAAAGTTAGTTTTTTTTGTAAATTTTGTCATTTACTCAGTTTTTTATGTTCTTTTCAGTGATTTATTCTATTTTAATCTATTTAAATTTTCAATGCTTAAAAATTAATGTTTAATAAAACAATAAAAAAAATTTTTTTAATATCTTGGCTAGTGATTTTTTTATTATATTTAAAAATTAAAAAAGTATATGTATAATTATATCATTGGATTGGCAAGCATGTTAGCTAGTTTATGTAAAAATTTGAGTGCAAGAAGTTTAAAGACTAATGAGTTATTAAAATTTAAACAAACTCCTGCATTTTTCAGGAAAATAGCTTGGCACTTTTAGCACATTTTTTTGTCATTTCTCTTGGCACTCAAAGGGTTAAAGTAAAATAGTATATTTATAATCTCACCCTTCAAAACAAACATAAAATGTAGATAATACATCTTTTAAATGTGGGATTTTAAAAATATGAAAACAACACATGTTCTTAAAATAAGAATGACAATCGTTTTTATAACTAGTTATTACTTTTAAAAAAAAAATGATTAAAATAACTACAACACTCAAATAAAAATATAATAGAAAAAATAATCAAAATGGTTGCAAAACTCGTGTCTTTATAGACATTACAATTACACTAACAATTTACAACAAAAAAAAGTTCATATAATTGATATTTTAATGAGCTAATATTTACCTAAAATAACCTTCCACAACTTTAATTACCCCATAGGAAAAACATAAGAATCACAAGAAGTTAGAAATTTTAAATATCTTATATTTAATTTAAAACTCCTTAATATAATAATCTTTTGACCTTTTTTTTTAAGCATCACGTCTTACTGCCCATTCGGTTTATATGCTTATGTACTAATTACACTAATGATTTAGAGATTAGGAAGGTTTTGAGAGGAAGTGCACCCACATTTGAGTGGAAAGCCATTTAGGGGGGAAAAAAACCTCAGTGCACTCGACTGGGATCGAACTCCAGTCTTCCCGTCTTCGACAGTCTAGTCTGAACACGAGAATAGTGCGTTAGATCATGCAGCCACCGAAGCGGGTTTCACCATACTAAATTTCATTCCACACTCTTCCACTTCCTCGGCAAACATCATTGCTTTCATTTTCTCCTCACCGTTTCCTCCTTGATACTATATGCATGATCATTTGCATCACCAATAGTAGTAGTATTGGTGAGAGGGCACTCCCCTGCTTGACTCTATGTTTTAATTGGAACCACTCCGTCTTTACACAACTCACATTATTATCATATCATACATATTCTTTACTCTTCTAGCCACTCCTCATTCTACTACACCCTCCTCCTTTATTTTCCAGACTTTCTTCCAATTCACACTAAAATATTCTTTTTATACAGCCATGAATGCCATTGACAAATCCTTTCCAAACTCTTATCTCTCCAGCTATTTTATTCCAGATATTAAATCTATCGTCAACCTCCTCCCTCTATCTTTCCTCTACGTTTTTCCTCGTTCTCCTTTCCAGAAGCTTTTCATACATTTTTGCGCATTGACAAATCAGTGTTATGCCTCTATAATTTTCCCACCTTTTCCTATCCCCTTTCTTGAATATTGTTAGTATAATACCTTTCGTCCAATGCTCTGGCACTTTCTTCTCCCTCCACACTGCCCTTACTACTCTGTACCACCACTGTAGACCCATTTATCCTGCTGCCATTATCATTATCACTGTGAGTTCATCCACTCCTGGTGCCTTTCCCTTCCTAATCCTTTTCTACATCCTTCCTGGTTAACTATACTGCTTCCTTCTCCATCTCTCCGTTCATTTATTCTTCTTATTCCTCCTCCTCTACCAATCCTTTCCCCTCAGGGTTCAATAATCTATCAAAATATGGTTTCTACAGTTTATCTCCTCGTCCCTCTCCTTTATCCCTCCTTTTTAATCCATCATTCTGACCTCTCTCCTACTTCCCCTCCTTTGGTTCACTTGACTATACAATACTTTCTTGCTCCCTTCCACATCAGTCTGTAACACTCATGTCCACTCTTCTATTCAGGTTTTCTCCCTTCTCTTACTCTCTTCTTTGATGGTGATGACAAGGCAGAGAACAATACCAAGAAAGAAAGATGATAGCGCTGGATGGAGTTGACTTAAAAGAAGCAAAGATCGTAAAGTATCTTGGTAGTGTGATTAAGGCAAAAGGGGGCAGCAGAGACGATAAAGAGAGAGGAGAGCAACAGGAAGAGGTTTTCGACAAGTCCGTATGAGACCTACTACGGAAAAGAGAAGTGCCCCTGGGCCTGGATTCACTAACGGGAGCAAATAGTTGTGCCGGCGCAAGTTTGAAAGATGTGCCCAAATCCCTATTCACTAAAAGAAGCAGGCGCAATTTAAGAGCAAAGTTGCTCCTTTTATTTGCCACCACTCAAGAGTAGGCACAACTATTAAAATCATGATTGTCACTTCAATAAATTTAAACGGCGGCATATTATCGTTATGGCTTAAAATACAATAATTAGTTAACTGTAATCTAATTAATAATAAAGAAATTAAAATAACATACATCTGTTGAGCACAACATGTGTTTTAATTTAGATAGTGGTAACAAAGCAATTACTTACCTTTTATTGTTGAAATTTTACATTCAAACAACGCAATGGCATTTCTTGCATTATTACAAAACAAAACCACGAACTGTGTAATCTTTGTCTGGATCCAAAGAGGTTTGTATTCCTCAAAGTCCAAAGACATCTCGTCACTAAATATGGCTGTTAGCATAGCTTTAAATAAGTTTTAAAGTTTCTATAAATGTTTTATTAATGGAACTTAAGCTTTAAACTAATAATATTAATAAATACTAAATAATGTACTAATATTGTTTTTGTAAAGCACCCAGAAAGATGCAGCTTCTAATTTTATTGCTAGTTTACGAGTAAAATATTTTGAAATCTTTGTATTTACTGTCATTTTCATTAGAGATTTAAAATAAAGTAGCCTTGGCTTTGAAAGTAAATTCTTCACAAGGATTGGTCGAAAAGAGCGAAAATGATGACGTTTATGGTGACGTCACCATAATCTTGTCACCAGTTTGTGCCTTGTTTAGTGAATACGGAAATGGAGCAAATGATAAGGCGCATCTTTGGGCGTATCTTGGGTGCAAAGTTGCGCCATTTCTAGACTTGCGCTGGAGTAGAATTGCACTCATTAGTGAATACAGGCCCTGAACTGTAAGTGTTTTATAGAACATGTTTTATACCCATAGTTACGTATGCAACGGAAACTTGGACTTTGGATAAAGGAGAAACAAAGATAAGTGGAGATCAAGGGAATGAAGTTTTTGAGGAGCATGCTAGCTGTCACCAGATGAGATAAGATTAGGAATTAAGATGTACGGTCAAGAGTTGGCATACATGATATAGTTGAAGCAAGAATGAGATGGTATGGGCATGTAATGAGGATGGAGGGGGAGAGTATTCCAAGAAGATTAGTGGATATGAAGTATGAAGGGAACAGACCACAATAGAGACCAAGGAGGAGCTGGAAGAAACAGATGGCAGTAAGTGTGCAAGTGAGAGGAGAGTGGAAGAGAGTTCAGGAGGAAGAATGGTGGAAGGACAGAGGGAGGTGGAGGCATTTTACTAAACGAACCCAGCCACAGGCTGGAAACAGTTTGTCACCTTAGAATGCAAGTGTTCTATGTCCAATTTTTCACTTTTGTGTAAAAGAGCATTGAAGTTTGACCTTGTGTATAAAACCAATGTTACTAGATGACAACTCCAATTTGTATCTTCTTAAGTAATTAATAGTCTCGGTTTCACCGCAGGTTAAAAATATGCATTTTAAATAAACGTAAACACCAAATATCTCAAATTTAACCATTTTGGAGATAAAACACTTGCATTCTCGGGTGCTGAGTTGATGATGATGATGATGATGAAGAAGAACACTTCTGTTCTAATTCCATTCCTCTATGCGCATGAGTTTTATATGAGCCCTCACTAGAAATTTATTTCAATTACAATTTTTCAATGCTTATAAAAGTTGATATTCATACTTAAAAATGCAAAATAAGATGGTTAAAATATTATTTTTAGTAGACAGTATGAAATAGTATTTAAATATGGTAAACTAATTATTGCAATGTTGATCAACGCTGATTTTAAACAGGTTAATCAACATCATTCTATAACTAAATAGTAACTAATGCTAGTTTTGTCGTTGAACATATTAATACAAGTTTTAAATAACTAAGGTTCTCAAACAATCAATATCTATTCTCAATGTTAGATTTATTTTTAATTGAAATTTTAATTTTAGAGAGGGACCATGTAAAAATAGTAGAAATTATGATTATTCAAGTATTTAATGATCTGTTTAGCTATTTAACTATCATTGCCTTGTCTTGGCAATACAACTTCAATAAGAGGATAATTCAAAATGGACGAAAATATTGAATTAGTTTACTGTTCGAAAGTAGTTTTAGAATCTATTACTTATTTTTATGAAATTTGATACTAATTTTAACAATGTTTTTTAAGTTACAGAATGAATTGTAAGTGAAATTGCCGATACTATCTAAATTAAATAGATCATACTTAAGATTGTGTTTTTTAAAATTGATTAGTACATACATCAAAAGAAAGTTCGAAAATGACAAGAATGACAAGCCCACAAAACCTTTGATCTCGATCCCGAGCATTAATGACAATCTCGGCTTGAAGCTCTAAATCTGAATACTCACAAAACCCTAGTAGTCTTTTAAAGTGTCCAGTAGTTGTGTGTGAAACTTTTTTTTTTTTTTGCTGTTATATACACTCCTTTTACCTCTAAAAGTAGCAAGCTTACCTTCTTACCTTACATGATAGGGTCATAGTACTATTTGTCAAGGAATGACTTGTTACCTTTCAGGGTAAACAAAGTGTAATTACAATCAATGTTTATAAATAAAACATCTGTAATAATTGAATTACATTTTATAATAAATCAATTTAACAACTGATCATTATTTTGATAAGAAATGAAATTACATTTAATTCATGATATTTTTAGTATATTTGTACATCTAGTACACTTATTATTAAGAATAAATACATTATGTTGACCTGCTTTGAAGGCTGCATGGTCTAAAGTGTCATTCTCGCAATAGACTATACTCCCGATGACAGGAAGAACAAGAGTTAGAATCCCGATTGAGTGTACTGAGGCTAGTTTTTCCTAAATGGTTTTCCACTCTGTACATGCAAATGCAGGTAAACTTCCTCTAAATTCTACCTTCTTCATCCTTAACTCATTACCGTAATTAGGACATACTTGTATAGCCTTAACAGGTAGTAAAATGCGTTGCTAAGAAAAAATATTTTGTTAACTGGTATATATAGATTATATTACTTAAATAGAAACATAATTATTGTTAGTAATATATTATTTAAATATGCCAGGAATACCATGAAAGAGATGGAAAGAGCAGAATACAGCAAGTGTGCGAGTGAGAGGTAAGGAAAGGGGAAGATGGGGACATATATTACTAAACTGACCCGCATCAGCCTAAACAGTTTATGGTGATTGTGATGTATTATGATTAATAATTTTTTTTCTCATTTATTTATCAAATGACCAGATTTGTTAAATATCTTTGCTGTAAACTGTTTTCAATAGCAATCATATCTTTTATCAACATAAAAACCATAAAATACCCGCATCTGTAGGAGCAAGAACTGAAATCCAAAGATTCTTTATACCCTTATTTTGGTTGGAAAAACACTTTAGAAAATTCAAAAATATTTCTTTCCGGCCAACATTGATTTTTCTATTTTATTTGTGTTATTTTATAAGTATTGATAATATCTATCAAGAATGACAGCTGCAGATAACATGACTTATGTATGAATATATTAAATTATGGTGTTATAATAAATATTTGGAAGAAGGAAGAGAAAAGGTGGACAGAAAACATATAAAAGCCATATTGAACACAATATGGCTTTCACAATAAAAAGAAGAACACAATTCACACTTTACATTGCTGCCACTGGACAGAGGTAATGGTTGCCTCTTCAATAAAATCGATCGTCACCGCCCAATCCCCCGACCTAGGTTTCATTCTATCGGAACTCATCAGGGAGGAGTGTGAAACGGCAACACAATTTCCTAAAAATGGAAACAAAAAAAAAACACAAAAGGAAGAATAGTAATAGTGCTGCAGGAAGGGTTAGACATAACAAAACTTTTTTTCTCAATAAAACATTTATTTGATACAAGATACTCAAGTCACAAAAAAAATTACTTGCTCTCTAAGTATTCTGCAACTATTTTTTTTTTTTTCATATCTAAATTTAATATAGGAAAAAACATGGCACAACATTCAATCATTGTAAATTTACAAGGCCATATGGAAATTGTCAAAGGTTTACATATTTTTTAAATAAAATTTAACTCATCTCTTTAATGTCATGTATGTGCATGTGAGCTCTGGTGAAAAAACTTGAAATATGAGAAAAGTAGAGTGAAATAATGAGTGTTTTCAGACAAGGGGTGTATAAAATCCACTATTCTAATTTGAAATGAAGGTGAATATACTATTGCATATGTCTGGGCCATACCAAATTTGGATATTTTTTTAAATTTAAATTGAAAAAATATATTTTATAGCCTTCGAACTCTATACATCAAAATAATATTTAAAATGTTTTATTTTAAATATCTTATAAGAGATTTCGACCTAAACTGATAAATCAAAACATGGGACCGACAGCTTTACTTCCTCTCCAAAGTAAGTTGTGCTAAGGATTTTTATTGCTCAAGAAATCTGTCGACTTCGGGGACCTCATTGGGTCCCGAGGCGAGCACTTTATCCCAAAACCACCGAGGTAGAAATTGTAAAAATATTTTTATCAGAGCTTTGTATTTGTCGAGGCCATATTATTATATTTTTTTAATCAGAATTAAATAATTTCTAAGATTTGCACATCCCTAATTTAGTTACCTACCCTAATTACATCACATCCATATTGACAGTAGACAGCAGTGAACTTTACTGAGTACAAGAAAAAATATGACACCCGGACGTTTTGAACCCTAGTTGTCCGGCTTTATGTGCCGACTGCTCCGTGTAAGGGTGTCATTGTTATATATTTATGCAATAACTACCAGAATATTATCCTAGAAACATGTTAGTTTAAACACAACATGGCTTTCATAGTAAAAAGAGGAAAAGAGTTTTTTATTTTTATTAATGCAATTTTCACTGTATATTTGAGTGTACTTTCATTTATAGATGTGCTCCCTGAATATCACATATCATGTAATAAAATAAAAATAGCCTCACCACAGCACTAGATAACTACTTCCACCTTGCTGAAAAGCAAAGCTGCACAAGTCACATCTAGAGATAAATAAATGCTTTCAAAAACTTTGGAAGCGTAGGCCTATCCTGAATGAGAAATGTCTATTCAACACGTTCTATGTCTTAAATATTTGTTGGAACGCTTTAGCACTGGTTATTATACATTTTCATTTATACTAGGGCAAACATACACAGACTTAAGGTTATTAATTTACCAATTAGTGAAAGGGAATAAGTTAAAGACAAACCCAATAATCTTTTCTAGAGTTAAAACCTTCATTTAACATCCGAATCTCACATCCATTTCTTAGAAAACATGATGAGTGTAAAAGGTTAATTTACACCATTTTTTCCTTTAATTATTTTGTTCACATTAATGGTCTGGGGTTTGTTTTTCCAACACTGTTGTAGGGCTAAACCACTAGCAATCATCATATTATTTCTAAAAAAAAAAAACTACTCAGATTCAAAATTAGAATTTTTTTTTTCAAATTTATAATATCCATAAGGATTATAGCGATTTGAAGATTTAAAGGACCCATCCCTAAAATAAATCAAATTTTAAAATTATACATTTTCAGCTCAGACAATTCATTTGCAATTCTAATCACTAATTAAAATCTATGTTGAGCAAATAAATTCAACAATTAATTAGTTCGTTAAATGGTATCTGAACTCACCATTTTTTTTAGCACCGCATCTTACTACCTGTTCAGTTTATCCGCATATGTACTAAATACACTAATGAGTTGAGGATGAGGAAGGTTGAATTCAGAGGAACTGTACCCACAGTGGTGTGGAAGGAGAGTGGGAAACCATTCAGGAGAAACAACCCACAGTTCACTCGACCAAGATTCAAACACAGATCCTTGCAACATCAACACATAGCTTTTTAGTAATACATTTTCAACAAGCTTAGTCAACCATATTTATACTAAATAAAATATTTAGTTCTATAAAGCATGTTACAGTAGCCCCATGACTTCTTTGGTGCTGACTGACAGTTCACAGCTCACTTCTGACAATCAACATTTAGGTATATACCTAAATTTTGACTATCAGAAGTGACAGCTGATAAACATATGTTTTTGCGGATCATATGGTTCAGCGTAGCAATACATAATTTGGTCTGGTAACTTTTCAAAGCCATCAGCTGTCAGCTGTGAGCTGTCAGTCAGCACCAAAGAAGTCATGGGGCTACTGTAGCTGCCACAAGGAAAAACAAGATTAGGAATGGAGTTATCCGGGAAAAAGGAGAACATGAGAGGATAGAGGAAACAAGACTGAGATGGTATGGACATGTAATGAGAATGGAGAAGGAGAGGATACCAAAGAAAAAGTTGGAAATGAAGTATATTGGAAAAAACCTGTAAGGGAGGCCAAGAAAGAGATGGGAGGAGCAAATAACAAAGTGTTCAAGTGAGCGGAGAAGAATGGAAGAAATTAAAGAAGGAAGAATGGTGGAAAGAGAGAAGAACATGGAAGCATTTTTACTAAAGTAACCCAACCACAGACTGGAAACAAGTTTATTATAATGATGATGATCCCTATAAAAATGTAATAGTGTTATTATATTCTTTGTCACTCCCAGTGTGACAATTGTGAGAAAATAAAACTAAGAAAAAACAGTTATCTGCTTGACATGGAATTATATTTATAAACCAAAATATAATATACAAACAAATTATGGAGAAATCAACTTAAAACAGTGTCCAATTTTCCATGTTATAGACATAATTGTCTGCTTAATGAAATAATATTGGTTTTAGTGAACATAACATTTCCCTGTAAATCTAAAAAATATATGAGAGGAAAATCTTTGGTAGACCAATATAACTTAACTGTGAACATTTTTATAGTAAAATATGAACCCCTTGAAGAAATATTAAACAAAAACATTGATGCTATTAAAAGATGCAGGGCTTATCTCTAACGCATATCTTTAATATTGTATTGAATGCTGAAGAAAACACACTGATCCTCTTGGTTTTAACTTGGAGCTATAAATTGTGGATGACCAAAAACATAAGTGTTCATATTTTATTAGATATTACAAAAAAAATAACCAACAATAATTATTGCTTCATACAACGAAGTACCGGTAGTCTTACAACTGAGCTATATTACAAGTTCCCACAGTTAAAGGGTGAATGCAAACAACCAACAGTCAATAATTCTCTCCTAGAATGCTCTTTTTATAAATGTCTTGAGGAATTAAAGATGGGGAGAGACTGTTCACAATTGGGAACAGTTCAAAGTGATTTTATTTTTTCACCGCATCTTACTACCTGCACAGGTTATACACTTATATACCAATTACTCTAGCGGTTTTAGGGACGAGGGTTATATTTATAGGAAGTGTACCTGCATTTGCATGGAGGGAGAGTGGAAAACCATATTCTTGGAAAAACTTAACTCGGTACACCCGAAGATTCAAACCTCAATCTACCCGTCATCGGCAGTCTAGTCCTCCGTGAAAGTAACGCCTTAGACCATGCGGCCACCAAAGTGGGTCAAAGTGATTCATTTCACAGAAATGAGCATTTAATTTATCTAGTTCAATAGTTATCAAACTAGATTTTGTTCAGTTGTTCACCATTTGATAACTTACACCCTTGTCAGGGATACAATTATATTTATTGGGACAATGATTATTATTGGTTGGGGCAGAGGAGAATGGGTAGAGATGGCTTTGCTGAACAAGCGTGAAGTCAAATAATGAACACTACTCTCTACTAAACTCTGCCATAGCAACTCATGGTGAAAATCTAAGAATTCACTTTGAGCTGGAAAACACTGAGAAAGTAGACTATGTATGAATAATTTAGTTGAAGATCGTCATTCACTATTGTTCGGAACTACACATTTATAAACTGTGGCATATATCTATAGGTTTTATCTATAAAATTTGTGATGGATTAAATAGCAAAGCTATTATATTTGTGACTTACAGTTATAGCCGCATCTAAATATCATATCTTTTGAATTGAAAAATGACACCTGGACACGGGACTCAAACCTGTAACCTTTGGCTTATTATGCCAATGTTCTACCACTGAGCTATCAAGAAATTGTCCTATGCCCATGGTAATTCTCCACTCATCTTTTAAGGCAGAGTCTATGATGGACATGTGATATGACTGGGTTTTTTTTTTACATTCACACTCCAGCTGCAGAGTTATATTTATTTTTGGTTGTCAACATTACAGAGTATTTTACAGCTACTAGGTACTGGTTTATTATTAAAAAAATTAAGATAGAATAGTTGTATTTATATAAAACACTATGTTGTTGCCAAACTATTTGTATGTAGAAATTCTAGCTTGACAAGATATTGAAATATTTTGAGATCGGAGTGCCAAAAAACATGAGTGAGAATTTTTTATTTTTTTCCCCCCAAAAAGGTACTCACTGATTTTGAATGTTTGATGCTAATATTGGTTCATCTCTACATACAATACTTCAAAACAAACAACCCTTATTTTGTGTACATTTAATGAATTGCTTGTATTTGGCTGAATGACAAGTTGACTCAGATAGTAAAA
The DNA here is from genome assembly GCA_033556935.1 of Timema podura. Lineage (NCBI taxonomy): Eukaryota > Metazoa > Arthropoda > Insecta > Phasmatodea > Timematidae > Timema > Timema podura. The sequence goes on from JAVRXN010000009.1 coordinate 113,636,151, forward strand.
ACATCAACATCTAAATGAACACATACCAGCTAAAATTAAGTAAATAGATTATGTGAACTATAAATAGTTAGGTCGCCATATCAAGAAACATATCTTGACAGTTTATAAATTCAAAAGATTTACTTTTACTTGTATACCAAGCCAAGGTGTCAACAATGTTGGCAGCCATAAGACAAATATAGTGATATAAGTGAAAAATGACACGAGAATCAAATCAAGGACCTTTGGCTTTGAACACAATACTCTACCATCAAACCACCCTTGTTTGTCTCATAGTCTCTATCTAAGGGCCGCTATTCACTTGGATGAGTGTTAGAGCATTGGTGCACAAATCCAAAGGCCCCAGGTTCAAGCCTCGTGTCAAGTTTATTTTTTCTATTGATTGATTATTATTATTATAGTATCCTGTTTCTGGCAACAAAGAGATGTTTCAGCTAGTGATACAGTTAAATAAATATAGGCCTAGAGAACTTTGCAAATATTGACTATAGGTTACATTTACTTTTAAAAGGTTCTTCCTATGGTTACCTGATTATAGCTATGTGATGTTACAGATTACTATTCAAAAAAGTACATATTTATAAACATATAAGTGCTATTTTTGATATATCTAAACATACAGTAAGGTGTATAATGTTTATGAGGTCAATAAATTCAAAACAGTATGCACCATATTGATAACGGTCATTTGTTGGTGAACTATTAATCTTTAATAAAAGTGCTGCAGAGAGCAATATAATTATTTTTCCTCTTTAACAAACCATTGTCGGTTTTTGAAATATAAGATATCTCACTCATTTTAATACCGCAGGTTCACTAAGATCTTTCAAACTTAAACGTAAAATCAAGTTTGCCAAAAACTCTCTAATTAGCTACACGCTTTAGCTTAACCAAAATGGTAATAATAATAAAAAAAAAAGATATCACATATTTTTCCAAACCACTCGAAACACACAGGGTCTTACACAAATATTGCCACACAACTTGTCGAGTTGTCGAAATAAGGAAGTGAAGGTTTACAGCTAAAACTCACAGTGAATATCAGCACCAATTTCATACACATTTATCGTAGAGATATGCAATTTGAGTTCTTTGTACAAGTTAAGTTAGTTTGATTTAATAAATTAATTTCATATTTTAGACTTTTGTACAAAGTTAGCACTGTCATTTGTCTTAGAATGCCTTCTTGTTTCGTTGTGGAAGAATGGAATCCTTCGCGTAGTTGAATAAAGTCAGAAGACCATATTTTTTGCCTTTTCGTGAAAAATAGTTAGATACCACATCATTATCATCTTTGCCTGAAAGAATAATAAAATAAAACTATTTTGTTATATCTCATATGATGGTTCACACAACAAAATGTATTTAAAAAAAAGGTTTGTTTTTAATCTAAGAGGTTTAGTTGGTTAGGACGACTTGTCTTTTCAAGGTGAATGTGTTTGGAATGAGATATCTAAAAAATGTATGTGGAAAAACTCTTATGGACAGAGTCGGTAATGTATGGGTTCAGTTTTAAAGGGAATCCAATAGGTCAATGTGAAATAAGGGTTTTACATAAGTTTAGGCATGTTGAGAGGATGAGTGTGGATCGAAGCAAATATATGAAGGTAGAGTGTGTGGATCAAAAGGAAGGGGTAGGCCATGTAAGACGTCGCTATATGTTGTAGAAAATATTAAAAGTTTGAAGAATAAAGGAGCATGTATGTCTCGGTATATGGATGTTGACGCAAAGAGAGAGATGTGTGGAGAAAGTTAGTGAGGGTGGATTAAGTACGGAGTTGATTTTTGAGTGACATGCAGTTTCTTGCCTACTCCGTAAGGGAATGGTGTAATTATGAATGAATGTATGTAGTATGTATGTATGTATATGTATATGTATATGTATATGTATATATATATATATGTATGTATGTTTGTCTTTTCAACATTTTAAACACCTTTTGTAACCAACAAGCTAAGGATTAAATAATAATTTGCCTCTAAGTTACAACTGTAAAAAAATGTGAGTTATTGTTTAAAGTAAAATATGAAAATCCGGTTTATTTATTTAGCTAGGTGGGAGTGTGTTGAACACACAAATAATTTCAACTAGAAATGGGATGTTTCCACTCTTTCTTGGATCCATATCTTCAATTTACTTACGGATCTCTAATCAAAATCTTATAAAATACTATTAGTGTAAATGGTCATTTTTTCCCCCCACCAGTATGAATTTTTCATCCCTCAAGTTTGATTATTTTTCACATTTTCTAAATCAACAATAAGTTATACATAATAAATGAATTGTCTGGAGTCTGGTTGTTATATTTGTCTCATAATTACATGCACACACACATATGCTTGAACTCAGCTGTATTTACATCTTTAACAAAATGCCCCCCATACCACTACCCTCACCAAAGAGACCTAAGAGCTCCAAGTGAACATAAAACTAGAAGTTATCAACAATGATATTTTAAAGTAATAAGTTATAACTAGAAGAAGGTACAGGAAATAGGTATATGAACAAACACAATATGGCTTTTACGAGGAAAAGAGGACACGGCTCACACTTTACATTATTGCCATCTATAAATCTGAGTTCCGCTCTATCAGAACTTATCAGGAAAGAGTCTGAAGTGTGCAATGCAACTTCCTGAATGAAGAAACAAAAGAAAAGGTGGGATAAAAATGAAATTTGTAAAAAATAACATGACATAAAGGCCTAAACAGGAACATAAAAGAGTGTCGACATAAGGAACAAAGGAAATGAACAGTGAATGTGAATATTTTTAAAGTTATATGGTAGTTTGTGAAAAAAAAAAATGGTCCATTTATAATAAATGTAAAAACTTTGAATGAATCAACTTACCTAGTAAAGGTCTTGTTTCTGCGACAGTTGGTAGAATATTCTCATTGGCAGATAGGGACACAAAGAGAGTGAATGGCACCAGCCACAAACAAATTGTGAAATAGGAAATCACCTTAAAAAGAGAAACATTTATGTATGTTTAAGGATTTAATAATTGGGAATAAATTATCATTAATAAATAAAAAGGAGCCTCTGTTTACACTTACATTGTTGGTTCCATTATGGTGTTTTTAGCACCGTGCCTTAATACCCTTTTGGGTTATATGCCTATGTACTAATTACACTAATGTATTAGAGATGAGGAAGGTTAAACTCAGAAGAAGTGTGTCCACATTTGCATGGAGGGAGAGTGGAAAACCATTTAGGGGAAAACTCAGTAAATCTGTCTGGGACTGAAACTCAATATCCTATCATCAGCAGTCTAGTCTATTGTGAGAGCAACGCCTAAGACCGTGCGGTCACCAAAGTGGGTCCACTATGGTGTAGGTAGGTTAAAAGATAGGGTCACAGTGTAATCAGTAAGAGCAAACGGAGGGTATAGTGACTAAAAAAAAATAACAAATTCAAGACGGAAAAAATTCTATAATATACCAAGAAATAGTCTAGGTTGCCCTTAATAAATGTGCATACATGTGGGAGTGCATATATCCTGTATATAAGTGCGACTGATAGTGTGCATGCTCAGTAATTATATCCTTGTCAAGTAAAAAATATTATAAATTAATATATTGTTAAAGTGATTTTTCATTTTTATTTATTTGAGGTATTTAGTGCACACTTTCCGAACCAGTTGATTAGTATATCATTACACAAATTATTTAAGCTAACTCAAATCTAGAATAAACATAACATGTTGCCCCGGTCGTTAATTCATCACTGTGAACTGTGAAAGGGAAAACCACATTTCCCCAACGATACATTTTTCGGCCATGCCAGGAATCAAATCCGGGACCCTAAGCTCAGTAGATAGACATGCAACCAACTGAGCATTAAATTGATTATCAAATTATTTATCATCAGTTGAAAACAATAATTTGACAGGAGAACAGTATATTTCTATTTTATCGGCCAAAAATAAATAAATAATTATTTAACAAAACAAATAGAAGCTATTTAAAACAACTAGCATACCTCTGAGAATGAGTAATAAACAGATGCAAAGTATTGAAATGCCAGGTAATGGTTGACAACCAACAAAACAACTGCCCCGAGGAATGCAGGTGAAGTTACGACCACATAAGGAAACGTTTTCAGTATGAACAAGTGTGCGATCTGACTGATAAAACCACACACAACCATGGATAGTGGCAATTCTTCAAACAGGAAGATTCCTATGTACAGCAGTGAAGTCACCTGAAATAAACATCAACAAATGCTTCAAAACTATATAAATACTAATGAAGTGAAAGCAGTCCCAATCCAAGATTCAGATTGGAGGCTCCTAAAGGTGACTTGTTCAATTTCCTCGACCCAGACAGTGTGCCTGGCTCTAAATAAGAAGGTCGGAGTTTGAACCAAATGCAATGAGGGTGTTTTGAATTTTTCTTTCTTCGATGGAGTTATTTTGAATTAATTATTATTCTCTTCATAAAAATGTCACTTTAGTAGTTAATTTTATTTGAATGTTTCAATTAGTGTTAAAATTGTGATTGCCAGCATTTAGGGAAAGAATAACATAACTGTATTTAATATAAATTCTATTTAACTTGTCTACTCACCAAAACTACCCACCATATTATCTTCTTTGTTATTACCGTGTACTCTTCCACTAACTCTGCTAGATAATACAATCCTGCCGCTAGAGAGAAGACAAAAACATAACATGAGAGATTTGTTTTAGTCTTACTACCTAGTTGAGTTATTTGCTTAGGTACTAATTAAGCTAATGTGTAGGGACAGTGGCATAGCTGGGGACGGGGGGAAGTTTTGGGGGTTTAAATCCCCCCCTACTCCCCAATGATTTGAAACAATAAAACATACACAATTTTGTTAACCTGCCCATTATTAATAATCACTCAAATTATTCATAATATAATGCGGCATTGTAAATTGTTCAGTAATTTAGTAGGGAAGATACTGATGCATCATCACCAACAGTTCAACTTCAGTGTGCCATACAAAATTCATATTTTTTAATTACTCAACAGGTGTTAGCAAAGGTTTTCTCTTTGAGCTTACCACCTTGCAAACATTGCAACTTGAGAATGTAGATCTTCTATCTGCCATTAACATGGTAAATCAGCTCAAGGAAAATTCAAGAAATAAGAACAAACACTGAAATTGAGTTTTAAGATATTTATGAATCAGCTAAAACACTTTCTGAATTGTTTGGTTCAAATCTTGTCACATCAAGAATATCTACCAGCCAAATACAGAAGTTTAATGTAAAAGTATACTCCGATGAGGATTACTTCGGAGTTGCAATTTTTTTGCCAATTTTGGATCATTTTGCGAGTCAATTAAAAACTCGTTTCTTGAATCATCAAGAAGTGCTTAGCAGTTTTATGTGCCTGATGTCAAAAGAGGAATCAGTTATCAATGGAGTAGAGACGTAACTAATGAAAAGACCGGTTACTTTTTACAGGCAAGGTCTGCAGTGTAGTGATATGGCAGCAATTGGGGAACTTTACATGTGGCATGAAAGAGTGAATGAATTGAAAATAAGTTCAAGAAAGGCTATGAACTATTATGTTGCCTGCAATGAAGATAAATCCCCACTGATCAGTACTATGTTGAAAATATTAGTAACCTTGCCAGTGTCAACAAGCACCAGTGAAAGATTGTTCTCAACTCTTCAGAGATTAAAAACTTACTTGAGAAATACAACAGAGCAGCAAAGGCTGAATGGCCTGGCGATGTTAAGTATACATCGCGAAATAAGCATTTCTCTGGACGAAGTTCTAGGCGAACTGGCAAAATCAGCATGTAGATTTGAATTCAGAGTAAATTAATGTTGTAGTTGGACACTGTCCTTAAGTTAGTTTGCAGTTTAACCAAACAATGTTTCTTTCATGTTCTACAATAAAACAAAATTGTTTTTAAATGAACTTGTATTGTGTTAGTCTAATCCGGTTTCAGGGTTTTAGTTTTAACTGAATTGCAAGCCGATTATTTATTATAATCATAAATCGCCACTTAGGCACTCAAAAATGAACCCTCCTTTTTACTGGTGTAGAGTCCATACCTCTCGAGGCTGACACTCCCCCTTCCCCCAATTCATCAATCCTAGTTACACCTATGGTTAGGGATGAGGAAGGTGACTTTTATAGGAAGTGTACATGCATTGTGTGTGGGGAGATTGGGAAATAATTTAGGAAAAACCATCCTCAGTGCACCCGACTGGGATTGAACCCCGATCTCCCTGTCTTCGGCAGTCTAGTCCAACACGAGATTAGAGCGTTAGACCACACAGCCATCGAAGCGGGTCTTAAAGTTATTTTTAATGAAAAAGAGTTATCATTTTGTTTATTATGTCAAAAAGTGTCTAGATACAAAATTTAATCAAAATCGTTAAAGTAAATTTTGAGAAAATTGATTTTCTCTATTTTAGATCGTCATTAAACTAACTTACCCTTAATTTTAGGGTTGGATATATAATTCCAAAAACTCCTCATGGGAACCTTATAAAAACCTTAGAAACCAACTTTTAGACCAATCAATAAAATGGTTCATGGTTTATGGTATTAGTTAACTTATATAAGAAACAAAAAAACATAGCTAATTAAAATATTTTAGTTGGTTGGTTAGATAATTAATTATTTTAGTTAAAATGTGTCTATCAGAACACACAGATGACAACTTTGCATGGAAATAACTAAGCCCTAGGCTAGTCTTTAAACGTATTAATCCACCCAAACTGTCATTTTAATTGAATTTTAATAAACTTTGAAGGTTAGGTTACCGTGAGCTTGGTTGATTTATATTTTTTACTATAAATACATTAAGTTTGCTATGAAAAAAAAGGCAGATGTTTAAGATGTGGTTGCTGTAGACTTGTCTATCAATACCCTGTGAAATAGTTCAGTCAAGAAAATTATTATTATTATTATTATTATTATTAGCACCGCGTCTTACTACCCGTTCGGGATATAAGTGGCAGTCAAGGAAAAAAAAAAAGAAAAAAAAGACAGCGTAAACGTTCTTGACACTAAAATAATATTAATAATACATTAATCATTTATTTGTAAACAAATATAGGGGATAGTATGAAGCGAGGGTGGGATTCTTTTTTTTTTTTTCTGTGGCAAATTATTATAAATATAACGTTTTCTAGCACCTATACACCCAACAAGATTCTAAAGTTTCCAATTATAGCAAAACAAACCTTGATGGATTAAAATATAGTCAAGCTATTATATTTATTAATTACAGTTATAGCCTCATATAAATATAATGTTCTTTGTATTGAAAAGTGACATCTAGACAAGGGAATCGAACTCTGGACCTTTGGCTTAGCCAATTCTCTAACCACTGAGCTATCCAGGAGTCGTCCCGTGCCCAAGGTTATTCTTCACTCATATTTTAATGTAGAGTCTGTGATAGACATGCATAAATCATTGTACTATTGGAAGAATAACGCTCTCCCCAGTCGAAGATGGCTGTGTTATATGTGGGCTTGCGAGCTTAAATAATCACACGTTTGTAGATGACAATTTACGCAAGTCTAGACTTAGACTCTGCTTTAAAATACGATTGAAGAATGACCCTGGGCACCACGGAATGACTCCTGAATAGCCCAGTGGTTAAAGCATTGGCCCCGGCCCAATGGTCCCGGGTTAGATTCCTGTATCCAAGTGTTTTGTTTTTTTCAATTTAAATAATATATACAAACCTTGTCAAAAAATTCCAAGCCGTAATATTTTTTCTCTAAAACTCACCTAATAGATCGGGTAATGTTCCGCCATATACCGAAGCATTGTGCGGAATGAAATGTTCTTTGATTTAATGAAACTTTCGTAGTTAACAGTTAAGACACCTTAGATTATATATAGCCTAATGCTAATTTTACATATTTAATAATCCGCATTAAGTAGTACAGTATTTTTTAAATAAAAAGACTTGAAACTTTGAACGCCCTCCAACAAAACAACCTGAAGCAGATTGTCACACATCTCAACAATGCTGGCTGCACATAAGCAGGTCACCAAACATCTTTACTACCTCAGAAATATTTTGAAGCATAATAATCTCTTTTGGTGCAAAATATTAATAGGCCACAAGAAAAAACCAACTCAGCTTAACCTAAACTTTTATGTGTGAATAAATAAAAATTACCGAGCTTTGCCTAACCTTTCACGTGAGAATAAATAAAAATTCCAATTAACTACCTATAGAACCTGTGCTTAAAAATACTAAGGTAGGCCTAAGTTTTCTAGGGATTTTTTCATCATGTTTGTTTTGTTAAACCTAATCAGAAACTTTAGAATCTTGAAGTGTGTAGCCTCTAAGTGCTAGAAAACATTAAATTTCTCATAATTTGACAGAGGATAAAAAATAAAGAATCCCACACTCAAATTACACTATAGTCCAGATATAATTATAGTATTATTTGATTCACTGTTTCCTTGTGAGTATAATGATTGTGTTACATTTTTAATGACTTGTTATCTAGGTAACATTTAGGCCTAAAAAGTGCTTAGGTACTGTTCCCGAGATTCATTTATATTTTAAAATTATACTAAATATTTTTGAAATGTTAATTTTATCATTGGAAATTGGCTTTTGATCTTATGTGTAGATATGATTAAAAAAATGTCAATCCTCAATAATGACTTATCAGTAGAAAAAGGGTTAAAAATTGCCGCCTTCTTTGAGTAATGCTCCCATAAAATTCTTGTGAACATTGCAATGTATAAAACTTTCCCTAATGCACATATCCAAAAATTAAACAAGTTCCAACCTCTAGGGTCTGAGTCAGGAATAAGACCCACTACACCAGCCCATTAGTAGCATAATATTCACAGAGTATATCTAATAAAGTTCTGGCAATTTACAATAAACTTTAGAGTTTAATCATCAGAGGTAAAGTATGTGAAAGGTTTGTGACAAGAGATGACATAGGACATTCAATAGTAAACATAACCCCAAACTAAGTCACATACCAACAGAAACAGTGATGAAACTAACTTGAACAAATAACGCTAACCAACTTATACAATAAAGGAACCACATTATGGCTATTTGAGATATTTTTTATGCAAATATTATGATTTAAAACTGAACTATTGAATTTAATTCAAATCCTTCACTTTTCTAAAGACGACATTTTGAATTTCATTCATAATCTCTGATTTCATCTGACAAAAGAATTCCACCAACACATAACCGTTTATTGTATGGAAAAACAGAATACGCTCAGTGTGGCAACAATAAATTTTCACACCAGAAATTACCATACCATTAGTTATATATTTATCCATTAGAGAGCACGTCAAATACACTAAATAAAAGGCACGTTCTAAGTAAAGACAAGAGATGGCAGCATAGATCTCTATTATTATAACTGGATGGATATCTGGGGCTGAAATTTTTGATTTGTCGTCATTGTGTAAGAGAGAAAAAACTTTAGGGTATTTCTTCTCTCTTACACCCATACAAGGAAATGTGGCATTTTAACATTGTTCATTAATTTGATTGAATATATGAAATACAATAATGTATGATTAGTTAAATGAAAAAAATTGTTAGTAAAAGCTTTGAAGAGCATGGAAAAGTTCAAAACCGGTGAGTTTTTTCTTTAAATAAGTTGATGTAGGCTAATAATATATATATTATGATTTTTGAAGGACACTCGTTTGGAAGGCTTTATCTCGCACCAGAATCTGACCCTAAGTGGTGTTTACGTAGGATAAAAGACCTTCCAGAAAGGAAGTTATACTTTTTAGCTAACTTGTTTCACTATAGTTATCAAACCTTCAACATAATATGGTTTCTGAAAGCAATATACAGGATATGATCCAACTTTTAAAAAAAATAGTAATATAACAATACTTTCTACACGCCTATAACCAAAGTGATCGTTTGAACATATGGCAACTACACACACAAAGTTTGTCATTCAAACAAACGTAATCACGTTTTAAGATACAGTATTCATTATATTTATTGAACTTTCAATATAATATGGTTTCTGAAATCAATATACAAGCTAATAGCCAACTTTAAATATAACTGTCGTCTTGGCAGACTGTAAACAACATGGATGATAACTACATATCTTAATATATTAAAGATTTTATTCTTATTTGTACAGTATTACCTGTAAAAGTGAATTGTATATTCTTAATGTAAACGTTTCTTCATGCAAAAGTGGTATAATACTTCATTATTTGCAAACAATAACACTTTTATTCATCAGAGACATGTTTTAGCATAAGAACATTGAAAGAAACCGTTAAATTTGTCCCCCCTCCCCCCTTCCCAAGGAAACAGACGATAAACTTGAGCGTCACACTTTGCTCCTTGGCAATGCGTATGTTTATGTCCATTCAGCCTAAAACCCGTATCACACGACACTAGCTCGTACTTGAAATCCAGCTAGCACGTCATCATCTAGCGTCGTGTGAATCAGAAAAAGTATACTGGTTCTACCTCTTAAACTACTATCACACGACACTTGATTGTACTAGAAATCAAATGTGCTAGCTAGCGCCTAGATATCTGTATACTAGCTAGTACAGTAGAAACGTGGCTAGAGTATTCACACGCTGCTAGTTTGGTACTAGGTTCTAGTGCAAATATTTATGGAACGTCAGCTATTAATTTTGGGTGCAGCAGCTGCATTAATTATTAATAATGATATTGAAAATTATGAAAGGGAGCGTAGGAAAATAATATGGCCACGGGACTGGCTGTAAAAACGAAATAATGGTCGTGGGATACTAAAAATGATACATTCGGAGGTTAGGTAGGATACATTCGGGGTGACACTAACGTTTAGTATCTCCTTAAATTTGAATTAATTTATTTACGATGTGGACAGAGGCCCCTAAGCCCATGGGTGTCCAAGTACAGTATCCTTGATACACACATGTTCTTTTTTAGGCCTACACACACTTTATATTCTAAAAAAGCAACCGCCCAAGATTGGCGTGCTATCAAGTTTATTTAGATTAAAATTGAGTCTGAAACACAGTTTGTCATTTTTAGATAACATGTTTTAAATTAAATATATTATATTAAATATATTGTCATATTGTGTCAATTTGGTATTATATAAACAAGGATGTTTAGAATATTTTTCTGCCAACAACAAAATCACATTCGATGACCATGTTGGCGCCATTTCTACCGTTTCTCTACATACAGTCTCAGCGCGCATTGATTGGTCAAATTACACAGACTAGTGTCGGAACTAGTACGAAAATAGCGCCTGTTCTATCCTCACAACTAGTATGGTAGCCAGTACCAAGAGGCAGAACCAGTATACTTTTTCTGATTCACACGACGCTAGATGATGACGTGCTAGTTAGCACACTGGATTTCAAGTACGAGCTAGTGTCGTGTGATACAGGTTTTAGTACTGGCTACCATACTAGTTGTGAGGATAGAACAGGCGCTATTTTCGTACTAGTTCCAACACTAGTCTGTGTAATTCGACCAATCAATGTGTGACGATGTCACAAACATGGGCGAATACAAACGATTCAACGTCAAGTAATATAGGCCTGTACTCACCAACTGCCTGTTGAACGGGCCCACTCGACGGCTCGTCACGGACACACACACACTCTCAAGAAAATCCCGACATGCACTAAAGTGGGGCGAGAGTCTTCAGCCCAGCTGAGATTATGGCCCCGCCCACAAAAAAGATAATCGCTGACTTGGTTCAAGCAGTTTCCGGTTCTCCTAAATTAAATGTTATTAGCGCTATCTATAAGTTCCCAGAGTTACCCCTTTTTCCCACCTCTAGCGCTGCTCGCCTCCCTTCGTTTGTTTTCCCTTCCCCTTGGATTCCCCCTCTCTGAGGAAGAAATCGACGCTCAGAAATGGTATAAAATAGACTGTGTGTTTTATCTCTTCACTAACTATACCACTGGCTTTGCTAAGGTGAAGGCGCCGGCTTACGTCTCTTCTGAGATTATTTGTCATTATTCAAAATTCCTTTTGGGCGATATTATGGGTGGGAACTATTTTCCTAAACTACTGTTTGGGCTTAACTTCCAGAAATTTAATTTAATTTATTGATGATGGGTTTTTAAGTGGTATATCCACGGGTTGCTTGAAAGTAGCTTTAGATTTTTGTCAGCGCACTCTAGGCGCTTGCTTTTCTCTTACCTTAACCAGTAAAACTTGGGGTACATTTAACGAGGTTGTAAAACTATATTATTGTATGAAACGTAAATTTAAATAGTACCTTTGGTGCTTTTATATTTTATGTTAGGCATAAATGCTCTTCATTACGTTATGTTAGCGCATGTTGAGTTAAATTGCTATTGGCAACCTTTAATAGACTTTAAACGATGGCAACAGCCACCTACGGCGTGTTTGAACATTAGGTTTTCATATTGTTGTATCTCTGATCTTTGGACTGAGGGCATGGCTCCATATTTAAAGTTAAATGATCATGGTCTGTTATGTATATGTTAAATGTGTAGGTTTCTCGTCTCTCAGACGCCATGAACAGTAATATATTGTATAGAATTCACCAAGCGGAAATATTGTTCGAATGAACAATTAAAATGTATAGGTTGTTCTAGCTTAATAATCTTAATATTTGTGGAGAATTAAATAGATAGGTTGCTCAAACTTAGCCATAGCCGACATTTATGAAGAGTAAACAGAATGTTTATAGACTGTTGGTCTTGCCCATTGCCTGTTTCGTAATGCATGGAAGCGAGAATTTTGCTTGTTTAAAGTCAATTATTTTGTTACTTACGAAGCATAGAATGTATAGCTTATCTAATCTTAGCTTCGGTCCAAATGAAATATTTGCAAGCAAATATTAAACTAGTTAATACCATAAGCCTTTGTTTTGGGTGAAGTTGGATGTATAGGCTGTTTAAGCTTAGTTTTGGGTAGTTATGGAAAGTATAAGAGTTGATATTCTGATAGAGTTAGATTAACTGTTTGTGGTTTTTACAGACATGTCTCAGATATTTATTTTATAACTAGTTAGGACTTAGCTTTATATTGATAATATGCTGAGTGATATATATATATATAGCTTATATGAACATAGACGGTTAGAGTTTATGCAAGGACTCTACAAGTTAATATCTCAAGATATTAGTATAATCAACGAACCATACATATGAACCTTGGAACTTGGTATCCGCGAGTCGGATCTTATTTAGTGAATCATGAACAAAACCTTAATTTTAAATTTAACATTGCGACCATTAGGTCATGTACTTTACTGAGTAAATCTTGTTTTGAATAAGGTTTTGCAATTTTGATCACTACATTGTATAGTACTATGTACCATTTATTATTGTTACATTTAATAAATCTGTCCATGTTATTCTCTTGTGTCACTTCTACCCTCCAGCACTCTTCCAGGGTTTAATAAAGAAGGGGGTAAAAGATTGTACAAATGCGCGCCGAGACTGTGTGTAGAAAAATGGTATAAATGGCGCTGACATGTTCATCGGATCTGATTTTGTTGTTGGCAGAAAATAATTCTAAACATCCTTGTTTATATAATACCAAATTTCCACAATATGACAATATATTTAATATATTTAATTAAAAACATGTCATCTAAACACAACAAACTGTGTTCCAGACCCAATTTTAATCTAAATAAACTTGATAGAAAACCAACCTTGGGTGGTTGTTTTTTTAGAATATAAAGTGGGCGTAGGCCTAAAAAAGGACATTTGTGTACAAGGATACTGTACTTGGACACCCGTGGGCTTAGGGGCCTCTGATCACAGCGTAAATAAATGAATACAAATTTAGGGAGATACTAAACGTTAGTGTCACCCCGAATTTATTTTACCTAACCTCTGAATGCATCCTTTTTAGCATCCCGCGACCATTATTTAGTCTTTCTAGCCAGTCCTGTGTCCATATTCTTTTACTATACTCCCTCTCATAATTGTCAATATCATAATTAATGCAGCTGCTGCACCTAAAATTAATCTCTAACGTTCCATAAATATTTGCATTTTGCACTAGAACCTAGTACCAAACTAGCAGCGTGTGAATACTCAAGACCCGTTTCTATTGTACTAGCTAGTATACAGATATCTAGGCGCTAGCTAGCACACTTTATTTCTATTACAAGCAAGTGTCGTGTGATAGTAGCTTAATATAAAGATCACTGAGTGGCAGTAACGAAAATAGTAACAAAATATAGAAAGAATGGTAGTAAAATATAAGAAAAATTAGATGTTATATGAACAAATAGTAACAAATATAAAAAAAAGATTATGAGAACAAAGAGTAAAAATGTAAAACAATAAAAATAAATTATTAAAGAGATAGATAGATGTGGATAAAAACTAGTTTTAAATCAATTAACGACTCAACGTACGTTTATAAATAACTGAATTTGTTAGAATGTTGATACGTAAACTCGCACGGTATACAAGCCAAATTTAAGGGGTTATAACGTTTCTGTATAGGTGTAGACCCTGGTTCTTCTGGAAATTTAGAGCATTCGCCTTTATATATTCGATGCATTTCTATATTAGACGTTATTTGTTTGGGTTTCAAGTTCATACTAGGAATTGAAACCCCTCTCCCCTCATGACTACATTCATAGCTCAACGTTGTCAGATTATCAGCGTGAGAGCCGCTCTGCTTGATAACAGTCTCCACGCAGCGTAAAATAGGCAACACTGAAATGAACCTGAAACTAGGGATGGGATATCGGAAGCAAAATGTCGATATTGATATCGATATGAATATCGTTTACTAATATCGATAATAATATTATATGGTTAAGAAAATATCGATATCCGATAATATCGAAATTTTTACTAAGATAATGTCGTTTAATGCAAATTTGTACCTTATAGCGTGCCGTAAAAAATATTCCGGATAATTTAGGTGCCATTACCTTACAACTAGGACATCCGTAACAAATGTAATCAGTAATATTATGATAAAATTAAATAAAGGTATAATTAATTTAAACTGTCACTTCGATTTAGGGAAAAATTATAGTTCGGGTTGGCATAACTGCTTGTTGTTGTTGTTGTTACGTCTCCACCGTCTGCCACCAGGCACCAGTGACTGTCTATTGTCTGCTGTCTCGCGTCTCGGTTAGGCTGTTAGATTGACTCACTAACGCTTTGTCTGGACCTTATTTAGTATTACTTCCGTTATTTATTCAGTGTTTACGACATATACGTTCATTTTTATTTGTGTTCATGAGTGTGTTTCTATGTAATTTTGTGTGTCTCTAACTGTGTTTATATTTAGTAAGTGTCTAACCTATCTATCCCATGCCACCAACAAAATCAAAGTGGTGGTTTCACTTTTTAAGAATTGATGATAAAAGTGCCAAATTCAAGACATGTGGACGTATAGTCAAAACATCCGGCAATATTAGCAACTTGAAGGCTTACATTAACAAAATCCATCCCGCATTGTCAAAGCCGGTGGCTTGCCCAGCCCTTGGGCAACGACCTAATTTCAGCACCAGTGGCAGTGGAACATCTTCTTCAGCCGCAGTTCTCGAATCAGATGATATTGAAGTAAGTGATGAAGATTTACCAACCTCTCTTTTAAAACATCCTACAAACATGAAAGTACATAAAGAAGATAAGGACATACAGCATCAATCGTCATCCTCTAAAGCTATGAATTTAACTGTACAAATCACATTGGACGAGTCTTTCAGCATATTAGCGGCTCACTGGCATGGAGGTAAGTGCCACACTTAAATTACAAATGCCACAATATACCTTCTATGCCAGTCAGACCTTCCTTTGTTACTTTTTGAGCATCAAGATTTCCTGAAGTTGTTCAAAGTGGTGGCTCCACACTACAAGGTCCCATCTCGCAAAACCATTAAAAAAGATGTTTGTGAGAAATATAATAGTGCGTCGGAGGTATTTAAGTCAAAATTTTCAACTATGGAAAGATTTTCTCTCACAACAGATATTTGGACCGAAACCCTGTAGACGAGAAGTTTTTTGGGCATTACAGTACACTATTTGGAACAGGATAATTTGGCTTCTTGTACCGTAAGAGTTTTTGAAATGGACAAAGGTCACACTGCGGAATACATTTAATCATGGTTCTAAACATCTTACAAGAATGGGGCTTAAAGAGGGAAATGTTACACTTAGTCATTACAAATGGAGCGGCAAACATGGTGAAAGCTAAGGATATCGCCTTTGGAAAGAAAAAACATGTGGTATGTTTTGCCCATCTTCTCAATTTGGTCTCTTATCGCTCTGTTGAAGCTATACCAGAGTTGGCTTTACTAATTGATAAGGTAAAAAGAGTGATAAATAGGTTCAAACAAAGTGTTCGAGCCTCTGATGAGCGGAGGGCAGAAAACGATCTGAAGCTTACACAAATCGTAGACACAAGATGGAACTCTACATATGAAATGATTAAAAGGTTTCTCAGCCTTAGCCTAATTCTCAACAAGATCATTCATCGTCACACATCTGCCCCAAGTATGACGTTGGCTGCAGAGAATCGAGACTTGCAGGAAGTCATGCAGCTACTTGAGCCCCTGCAAGCAGCTACAAGCCAATTATCAGGTGATAAGTGTCCGACCGTCAGCCTCTCTATACCCATAGCCACCAACTTGCAAAACAAAATTTCTAGCTTCTCCCCTACATCCAATGTTGGTATCAAGCTGAGAGAGGCAATCTTAGAAGCAATGAAAAAACGGCTGATGGTTGAACATATTCCGGCCCTATTCATTAGTACATTGTTGGACCCTCGATGGAAGAGTACTTTAGAGAACCTGAGGCTACCACCAAAGCCATCAGAGAATTAAAAGGAATGTTGAAAAATGCTCATCCTCCAAAAGGTGGTCATGGTCATAGGTGCTTCTGACTCTGGAGAAGCTGCATCATCTTTCTTTGGTGATCACGCAAAAATTGTCCAATAAACATGGAAACAATGGAGCTCTCTAGTTGGTGCAGGCTCTGATTTCCCTGGTGAACTTGCGCCATATTTAAGATCCTCTGCAGAAGCTGATACCAGCAAGTGCCCTCTTTCCTTCTGGAGCAGCTCAACAGGAACGTGTCCAGAATTGAGTGAAATTTCCAAGCGATATTTGTCGTCTACAACAACATCTGTGCCATCTGATTGAGTTTTCTCGCAGGCTGGGAGCATTATAAATCCCTCAAGAAATTGTATGAAGGGAGAAACGCTAAGCAAACTTTTGTTCCTTCATTCACTTGGAGAAGAGTATTTATTTTAAATAAATCTAATTAAACATTGATAGATATTTTTCTACTTATATCTATAAATGTGTATACTTATGTTTTAACTTTATTAATTTTTAACTTAATATTGTATAAAACTTTTATTTTGTCCATTTTTATAAATAAATATATTATAACAGAGTGTATTTTTGTTTAAGTCCCTTTCTCACCCTCCAATTTGATTCTTGTTCTAAAATTGAGAAAATCGATATTATCGAAGAGAAATATCGATATCACGATATTATCGGAACTGAAATATCGATGTCATAACATCGGATATTGAAAGCAAAATATCGATATTTCGATAATATCGATATCAATATCCCATCTCTACTTGAAACACATATCTTCATGAATCCAACTATAAGTTTGAATCTGCCCCACAATCACCAGTGTTATATAGCACCCTACATAGTTGTGGAAACTGGTTCTTCTGAAAATTTAGAGCATTCGCATTTAAACATTCGATGCACTTCTAGGTTTGAATCTGCCCCACGATCACCAGTGTATATAACCACCCTACATATGAGTGGCCCATTTGTATCCCAGCCTGGCCAATCAGAGCATTTCTGGATCCCTCTATTAAAAAATCTTGTTGCTGCATCATTCAGAGCCTGTTAGGGCTTCTCTTGATTTTAGAATTTTGGTGCAAACAGGTTGGTCATGGAACTTGTGTTAAGCCAGAAGATACAATGAGTGAGTAAAGCACATATACGAGGGTGGACCCAAAAGAAACCGGGCTTTTGCTCTAAAAAATTACTTTATTAAGTTTTTTACCAAATTCTTTCAGTCTACTTAAAAGTACTCCTCATTAGATGCGATGCAATTGTCCAATCTTTTTTCCCACGGTTTGAAGCAACTCTGGAACTCTTTAACTTTGATATTGTCCAGTGCCCTCTGCGAAGCTGTTTTTACAGCCTCCACATCATCACAACGCTTCCCTTTTAGATTTTTTTCATTCTCGGAAACAGAAAAAAGTCGCACGAGGCTAGGTCTGGCGAATACGGAGGGTGGGGAACGATAGCCCACCCCTAAGAGCCCAAATATCGGTTTAGAGACAAGGCCGTGTGTGCGGGGGTGTTGTCATGGTGAAGGAACCAGGCACCTTATCGCCAGAGTTCCGGGCGTTTCCTTCGTAAATCCTCCCTCAAACGTCTTAAAACTTCCAAATAAAAGTTCTGATTAACAGTCTGACCAGGGGGGACAAATTCCCGGTGCACAATTCCACGAACATCGAAAAAAAACCCAATGATCATCGTTTTAATATTCGACCTGACTTGTCTTGCTTTTTTTGGTCGGGGGGATTTGGGGGTCTTCCACTGGCTAGATACTTGCTTGGTTTTGGGGTCATATCCGTAATGACCTTGGTCAAAAAGTTTGGGTCACTTTCAATCTGATTTTTCAAGTCCTGGCTCAAATTCAGACGAATGGTTTTTTTATCCTGTGTGAGCAGGCGAGGAACAAACTTAGCGGCAACACGTCTCATTTTCAAATCCTCAGTCAAAATCCGCTGGCACGAGCGTCCAACTCACTCCTGTTCTGAAATTTCATCGATCGTGAAACGACGATCCTCGTGGACTTTTTGGCTGATTTTTTCAATGTTTTCATTGTTTCGAGATAATGAAGGGCACCCAGAACGAGCATGATCTTCAACACTCATCTCGCCACGTTTAAAGCGCCCAAAACCACTCGAAAACTTGTGTGCGGCTCATAACATCCTTCTCGAAAGCCTATTGCAACATTTGGTAAGCTTTCATTGCCGATTTTTCAAGCAGGAAGCAAAATTTCAAACATACTCTTTGTTTCTTTAAATCTGCCTAAACGATTTCGCAGGTAGCAAACGAGAACAGTTGAGAAAAACAACACTACAATCAAACGTAACCTTCTACGCAGACGCCGCTTGGGCAACTGATTTGGGAAGGTCTCTAGCAGACCCACCTAGCGGGAGAACTCTCTACTACGCCTAGGAACGGCCACGCGCTTTCAATCCAGTTTCTTTTGGGTCCCCCCTCGTATTATACTTAGTAAGTTTCTGATCTTTGATATTGCAGGATGTTTATGAGTGTCGGCATTATTCGGAGTGGGTAGTATTTAAATAAACTAGATAGTTTTGCTAGTGTTACTAATGCAGGATTTCTATATGTATTGGTTTATTTGGGGTGGGTAGTAACAATGTAGCATTAGCTAGTATTGCTAATGTTACAATAATTGTGAAACCTGGTTCTTCAGGAAAGTTAGAGCATTCGCCTTTAAACATTCGATGCATGTCAAGGTTTGATTCTGCCCCATGAACACCGATGGGGGCAATTATAGTACTAGGTGTATATAACCACCCTACATAGGTGCTGAACCTGGGTCTTCTGGAAATTTAGAGTTCATCGCCTTTAAACTTTCGATGATGCACAAATTCGCGGCCTATACGAGCCAACTTTGAGGCGCTATAACTTATATATTTGAATCTGCCCCACGATTACCGATGGTGGCAATTATAGCAATATGTTTATTTTATAACCACCCTCCATATTATTTATAAAAAAATTAACTATGTGATCTAAAATATTTATAATTAGGAATTATAGCTTTCTCATAGTTCTTTTCAAAAAATTTCGTCAGTATAGTTGAAAATATAATTAATGTCATTGGTACCATATTTTCTTTAAGTTTTTTTTTAAAAAGTTTTTTCCCATTATATATATATATATATATATATATATATATATATATATATATATATATATATATATATATATAATATATATATATATTGTAACGATGTCACAAACATGAACGAACACAAACAGTTCAACGCTTACTCACCATCAGCCTGTTGAACACGGCCCGCTCAACTGCTCTAGTCACGACAACACTCTACTAAGAAAACCTCGCTACGGACTAGAAGTGGGGCTAGAGTCTGCAGTCCACCTGTGATTATTGCCCCACCCACAAGGAATATAAACTGTAACTTGATTCAAATTGTTTCCGGTTCTCCAAATTGAATGCTATCAGCGCGATCTATAAGTTCCCAGAGTTACCCCTTTTTCCCACCTTGAGCGCTGCTCGCCTCTTTTCTTTTGTTCTCTTTCCCCCCTGAATTCCCCCTCTCAGAGGAAGAGGTTGAAGTTTAGAATTGGTATAAAATAGCCTGCAAGTTTTAGTTCGTCACTAACTATACCACCGGCATTGAGAAGGTGAGGGCACCGACTTGAGTCTCTTCTGAGATTGTTATTATTATTCCTTTTGGCAATATTATGGAGGGGAACTGTTGTTCTAAATTACTGTTTGAGTTTAACTTCAATGGGTCTAACCTACATTATGGTTTATGGTTTTTTTTGTGGCTAATCCACGACCTTGCTTAAAATTAGGTGTCGCGATAAAAATAGAGACCTTTTGGTTTAATCAGTGCGTTCTTACCATCGCTTATGTACTTTGCGCTAGTTTCTCTGTTTACTATTACTAGTAAAACTTTGGGTACATCGACTAGATTGTAAAACCAAATAATAATTGTAAATAAAAACTTAAATTTTGGATAGTACTTCAATGGACACGATGTACTCTTATAGTTATATGTTAGACTTAGATAGTCATCAAAGACGTTATTTCGTTTAGGGTGCATTTGTATTTTAGGCTTAGATATTCTTCAAAGACGTTATTTTGCTTAGGGTGAATTTATATGTTAGGGTATGTTAAATTTAAATGTTATTGTGAACCTTAATAGACTTTAACTATGGGAACAGCCCACTACAGGTGTCTAAATGTTCAGTTTCAATATTGTTATACGACGGACATAACCGTCTTGGCCCATTAATGTCTGTCGACCTTGGGTGTCCTCAGGTGGATGTTCGGGCAGAGTTATATTTAATTAATCTTACAATTATCTCCTTCGGGAAATTCTCAGGCCACCTTAATTAATGTCTATAAATTACAGGGTACTTTAGTAATTGTTGTGCGAGTGTAAATTTTTACATGGTTAGAGCTATGTTGGACTTAGGCTATCCTAGAAAAGACATTTGTCTGGTGGAGTTTAGCGTTTTAATTGCACTGTCTCACCTTTGATAGCTCAACTAGAGTATTGTTAGATTGGTAGCGCAGCCCTCTGCTGTGCGTATGAAAATGTTTGACTAGGAATTAGTTCAATGGGTTCTATACCCCTGTGAGAGACGTATCTGTATTTACATAAGGCTAATAGAACCTCAAATTCACTTATTTTGTATTCCATACTGCCCTTTTTACTATTATTGAATTGTAAAATTGTGAATAAATAAAACACTGTTTTCTCTTGTGACCTCTGATTTTTAATACCCAGCATGCACTTCCATTTGCAAGGGTGTCACAATATATATAGTTTAATGATTGTGGTAATATTTCTAAGATCACCAATTATTTTGTTTTATTCCATGGATAGCTTGGGTCACCCCCCTTCCTTTCTTACCCAGAATACTTTTAACTATACGAAAAAGGAAAAAGATCAGTGTGAGCTTCTAATTATACTAGGGTCCATCAGACCCCCTTTATTGTTGCCTCATTGCTTCTCTTTGTCCAGAATTGACCACACACCAATGTGTCTATC
The DNA here is from genome assembly GCA_033556935.1 of Timema podura. Taxonomy (NCBI): domain Eukaryota; kingdom Metazoa; phylum Arthropoda; class Insecta; order Phasmatodea; family Timematidae; genus Timema; species Timema podura. The sequence continues at coordinate 113,657,911 of JAVRXN010000009.1, forward strand.
CATGAGGGTGGCAGTACCAAAGATTATTTTTTAAAAACACCAAAATACTGGTATATTGACGGGTGCATATTTGTGTTTCATATTTGGTTTATATCTACAAATTAGTTTGAACTACACAGACAGACACGTTCGGCAAAACTTTTAATTTTCATATAAAATAATAAAAACCTTTGAAATTTGATTTTAAAAAATGACACAGGTTGATATATTATTTTTGAAATCTACAAAAATAATCTTAGAAATCCCAGATCCTACTTTTATATGTTACAAGGAGCAGTTAGCGTAAGCCCGGATAGGTGGGCATGCGGAAACTATGACATGCTCATCTAGTGTGATTTGGTGGTGATATAAATGTCGGGGTTTAAATCCTGGCCCTGTGTGTTGTAAGGGGGTTTCTCAATGTTTTCGTACTTTCCTTCCATACATATGCGGGTACATTAAATATTATATTTACCTTTATCATCCTAGCTCTATTAACCTGATTAAAAACTTATAACCCGGACGGCTCAGAAGGTGATAGAAGAAAATTATAGCTACCATGTGTATGTAAGCCTACATAAAATTGCATGGTTCATTTATGTAATGAAAAAATTACATCTAATTAATTAATTTTAAAACCTAATGGTATGTCTAACAGAAATATGAACTGTGTTAAAATACCATAATATCATGTATATTTACATTAAAATGAAAAGCTGTATGAAGTTAAAAGTTCTCATGCTGAAAAATTATATGAATGGAGAAAATGGCAACAGCACTGGAGGCCGGCTTCTTTAGTACTTTTAGTTATATTCATTTTAATTTGTAGTAAGGATAAATATGAAATTAGTATTACAAGGAACGTCCTTGGTAGAACGACAATTGATTGATTGTTACACTTCTTTAGTCAATTAAACAATATAAGTTATGAATATAAGGAACTAGTTTATTAAAAGAGAGATTGTTAAATCAAGAAAAAGAATTTAAATCAATAAGTCAATTAACAATATGAATTAATGGAGATAAGGAATTAATTATTCAAAGAGAAAATTATTAAGTCAGGAATTAAATCAATTACAAATACATAACCGTCTTCCTAAAAATCACCTTGTGCCGTGCTAGTGTGACATTAGCTCACACAATGTCACTGTGACATTCCCTTTGCTGTCACACATTCATTTCTATTTTCTTTTTACTCTGGATTGTGTTTTCACCTTTTTTTCAAGCCTCTTGTCTACGCCTGCGCGACTATTTCCCCTCCTGGGCAGGTGCTCTGAATCCCCCCCCCCCCCCCCGGCTCTTGTTCTCTCTCCCCTCACTTCGTTCGTATGACTGTGCATGCGCGCTACGCTTCTTATCCGACGCTCTACACAGCTGACCTTTTCTTATTGCTTTGACCAATACTCTCGCGTTGGAAGTCCCAAGGAAAGGATCTGCCAAGTAACTAGGACTGAATTACACCTGGCAATTATGGGGAACAAGAGCTAGTGTCAGATATAGTATATAGCTAAGTCTGTGAAGGTTCGTGGGACTCATGCAGTTTTGCTGGTTTTAGCGATTGGCCTACAAGTACACCATGGCACTCCAGGGACGGGGAGCCCAGCTGGTTTCTAGCTAGCCCCCCGCCACTCCTCCATTAACTGCTTATAGTCTACTCCAGTCAGAGTCGGGCGGATACATCACTATTCACCACTCGCTCGCCGCCTGTTACGCCGCTGGTATATGGGTACTAGCTCACTGTCAATGTTCGCTGGTTCAGGCCCAGCCCTGGGCTGGCTCTTCTCTCCTGGCTCACCTCATCTCGCCGCTCGCGGGCCCATTGGACTCACGTGGGTAATCCAAGGCTGGTTCATAGCAACCGGCTGGTCTTTTAAGGCGCTGCTACAGGGCCGCCCCAGGCCTGGTACTTCACTTCAGGCGCACCTTATCTTTCACCGCTCGTGGGCGTTCCCGACTGGGTTTGAGAGAGATCCAGCCCACACCCGAGTCTGAGGGGTTTGCTGTTTTCTCGGCCCCCTATACTCGATGGGGTCTCATCGTGGGTCCAATTAACTGAGTCTACGTAAGGTATCGTTCTGGGCTAAACCCTTGGAAGACCTTCCTAGGATGATTCTATATGAATGCTTATACACAAGTCGAGTATAGTTAGTACTTCGTGTGGACACGTTCTTTAGTAGTCATTTGTTAAATGCAAGTGCTTAAACTCATTTGGTGACCTAAGTGTCCGATTGCGCTTGTCGACTAGACAATTGCGCGCTGCCCCCGCTCCCCTCAATTGTTCTGCTGGCCCGTTCGGGGTCATTATACTTAAAGTTAAGAGTGGTTGTTTAGGCCACGTAATTGGGTGAACCACATTGGGATAATTGTTGTCTATTTATTATTATCACTAGCTTTAGATACCTGGTTTTATTATTGTACCGTCCTTAAGAAATAGGAGGTCCAAAACAACATAAAATAAAAACAATAGGGCAAAAACAAGGGCAATAGGAGCGAGTGCTTGGAGTTCTATGCTTTGAAAACATCCAAAGACCAGAAATCCGCTACTCCCACCAGTTGCGGTTACTAATATTGGAGCGGTCTACCTCACAAAACATTCTAAAGGAAGATTTATAACTTCAATAAAAGGTTCCTAAACAAAAATAAAATAACAAATAACTTAAATCACATAGATTAAAGGTTACCTAAGGTCATGGTTGTTTCTAGTTATGAATAATGTCATGACTGATTTCAAAAAGATATTTATTTGTCAATGATCCAATGTTTAGAGATAATATATAAATATATGACAACGTTGAAAAAGTTATATATATTTGAGACATTAAAGGAATATATAAATAAACAATAAGAAAAAACCTCGTATTTTTTATATATTATTAAATAACTTGCACAAGCAGTTAAATCGCCGTCATCCTAAATAAATCACAAGATGTAATAAAGCGTTAACTCAATAAAAAATCTTCAATAAGTTTACTTTATACAATATTTAAATCTGAAGATAAAAAAAATAAGCGTATAAGTTAATCCAAACAATATGTCTCGCCAATACTCAAGAAAATACTCGATACCACAAAGTTAAAAACCCACAAGATTATGAAGTATACATAATATAAATTTCCTATAAATGCAATTGATTAAAAATTCTAGAACTGACATGTTTTGAGGAAAACTTAAAATTTTCACGGAAAAATTTATATATAATGTTCACACAAAAGAATACCCTAATATTTAGTCCCATTCTACTGATAATATCATTATAGTCGATCTCAAATTTGTTTACTTCGCTAAACCACAAAATGATCGATTCTACAATATGAATATCTCGACCCTGCAATTAAATAATATTTGAAGTGATGACAAGTTAATCTTATATTATATTTGAAGTTTAAATTAAATAGCCGAAAAAGAATTTTGAATAAATTACAAGATAGAAAAAATAAGAAAAATTATCTACGCCGAAAATTAAATTTAGATCTTACATTATGAATAATGATCGAAGCTAGAGCTTCACCTGCTCTCAATCTGGCTAAGTCCAATAGTGACCATTCATAGAACAGGCGCCGGTATATATACGATATAACCCAGAAGATGGAGCGACGGACAAAAGGGTAGGGGTGGACACCTGGAATATTCGGGAAAGAAACATGCGCATGATAATATTGTTCTGGATTAGCCTAGATAGTTCCACCTTCTTCCGTAACTTGGGGTGAGCAGCACATCTTCACCATCGAAGTTCTTTGTTCTTTGGTACGCCAGTACCCACAATAGACGGTTAGTATCACGATCAACATGTGGCGGGAGGTTGTGTTTGGTCGTGATGTTACGAGTGTTCCTCTTTGACGCTGCTGGCAGTACGGTGGGGTAAGTTTAATATATTTTCGTCCACTCTTATAGCAACATGCTACATTATATGTATGTTAATTATGTGGAACTAATTTATGTAGGCTGCCTGTACGGCACTATCTGTACCAGAATATTTATTATGTTTAGGGGCTATAGTATCATTGCCCGGATAAATGCAAATTAGTTTTAGTACTGACTTAGATGACTGGTTGGGGTTATGCTAAGAGCACCCCCTGTACTGTAGATTCTGTCCCCTTCAGGGAAAGGCCAGTTGCTGGTAATCACCTCGTTGGGACTGGTAGGGTGTGTCGCTGTGCCTTTGGTGACCTAGAGTAATGGGCCTAATATGGCCAGTGTGGCTGTGTCCGCAATGTTGACACCAGCCCTATTAAATAATGGGCGTGTCTACCAGTCCATTCCTATTAGATGGGATTCAATGAGCTGCGTTTTTTGTGGGTTTTAACTCCCGAGTGGGAACCTCATTATTGGCAGCATAAGCTAAGGGTGTTTCCTGTGTTTTAGCCTCTTCGAGCTCGTATGTTTCTGCTATAGGCGATAGTCGTCCCTTGTGGCACCTGTCACGGGCGTCACGGCCCTTGACAGGAGACTTGGCATGCACACCAGACCGTCCCTGAGTTCTGTGGCGAGGGGTTGACTGGTACTGGCCAGGTTAATCAAAAGTTTCCGTGAGCCATTGGCTTTTAATGCCGTCAAGATGTTATTGAACTAAGATCTTATAATTACATGTTTTTCTGGTTGCATATGTCCTGCTTATTGTGTACATGAATAAAATCTAAATAACCCTACTTATTCTTTGTATGTTAACTTGTACCTGACCCTTTATTTCCTAAAGTGAAGGGTACAACCTCAGAGATGGTTAAAGAGCAACTTGATTTTATAAATAGGTAAAACTGTAATTGTGCAACATCCTACTAAGCGATAAAAATATTTTGGAGAATTTACTGATACTAGAAAAATGTAAATAGTCAACGACTGGAATGGAGCCGTTTATATAATAAGGATCAAAACTAACTAATCATATGAATGATCAATTGTCGTTCTACCAAGGACGTTCCTTGTAATATTAATTCATTTCTCCTTACTACAAATTAAAATGAATATAACTAAAATTAAATAGTCCTTGTTAACTTTTTCTTAAGTTGGTATTGGTAAAATTGATCATTCATTACTAATAGATTACTACTGTACAGTACATGTATAAAATATCCAACAGGGACAAAAAGATTATATTCTGTAGATATTAATTGAAATTAATTCAGATAGATACTCAGTTGCAGTTCATTTACAAGTACTTTTTTTTATAATTACAATGGTGGCGCAGACTTAATTTATAAGGCGAGGAATTGGAACATATTGAAATGGACCTTCACAGGATTTTTTTTAACATTAGACTCTTCAACAAGCTTCTTTTTTTTTTTTGTTCTAATTAGACGCCTTTAAAAGCTACTTGGAGTAGTATTTACCTGGAAATCTTGGGTAAATTAGCTATCTACTATAGATGGTATCTGAAGATTTCGTCCCCCAACAAAGATTTGAAAATTGGTTACCTTTAGGAGTTATTTGTAGTTGTTCCCTCAGCAATTTTAACGATTGAATGCCTCTTTAAGTTATTTGAGGTGGTCCTCGCCCAAAAAAGTCTTGAAAATTAGATGCCTCAAGAAGATATTTGGAGTAGTTTTCTCCCAGCAAATGTTTGACATTTAGATGGCCATGGAAGCTATTTAGAGTGGTCCTCTCATAGATACCTTTTCGTAAATTAGGTGCCTCCATAATCTATTTAGAAAAACATTTGCTTAGAAATTATTTAAAAATCAAATAAATAAATAATTAAATAACTATTTAAGAATGGTTCTTCCCTAGCAAAGTTTTGAAAATGTGATGCCTCTAGTAGCTATTTTTAACACGTGGCCATCTTTTAGCTTCATATTTGAGAATATCAGAGGGCAGTGAAATAAAAATATGGAAGGGGCAACTTTTTTTTTTCCATACGGCAGTGCCCCCCTACCTCCCCCCGGCTCGACCATCACTGAATCATTATTTCTAAGGTTATTTGGAACCTGTTTCGGAGGAAGTTTATTGCTACTCTAATGTTAATATTTATGGTGCTAATGGTCTTGTTGTTGTTGTTGACACCTCTTAAAACCACAATAATAAAATGATAGTTCCATTGCTGTTCCTTCATTGTTTGATAGATATTTTGGCATGGCCAGATCACATCCGGGTTGGATTTTGGAGATCCAAACTCCTTACAATCTAATTTTTTTTAAACCCTCAATATTAATATATAATAATACAGGCAGAGTTAAATTAAATGCATACCCATTCATTCGTTACTAGTGGGTATTGTTAGTGAAGAAAATCTGACAAAAAATATTTTAAGGGGTGTCATCGATTAGTACTTTAAATAAATGAAACGACACAATCATATTCTCATAATATAATTTCTTATAGTTTGGAACACTTTCTAAAAATCAGATATTGGTAAAATACCCTGTAGTAAGTTTGTCTGGCAAAATAAATAAATATATGTATATATATATTAATAGTTATACAAAACACCATTTCATATGTAAGTTTTGAACAAAATTGTTTTAACCATTTTATAAAATAACAGACTAAAATAAAAACACTCAATGGTAAACCACCCTCAAATAATTTATTTTATTAGTAAAACGAACACGAATTTTTATTTAGCATGTAAAACAATCCCCAGATATCCATTTTGAACCAAACCCACTAAACCATTTAAAAATAATCAATTTTTAAAACTTTAATTTCTATAAATTATCATTAAAAGATTTTTTTTCACTGTAAACGAGTATACAGTTTTATTTGTAATGTAAAAAGCTCTCCAGATAGCCATTCAAAACAATTTATTAAGGCCATTTTCAAATAATTTAGAATTTTCAAAAACCACCCTTAATTTGAGGGCTAGAATAAAAATCAAAAGAAAGCCCTGAGGTGTAACATGTAACCAGTGGCGCAGGAACGTTTTTAGTTAAGGGGGTAAAATAATCATGTATTTTTATAGGGAATAACATTTTTGAGATTAAAAAAAGACCAGGGAAATGTAATACAGCTGTCCTTCGCACTACGTGGGTGATTAGTTCTGATAAATAATCGCATAACACGAAAACGCAAGTGAATTGACTTTAATATGGGTGAGATAGATTACTTCAAAGGAAAAAAGTAAATATAGGTATTGGTAGCCTACACCTATTGTAAATCTTCAATCCCTTGAAATTTGTAAACAAACACAATTTTTAATTAATTCATCTAATTCATACAATGCTACAGGTACACTTACTGTTCATCTTCAATCGCATGATAAATTAACTGGAGTTGGCAAACTTGGATTATCCCTATCTTGTTCTTGACGGTAGGCTCTTGCTCTCTTGACCGCCCTTGGACGGGAAGATCTTGCTCTCTTGAAGGCCCTGGGACGGTAGGCTCTTCTTCTCTTGATGACCCTTGGATGGGAAGATCTTGCTCTCTTGAAGGCCCTGGGACGGTAGGCTCTTCTTCTCTTGATGACCCTTGGACGGGAAGCTCTTGCTCTCTTGAAGGCCCTGGGACAGTAAGATCTTGCTCTCTGGAAGCTCCTGGGATGGTAGGCTCTTGCTCTCCCGAAGACTTTGAGCCGGTAAGCTCTTGCTCTATTGACTGCCCTTGGACTGTAGTATCTTGATCTCCAGAAGGCCCTGGGACGGTAGGCTCCTGCTTACCCGAAGGCTCTGAAATGGTAAGCTCTTGCTCTCTTGAAGGCCCTGGGATGGTAGGCTCTTGCTTCCTTGATGGCCCTTGGACGGTAAATTCTTGCTCTCTTGATGGCCTGGGGACGGTAAGCTCTTGCTCTCTCGAAGGCCCTGGGACGATAAGCTCTTGCTCTCTTGAGGGCTCTGAGACGCTAATCTCGCTCTCTTGAAGGCCTTGGGATGGTAGGCTCTTGCTCTCCCGAAGGCTTTGAGCCGGTAAGCTCTTGCTCTATTGACTGCCCTTGGACTGTAGGATCTTGATCTCCAGAAGGCCCTGGGACGGTAGGCTCCTGCTTACCCGAAGGCTCTGAAATGGTAAGCTCTTGCTCTCTTGAAGTCCCTTGGACTGTAAGCTCTTGACGGCCCTTGGATTGTAGGCTCTTGCTCTCTTGAGGGCACTGAACCGCTAAGCTCTTGCTCTCTTGACGGCCCTTGGACGATAGGCTCTTGATCTCTTGACGGCACTTGGATGGTAGGCCATGGTAGGCTCTTGCTTTCTTGAGGGCCCTGGAACGGTAAGCTCTTGTTCCCTTGAAGTCCCTTGGACTGTAAGCTCTTGCTTTCTGAAAGGCCTTGGGACGGTAAGCTCCTGCTCTCATGAAGGCTCTTGCCTTACAGCTCTTGCTCTCGTGAAGTGAAGTGTTTTGGGTCGTTAGCCAAATAACTCAATTTCCTTGGCAACTTTGGCACTTCTATCCATGTTAGGATCATTCTCTTCAATGATTCTAATTGTACTGTCAATGTGTTAACATAATTCATCAATTTGTTTTGTTGAAGATGTTTGATAAGCTCAACAACATAAGGCTCTTCCTCTTCATCCATTATGCCGTTCTCCATTTCTAAAAGATCTTCATTGGTGAGTTATATTGAGTAGGATTGGAGCAATTCATCCACATTTGCCTGGTCTACGTCTTCAAATCCAACCTCTTGCTATGTCAACGATGTCATGTCTTGAATTGGAAAGCTCATGTTCAGAATCAAAATCATGAGAATCAGAAACTTCAGGCCAAATATTTTTCCAAACTCCCTTCATACAGGACTGTTTAACTTCTGCCCTTGCATCGCCAATGTTGTCAATACCACTCCCCTAACACCAAACTGTACAGTAAAGATCTTTGTCCTCACTGGATTGTGCGCGCACAAGCTCACGTCACCACCGCACAGGGTGACTGTGAAATTACAGCCGACAATGCATTATTTTTACTATTTCTTAATCGCGTTATGACGAAAACGCGGAAAGTGAGATCGCGTATGACGAGGGATACTTGTATTTAACGGTCCCATTGTGCATTTTTCTCATTTATTTTAGTCATGCCAAACATTAGAATTAATATATACAAAACAAATTAAGAAAAATGATATCTGATGTGGCTTAGCTAAAAATTATGAAACACTGAAAAGTATAGTAGGTTTCCATACACCTTTGCCCTATATTCGTTACTAGCTATAAAACCACTAACTAGTTTTGCAACTTTCAAGTTTGTTTAGCCTCTCAGGGTATGCATTAAGCAGACACAAGTGATTTAGTCTACGTTACCTCATCGTGCAGTGAAGATAGTTTTTTTTCGTATAAGCATTGAAAAACTTATTTCTGCAGTAGCTGATGTATCTGGCATCACTATCAGAGTTTTCAAACAGTGTGTGCTCCAAGGACATTTTATTTTTGCTATGTTACCTTAGTGTGAACTTTTTATCTTGCCTCAACAAGATCTTTACATTGTCTAAAAGTTTAAATATAATATTTTTTGGGGAGGGGGTAAAAATGATACTTTTCACCCCCTCAATTTTTAGGGGTACGGGGGTAAAATTTACCCCCGTACCCCTCCGTTCCTACGCCACTGCATGTAACATTTAAACATAAAGGATTATCAAAATCCATCAAACCGTAATGGCTATAGATTCCAGGGACAGACAAACAAACATGAGGGAAGACAGATTTGTAGGACCCACTTTTTTGAGTTTGGGGGCACATAAACTCAAATTCATCATTGGCTCGAGGTAGAAAGTTTTGGCAATTATAATATTTTCTCTGTAAGAGGAAATCTAAGTGGTGTTTTAACCGTAAAAATTGACACCTTTTCTGGAAAGTGACAACTGCAGAATATATGAATTTGTGTTTGGATAAAATTAGCAATACTATATATATTTTGATAGTACTATTAATTATGAAGCCTAGGCGAACAGGACGAGAAAGGTGAATCTTAAATACAAGCTACCAACTGTTTGCATAGTAGCGTATTGTGCAATGACACATCGAAAACTCCTGCAGTCTTTGCTATCGAGCCGCTGTGACGTCACGGAAAGTCTCACCCGCCCCCTCTTCCGGAGACCGATTGGAAATATGGCATGTGGACTAGGTCAGCAGACAGACCGACAGGAATAAGGCGAGCGTTGAGTACGCCTGACTTTGACCTTGGAGGCCTGGAGTTCGATCCACACCAAGCGCAATGCGGATTATGTACTCCCTCTTTCTCCCCCATGGTGTGGTTTTCAATTATTCCTACAGGTGAAAATGCAGCTGTTGCTGTTTTTTTATAAGTCAGTGGCTTAAAACAACCTTTAAGTTGGGAACAGGACGAAAATGGGGGATTTTTTTTTTTTTTTTAGGAAATGCGACAGAATTCCCGCGGAGAAAAGATATTAAATTTGTGTGTGAAGAAGGAGGAGCAGGAGGAGGAGGGTTTCTTGTGTTGTACTCATCTGAAATCGAACACTCTCCTGTCGACCGGAGGTCATAAACACTATCCTTTCTCCACTATATTCAACATAATAGGCATAAACGACTTGATATAATGGGGTAATTATGAGATGGGTAGCTTCGCATTATCATGGAGAGAGGGTGGGAAAACCATAGTGAACGCTACATTTATAAATCCACTCTCAGTGAACCTGGAGGGATTCAAACGCCTACCACCTCGCCAGCTGCAAATAAATGTAATTCAAGACTAACTCCTTGTTAAAACCTGCTCGGCCACAGGTATGTGGGGGCTCTTGTTTGGTATAAAGAACCGTTTTCGTCAGTTACTAAAACTTATTTTATATATTCACACGTAAATTCGTATTGTCATATGCAACTGTCATTTTTTTACTTTCTTTTTAAACTTATTTTTTTCACTTTATAGAAAAAGTATTGCTATCGTAAATTTTTTTTTAGACCTTTATGTTAAGATGGTTCTTGACGTTTTATGTTCTCCCGAACTGAACTAATCTTAAGCTGTGTCGCCACTGAAACAAAATAGATTAACTTTTGTGTTGTACTATTTTGTAAGATGTTGCACATTCGAAAATGACTTAGTCAAATTCATTAAACAAACTGTCTACATTGGAACAAAATTGTTGTATCATGTTATTGCTAATTACAACTAGATGCAACACTGTGTCTCCACTGAAAAGACAGTTGATAGTTTGTGGGACGAAGAAGATGTTTTATTGGCAGCCACTGCTTGTGTAGTAATGTTTGCAAGTACACAACGAAAATGTAAATCATAAATGTTGGGTTCGCCCACGTTTACAAAAGAAAAATGCGTTTTGTGGAAATGAATTACTAAAAGATTTGAGGAAAGATGACCTATGTGTAGAACTTCGTACGGATGTAAGCATCAAAAACTTCATGCTTATGTCTAGCTCTGACATGGAGTTATTACTTGGAAATACTGACCCAATAATACGGAAATCAGATACATATAATTGATTTATTTTTAAAAAAAAATAACAAAATAGAACAAAAACTCGATGTTTCATGGTTATGATCATAATACAATGTTTTAAAAAAACAAAAAAATCAATGTTTTGCGATAGAAAGTTTATAATAAAATGTGTTTATGTTTTTTTATTCAATGTCCATCCCTATAGTGTAGCCTTTTTAAATACAACCAACACAACACGTCCAGTCTCAACTGAAACAAACCCTCCAAATAGAATAAACATTTTGTTTATGCGACTGAATGTTGGTCTGTGTTTAATATTTTATTTTGACCTTTACCGCTTCAAACGGATACTTGCAAAACACATCAAAGTTTGTTGAATACAACGTCAATATGATAAAACATACAGCAACTTACACCAACAAAAGCCAACTTTTAATTTTTTTAACATTGTTGATTTTGCAATAACCTGCAACAAGTTGCACTAAGTTCCTCCAGTGGAGACGCAGCCTAAGTATGTGTTGTAGTTAAAAAGGTTGAACTAGTAATTAGTATATCGGCATGGCGTTTAAATAGAGTTCAGAGAATTGCATTCAATTAATTGATAACCACAAACAGCATTTGTGTCTTTGGAAACACAGGGCCGCCATTAAAACATCTTTCTTCGTACCACATGTTGACACAAGCAATAAACTGTTTCTTCAGTATAAACACAAGGTTGCATATAGTTTGAATCATAGGAAACATACACCAACGTTCTTCAAGTGTAGACGGTTTATACATAGCTTTTCACTGCTTCTTAATACTCGGCCGAGCTATCTGCAATTAATTAGGATAATGACGTATATAAAAGAAAGAGATAATTGTGATGAAATATACCCACACCTGCTTCGGTGACTGCATGGTCTAAGGCGCTACTATTGCAGTAGACTAGACTGTCGCTGACGGGGAGATTGAGGCTCGAATCTCGGTCGAGTGTACTGAGGGTGGTTTTTTCCAAAATGATTTTCAACTTTATCTCCATGTGAATGTGTGTACACTCCTATAAATACAACCTTCCTCGTGCCTAAAACCATTAGCTTAGTACATAAGCATATAGCCCGAACTGGTAGTAAGGCGCGGCTCTAAAAATAATACCCACATTTGTTTGGAGGTAAAGTGGGAAACCATTTAAGAACAAAAAACCACCCTTAGTGCATTCGGACAGAATTTGAAACCAAATCCCCCATCATTGGCAAACAGACTAGACAAGATTGTCGTTCAGTCCACATATGCCCACCGATGCAATTCACTTTAAATATGTACCTGACAGGTTTGCGCATGCATATGTTTTATTTTGTTTCTTATTCTGTATCCACAAGTGTGCACAACTCAACGTGCAGATGCTCATCTTTAGAGTGACACAATAATACGTTTAGTTTTTGTTCCTAATTTAAAACTCGCGCATGAGCAGACACACATTTTTGATGCGGGCCTTATAGACGCTCGTGACCTCCACACTTATTTTATAGTTCTCGCCGCTAGATGGTAGTGAGAGTGCTGCCGTTAACGTGTTGGATACGAGAGAAGGGTGGAGGGTGTTTTTATCGAGTTGGTCTCCTCCCCTCGCTACTCTCCCCCCTCCCCCCCCCCCACACCAGGGTTTCTGCAATGCCGAGCTGAGCGGGTTTGCTGCAGTCTAGGGGAACCAGCAGCGGTAGAAACGACGGGGGTGACTTTTTAAACGTGTGTTGAACCCGCTACTAGGTCGAGGAAAGTATATATAACAGTCGTCGGATCATAGTATTCCCCTTCACTCGGTCGTTGAATTGAAACAAGTAGTCGGTCTATTGTCCGTGGGAAGAGGACCATAATCTACAACGAGAAACGTGTGTCAATTGTTTTGCGAACAAGCGTGAAGTCCAAGAAGGTGGGGGGGGCTGCTTGCCTGCCAAAAAACACGTTTTTAAGGCCCCCCCTCCTAAAATAAAAGAAGTTATCTCTTCTAATTGTCTTGGTGGGCTCTTAATTTAATTTGCAGCTCCCCAAAATTTTATATTACTATTTTTTTTTTTAATAATATCACTTTTGTGCTTAATCGCTTTTGAAAAAAAAAAAAAAGAATCGTGTTGACTGCTATTATTTTTTTTCTAGTGCACACATAAAAAGCAAGCCTCCCATCCCCCATTTTAACCCGCCCAAAAGAGTTTTTGCATCGCACCTGGTGCAAAGGTAAATAAAATGCTTAACTCCCTTTATATTATGCATGGTTTACATTATGTTCCTTACAGTTTGCCAATTGGAACAAACTCAAACTTGTAAGATACGAACACATTGTTCCCCGAGCTTTCTGTTTCACTTCTTTTTTTTTTTAAATCTTGACATTCACGTATGAGTATGGCATCATTAAGGTACAGTGTTTTCTCATAATTTTGTTTTATCCCATTGCTTGTTAAATTTATATTTAAAAAACTGCTTATTTTTCTTGGATGTTTCTTTAGTGAGCAAAGAATTAACCATTTAAGTTAAGTATGCCATATGTTGTAGTTTTAATACAGCACCAAATAGCATATTTGTATTTTTTAACTTTATTATATTTTAGGGTTTGGTAAAAAAAATCGAGCGTGAACTGTATATAGATTCAAATTTGGTTGCATAAAATATTATTTAAATAAAGATCATCTTTAGAAAACATGCAGACACACACACATATATTTATACATGCATCTAAAACAATATGTATATACATAGGCCACATGTTAAGAATTTAGCAGCTTACTAATGCCAGTTATTCGCCGATCGTGATATTTGGTCCGAATTAGCTCGTGTCAAGTTTTATTCAATAATGTAGAGAAAACACCATTCTATTTACAAACAAAACTCTATTTTTTAAGATTTTTAATATAAAACGTGTAAACGTTTAATACAAATAAGATATAATATGTTTAAATAAGCTCATTTTCTCGCCTAAAAGCTTAATAACTAAAGATATCAAAAACTTTGATCACTAACATAACCTCAAACTATTCGGAGCAATGTCTGAAAGAGGATATTTTCCTGTCAAGAAAAAGTCAATGGTGTAGTTAGGTCAAGGTGAATGCGTCCATCCGTGTTATAAAACAACATACTATAATTTTTCTGAACAGTATTTTTTCTATCAGAGGAATATATTTCTTAACGAACAAATTCGCAACATATTATTAACAAGTACAGTCTTATATCTTAGCAAAGATCAACTATAATGAAGTTAATTCATAGAATCTTTGCTGTAATTGGTGGAGAGGGAAAAATATAGTTGTGGGAATCCATCCTTTAGTTCAATAGTTTCCATATGGACTCACCTCACACGCTATTGTGCAATATTACATTCGTATTTTTTCACCCTCCTGAAACTTAGTAAGATTATCTTACACAGGTCACGAGACGCGTCCAGTGGTCCAGCCCGACTAATTAAGAACCTTTAAGAACATGTACAAATAAATATAGATTAGCCGATATTGACCAACAGGTCACTATTACAACTGTCGAAACTGACATAACCTGTCAAAAGCGACGGTTGAAGAAAAGTATGGATGCATGAAAATAAATTTGGTAGCTTTCTTTACTATCTGTTAAATAAGTTTATAAAATATAAATATATATAAAATATAAATATATAATTTTACACATAGTTTCGTAGGACAAATTGAATAAATATTTTATAACGTACGTTGTAGTATATATATTATTGTTTGCTAACCATAACATTTATTTATTTTTAACTCACATCGTTGGGTACGCAGACTATAAGTCATGTTCATTTTGCCGGTGACGGTGGGGTATGGGATTTGAGTACTGAGGTTGCTATTTTATAAATGGGTCCCTGACAAACGTTAGAATATTTCCTATAAAATATATCATCCTCTTCTTTACCCATTTAGTATATTCTTCAATTGGATTTTCTATATTTGGGTTTTTAATGCTCAATTTATAAACACAATGTTTACACCAACGCAAGAATTATATACGGGAATTATCCAGGCCGCTAAACTAAAAATACACACAAAGTTCATAGCAGGACCATCTCTTAAACAAATAGTAAATATTTCAATCAATACAAACTGGAATCGAACCAAGATACACTCAGACTCATGGTTTTCCCCTCTAAATACCGGTATCACGATATACTTAACGATCACTTGATGTTCACGTAACGTAAATAAACATATAGTGTGGTCAGGATTCGTGTAACGGAACATAAAAACTCCAGTCAAACACGGACAATAATTTCGAACGGTTTCAAACTAATTTTTCGCTAGAATGTAACTCAAGTAGTTAAAGGGTGATCTGCTCTAAATTACTTTTATAATAATCTTACTGGAGCTACAATATAAAGTGCAAGTATAGGTTCAAGTACAGTGCTTGTGGGAAGAAGACAAACTAACTTTATCGAAGAAGTTGTCTGCACTCCACAAACAAACTGAAGTATTTACTGGCCTTGTTGACATTGCTCTCAACGTGATTAGCTGACAGTAACACGTGGCTACGCTTTACTTTACGTAATTTAACGTGAAATTTCTCCCCTAGACAGCTCGTGAATGTCGCGTCAACGTTAATTGCATCGTGATGACTTTAATTTGAAAACATGCTTATAACCTTCTAGTTTCGTTACGTAAACGTTAAGTTAACATTAAGTTAATCTTGTTTCTATTATAATCCCTGCACCAAGAAGACAGGATATCTATTGACAGTCTCCATGACTACGATGTAGTAAGAAAATATATTAAGTTGGGAGTGTAGGGGACGTGAGAAAAGGCCAGTGTTTCTCTAGTTTTTATAAATAACATTTTGACAAAAATAAATCATATATATTTCTTCAGCACAGGTATAAAGTTAAATTTTATTCAAATGTTGATAGCAACGGTTCTTGAATATCTGTCATGAGCATATCGGCATTAGATGACAAACTGTTTAGTGGCAGAGAAAATGTTTTCATTAAATTCCAGGACAGCTTTTAAGTCATGATTTTATATATTCAGTCTTTTCAGAAAGTGTACTTTAAATACCCAGAATAGTATAAAAACTAAAAACTAGTAACACATAGTATAATAGGAACTATGCCTATATTACAGGGACAGTAAGATATTGTGACCACGCAGATGTGTTATGGTCAATAGTAGGGGAGGGTTTGAATGAGTCAGGTGGAAGTCAGGGATTGGGAACCTGCAGCATTTAGGCCACATGTGGCCTTTTGAGGTGCTCACTACGGTCTTTTAACATTCTGTAAATTAGTTCTCTTCATCGTTTGTAAATGATACATTCTCAAATTCAAATTGTATTCCTACTAGTGGTTCCTAGTAGTGATGACTGCAGATTATTTTATTAAAATATATTCCAAACATTTAACTGGGAAAATATCTGTATAGTAATCCCTCAATCGACTTTCCTAGTTAAAAATTTACTCGTCAAAGGCTATAAACTTTGCACAGATATTTATCTGTCAGTGCCTAATTTGAATCAAAACGTATATTTTCCCCCCTTCACACATTGATGAGAACTTTAAAACGACCCCTCTCCCAGAACTTTATCTGTTCGTTGTACCATACCCCTAAAGTAAGTATTGAACTTTTATTATTTTTAACTAAAGAAAAATATTTAATTTACCGATATATACCTATACACAAATCACGGTTTCCATGGAGATGTAAACAAAGAATGATTGTGCAGATGAGTCACTGCCCACACAGAAGGAAAATATGGAAAAATCACTAGGAAAATGGGTTTCAGTTTTAGGCTACTATTTTTACCTTTATGAGGAGTGTGTCTTTGTCAAAATCAGTTAAACAGTTTTCTCGTAATGTCAATTACCGGAAATGGGCTTATAAAGTTATGTATAATATATATAAGAGAGAGAGAGAGAGAGAGAGAGAGCGTGAGAGATTGAAAAAATGTGAGAGTGAATGTGTGAGTGTATGAGTTTGTGATTGTGTAAGTGTGTAAGTGTGTGTTATTAGTGTTAGAGAGTGAGTGTGAGAAAATGAATGAGAGAAATTGAGTATTAGCGAGTGATAGTGAGAGAGAGTATGTGAGAGGGATAGAGTAGGAAATATAGAGTGTGTGTGAAAGAAAGTGTTTGAAAAAGAGTGTGTATGAGATAAAGTATATGTGTGGAAAAGAGAGTGTATGAGAAAGCGTGTGTGTGGGAAAGAGAGTGTGTGAATAAATATTGTGTGCGAAAGATGGTGTGATAGAGAGAGAGATTGTGTGTGAGGATGGGTATGTGAGAGAGACTAGGTGTGTGGAAGAGACAGTGAAAAAGAGTAAGTGTATTGGAGATAGAGAGAGACAGAGTGTGTGTATGTGTGTGTGAGAAAGAGAGAGAATATGGATGGGATAGACAAAAACTATTTAAAATAATTTAGCACCACGTCTTACTATTCGTTCGAGTTATACGCTTATATACTAACTACACTAGTTTTTTTAGGGATGAGGAAAGTTATACTTATAGGGAGTATACCCGCATTTGCGTGGAGGTATAGTGTAAAACCATTTTGGTAAAACCACACACAGTACACCTGGCCGAGATTCGAGCATTGATCTCTCCATCTTCGGCAGTCTAGTCTACTGCGAGGGTAGCGCCTTAGATGATGCGGCCACCATTACTTTGAAATAATAAAATAATATATACCCAAAATAAAGTGGTAATATGGAAATTTAATTTAAATTATTTATATTGCAATATTATTTGAAAAAATAGACACCAAAATCTAAACTTAGCTCACAAGATGGATGGGGTACATAAGACATTACTTTGAAATATTATCATATTATCAACACACACTCAAAACTAAGTGGTAGCTAGGAAACATAACTGAACTTAGTGATATTGTGATACTATTTGAAAAAATGGGCATCAAAATCCAAACTTAATCAATTAAATTGGCTATTCAAACATATTTCAAGATCATTTTATCAAATTTTGAAATTGTAATATATGCCAAAACGTATTTCAACACAATGGTATCGTTTTTAATTTATAATTTATCCGCGAAACAAATCATAAGAAAATATTTTCGCCAAATTGATTACTTAACCTTTTAATTTACTAATTATAGACAATATTGTCGATTTAAATGCGAATTAATGATAACAACATTCAAATAACCATAAATGTTTTTCCATTCTAGGAAAATAATTCTTACAATCAAAGAATTTAGGTAAAAGAAGGGGTAGGACCAGCTATTATTACGGCCATTTTGTGAACAGAGGTAAACTTTCAAAAATAAAGAAGAGAAAAAGTATCACTGCAAATAGAATTATATTTTTCTAGCCTACTGCTTTGTTTATTATATGTAAATATACATTTTAGACATAATTGTTATGTTTCTTGTACCGTAAAACTTAAATTAGAGTTGAGTTTTTATTTTTAACCAAAGGGAAATATTTTATATGCAGAATGAATTATTATTTTTAACCAAAGATAAATATGTTATTTACAGGTATAAATTCAGGTATAAATCAGGGTTTCCATGGTGATGTAAACAAAGAATGAAAAATTGAAAACTCTCTGGGAAAATCAGATTTTTGTTGAAAGTTACTATTTTTCCCGACCCGTTATCTTTAAAATTAGAGGTCGTTGGTCTAAATCGGTTCAGCCATTTCCTCGTAATTTACACTATCGAAAACGGGCCTCTCAAATTAAATAAAAGATTTAGAATATAATAAAATTAAATGTTTTTGCTCACTGTTGAGATTTTAATTCACAGAACTCCATTTTAGAGTGATTTTTTATTAGAATGCATAATCCTTATTACATGCTGATGTATATCTTTAAGTATTCTTGTACAATAAATATATACAGTTAAATTTAAAAATAAACCAATATGCATGGAGAACAAACTTAGCGAAAAAAACTGTTTCTGTCAAATATTTTATAATTTATATATTCTATTTTATTTTAAATGTTTCTCTATGAATAAAAAATAAATACATAATAAATTGTAATTTGACCTCGTTGAATAAAAAGAAAAAGAAGACAAAAAACCCATTCGCTCCTTTACGGGTTCCTTAAAAAAAATTAGCTTATATTTTGGTATAGTACGTCTTAATAATTTTGGAAAAAATTACTGTACGATAGGTGTGTGGCCTTATGAGGAATCCTTGAAGTGACATTTGGCCTTCCAATGGCTAAATTTTCCCCACCCCTGGTGTAGAGTAACGGGTAGTAATGAAAGGGGAGCCTAGTATCGCAGACACAAGGGGGAAACGAGAGGGGGGGGGGGGATATATTGACATATGGTGAAACACGTAAACCGACGGAAATAATTGCAACACTAGTGGTCATGTCACTGTACAGTCAACATAAAAATACACTATATTATACAATTTTAATAACGTGTAGTCGTGAGGATTTTCACCACTTGTCAGAATGTGCTAATGGGGACAGATTTACTCTCACATAGATGTATACACGTTAGCTCAAAAATTATCTTTAGTGGTGAGAAAAAATGTTGTAATTACTTTCCCTACCATATGGAATGAATAGACATGCCGTAAAGCTAAAAAAAAAAAAAAAAGGAACGAATAATATATTTACTTGGGTTCAATTTTGATTTTGTTTAGGCTCAAAAAGTTTTACTATTGATCCATTATTTCCAAGTTCATAATGCCCACGTGTATACAGAAAGGGGTTATTTCCACATGAATACTACAAGCGTTTATATCTACTTGCGTACTGAAGGGGTTTATTTCCACGTGCTACAATATTTTACTCCAGAGCTCATGAGTGCTTATTCCCGCGTACAGATAATAAGTATTTATTCCAGCATGCAAATAGTTAGTGTTTATTATCACATGTTAATTTTAAGTGTTTGTACCCACTTGTGTATTATAAGGGTTTATTTCAACGTCTATAATCTTTTTATTCAAAACTGACAACAGAATTGTGAGGGGGGTCAAAGCCAGATGTAATTTTTTTTTTAGCGCCACGTCTTAGTATCCATTCGGGTTATACGCTTATGTACTAATTACACGAATGGTTTTAGGGATTAGGAATGCTATATTTAATGGAAGTGTTCACGAATTTGCGTGGGGTGGGGGTTGGGGGGACTGGAAAACCATTTTGGAAAAAATAGCCTCAACACACCCGATTGAGATTGAGTTGGAGTAAATGTTAAGGGAATTTTCAAAATGGTTTTGTGTTTAGCTGGACTAATAATAAATAAAACTTTTAGACAAGGGTTATCCAAGCGTGGGAACGTTTAGATGACAAAGTAGCGTCATCAGAGGCTATGAAGGGGACCGGGAGAAAGCTATTAGGGTTGTTCTCGTTGTTCCAAGGAGAGAGCTATTAGGGTTGTTCTCGTTGCTCCAAGGAGAGAGCTATTAGGGTTGTTCTCGTTGCTCCAAGGAGAGATCTATTAGGGTTGTTCTCGTTGTTCCAAGGAGAGAGTTATTAGGGTTGTTCTCGTTGCTCCAAGGAGAGAGTTATTAGGGTTGTTCTCGTTGTTCTAAGGAGAGAGTCATTAGGGTTGTTCTCGTTGCTCCAAGGAGAGAGCTATTAGGTTGTTCTCGTTGTTCCAAGGAGAGATCTATTAGGGTTGTTCTCGTTGTTCTAAGGAGAGAGTCATTAGGGCTGTTCTCGTTGCTCCAAGGAGAGCTATTAAGGTTGTTCTCGTTGTTCTAAGGAGAGAGCTATTAGGGTTGTTCTCGTTGTTCCAGGGAGAGATCTATTAGGGCTGTTCTCGTTGCTCCAAGGAGAGCTATTAAGGTTGTTCTCGTTGCTCCAAGGAGAGAGCTATTAGGGTTGTTCTCGTTGTCCAAGGAGAGAGTATTAGGGTTGTTCTCGTTGCTCCAAGGAGAGATCTATTAGGGTTGTTCTCGTTGCTCCAAGGAGAGCTATTAAGGTTGTTCTCGTTGCTCCAAGGAGAGACTATTAGGTTGTTCTCGTTGTTCCAAGGAGAGAGTTATTAGGGTTGTTCTCGTTGCTCCAAGGAGAGATCTATTAGGGTTGTTCTCGTTGCTCCAAGGAGAGAGTTATTAGGGTTGTTCTCGTTGCTCCAAGGAGAGAGTTATTAGGGTTGTTCTCGTTGCTCCAAGGAAGAGCTATTAGGGTTGTTCTCGTTGCTCCAAGGAGAGATCTATTAGGGTTGTTCTCGTTGTTCCAAGGAGAGAGTTATTAGGGTTGTTCTCGTTGCTCCAAGGAGAGATCTATTAGGGTTGTTCTCGTTGCTCCAAGGAGAGTTATTAGGGTTGTTCTCGTTGCTCCAAGGAGAGAGTTATTAGGGTTGTTCTCGTTGCTCCAAGGAAGAGCTATTAGGGTTGTTCTCGTTGCTCCAAGGAGAGATCTATTAGGGTTGTTCTCGTTGCTCCAAGGAGAGAGTTATTAGGGTTGTTCTCGTTGCTCCAAGGAGAGAGTTATTAGGGTTGTTCTCGTTGCTCCAAGGAAAGAGCTATTAGGGTTGTTCTCGTTGCTCCAAGGAGAGAGTTATTAGGGTTGTTCTCGTTGCTCCAAGGAAAGAGCTATTAGGGTTGTTCTCGTTGTTCCAAGAAGAAAGCTATTAGGACTGTTCTCGTTGTTCCAAGGAGAAAGCTATTAGGGTTGTTCTCGTTGTTCCAAGGAGAGTTATTAGGGTTGTTCTCGTTGCTCCAAGGAAAGAGCTATTAGGGTTGTTCTCGTTGTTCCAAGAAGAAAGCTATTAGGCTGTTCTCGTTGTTCCAAGGAGAAAGCTATTAGGGTTGTTCTCGTTGCTCCAAGGAGAGAGTTATTAGGGTTGTTCTGTTGCTCCAAGGAGATATCTATTAGGGTGGTTCTCGTTGCTCCAAGGAGAGATCTATTAGGGTTGTTCTCGTTGCTTCCAAGGAGAGAGTATTAGGGTTGTTCTCGTTGCTCCAAGGAGAGAGCTATTGGGCTGTTCTTCGTTGTTCTAAGGAGAGAGTTATTAGGGCTGTTCTCGTTGTTCAAGGAGAGAGCTATTAGGGCTGTTCTCGTTGTTCCAAGGAGAGAGTTATTAGGCTGTTCTCGTTGCTCCAAGGAGAGAGTTATTAGGGCTGTTCTCGTTATTCCAAGGAGAGAGTTATTAGGGCTGTTCTCGTTGTTCCAAGGAGAGCTATTAGGTTGTTCTCGTTGCTCCAAGGAGAGAGCTATTAGGGCTGTTCTCGTTGTTCCAAGGAGAGAGCTATTAGGGCTGTTCTCGTTGCTCCAAGGAGAGAGCTATTAGGGTTGTTCTCGTTGCTCCAAGGAGAGAGCTATTAGGGTTGTTCTCGTTGTTCTAAGGAGAGAGCTATTAGGGTTGTTCTCGTTGCTCCAAGGAGAGAACTATTAGGGTTGTTCTCGTTGCTCCAAGGAGAGAGTCATTAGGGCTGTTCTCGTTGTTCCAAGGAGAGAGTTATTAGGGTTGTTCTCGTTGTTCCAAGGAGAGAGTCATTAGGGTCTGTTCTCGTTGCTCCAAGGAGAGCTATTAAGGTTGTTCTCGTTGCTCCAAGGAGAGAGCTAATTAGGGTTTGTTCTCGTTGTTCCAAGAGAGAGCTATTAGGGCTGTTCTCGTTGCTCCAAGGAGAGAGCTATTAGGGTTGTTCTCGTTGCTCCAAGGAGAGAGCTATTAGAGTTGTTCTCGTTGCTCCAAGGAGAGAGCTATTAGGGTTGTTCTCGTTGCTTCCAAGGAGAGAGCTATTAGGGTTGTTCTCGTTGCTCCAAGGAAAGAGCATATTAATAGGTGTTGTTTCTAAGGAGAGAGCTATTAGGGCTGTTCTCGTTGTTCCAAGGAGAGAGTTATTAGGGCTGTTCTCGTTGCTCCAAGAGAGAGCTATTAGGGCTGTTCTCGTTGCTTCCAAGGAGAGAGCTATTAGGTTTTCGTTGTTCCAAGGAGAGAGTATTGGGCTGTTCTGTTGTTCCAAGGAGAGAGCTATTAAGGGCTTTTTCTCGTTGCTCCAAGGGGAGAGCTATTAGGTTGTTCTCGTTGTTCCAAGGAGAGCTATTAGGTCGTGTTATCTCGTTGTTCCAAGGAGAGAGTATTAGGGCTTCGCTAGCCGTTGCTCCAAGGAGAGAGCTATAGTTAGGTTGTGTATACTCGTTGTTCCAAGGAGAGCTATTAGGGCTGTTCGTTGTTCCAAGGAGAGAGCTATTAGGGCTGTTCTCGTTGCTCCAAGGAGAGAGCTATTATAGGTTGTTCTCGTTGTTCCAAGGAGAGCTATTAGGTGTTCTCGTTGTCCAAGGAGAGAGCTATTAGGGTGTTCTCGTTGTTCCAAGGAGAGCTATTAGGTTTCTCGTTGTTCAAGAGAGAGCTATTAGGTTTCTCGTTGTTATCCAAGGAGAGAGTTTTGGTCTGTTCTCGTTGTTCCAAGGAGAGCTATTAAGGTTGTTCTCGTTGCTCCAAGGAGAGAGCTATTAGGTTGTTCTCGTTGTTCCAAGAGAGAGCTATTAAGGGTTGTTCTCGTTGTTCCAAGGAGAGAGCTATTAGGTTGTTCTCGTTGTTCCAAGGAGAGAGTCTATTAGGGCTGTTCTCGTTGTTCCAAGGAGAGAGCTATTAAGGTTGTTCTCGTTGCTCCAAGGAGAGAGCTATTAGGTTGTTCTCGTTGTTCCAAGGAGAGCTATTAGGGTGTTCTCGTTGTTCCAAGGAGAGAGCTATTAGGGCTGTTCTCGTTGCTCCAAGGAGAGAGCTATTAGGGTTGTTCTCGTTGTTCCAAGGAGAGAGCTATTAGGGTTGTTCTCGTTGTTCCAAGGAGAGAGCTATTAGGGTTGTTCTCGTTGCTCCAAGGAGAGAGTTATTAGGGTTGTTCTCGTTGTTCCAAGGAGAGAGTTATTAGGGCTGTTCTCGTTGCTCCAAGGAGAGAGCTATTAGGGCTGTTCTCGTTGTTCCAAGGAGAGAGCTATTAGGGCTGTTCTCGTTGCTCCAAGGAGAGAGCTATTAGGGTTGTTCTCGTTGTTCTAAGGAGAGAGCTATTAGGGTTGTTCTCGTTGCTCCAAGGAGAGAGCTATTAAGGTTGTTCTCGTTGCTCCTTCAAGGAGGGTAGATGCTCCAATAGCTATATAGTGAAACGTGATCTATTAACTCTTTTATTTGTATTGATTTTATCGTGGATACTTTCAGCCTCCTAGTCTGGCGATTTATTTAAAGGTTTCTTGAATTAATGTATTAATAACAGACGAGTTTTTTTTTTATCATTTACCACAACGCCACTAAAATCCACTTTACGATCACATTCACTTTCATTTGCCTTTAAAACCCGTCTTGGTGGTGTAATTAACTAACGCGCTAGTTTAATGTTGTTCTAGACTGCCGAGGACGGGGAGATAAAGGTTCAAACTTCTGTCGTGTGAACTGGGGTAGTTTACCCTTAATGTTTTCCACTCTCCCTTCATGCAAATGTATGTTCATTTCCTCTAAATTCAACATTATTAATTTCTAACCCATTAACGTAATTAGTACTTAGGATTATAACCCGAACGGTTTGTAAGACGCGGTGCTAAATTAATTAATTTATTATCCGTTCGGGTTGTACGCACTTACGCTAGTGTGTAATGGTAGGATGATTGTGAGATGAAATGGAGGACCTAGAGTTTAACGTGGGATCCGAACCACGGTGGAGGCCTGGCATTCCACACATTCACAAGTCGTGATTAATATACGTCTTGTCAAAGGTGAAGGAAGGGTTTGGCAATCAGATAAAGCTGTGCCGGGACCGAGGATTGAACCCCGGACCCCCAGCACAGAAGTCCGACACCTTACCCCTAGACCACCAGGTCACCTAATTAATCAATTAAATTTGCCTATAATTTCTGTAAAGTAACCCCTATTACACATAATAGGGCTTTATAAATGATGGTCACATAGAAAATTGACCAAATGATGATGACATAATCAGTACGGAAACGGAGTATTACAAACTACTTCTTTTGAATTAATGCACATAATAGACTTATAAACCTCTTCAGGATGGGTGCAGGTAAAATCAAACTTAACTTCGCTTGCTATTGCCAGTCGTGGCTTTTTTTACACGTCATCTTAAACAACATGTAGGCGCTCGATGTACTCACTAAGGTCACTAGTTAATATTTCTGAGTTAGTTGTTTTTTTATTAATCACCAATATTGTGTAGTTTTCCACAATTGTTTTTGAAAATGAGCGGCCATTGGCAATACTCATTGAGTGCTTCATCTTCGCTTTACTCACTTCCTGAATACATTTGTTGTGCAGTTGTCTATTCAGTTTAAAACTCTCAGCAACATATATTAGTTTATACATTTAGTTATGCCTGAATTTAATACATGCTCCATCACGTCTCTTCATTAATATCAGTAAGTAATTCTTCATCCAGGGGAGTGGAGGTCTACCCGCTCATTTGGTCTTGTTGGAGACATGTTTAGTGTACAGCTCTAATAGCATGGCATTGAATAATTCAATTTTATCATTGATGTTGACAGACCTATTAACTAAGTGCCGTGACATTATTTTAGCATTTTTGTTTAATATTTCAATATCAATACTCTTGATATTACGATAGGTGATAAATTTAAGTTCAGATTTTGAAGGTTTAGCGGAATAAGTATTATGACAGGAAAGACAAAGGGTAGGTCAACCCTAGTATTCAACAATATGTTAAACAAATTATGATACTATTACTGTTTAGTATACAAGATTTAAGATTGATAAATACATTAATTGGAAAAGAATAAAGTAAGAGTTGATTAATTTATTATTATCATTACTACCTATAATATGGCACTAAGAACTCGGAAGTCCACTGCCGCACTAACAAAAGTACGCAGTATATCCCTATCCTGAGCTAGTTCTATCCAGTCCACCTCATTACACCCTATCCCCATCTTGAGCTAGTTATATCCGGTCCACCTCATTTCACTCTATCCTCATCTTGAGCTAGTTTTATTCACTGCTCCTCCATTACACCCTATACCTTTCAGGTCCATTACAATATTATCCTCCCATCTGCTTCTAGGTCTTCCCAATGATCTCTTACCATTTGGTTCGCCAAACAATACACTGAACCTGGTTCTAGATTATTCCATTCACGCGCTACGTCTTGCCTACCATAATTTTCAAGATTTTATTAACCTAACAATGTCTTATAGTGAGTACTGGGTATATAATTCATCATTATGTAACATCCTCCATTCCCCATTATATTTATCCTATTTTGAACAAAATATCTTCCTAAGTACCTTGTTTTCGAACACCATAAATTCATTTTCATCTTGTAAAGTAAAATGTAAGGTAAGAGACCACGCTTCACAACCATATTCTGAGTTTTACATTAGGAAGCAGACGAGATGTCGACAACTTACTGACCGAATAATAGCACGCATTTCCTGACTGCATTACTTTACTAATTTCCAATCTAGCATCATTATTGCTAGTTAAAATGGAACCTAAATATTTAAACTCGCTAACCTTGTCAAATAATATGTTGTTGGCAGTAATAAATTATCGTCCCCATTCAATTGTGTATGTTGTTGTCTGTAATCATTTCAGCGTTCACTTTTAAACTTATTTCCTTACAAGCCTCTTGTAAAATTTCTGCATTTCTTGAAACAGCTTCCTTACTATTACCCAACAAAGCTAAAATCATCATCATATCCTAATATTATTGTTAATTTTACTATCCTGGAATATAAAATTTAATGATAAAAATGTTGAACAAAAAAAAGCTGTGACAAATTACGTAATTTTTAAAATTATTCTGTACAAAATATGTCAAGTATGATAATAGGCCGTACGAGTAGTTATTTTATCCTTACCAAAACCTTATTTCAATTTTTATCAAGCATGAAGTGCCGTGAGAAATAATTTGCGATTACACGTGATACAAATTTGTATTGCATGAAACATTACACTTCAGGCGCTATAAACTATGAAGCGTAGCGCCGTGAGATATAATTTGCGATTACACGTGATACAAGTTTGTATGGCATGAAACATTACACTTCAGGCGCTATAAACTATGAAGCGTAAGCGATCCGATGAGATATAATCTGTAATTACACGTGATATTCAAAGTTTGTATGGCATGAAACATTACACTTCAGGCGCTATAAACTATGAAGCGTAGCGCCGTGAGATATAATCTGTGATATAGTTTGTCAGTGCATGAAACATAATTTTCAGGGGCGATAAGCAACGAGGCACCGTGATATATTACTCGTGATATAGTTGATAATTTGCATGAAACACTACTCTTAGGGAGTATTTACATAGAAGCGCCGTGATATAGAATCTCTGATTATACGTGATACAGTTGTGTATTGCAAGAAGAATTACGTTTCAGGGGCTTTAGACAATGAAGCACAGTGAGATAGAAAATACTATTACACGTGATACAGTTGGGTATTGCATGAAACAATACAGTTCAGGATATATATATATATATACATACAATGAAACTTGAGATAGAATCTGCTAGTATACGTCATATAGTCGTGTTCTGCTAACAGCATTCTTTTAAATGCGATATGTATCCACGTAGAATATTGCGCAAACCAATACAGTTTAGTATTTTAATTAATAATATTTCTAATATGTAACATGGATCCGTACATTTTTGGATATTTAAGTATATACAAAGATAATAACAAAATATTAAATTAAAATGTGTATACGTGTTCATATCAACACTTATTTAAAGTTTTGTTTTGTCGAATACCAAGGAAAAATTATTTTTCAATACAACCTTTTCTGGTGAAACAATTTTTTTCTCACTTTTATTTATAGCTCTAACCTCTTAGGAATAATGGATATTAAAAAGAACGATGATTGCTATTTGTCAGGAAATCGAAGTTTTTTCTTCTTTTTTTCCAAGCATCGCGTTTTACTACCCGTTCGGCTTATACGCTTAAGTACTAATTACGCTAATGGATTAGGAATTGGGAAGGTTGAATTTTAGAGGAAGTGAACCAGTATTTACGTGGAGGTAGAGTGGAAAACCACTTAGAAAAACCACCCCAGTTCACCCAACTGAGATTCGAACTTCAATCTCCCCGTCTTAGGCAATCAACCTCAACACGAAACTAGCGCGTTAGCCAATCACGCCACCGAGGTGGGTTAAATTGAAGTTATTCTTTTCATCCACATTTCAATTAAAGTACTTTTAATTTTCAATTATGTTTTTTATATAATTTTGATATATTTTCTGGTCAATATTATCTTTATAAACATACAATTTATTAATATTGTATTAGTATAATATTATTCACTAAGCCACTAGAAAAATGAAAATATTAATTTTTATTAAGAACAATTAATTTTAAGACTTAGGAACAAATAAAGGGTACTCCACTTTAAAATATAAAACTGTTTTCCTTGCAATAATTACAATCCGTACTAATTCTATTGAGAATATAAAATGGTGTAGAGGTGCTTTGAAACTCTGAAAATAACGGGAATACTTTAGAAGAACCGTTAAATTGGTTTACTACCAGTGTAACGTGATTAGTCAGCCCCTTCCCCTCAATATTCATAATTACTTGGGGATCATGAATTTACCTAAGCCGAGGCCAGATGGACCACCTGAAAATTCAAGAGAAAGGTATTCAACTTTAAGTTAAGGAATGTAAATATAATTCACAGAACTTTAATCTTAAAAGCATTTTTACCTTCCCCCCCCCCCCCCCCCCCAGCACGTCTAACTACTCGTTAGGGCTGTACACAAGTATTAGTGCCTCCATACAAGAGTGTATTATCTCAAAAAATCTTGTTCTGTGATAAATGGAAATAATAAATATAAATAGGAGACAACTTCAACTTTTTTTTTTTCAAACGAACATAATTTTTAGGAAAAAGTAAAATTACCAATAACAATATTTGATTATAAATTAGGAAAAGAATACTGTCGGGAAATGCATACTATTACTCGGTCAGTAAATTGTTGAAACCTCGACTGCTTTCAAGGAATGTAAAACATATAATATACAAAGGCGGTAGTGTGTCTGTCTACTGAGTTCCGAGTTCGATTCCCGCCATGGCGGAAAAATTTATCATTGGTGAAATATGGGATTACCCTTTCCCAGTGATGAGTAACGGTTGGGGACTGGATGTTGTGTCTGTCCTCGTCTTAAGTTAGATTACAAGGCATGTGACGCTACGACAGGCCTAGTAAGCTGGTGGTGGCTATATGGCTTGAATAAAAAATTTACCCAGACCACAGGCTGGAAAGAATCATGGATGTAAATATATATATATGTTTATTTTATTTTATTTTTAGCAAATATGAATAATAAACATAAACATGTATTAAGGCTGGGGCAGTGATTTATTAAACTCCCTAATGTGGTAGGGAGAATAAAGGTAGAAATTATAGTAAAAATACCAAAATATACGGATAAGGAAGAGTGTAGAAATATAATGAAAAAACCTTCACTTTACCCAGCCGGCATTCAAATCCAGACCTACTCATCACCAGTAAACCAGAATACACTAGACTAGACCAGAACGTGTTTCAGCATAATTTTTTTATTATAATTCAACATTATCCACTACAAGCTAACTATTTCAAAATGCATTATTCTAAAATGTGAGATTAAAAGTGAATTATTTAATGTTCTCTGTTTTAATTTAATTTTAAAATTTTCAATTATATTTAATATACATAATTTCACACCTTCATTTTTTTTAATAAAATACAACTGTTCATTAAATAGTTTACGGTCACTATATAGTGGATAACATTACTATCTGAAAATATACACACTTATTGTGATAATTCGCTGCTTGACGCAACTAAAAAAATGTAATCCCACAAGCTATAATAGTTAAATAATTTACTATTGATTTATTATTTAACTTTAAATTTCACTTTCCTTAACAAAATTTCAACTATTTCTAAGTTTCCACTAAAGGGG
The DNA here is from genome assembly GCA_033556935.1 of Timema podura. Taxonomy (NCBI): domain Eukaryota; kingdom Metazoa; phylum Arthropoda; class Insecta; order Phasmatodea; family Timematidae; genus Timema; species Timema podura. The sequence continues at coordinate 113,687,958 of JAVRXN010000009.1, forward strand.
AACACTATTAAAAAAACCTGAGTTTGGAAATAAATGTCTTCCATACTCTGCTACCCCTCCCACGTAACCCCCGTCATCTGGGGAAAAACCCTTCACGCAATGCAATAGTACATACTTACTTACACACGTCGTTCCCTTAAAGGTTAGGCAAAAAACTGTGCATGTAGCTCAAATAATAACAGCTTCGTACTTAATCCTTCCTCACTAACCTTCTCCACACTTCCCTATCCTTGCATACTCCCTTAGCTTCAACAACATCCATACACCGAGTAATACATGCTCTTTTATACTTACAATTCTTAATGTTTCTCTTTTCCACACATTCGTCTACAATATTTAGCCACGTCTCACCACACACTCTCCTTTCATATATTTGCTTTATCCCTCTATCCACACTCATCCTCTCAACATGCCCAAACCACCGTAAGACACTTCTTCTTTCACATTGACCAATTGGATACCCTTTCAAACCGCACTCCTTCAGCACCCATACATTACTGACTTTGTCCATAGGAGTTTTACCACATACATTTCTTAGATACCTCATTCCAACTGCATTCACCTTGCTCTTGTGTTTCTCCTGACAAACCCACGCTTCACATTCGTAAAACAACGTTGGCATCAACACACTTTTATACACTGCCATATTTGACTCTTTCGATACAAGACCTACTTCATTCTTTTACATTGTCCACATACATCTAACAACGCTTCGAGATGCAATCACCCACCTGTCGATTTCACCAACTATCCTTCTATTTTTTACAGAACATTCTGCCCAGATACACAAAATGATTCACTTGTTTGAACAGTTTTCCCGTCAATCATTCTCAGATCCACCCTTATAAAAAGAACTATCACCTTAGTTTTGTAGACATTTATACGACGAAACATTCAAACGATTTAATGCATTCTACAAGTCACTTTCATTCTCAGCAATTAATACGGCATCCCACCGAGGACGGGGAGATCAAGGTTCGAATCTCGGTCGGGTGAACTGGGGGTGGTTTTCCTAAATGGTTTTCCACTCTTCCTCCACGCAAATGCGGGTTCACTTCCTCTCAATTCAACCCTCCAAATTCCTAATCCATTAGCGTAATTAGTACTTAAGCGTATAACCCGAACGGGTAGTAAGACGCGGTGCTAAATATTAAATATAATACGGCATCATTTGCATATAGCAGCACTCTAACATTCGCACTGTCCATTTGTACACCCATCCCTCCTACATTTATCCAGAATACATTAAACAACCATAGACACATAGCACAACCTTGCCTGACACTCTGTTCAATGTCAAACCATCTGCTCAAAGCTACATCCACCCTAACGCACGCTTTACTTCCATCATATACCGCATTTACTAACAATGCCTCCACAGTTAATATATATTCTATAATTCAGGATAGCCTCTCCCCCTGGATCTAAAATCAAAGTTTCCCAAAGATCGCCTCTGATTGTCGATAAACCGGGAGATTAAATACAAGATTACGCTTTAGTAAGAAATAGTTTCAAAATACAGTTTTCTGCATTCTTCACTTGACAATAGCGAAATCGGAACTATTTTAATTATTTTTCATTTTAAAATAATTATTTTTCAATTATATTTACTTTATATCGACACGATGTAAATAAGGTACTGTGATCGTAAAAAAATATAACCAAACCCGATATTTTGGTAAATGTCAACGCTCAACGACCCTCTGAAACAAAAAAAAAAAGTTGTTTTCACGAAGCCGTCTGTCTGACTACCTTAACTTGGGCTAGAGCCGAAACTGTTTTACAGATTGAGCTATAACTTGGTATCGGGCTATTCATAAGGCTCCCTCAAGGAATTTTTGGAATTAGATGTTGAACCCTAAATTTAAGGGTTGTTTAGTGGAGGGAAAAAAGAGAATAAATCTATTTTCTGAAAATTAGCTCTATCGATTTTTACTAAATTTTATATCTAGACACTGTTTATTATTATTATAAACAAGTTGGCAGTTCTTATTTACTCATGAAATTGATTTTGAGGGTACTTTACATAAGATACATTTTCCAATTTTCATAATTTATCCGCAACTATTTGAGATACAAAATAACTTATCATTGTAAAGTTGTAGTACTATTGAAGTTAAAGATAATTAATTTAAAATAAAGTTTTATAAAACCAATAATAATTTCTAAGGTATAAGCAAATATACATATATACTTTTTAATTTAGGACTTTTAAAATTAATTCAATTCTTATGCTCTTTGATGGACAGAGATGTTGTTCTTTTTTCAATTTTTCTGTAACAGTGTTTCTAGTTCCTAATGCCATAGAGTTAGTAAGTTACAGTGTATATTATTTCATTTATGATCTTTGGTGTAGTTTTTCTACAACAATGTTCAGACATATTATTTCGTATCACACATCTTACGAGTTTTGAGTAAATGTTTTATTTTAAGATAAAAGCGGGAGAAAGTCTGTGCGGTGCACCACTTAAATATTGTATGACTGGTTATTGATCTCAATTCCACTGTTTTCCCTAAATAAGACTACAGAAAACCGCATGTAGATGAGACGCTTGGTTCAAGCTGTATTACCTACCTAAAATACTTATCCGGGGACTGGGATGAGTTCTTAAGTTATAGATAGTCTTGTAATTGGGTGAGGTATTTAGACCACGCTCTACAAGTCTACCTACAGCGATCAGTTTATGAGCCTCAAAGGAAAGGGGGTATTTTAGACAAGACTGTGATTCGACAATATAATATGAGGACAAAGTAAAGTCAAACGCAGCTATAAAATATGTCCACAGTGTTTCTGAGCATATAGAAAATCTGTCACTTTGTCTTATGTAGGATAAAATACCACTTTCTTTACATCGAAATTATAATCCAAAACTTTTGTTCATACGGTCTAAACGTTAGGCTCGTGGGTGCTATATTTACTGCGATGGGGAGGTCAAGGATCGAATCTAAGATCGGATGCGATAGGGGGGAGTATTACACATGATATTTATAACTGTGATTACCCATCCTCTTCCCATGCTAATGCGGATGTAATTTTTACAAGTAATTCCAGCAATTCCTGTTTATTTTATATTATTTTTTCATCTCGTCTTATTTATTACCGATTCAGATAATACGCATATGTGATACTCTAATGGGCTTTGAATGAGGAAGGAAGCATTTTAGAGGTAATCTACCCACATTTGCTTGGAAGGAGAGTGAGAAATCATTCCGATAAAAACATCCTCAGTAGACCCAGCCGAGATTTGAACCCTGATCTCCCCGTCATCATCAGGTAAGTCTAATAAGATAGTGATGCATTAGACCTTTCGTTACTAAAGCAGGTGTGTTGTTTATTATATTAATTTATTGATAACGTTTGTGTTGAAATAACTAATTAAACAAAAAACACCCATGGCTATGAGGCGTCACCTCCGCAATAGACTGAGCTTCCGGTGATGGGAGGTCGGGTTTTCTCTTCAGGGTGCAATGAAGTGAGTTAAAAAAATAATAGATTCCCACTCTCATAACGCACAAATGCAAGTAAATTTACTTTAATTTCAGATAATAATTTTTATTCCACTATTTAAAATATGCGAAAAGTCCGGATGGGTAGTAAATGGTGAAACATGAGAAAACAGCAACATTTATCTAACTGAAATGGAGAGGTCTGTATAGCCTCTTAGAGCAGTTTAAATAGTTCAAAGATAACTTCTTTAAATCTTAGTTTATTAGTTAGTTAATGATACATCTGGTTTTAATTTGAATTAGAGAGAGAATTAATTATTTTAATGTGTGCGTAAGTAGACGTATTCGATCCTACCTGCTGCTGAAGATCCGATGACAGTGACCCAAGTAGGCCTACCTGGGGTTGCGATGATGAACTTGGAAGAACCACACGTCTTTATTTGGTGTTCACTTCACACACACATCATTATGTCAGAGAAAGATGGGTTATTATTATTAAAATAAGTTATACTGAATGGTAGGGACAAGAGTTGTGAACCGCGGGGTGACAAACTTCTACCTTTGAGAGAAACACTTTGCGGACTAAAAAAGAAAACGCGTGTAAAAGCACAAGAGCAAAATGTACCACCCTTACAAAATTAAATTAATGAAAAAGGGTGGTAGACAGAAAAATGTGATAATTATATAAATTAATGATGAATTAATATAAGAAATATTTAATTAAGTCAACAATAATGAAATGTATATAAAAATAATGAAATATAAAGAAATAAAGACTAAACATCCTCCCCCCGTTGAACCATTCAGGTTCAAGAATAAGGAAGAAACACAGAGCACGTTGAGACCTAATTACTAGGTAAAGGGAAAACCTTTACAGCAGGCCGAGTAAGGGATCCTCTTGACGTACGTAGAGTTACCACTCGTACCACGTCGTCAGAACCAGGAGACGTTGAAACTATTCGCCCAAGAGGCCAAGAAGGGATTCCACTTGATTAGTTGTTGTAAATTATGGAGATACTTCCGGTGCCATCTTGACCAAAATCGTTGTGAAATAGCCTGAATTATCTGCCATCTCTTGAGACGGTTGAGAGGTATTTCTTCTAGTTGCGATTCCGGGAGAGCCGTGAGGGAGTTTCCAATGAGAAAATGTCCCAGGGTGAGTTCGTCAATCTCTGACGGATCTGAAGACAAGAGTGTAAGGGCGCGTGAGTTGAGCATAGCCTCAACTTTGGTGGTGAGTGTAATAAATTATTCCCATGTCAATATTTGGCTGCCAATAACTCTGGTTAGGTGGTGTTTAGCACTCTTAACAGCGCTTTCCCAGAGTCCACCTTGGTGTGGAGAGGCAGGGGGTAGGAAGTGAAACTTGATTCCACTTTCTGCGGCAAATCGGTCAATTTGATCTTGATTCTTCTTTTCTTTAAGAAAGGCTGTTCTTATTTTCTTCAATTGAGTAGAAGCTCCCACGAAGTTGGTGCCACAGTCGGAATAAATATCCGAGCATAACCCACGATGGGACACGAAGCGAGTTAGTGCAGCAATGAAAGCGTTTGTAGACAGATCTGTTGCAACTTCAAGGTGTACCAGCTTTGGTGGTGAAACAAATAAATACACACAGGTATGCCTTTATCAGTTGTGATCACCGTAATGTGTGCAACTTAATTGTGAAAGGGCCTGCATAGTAGGAAACTTTTGTAAATTTAAAAAAACTTGCAAGCAAACTTCTTGAGCAGATCTCAATGTGTTTCATTTATGTATTTAGACGTTAAGGAGAATGACTTGACATCGAATCTAAAAATCTTTTGGTGTTGAAATTTTACCTTTTATAGCAAGAAATAAATGAAAAAACATGTAACGGTTTAAAAAAGTCAAAATATAAAATAATCAAAATGCATATGAATAAGATTAAGAATAAAAAAATAGCAACCCAATAAAGGTAATAATTTATTTATATTAATGTTCATTAATTTATTTATCACTATTGTAACTTATATTAGTGCGTTTGTGCATAATCTAAAAAAATGAAAAAATATATATTACAATGCACAAAATAAAATAAATTATTAATTCATTTAAAAACACCGTAAAACAAAAACATACTATTATGTTTAGCAATTTTATCTCCCCCAGAATTCATCAGGTACTAATGGCTACTGACAACTTAGCTGTGCATAAACGTCACTATTATCACCATCATCATCATCATCACCATCAATTGTATTCAGTCTGTGGCCAGACCAGTTAAGTAAAATGCCTCCATATTCCTCTTTCCTTTCACCATTCTTCCTCGTGTAATCACTTCCAATTTTCTTCTCTCACACAATTTATGCAATCCGCTCCTCCCATCTCTTTCTTGGTCCATCATTCTATTTGGTATTTTATCGTTTCCCAGCCTCAATACATGACCACACCATCTCAGTCTTGCTTCGTCTACTCTCTCATGCGTGGACGTACAGATAAATAAAATGAGGTACCAAAAAATATTAAGATAACATAAATAAAAGGCGTGGAGAGATGATGTGAAATCCCATCTCAGGTGTGGCTGGTAAATAAATAACTTGTTTCTCGAGTCTCCGAGGCATGCTCGCTTCAATATGCTGGTACCTTCATTAAATAAAGTTTACTCTTTCCTCTGAAATGTTTGTAGATTAAAGTAGTAAACTAATATGGTTTCAACACAGATCCAAGGACTAATCGGAGCAAGACATGCCAGTGTTATTTTGTTGGAGTTTCGCGTGTGAAGTTCTCTTTGAGAGGGTAGGAGTAACTTTGATAGGGGAAAAGGGTGGTAGTAGGGGAGTACAGCTCTAGCCACGAGAATATAGCTTTTGTTGTTTGTAAGAAGGAGCAAACTTAGTTTTCGTAGCTGATGCTCGTTAATTAGGCGACTGAGTCGGTGATTACGAGGTCCAAGACGTCAGGATTGTGATAGACTGAATTGCTTACTTTAATCTGACATTGTTTTTATCTTTGCACCTTAAATTATAACATGGTGTTGAGCTCTTTTTTCTCTAAAAAAATTGATTTTAATCATCATAATGTATCCATGTGTTAATAGTAGTTAATAAGTTATTTGCTGTCTGAATTCCACCTATTTTTAACAATAGAACCAGAACAATTATTCTAATTTCATTTATTTGAGTTATTTAACTTGAACTTTCTGAACAGACTGATTATATCAACACATGACTTATAAACTAACTTAAATCTAGAACAGACACAACATCCAGCCCCCAGCCGTTAATTCATCACTGTGAAAGGAGAAACTTACATTTCACCATTTTTTTATTTTTTTTAAATTAAATCCGGGACCTTTAGCTCAGAAGACAGAAACTATATCGACAGAACAGAGTTGTCGGACTAAAACCGGAACCAATTTCGATTCCTAAAAGATATACACCTTAAGGGTACTTTACAATACATTCCCAACTAGTCGAGTTAAAGTAATGGATATTTTGTAAATGTTTAGAACCCGCACCGGTGGGTAGTCGAACAGATCTCATAATTTCGATTTGCAGGTGATGAGGAGGTAGAGGGTTCGAATCCAAATTGGGTGCTCTGAAGCGTTTATTTTTCGACGCAGGTTTTATTACTATACATCCAGGCAAATGCGTGATAAACTTTCGTTAATTTATACGTTTCTCCCCTCTTTTTTCCTGACCCTTCATTTGGTATAAATATGCGGATATCTCGGATAGGTGGTAAGACGTGGATCAGACTGGAGAGAGTGCAGAGCATGGAACCAAGTGTTGGTTGAATAAACTGCCGTACCAAGAATTATAGCCAGACGACCTCCCAATCCTCTACTATTATTCACAGAGGCGACGTCTGGTCGCGCCAGCCGATAGACTGTCATGGGTATGGGCCTATTATCAGACATGCTACCGGTGGGTGGACACGCTAACCACGTCAACAGGGCAGAGAAATGATGGAGAAAGTGACAGAGGCGAGAAATAGCGAGAAACCTTATAACAAAAAATTAAAACGTCTCAGTACACCAAGCCGGGATTCGAACTCCAATCTTCCCGTTACCAGTAAACCCCGAACGGATGAGATTGAAGCTTTTGTTCACATGCCAGATGCCCCTGGCTACAAGCCTAGGAGTCCCTGGTTCGATTCCCAGTTGTACTTGTGGACTGGTAGAAAAGAAAATTGAATTATTTATTGTAAGAGTCCAACACCTTAGTTAGGTCGGTAGCGTGTCTGTCTACACAGTTCCTGGGTTCGATTCCTGGCATGGCTGACAAATTTATTATTGGTAAAATGTGGGTTTCTCCTTTCACAGTGATGAATTAACGACTGGGTGTTGGATGTTGTGTCTGTTCTAGGTTTAATTTAGCTATAAGTCGTGTGCTGATGTAATCAATCAGTTCAGAAAGTGCACGTTAAATACCTCAAATAAACTAAAAAGAATATATTACAAGAAACAGAACACATGCAGAAATATTAATTTAGACATTAGATTATCGCGGAGGGTTAGTAATACGAGCATGAGTACTTATATAAGTATGAAAGCTATACTATAAAATCAAATTGTTTTTCTCAAAGGGTGAGGGGGCGGTATCATTTTCATTTCTCACGTAAGGTATCATTCCAATAGCCTATAAGTGTTTTCTAGCTGTATTTCTTTCAGTCGGTGTTCGTGATTGGCTGCTATGAAATATTTTTTAAAAAAAAGTTATTTTCCGAGGCTAGTTAACATCACTAAGTCTCATGTTGCCTTTCCAGGCGTGATAGCGACCGACACGCCATACTGCGGTATTTTCTAACATCACGCAGTCACCAACATTCTACCTGGCGGCCGGTGACTCCAGATAAAACTTAAAACATCGTCACTCTCATTTGCATCTTATTGTTACACACATAGCTGAAGGAATAAATTATGGTAGGCAAGATTAAAATCTTTTCTACCAGTGTTTAAGAGAATTAAAAATCACCGTTCTGTTTGAGAACATATTTCCATAGTTATTTATTTAGTTTCAGATAATTTAGGAAACTCTCAGACAACTTCTGACATCCACGACCATTAGTTAAGATTCCGATCTTTACTACCCGTCCGGATTATCCGCATATTTATACTATTGAGGTAGGTCTGGAGTTGGGAAAGTTATAGAAAGTGCTGTACTCTTATTTGCGGGGTGGGAGTGTAGTAACCCATTTAGTAAATAAAACACCCCACTACATAAGGCCTTAATTTGAACCTCAAACAGCCTATCACAGTAAAACCAGACAAAATGGAGTTATGTGATAAAGATGTTTATACTTTTAACTTTATTTATTTATACAATTGATTTTTTGCTATAGATCTTTATAACTTTAACCTAGTTTTCTTTATTTATGTTGTTTGATTACCCTTTATAGTTCATCAATTTAGAGTAATTGTTTTTAACATTATTTGTTTTAATATAATCATAATGAATTTATTCTGTTTGTTGTAGCTCATTGTAAAACCACAAAATATAGTGAACAACGTATTTCTTTGTTACCATGCTTGCCAACTGGTTTCGTGATATAGTGGTCTGACCTTTATTCTGATCTAAAGGTCCCGGGTTCGATTCCCAGCTGGTACTGTCGTATTTTTCTCAAAAGTGGAATAATTTTCATGGTCCTCAGGATTTGGTAAATTGGGCTTAAGTTAGGTTTAAGTGTATCCACTGTCTCCACACCCTCTTACTCAGTAACACCATCATCTCATCTTATCGGGACATGGACAGAGCTTCTATGGAAAGAATGTACGATTAGTATTGTAAGTTCAGGCACTCCCTGGACGGTGTTACATTAGTACTGACTAATATTTCCGCGGACTGAGGCACATATTTTTGTAGCCCAGACAAGCCATTATTAATACCATGCTTGGTTCCATGAAGGATAGGGCCAGAGTGGAGTACATTTATATGTAAGACTGTTACCTTATAAAAAACACCCAGTGTACCTTTTTTATCCCAAAAACCAGAATGCTTACCTTGCTTGGTTCCAATATGGTGTGGTTAATTAGATAGGACCATAATGTAATAAAGCAAGGTAAGTCTAATGCTACAATACTAGCTAAACGTAATGTAAGAATCTAAGGGTGGCGTATTTTTATTTTTGGCACAAAATAAAACCATAACAATTCTGAACCACACTCAGCTTGGTTTTCACTGATATCATGTAACTATTGCAACAGTTATCAGATGACGGGTTAGTTTTTTTGTCCCAAACAAGACACGGTACTTCATTGCTATACTTTTCTCAACCATCTATGTCCGTATATCTGTAGTTTAATAAATATTCAATTATTGAAATATTTGAACTATTTATTTAAGTCGGTGATTCCCAAAATATTGATAGTAACTCACCCCTGGCTTTTTCAAACGTACCGATTCCAGAACTTTTTTTTTAAGAAAAACAAATGCCTGCTCTCTTGTAAACTTTAAAATAATGTTCAAAATTGTATTAAGCCTTTAGTGGTAAGCAAAGCCACGAGAAGGGAGTTCGAAGTCATTGAACGTTCATGACGTCACACTAAAAGATGGGTAAATTACCAATCAGACTTAATACAATCAAAAAACAAGATATGATTTAGTTGGGGTTGTAGGGAACGCGAGAAAAGGCCAGTGTTTTTGGTGTTTTTATAGCAAAACTTTTTTTGGTCAAAATAAATAAAATATTGCTCCAGTAGAAACATAAAGTTTAATTTTATTAATATGGTGATATCAACAGTTATTAAATATCTGTCAAGAGGGTCCTGGAATTTATTGACAACTTTTTATATTTTGCTGAAAAAGTTTATCATCTAATGATGCTCTTCTCATGAGAGATATTCAACAACTGTTTATATCAACATGTGAAGAAAACGAAATTCTATGTTTCTACAGGAGTAATACTTAACTTATTTTGGCCACAAAAAATGTTTTGCTATTAAAACTGCAATGGCACTGACCTTTTCTCGCGTCCCCTACATCCCCACCTTAATAAAGCTCAATATTACGTCACGTACCCCCTGAAATCCTTCGAGTACCCCTGGGGATACGTATTCCACAGTTTGGAAAACAATGCTCTAAGTGTTTTAATATTTAAGAATTGATCAAAAAACCCCATTTGCTTCTTCCCACCGTATTTCAAATGTGTCATTTCTCATTTCTCTTTTATCTTTTTTTTTTCATGCGCTGCCTCGCGAAGAAATGGAATTAGTGTCCGAGGGCAAGAACTTCCGATTAGCTCGACAAGAAGAACTTCCAGAAATCCTAGAGTTTCTAGAGAAGCATTTACCCGAATCGCTCAAGGTAAGTGCTATGTGGACAAACTTGAAAGTGACTTTGGTTTTAAACATTATAAGTATTTATTATTTTAAAACTATGACGTCACTTGATACTTGTTATCCTACGTTTTTCATCAGACACCTTAACTCAGTCGGTAGTGGTAATCGAGAGATTCGAGATTCTTAAAAATCTCAAAAAATTATCTTTAATACAATTATTATAAAGATCTTTACAAAATATAAGAGTTTTAAGCAATTGGTTAAAGAAATTATATAGACTTGTGTAGTTGGGAGGATATCAAAATCAAAAAAAAAAGTACAAAATTATATAAAAATAATTAATTTACAAAAATAAATGTTATATTTTTTGTTTATGACGAAAGAGAGATGACAAACAAAATAACATTTGTCTGTGGCACCAAGAATAAAATAACTTTTTTTTTTACTCAATTTGATATATCCCCACTTTAACATAAATTGTACACAATATGTAAAGATTCGAAGATTCAAATAGGGATTCGAGATTCTAATTAAATTTTAAGATTCTAACTCGAGATTACGATTCAATAAATACATCTATATTTATAACTTCATATATTTTGAGTTCCATTGACGTGATCATCTGAGAGTAAGTTCTGTGGAAAATGAGAGCAATGTGGGCCATTATCGTGGAGAGAGAGGATTTGAGAGGAGAGGGGAGGACATGAAACCCGTTGGGCTAATCTTTCTTCCACTCAACGGGCCCTCATAACAGACTCATGAACGGCCCCCTAGGGTCTACTTGAGTCTCCTAATAATCCTGCAAGAACCACGCGCCTTCCTTATGTTACGCTCCGAAGGAGGACGCCTTGAGCGCTTTGTCCTCGAAACGCCGTTCATTATTTACTCGTATCAGAAAGTCCGAGGTTCAAGTCCACACAGTGTTGTTAGAGTTTATGTACCGCATCGTATGCGTTTGTTTATTTAAACTCTAAACTATAGCAGGATTTTTGTAGAAAGAACATTATCTCAGAGTTACAAAATTTGATAAGACTATTTTTAGGGGTAAAATTTATCAAAATCTTGAGTTCAATTTTTTTTCTAAGATCGCAATACTTCTCCCTCTTAGGGATTGAGATAAAGTAAAACAGTTGAAACCCCCTATACAGTATTAACTGATTCCTCATTGCTAAATAAAAATGTTTTCTAAAAACCAAAGGTGTTTTTTCCTCATACCTAGGTGATATATTACCAAAGTTATCTGTATAATGCGGTGTATGGATCCAACAAATGGTTTACATAATGCAGGAATTTTTTTTTAAATTATAGCTATATATCGTACATATTTTCATTTCTTGTAGGGGTTGTTTCGTAAAACACACATTGAAAGAGCGCTAGGGCACGTCTTAAGGATAAGGCTGAAGGATATACAAAGAACGTAGAAGGAATTATAGCCCTCTGTCTATAGACAAATATTTATCGTCACAATTTCATAGATTTTATAACCAGACATTCGTATTACTTACTCAGCGAGCTCTTATTTATTTAAATGTTTTCTTAAAGTAATAATTTTTGGAAAAAATACTGCATCATAGTATCTATTCTGGCTGTACGTGTGTATATATATTAATTAAGATTGTAGAATAAGGATTAGTAAGGTAGGATATATCAGTAATGCACTCAATTTCTTTTGTTGAAGAGTTGGAAAATATTTAGGAAAGGCCACCCTCGGTACACCCGGCTGGGATTCGAAATCTGGCTTCCAAATAATTATCGAACTAGACAGAACTAAACTACATGCCCACTGCTGTGATTATAAAACATGCAAATAATAAAGTCCTTTTAAAGTTATATAATTATTTATAAAATCAAACCGTAGGTTAATACTTAAAGTGACTAAAACCTTCGTTTATCTTTCTGTGACCTCCCTTTAATGGACTTACGAGAATGCCCGTATTGCCGTAGGGTCGCGGAGCAACTATATGGCTCTGATTGTGAAACCTATGAGACAAAAGTACGTGTCTGACCCACTTTAGGGCTTCGGCAATTACACAGGGCATCCTGACAAAGTTGCCTACAGGAAATGTTTAAAGTGGTGCCACCTATGTAACAGCTATAAAACAAAGAACAATCTGCCCCTTCGATTGAACCACCACGATCAACCCAGGGTTTTTTTAAACCAAATTCTATAGAGAGGTTTCAAAATTGTCTCGTAACGTTGGGTTGATTTTATGTGACCAAATGATGACGTTTCATTCAGACTAGTCCTTTTATGACACCTTCACTACCCAAGGAAATAAATCAATGGTACAACACAATCTCACACACTTTCTCGCACAGTAGCTTGGAACAAACGTTTCAAAAATAAGATTTCAGTAAACTAGTCTTAAGTAAGTTTCCCTAAGAAAAACAAACACATCATCTTGTTAGTCACAATGAACTATTCATATATACATTTTAAATAAAAAATGTTAACATATTTTTAACAAACATATTTCTCTATTCACGGTAGGAATTACTCTCTGAAAGGTCTTTTTTCCTACCAATATCCTACTATATAATATATTTCTGGTAGGGAAAAAGGCCTTTCAGAGAACAATTCCTACGCTGAACAGACTTTAAATTTTCAAAATCTTTCTTTCTCTCTCTCTCTCTCTCTCTCTCTCTCTCTCTTATATATATATATATATATATATATATATAAAAAGCGAAAACCCTGACTGGCTGACTGAATCACTCATAACTAATTCTCATATTTCCCATGAAGCTAGAGGGTTGAAATTGGGCACATATGTTTCTTATAAGCTAATTAGGAAGAGTAAAGATGTTTCATTCCGATGTTTTATGAATACGGGGGTGAAATCGGGGTGGCTACCCTAATCAACAATACTGGTTTATAAACTCTTTTTAAGTGTTTGGATGGTAATAATCCGTTAAGTTTATTCTAATAATGCCTTAGAAAAAATATAGCAATTATTTTTAATCCCGTAGATGCTTCTAAGGGTGGAAAAAAATGAATACAGACAATTAATTAAAATATGTAATTACGTTTTAATATGCAACTCCAAGAGACGGTAGAATATTGTAGTTTATATTTTGCTGAATGTTGTGGTGTTTGTAGTGTCTGTGTGAGTGAGAGGGCCTGGACCAGGGCGGTGTATGGTGGTGGGAAGGGGGGGAGACCTGTCCAGCCGCGCTCAGCTGATAACGCCCCAGGCAAGGGGGCCTGCCGAAAATAAAACTCCTCATGAGAAACGATACATGATCACCTCCTCACTGTGTTTCTCTATGAAGCATTTCATTAAGCTTCAAACAAAAATTCCTCATTTTCATCTAAAAATAAATAATAACACAATATTCCGTGCGATTAACGGGGATTCAGCTAGTTTAGCAATAAAATTACATTGACATGTCGTGACACAACTCAACACATCGACACACACATTTTTCATCTAATCTTCTCACAACAGTCAACGAAGCTGTCTGCTTGTCTTTAGCTTTACAGTGAATGCTCGCTTATTTGAGTAGGTTAGTCATACAATTCTTTTGGGTCTATCGAGCAGAGATTCTCGAGCAGGGACTACCAAGCTGAAACTCGTTGAACTAAAGCAAAGCGGCTCACGCTGATGGCGCTGAAATCTTTTGATTGGTTAGTGTTATTCACTTGATTACGTTTCTGTTCTGCACTTGTGTTTGGGTGAGCATATAGAGCCCACAGTAATGTGATAGTGATGAGAAGGGTAGAATTTGGAGAAAATGTACTCGTACCTATATGCGTATAGAGAAATAGAGTAGAAAATCATTTAGGTAAAACCCATCTTCAGTACATCCGGTCAAGATTCTAGCTCCGACCTCCTCGTCACTGGCAAACTAGATTATATTAGCTTTACATTTAGTCTGCGAGACCATCGATGAGAGTAGTATTAATGTATTGTGTTCGACGGATTAGCAATTGCCATAGCCTGGGAGGCGAAGAATATCAGCTATATCTAGATTATTTTTACGACTGGACATTTTGGAGCGTCTTTTATCAAATAAAAAACTTGTGTTTTCAAGGTCAACATTGATAACATTTTACTTTATTAGTAGTAATATTTCATCACTATTGATTTTATTTATCCAAAGTTATAATGACATTTCATATGATTTGACGTATGAATATATGAAAATGATTTTCATAACATGTATAACTGTCGAAAAGGTTCCTTCCTATTTAAATCAGAATGCAGTTCACTCTGCTAGAGTCCTTGCTTACTTTTTCCTGATACGTCTCCCCTTTTTGATTTACACATTCACAACGCTTAAGCTTTCATCCCATCATTTATCCCAATCTCTTCAGAGAGAAATATAGGGTGATATATATCTATAAGGTGGGGTGGAAGCAATTAGACGAACTATCTTGAGCAAAGTGATGGACAACGTGCTGAGGTTTTTGCCTGACGTCCGTTGGAGCTCACCTGAGTGACATCTTTAAAAAAAATGAAAAAGTGTAGTATATAGTTTGCTTTTACTTAGCTGGTAAATATTTACTATTCATTTAAGTATTAACTTTCAGGTTACTAATAGTCTATTTGGGTGACATGGTGGTCTAGGGGTAAGGTGTCAGACTTCTGTGCTGAGGGTCCGGGGTTCAATCCTCGGTCCCGGCACAGATTTATCTGATTGCCAAACCCTTCCTTCACCTCTGACAAGATGTGTATTAATCACAACTTGTGAATGTGAGGAATGCCAGGCCTCTACCGTGGTTCGGATTCCACGTTAAACTGTAGGCCCTCCATTTCATCTCACAATCACCCTACCATTGCATATTAGCGTAAGTGCGTATAACCCGAACGGGTAGTAAGACGCGGTGCTAATAATAATAATAATAATAATAATAGTATATCTGTTTTTCGGCCCCACCCTGTATATATATTGCTATGCGCGGAACAAACTTC
This sequence comes from Timema podura, assembly GCA_033556935.1. Lineage (NCBI taxonomy): Eukaryota > Metazoa > Arthropoda > Insecta > Phasmatodea > Timematidae > Timema > Timema podura. Next base: position 113,703,561 of record JAVRXN010000009.1, read on the forward strand.
GAACACCCAATGTGAAGGTTCGACAATATTACAGCTGATGTAACGTGCTGTGATTAAAGTGGAATTAAGTATTTTTCTGTAACTTCACGTTATTTTTCTCGAAAACTAAGGGCCTAACGCATTTTTACCAAAGAACATTTTCTATTTTGTTTAAGCCAGAGATTCGTGTGGTACAGTCCGTATCCGCGAATTTACGGACACCCTGTGTGTATATATATATATATTATGTTTACACTGTACGCCTGGCTTGTAATCGGTTCCACTCCAGCAAAAAAGTCAAAGAGTAGACTCCCGTGATTAATTTGGGGACACCCGCACCAGAACAAAGGCATGAGTCTCGTCTTGTCTGGTTTACTGGTGATGAGATAAGCTCGGGGCTCAAGTCTTGCAAGTGCATTGGGATCATGATTTTTGTGCATGTGATTTTGGGCACTAATGTGAGTGCACTTCCTCCAATCATCCCTACTCAAAGCTATCCCTTAGAGTAGGCCGCTAATAAACCTTTTGTTTAACGTAGGTCTAGTAATAATACAAAAAAATTAACACCTTCGTTTGGGCTATACGCCTATGTACTAATTATACTAATATGTTGGAATTAGAAGCGTTGAATTTAGAGGTAGTGTACCCGCATTTGCGTGGATTGAAAGTGTAAAACCATTGAGTAAAAACCACTCTCGGTACACCCGATCTCCCAGTCTTTGGCAGTCCATTCTATTGCGAGAGTAGAGCCTTAGACCATGCGGCCACCTAAGTGGTAAGATAGTTATTAAATGCGAGTAAGTTAATTTAGTTTATTATTTACTTCGTTAGGCTTCAATAAACTTAGGTATATGACATTGGATATAGGAAGGGGAGACTTTAGTTGAATTCCCAATTCGGAGTTTAACCTCTTGATGAAATTCCTGAAACGGTTGAGTCTGTTTTCAAAAAGAAAGGGGAATACCAATAAAACTTGCAATCCGAGAGCGAGAGAGACGGAGCTTTATCTTTATTCAGAACAGTTATATGTATAAGAAAGTTTTGTTGTAAAATAAACAGTTCTGCTTCCTCATTTTTCTTTCTTTTTTTTTTTTTTTTTTTTCAATCCACATTTGTTCAAAACAGACAGAAAGAAATTAAATTCAGAATACAAGCTTGATAAATCATAGTGGTGAAGAACAACAATAAAAGTAGACCTCAACCCGGTTTGAGATTTTTTTAGAAATTGTTATTCAAGAGATAACTAACCCATATTTGAGAGACTTTGGTTCGAATTATAGTGAGACTAAAATGTAGTTTCAACGTTATGTGAAAACAGGCTCGGTACGAATGACTCAGATCTCCTTGAGTGTCGTGTTTTAATAATAAGGCATTTAACATGTATTTTTTAAACAAACTGACAGAAACATTACTCAACTTACAAGCTAGTTAACTACATCTGATCAAGTCCGATTAAGAGGCCACCAAAGTACCCGAAAGATATACCGAAACATGTGCGTCTTATTGATCTAATTTATCAGCAATAATTAGAGTACGTCGAAGAAAAAAAAAACTCCAAAAAATTTAAGAGTGTTTCTTGGATTCTATGATTTTATTTTTTGTTTTTGTTTTATTTCTGCAGTGAGAAAAAAAATCAACTGTCAAAAATCATCTTCATTTTACAAGAGAAATATGGAGAACTAAACTAAATTAAAATTATTGGGTCCTTGCTATGAGCTGTAAGATAAATATTTCGTGCTAAAATCATGTGGTCACAACACAAAAACACGTCCAGTCCTAGCATCTAGATATTTACTAATTAGATAACAGGACGAATGCATCTACAAATATTAAATACCTTCATTAGCAATAACCAGGATCAAGCAATGCTCATCTAAACGTAAGACTTAATACTTAAATCAATAGTTTTCGCTATTTAAGCGTTTTATTTAGCCTAATTTTATCAGCATCGCTTAAATTTTCCCTTCAATTTATCATGTGATAGGTATGTCAAATTTACAGACCGCGAGCCGCATGTGGCCCGATCCATGATTTTGTGCGGCCCCGCAGAATTAACCAACATACAATGAGATACAATTAACCTTTTTATAAATGTTGTATGAATACACCATTTTTGATTATGTCAATTGAAAATTTGTCACATTGGGGGAAATTCAGCACGTGAAATCGATTTCTAGACATTGTTAAATTTCTACATCAAACATGTGCAATATTTGCCAGCACATGATTGCGTGAACATTTTTTTTTTTCTTTTATGAAAAGGAACAGACACCTGAGATATCACGATTTGCAATACAGATATGAACTCGTTATCCTTTTTACTATTGTTATTATTGTTATTACTTTGGTGTATTTAACGTTCACTTTTTGAATCGACTTATGTGAGAATACGATTTAAAAACTAGTTCACACACCATACTCAGCCCCTGCCGTTAATCCAACGCTATGAAAGGGGGAAACACACATCTCACCAATGATTCATATTTTGGATACGCTGGTATTCTAAACCAGGACCTTGAACTCAGTATGCAGACACGTTACCGACTTAGCTTCACCCTATTTGCGGTGGGAGAGGTGGTAAGGGATAGCAGCAGAAGGTTCTTTATTGCAAACATTGGCTAGAAGTCACTAATGTCACCCTATTAGGAAATAATTATTGTTAATATAGTATTACTAAGAAAATTATAATAATGATTTAAGAAAATAATGACTATTATTTTAAAATATTTGTTATATTATTTATTATAAAGTATTATTAAGAATCTTTATTTTCTCAGTAATAATATATTATAAATAATAATTTCAGGATAGGTTGACATTAGCTACGGTAAGCCAATGTTTGCAATAAAGAATCTTCTGCTGCTGTCAACACCTATCCTACTGTAGATAATGATAATAATAATAATATTATTATTATAATCGTCTTTATCTGGGTGAAGCTAAGGCCAGCGTCTTTTCTTACACTTAACCATTTAAAATGTTCATTTAATACTTAAATGCTAATTATTTGATAATTGAAAACTGATTATAATATTGGTACATACAGAATAATAATAGTAAAAATATTGGCCACACAGCGAATCACAAAAAATGTACAGTACATTAATGGACATAATAAAATAAAATAAATTTGTAAAGTACCAATAGCTTAGTAAACAAACAATAGAGATAAAGGAAAAAAATATAGTATACACAACCATACCACACACATTCACATGTCATTCATAACACGCATAACATATTTATATAGATAGCAAGTAATTTAAAAAGAAAACAATTCTGATATTAAATATTTAGTGGGTATCTATTAAATAAACTTTTATACATCATAATAATCTTTATAAAAACAACACTTTTATAGGCTACCGGTGTCGGGCCATTTGTTATCAAATATAAAAGTAAAACAGCACAAGAGTTAAAGCCTGAAACTCATCTCTTTGCTTTATTTTATTTATAAATACATTTTTAATTTTCTTTTTGTATTAGTGAGAATATTAAAATTGATTTTACTTTTTCTTAAACTAGTGATAATATTGTATTTTTAGTGTTCAACCTGGTCCTCATAATCAAAAGAGTTTAACACACCTGATGTAGCTCTAAAGCGCCTACATTATCAGCTAGGGGCTGCTCCCTCTAAACCTGCTACCTGACATAAATACACTATTGGATCAGGGGTTACGAAGGTTGAATATAGAGGAAATTTACCCGCATTTGCGGTGAGTGATAGTGGGACTAGCTTGGATAAAACCCACTTCGGTGGACACTTGGTCTAACGCGCTACTCTCTCAGCAGACTAGACTGCCTATGACGGGGAGATCAAGGTTCGAATCTCGGTCGGGTGTACTGAGGGTGGTTTTTCCTAAATGGTTTTCACCCTCCCTCCACGCAAAGGTGGGTACACTTCTTCTAAATATAGCCTTCCTAAACGCTAAAACCATTAGCCGTAGTTAGTATATTAGCGTATAGCTCGAACGGGTAGTAAGGCACGGCGTTAAAAAAATAATTTGATAAATACACCCCACTGGGGTTCTAACCTGGATATCCCCGTTACCAACAGTCCGGTCTATCGCAATAGTGATTGCTTAAACCAAGTGAGCAACTGAGCGGTTTTCCTTGGTTTAATCTTAAAAGTGCTTCACCGTCAAAATGATGGAAACTTTTACATGAATAATATTTACATACTGCTCACCCCCGTGCCCGTCCGTCTTATCTGTACAGGGGTAAGAAGTCCCCCACTTTGTTTTTTAACTCTGTAACTGGTCCTTAAAGAGGGGGTAGAGAAGAGAGAGCCATAAAATTTACATTCGAGTTTTTTTCTTTCTAAATTTACTTCTATTTTATTGGTACATACATACGTTCAAACACAAGGGTTATTATAATGGCTTAATTCAGTGTTCCACAAAGTGTGTGTCGCGGCACACTAGTGTACCGCGGCGGTGAATTAGGTGTGTCAGAAGGCCACAACCTAGAGCGCAGCCATGCGTTGTCTTACTTACTCGTACTTACTTATATTTTAAATACATCTGACAAAATCAAAAGCTTTCGCGCGAAGTTAGAGATATAATAATAAAAATAATAATAATAATAATAATATTTATCTGGCGAAGTTAAGGCGTTAGCCTTCTCTTCCACTTAACCAGTGTTGAATATAACATACACTATTACATTTATTGAAATACAATTTAATAAAGGAATATTCAAACAAGAATAAAAACATTCACTCGCTCATTCATGGTTTAGTTAAATTATTAATGGTTTGAACGAAATGTGTACAATTAAAGAAGCGGAAATAGAAAAAGAACTTAAACCTTTAGTATTGGAACATTTAAACTTAAAAATGAGTCTCTACTTCTCTAGTTATCATTTACTGTACAACCGTTGGCCTGAGTATGTAATCCATGTTCTGCTGCCACAGCGCGTACCCAAAACAAAACAGTGTACCGTGAAGTTTGCGGAACACAGATTTAAACTACGATATAAGTTATGAGAAGCGTTTTCGTAGGGAAGGCACCCACATAAGAGTGGAGAGGGTATGTTAAATCCACAGTGATATATCACGTGTAGGGAAGCCAAACCCTTATGCAACCCAGTCGAGATACAAACCTTGACCTCTGCTATTATCGAGTAGTTCGATATATCGCGAGCCTGATGGATTAAAACAAAGTAGGGCAAATCTATGGCACGCATGCCACTGGGTGACATGTGAACACGATAAGGGTGGCACGCAGACGAGAATAAAATAAGCATTAAATAAAAATTTCCCAAAGTGGTATAATTTTTTAAAGTCAATAATATTTCGACAGCCATGTCATTCAATGTCATGTCACAACAAACTTTATGAATTCAACTAATAGAAATCGTTTTGACTTGAACTTAAAGGCATCTTGTGTGCTGTTGAAGGAAACAAGTTATGATCCGAACAAAATTACGCCGTTCCCTTACGGGGTAGGCAAGAAAGTGTTCATATAGCTCAAAAATAACTACGTACTTAATCGATACTACTAACTTCTACTAACTTTCTCCACACTTCCCTATCCTTGCACACTACTTTCTCTTATATATAGTCTAGTATGCCAAATCTTACTAAGGTTTTTTAATGAGTATTTAAAAACCAAAGCTTGTTGAATATAATGAAATATAATGAATAGCTCAAATAAAATTGTAAATATATTAATAATGGCTAAACTTGAAAGAAGAAAAATTGATTAAGTAATTGTCAAAGTGAGTTTTTTCTGCAAGGGCTCAACTATGAAAAAAAAAAAGTAGCCACACAGTATATTTATATTCCAAAAAAACACTAAACGAATCCAAATGTAATAGCTACACATTCTATTTAAAATCGCCGACTGCATGGCAGGTGAACTGACGTATTATTACATAAAAGTAGATCCAATAGATTTTTGAGCTGCCAGATAAAGTTTTTTATATGGGGCCCCAGCTGCAACTGAGCCCGCGATGATTTGTTGGTGATGAAGAATGTCTGAAGTGGCGGCTCGTGAGTTGTTGCCTAAGTTGGATATTCCCTTCCATTCGGTAGCGAACTTTGACCTTTAAAAAAAACTACGTATAGTCTAGTCACCATAGGAGTGGGGTTGACACATAGCAAAGGCTACCATATCGACTCTCTTGTATCCAATCGCCAAACCATATGATATACAATATGTTGAGTTGCTACTTTTCGCAATCAAAACATTCACAACAAACTATTTGTTTTTAATTATGTCTTTCTTTTAACCGTTTTTACATCTCCTGTTAGCTGTCAGCTACCACCACTTCTGTGGTGAATGGACTCTTCAAATACTTGCTAGTTAAAATATGTCATATGTGGTTGGTAAAATTTATATTGAGGGGGAGGAAAAAAGTTTACTAGAGACCTACAGTCCTACAGTCCAGTTCTTCTAGTCCTGGTCAACACCCATGAGCCGTCTCTAGACTGTCTCAAGTTGTCTAACGATGGAGAAGGAGGGGGTTAAGGTAATAAAGTAAATATTTGTAGTTGAGGGAAGGTGAGGGTGTTAAATCCCCTCTTGAGAAGGAGTGAGCAATGATAGAGTGAGAGAGTTTGAAAGGTGTAGGTTGAGGGGATGGGTTTAAAGTCACCCCCAGCAGGGTTGAGAAAGGGGCAAAGGAACTATGAGGGTAGTGAGGGTAGCGAGAGGAGAGGGGTGTCAAGTCACTCCTAGACGGAAGAAGGAGAGGGTGCCATGTGGCGTGGTATGAGAGATTGGGAAAGGGGGTCAGTTCTACTGCATTGCGCGTCAGAGCAGACCCAGCATGCAACAAAATGTTGGCCACTGCATGGAAGCTCGGTAATTGCACCCCTCTGATTCCCCCCTGTCCCCCAAAACCACCCTTTCTCTAGTGTGAACTCTTGCACACCAAAATAGGATCACGCTAGAAAATCTTGAGTCAGGCTTGGGTTTGATTCTGCCAGTTGCTCGCATCGTTGGACACCTGGACTGAATGTTAGGCTCTTCTAGTCTGATTTTCCTCTGATCTGAAGGTCCGGGGATCGAATCCCTTCCAGGTGTATTGATTATGTTTGTTACTAAGTGGTTTATACTTCCCCCTCCACGCCAATGAAGGCACATTTCCTCTTAATTATATCTCTATCCTCCTTACCTAATTAGTGTAATTAAATGTGGATAGATTCACATTTAATTAGTGTAATTAAATGTGGATAGATTCACATTGGGTATGAGGCGCTACTCCCGCAATAGACTAGATTGCCGAAGACGGGGAGATTGGGGTTCGATCCTGGTTGGGTGCATTGAGGACGTTTATTCCAAAATGGTATTCCACTTTCCCTCCGAGGCGAATTCGGATGCACTTCCTCTAAATTTAACCTACCTAATCCCTAACACATTAGTGTAATTAGTGCATAGGCGTATAACCTGAATGGGTAGTAAGACACAGTGTTAGAAAATGTGGACAGCTAGAATGGGTAGTAAGATATGAAATAAATATATTTATAATACATAATTTGTCTCTCTATGTGGCTAAGTGGTCATCATACATTATTATATCCCTAGGAATATTTGGTTCGATTCCGGGTGGTGTTGGCGAAGATATTTATTGATATACTAGTTATATAAGAGTTATTTTTGCTAACCAACCAGTTAAGAACTAAAGGCTAGGCTCTAGTGTTTAATATTAGACGTATCATTAGGTTTAAGCTAGTTTGTAATTCATGCACTGATACGGTTTGTGTTTTTACAAAGTGCACGTTAACCTCCCCCTTTTTTTAAAAATAAGTTTTTAACAATAACTTTACTTCATTTTAGCTCCAAATTTTTAATTCAAAATTACTGAATGTTGATTATAAAAAAGGGGGCAGAGTTAAAAGTAATTAATCCCTTCGACATTTGCCGTGGAAGAGGTTTAAAAATCACACCACTGCCATTGCCATCAGGTACACCATCCCTGTGGCTAATAGTGTCAATATTGTCATTTCTCAGGCTTAAACACTAATTATAGAGTATATGCCAATGCTAGACACTCTAATACAATACTAGGATCATCATAGAAACAATCTTATAGAGAATTTACATCCATTACTGTTTTCAGCCTGTGACCTGGGTCGGTTCTTTATTCAAGCCATATATTTTCCACTACCGGCTTGCTAGGCTTGTCATAGTTTCATATGCCTTATAATCTACTTTAAGGCTAGGACAGACACACATCCAGTCCCTGGCCTTAATTTATCACTGTGAAAGGGTAAACCCACATTTCACCAATGATACATTTCTCGGCCACGCCAAGGATCTAACCCGGTGCCCTTAGCTCAATTGACAGAGACGTTACCGCCTGAGCTAATGTGTTGGACTTATATTTAATATTAAACGATAGATTAATGCCAATCAACATTGACAAACTGTCGCGATATTCATCAGACACTTGTCCAAATCGATACAAGCTGTCAAAAGAGATGTCTTCAGGTGTGGATGTAGGGAATGCGAGACAAGATTAGTGTTAATAAAATATTACTCCAGTTGAAACGTAGAGTTTTTTTTCACAGGCTGATATCAACTATTCTTGAATACATTCATGAGTATGACGGCTTTAGAGGAGAAACTTAAATTTAAATGAAGAGAAAATGTTGTCATTCAATACCAGGACATCCTTGACAGATGTTCAACAACTGTTGATATCATCATATGAAGAAAATTAAACTATTGGTTTCTATTGAAGCAACAATTTATTTATTTGACAAAAAAAAAGTGTTGCTATAAAAACTGCAAAACACTGGTCTTTCCTCGTCTTTCCTAAATCACCACTTTAAAGAATGATAGAAAATATAATATTCTTTTTAACTACCAGACAAATTTATTTATATGACAGTCCTACTTTAGTTATCCTACAACCTGACATTCACACAGGTTTTTTCTCCATATTATACTACCCGTCCTAGCTATACGCATATTAATACTTCTTATGAGGTAGGGAAGAGGAAAACCAAATTTGGAAAAATATACCCGCATTTTCGTGGAAGGTGAGTGTAAAACCATTTAAGGAAAACCGCTGACGATACTCCCGGTTGGAATTCTAGCCTCAAACTTCCCCGTCACCAGCAAACCAAACCAGATTAACTTGACATTCCGTCCGCATACCCACCGATGCAGGCCTCAGGTTTACAGTCTTAGACAAATTGTATATTAATTTATGTATCGATGTATCATTATTCAGTTTGAAACCCGTTTTATATGCTACAGTCTAATTTTCATAGGAAGATATTTTTTAGAAAAATAACATTATTTTTTTGTGGTAAGCATTGATAACATTTTACAATATTACTAAGATTTGTTATTGTTATTGTTGATACTATCTATTAACAGCTAGGGATTGCTTGACTTTATGTACATTAAAGTAGATCTTGTAACTTTTCTGTCTGTCAAGTAAGGTTCTTCCTTTGTAAATTGGAGTGTAGTTAAATTTTGTAATTTTACAGCCACAGTCTTAACCTCACGATAACTTTAATCTAATATAATCAACAATGTATTTCAAAACATTTAATATTCTATTAGGTTTATACATTTTTTAAATGTGTGATCAAAGCATTACTAATTGAAAATGTACTTTAATTTGTTTTTAGTCTTGTAGGTGGGCTTGTGTACAGTATATTCTTAAAGAAAAAAATTTATACGGGGCATATTTGAACAGTTATAGGAGACAGAGCTTTAAACCGAACCAAATAAAATATGTATTCGTTTTTCTATTTGTCATTTTCCATCTTTCCCATAGGTGGGAATTTATTTTAACCACCATGATAATATTATTTAAGATTCATAATTATGTTGATTAAATTTGTAGGCACATCTTTGAAGATTCCCCCCTCCCCCAATATATTCTAACACACCCACGAAAAACGCATTATTTATCTTTTAATCTTTAATATATTTCTAATATTGTATAAATATTCAGCCTTGGCGTTAATCTCGTTCATATTTACCGAGTGATATTTTTCTTTCCAAGCTTATTTTCTCAAATCTATCCTCCAAGCCATGTTTTGATTTTATTTCGTATGGTATGTAGTAATTTTGACTTTAATTCAAACTGATTTGTAATCTTTTAAATTTTACAATTATGAGAGATAATGTTACAGAATTAATTACCACATTTGCTATTATTACAATCAACAGTGTTAGAACTTGTGTCCAAACTCTAAACATATATAACATATTGTTACGGGTGTAGTTGGTACCTCCTCTTCTGGCGATTTTAACCAATCAGGTGCACCACTCTAGCGCATCACAACTGTAGTTCTCAAAATGGGAATGTGTCCAAAATATCAACTGCACGACTAGAATTCTGACATTACTGTAAAAGCATGTCCATTGTATGTCACAAACAACTTAAAAGTTGTATATGAACACTAACCGGTAGATTTTCAATCGTAAAATTTTATCAGTAGTGCAACATAATGAGAGGAGGAACGAGCTGGATTAGGGAATCTGGCGATCAAACAAATAATGACTTAGGAGAGAGATGACAATTTGTTGGTAAAATGTTCATTTTCATTACATCTCAGGGGAAGGAGGAGATATTGTATTCGGTGAGGCTTTTAATATAATATTGAATTTTTTTTCATTTGTTTGAGTTAATTAACGTGCGCTTTTTAAAAGGATTGATTATAACAGCACACGAGAATTTCTTTGAATGAGAGCGAAAGGGCCTAACAATTTTGCTGGGAAAAGGTATTTTCACATACTTTCCAGGTTTTTTTACATGCCTCAATCGACATGGGACAGACAGCTTTACTTCCCCTCCGAAGAAAAATATGAAACTGATTTTTATCGCTCAAGAAAAAATCCGTCGACCTCGGCTGGGTTTGAATCCACGAAACATCAGGTATTGATGCGGGCACTTTACCTCAATACCACAGAGATCGGCTATTGAAGTATTAACACATCATTTGCTTTGGCGTAATAACTCAATTGAAGTCCTTGTCATTGACGGACTTTCGTTGATCTACAGAAGACCAGACATTAGTGATACAATCAACCACCAAGCTCTCTAGTCGATTAGTGAGTGTGAGAACAGAACTTGAATTGCTGTTGTTATGTTATTGGATGTCATTTGAATATACATATTTTGCCCTGGAAAATAAATTAATAACTTTACAAAATGGAAAGTGTTCTATCTTATACCTTTATTAGAACATTAACGACTGTTTGCCGAGCCAGTCCAATTCTTGTATTGCTTATCTACGATGGGAATGTAGTTAAGTCAAAGCTAGTAGAAGGTTATTTGTTGACCACATTGCCTGAAAGTTACTAATTTGATCCTATTCGTAAATAATTATTATGTGTTTAGTAATAATATATTATCAATAAAAATGGTAATCAAACGTTTCTAATAATACTTAAAGCCAATATTTCCAACAAAGAACCTTCTGCTAGCCCCTTCATTGGCCGCATGGTCTATATTCTATAGAGTTACTCTCGTGGTAGACTAGACTACCGATGACGGGGATATCAAGGTTCGAATCTCGGTCAAGTATATTGAGGATAGTTTTCCCTTAATAGTTTTAACTCTCCCTCCACGCAAATAAATTTTTTAGCACCACGTCTTACTACCCGTTCGGGTTATACGCTTAAGTACTAATTACACTAATGGATTAGGAATTGGGAAGGTTGAATTTAGAGGAAGTGAGCCCGCATTTGCGTGGAGGGAGAGTGGAAAACCATTTAGGAACCCGCCCCCCCAGTTCACCCGACCGAGATTCGAACCTCGATCTCCCCGTCCTCGGTGGTCTGACTCAACAGACTGGCGCGTTAGCCAACTACGCCACCGAGGCGGGTTACGCAAATACAGGTACACTTCCTATAAATGTAGCCTCCCTCATCTCTAAAACCATTAGCGTATAATACATAAGCGTATAAGCGTATTAAGACGCGGTGCTTTAAAAAAACTTCTGCTCTCTGTCACTTACCTACACTCCCACCGTAGATTAGCTATAGGATTGACATAATATTAAAGCTTCAAACTATTATAAACTAAGAGATGGGAAATTAAATTCCTCAGCTCTCCGATACCCATCGATTCTTGAGGTTATAGAGAGAATCGATAATCAAGAAGATATCTCTATTCTTGATGCCTCAATTCCTAAAAGAAGCGTGCAAGTGATCGTGGATGCTTTATTAAGAGATTAATGAATATCAAATGTTACAGGGCGTTCGTAAAACATTTTTTAGTTATTTACTCAATATATTTTTATAATAAATTTATAAAAGTATTAATCAAGTTCGAAAATCTAAAAATTGGTGTTTTGCTTCAATTTGTAATGTATGTTTCCCAATACATTCCAGAAACAAAAACAAACCTCATTATTAACATATACCAACCCTGTGTTAAGAAATAGATTACGATTGCTTTGAAAATGTACTGTCACAACGTAAATAATAATAATAATATAGGTGAAATTTATTTTACAGTGTTAAAGCCGAAATTAAAAATATCACTGTAATTTGTAAGGACAAAAATGTTTCAAAAGTCTATTATTCATTAAAAATTGTTTTTAGTTTTATATTGTATGCCTATTCCAGTAAGAATAGAGTATCAAGGAATCTAAATAAAAATTTAAGAATGGGAATCGAAAAACTGGTATCGCCCCATTACACATTGTTACCTCCTATATTAATTGAACTTTATTTTTAAATGTATTTTACTTAAATAACCCTTAATATGCAAACATGAATGTATTATATGAAACGTCGATACCAAGAACAAAGTCTGAATTGTTGGAGCAGCTCCCATATCTTCGTGAAATACCTTCAGTTCCGTTGCTTTGATTTACGAATATCTTTGATCTAATTGAATTGACTCGCTTTTCAGAGAAACAAAGCTTGTTTTACACGCTACCTGTTCAAAATAGAAAGTTGAGAATAATTTAATTACCTTTATTGGAACCGTATACAACTGTTTAGTAACGCATAATCCTGTAAAGATGTAAAGTACATAATTAATTAGAAGTTATTAATAACTATTTATTTGTTTACGTTGTTTTATTGTTTTCTAGCTCCGTTATACGACATAAAAAATAAAAAAATAAGATAAATATACAAGACATTAAATACACAGTTTAAAATGTTAAATATAAAATATATTGGACGTTAGTTTTGTTGGGTAAAACCTAGATATTCGTGATTGTTTAAAATGGAGGAATTTTATGTCAATTTGAAAGCTACTGGTAATGTATGTGTTATATTGTTGTGGAAAACAGAGGTTTTGTATAATTTATCTAGACTTGATGAATTATATTTCAAGTTGAAATTTATCGCCAATTATTTATATTGTTGTAGTGTACTACATTGTTTTACTGTATTACATTGTTGAGGGAAAATTAAAGTTTCCGAGTGTGTTAAGAATGGACGAGTAGAAAAAATAAAAGTTGAAAACTACTGAAATATGTAGCATTGTATTTTACAGTATTGTTGTGAAGAAATAAGAGGATACTCGTATGTTTAGTAGGCATGAGTGTAGTTCTAACGTCTCTAGCCTATGCTCTGACTAATTTTCTTTCTCTTTCTTTCTCTCCTTAGTTCCATCAGACTCTCAAGACGTTTCTAAACGACAGAGTGTGGGACTTCTATTTCTACGTGAACAAGAGTTGGCCCGAAGAGCCCGTTTGTTTGCATTTCCCTGGAATGACGCTTTCGGTGAGTAGCAGCATGGCGTTACATGTTACTGTTCAGGCTATGGTGTTATTTTCTTGTGTGACGTCACAGATTGTGGTTTATTTTACAGCAGGATGTTACATAATTATTTAAACTTTAATTAAAATATAATTCTAAAGCTTGTGACATTCATTACAGATTAGCGTTAAAGATAACGACGTGCATTCTAGTACATATTTATAATATCCAGTGCTTCATTTAATTTGTTGGCACAGAAATGTTGCAGATAAGACAAATCCCCGGTGTCGTTACATTTGTCCTTAATTATTAAAGATAGACGAACCTTAACCCCTAACCAGGTAATATTTGCCGGGTTCCTCCAATTTAGTGTCGGATAGAACGTTTTGTGCCATCCCAAGACATCGTCAGGCTATCAGCAGTTACGTCATTCTCAACTTGTTGCTGGTCTGTGGTTACCATGGCAACCGTTGGTGATAATGAAGCTCGTAGACGTGGACCTTTATCATTACATTGTCATGGCATCGAGACTAGATAGATTACTACACCTACACATTTTCGGCGGCCTTGATCTTTTGCATAAGAATTACATTTTATTTTCATTTTGTATTTTTTAAATTTAAACGCTTGAGTTACCGGTACCAAAAAATAATTATTTTAATCACATCTACCGGATATATTACTTATACCATAATTTTAAATTTTAATTTATTAATAAATACTTTTATTTCCTCATAATATTAAAGGGTAATTTTTGTGTGTCTTATTTAACTACCCGTTTAGTCTATCCAAATTTAATTAAAATAATATGGAAGGGGTAAGGTTGAATTGAGATCAAATGTACCCAAATTTGCGTGGAGAAATAGTGGGAAACAATTTAGGAAAAACTAACCTCAATACACCCGGACGAGATTCAAAACCTGGGATCCCCATGACCGGCAAACCATACTAGACGCACCTGACGTTTTATCAGCCTGTCCACCGATACAAATGTAAGTAAATACATTAGTTATTTATAATAATATTGATACAAAGAAGAAGAAGAGGTCCCGCGTTCGATTCCCGTGTCCAGGTGTCATTTTTCAATTTTCAGAATATAATATTGATACAGTTCGATGTATGATTTGTAGCATATTTGTGTTGGACAAAAGTTTAGCACCAAATAACAACGTTTAAAGTTAATTATTTCCAATTATTATAGATTCGTAACAATATTTTAATAGCATTTTCTTGTAAATAAAGTTCGTTTAATTATTTATTTGTATAAAATATATATGTAGCTGAAAGAATAAGTGTTGTTTATGTATACGTTATTTATCGGGGAGGATTGAATTACTATAATTATAGATTATAAAATTTTATTATATTTATTCTTCGTCTTCCACAAATATATTATACCTGTGAGTAATTATTAAATCAAAATCCTCACCAGGGGGCACGCAGATAAAAGCGTCAATCTACTCTTGTACAGTTTTCCGATGACGAAGAATTTGGGGTCAACATTACAACCACATAAACTAATTTTTTCCGAAATTGTTTTTCACTCTTCTAATCCCTGCTCCATTGGTATACAGATGTGTAATAACTGGCCGGATAATAAGACGTGATGCAAAAAAAAAAATCTTGCATCTTTTTCATAAGACTTTTGAGCTTAGCAATTAAAAAATAGGGTCCATACATTCTTAACCAGTGGTTTGGTGTATCTTTTAACCAGGGGGAGCAAAACTGGTCCAAACAGCACCTTTGAGTAGTTCTTATCACTCGTAACAATATTGTGTAGGTATAAAAGTAAACGAGTCACAATCAGGAGGAAAATTTCCTAAACCAATTTTATTGTTTGTTCAAAGTCACAGGGTTTGTTGTAAAGACATTTTGTGATTTTGAAACAAAACTATATTTTATTATTTTTTAGAGACCTCAACTGGTTTTTTAAAAACAAATGAAGCTATGTCTCAATAGAGTCCATACATTAACCAACTAACTCAAATAATAAATTGAAGTTCCATTATTAAAATTTTGTAAACTTTGATATAATAACCATAGAAGTGCTTTTATTAAAAACAAAATAAGATTAAATTGGTTTAACAGAACTCTAGAAATGGGGTTAGAAATAAATAGTGTTTGTTTTTTTTCTAAAGTTGTGGCTTCCTCTTTGATTTTTGATTTTTTAATTTGAAGTTTTTGGGTACATCCTTTATCTTTCACTTTAAAAAAAAAGAAAATTAGTTTACCAGAACTCCTGGTATTCTCTGTCAAAAGGAAGCGCTTCATGTTTTAAATATATAGATACATTCCCATACACGGGACGTAGAGGATAACCCGTGTTTGATTGGTCAAATGAGGATTGAGTGGGGGGAGAACGTAACACAGGTTTAGTTCTAACAATCTGCGCTCACCCTGGAAACATTCCATGTCACGCCTCTGCCCTTAGCCCAGAGTTGTGGTGAATTTCCTAAATCCAACATGCGGTGACTTGTCAGTTGTCACGTGTCACGTGACAGCTCCCTCGCCGCACCCACGAGCGTACGTAAGGTAAGTTTCGGCAAAACCTTCGGTCTAATTTTGGCCGAAGCCGGTTATTTTGCCGAAGGTGCAATTTATGACCGAAGTGGCCAAAGCTGAAACCGAAGCCGAATGTTCGGTCAGACATTATTCGTAATATATGCCAATTGTTTTTTTAGGAAAAACATATAATTACATCGTTCGGCCTAGGTTCAAAAAATGTCCATACCAAATTTTGTTTTAATTGGTCCAAGAATTTGGCAGTAGTAGCGAGATAAACATCCGGAATGATCAAATGTCAAACGATTTAGCTAAAACAGGAACTTACCCTACTCGGTCAATTTATCTTATTCATAGAGTCATAGTATTAATAGATAAAATAACTATTTTTTTTCATAGTTCGCATTGTTACAAAGAATCCTTATCGGTGGACTTATGGACTAGGTCATCAACCTTTTTTTAATCTTGCTAGTTGGTATCGTGGAGGTTGGAGTTTGAATTATGTTTGAGAGTATTAAAGGTGGTTCTTCGTAAAATGGTTCTACACTCTACCTTCACGCAAATTTGGATGTATTTCCTCTATATTCTACCTTTCTCCTCCTTACCTTTACTAGTGTAAATATGTGGATATCCCGGACGAGTGGACACGGTAAATAAAATAATACAAACATATTTACTATGAACAAACCAACACACATTTTCCATTTTTACCCACACAACCACTCAATACAAAATCTCAAAGGTATCTCTAAATTACCTATATTTTGAGTAGTCATCCTTCAGCAAATTTTTGAGAATTTTCATGCTTTTAAGATCTATTTTAAGAAATGCCCACCAAACTTTTAAAAAAAATTAGATTCCCTAGAATTTATTTTAAATGGTCCTCACTCAGTTTTTTTTTAATTTGAGTCTATAAGCATTTTAGAGTATTCTTTACCCGATATTTTTTTCTTGAAAACTTTGATGCCTCTTGAAGATATTTGAAGTGGTCCTACCGCAACACATTAAAAAAAAACTTAATGCCTTTAGAAGCCAATTAGAGTGATATTCGCCTGAAATATTTTTGGAAAATGAATGCCTTTATAAGTTATTTAAAGTTTGATACAAGGTAATATTTAAGATTCATATTAAAAACTTAGGAAAATTTTAGGGTGGGGCGGGGTTGAACCCCATAAACACCCTCCCTACGCCCATGGTCATCGTGTTTTAAACCTAAGCACCCAATCCCGTATATACGTAACTGGATACGAACCAATATCCACCACTTACAAGATACATTATTATTTCATAGCTCCCATTGTTTTTGAACTAATTAAAAATTAATGGGAGGGGAAGATTGAAAAAAAGGGGAAGTAGGTCACGGCAATATCCTCTGAAGTAAACACAGCATTCCGTAATTTTTCAATATTTACCCTCTCCGGGAAATTTAGCTGTACAGGTGTTCAAAATTGTGTTATCTTTTCATTAAAAATATAATCACTTCGTTCTTAAAAAGAATGATATTTTTTAAGTCTAGTAATATTTATTAAGATAAATAGTAATCAAAATGGATATTTGTATAGCTGTTTAAATGCAGGTGTTGGGTTTATCCCAACCCCTTACTATAATGTTAATTAACTCATGTATCTCTTCATATTTTGGCAAAGGCTCGGATACTTAAAAGTATAAGGAGAATTTGGACCCGCCTCGGTGGCGTAGTTAGTTAACGCGCCAGTCGTGTTAAGCTCGACTGCCGAGGACGGGGAGATCAAGGTTAGAATCTAGGTCGGGTGAACTGAGGTGGGTTTTTCCTAAATGGTTTTCCACTCTCCCTCCACGCAAATGCGGGTTCACTTCCTCTAAATTCAACCTTCCCAATTCCTAACCCATTAGTGTAATTAGTACTTAAGCGTATAACCCGAACGGGTAGTAAGACGCGGTGCTAAGTATTATTATTATTATTATTATTATTATTATTATATTATTTATAAGGAGAATTATACAATCTTTTCTTTTATAAAATTGGACTTTGACACTACAAACGTCAAGTTTTATTTATGAATGTCTACATGTCGTTAATAGAAGCAATACTACAGTATGAAAACCTAAGTTTTTAAATTTATTATAAAATTTTAAATAAGTGACACTAGTAATTTCCGTAGTTCTCATTTGCTAGACTATATGTATTATAGTTTAATATTAAGAACCACTCCGTGGACAGTCCATGCTCAGCGTCCTACTATTACTTCAGAATATCCACATATTTACACTAACGAGGCAGGAAAGAGGTAGAATTAAAGGAAATATATCCACATTTGCACGGTAAGAGAGAGAGAAGTAGATAATAATAGAATTTTTATTTGGGCAAAATTAAGGCCAGTATATTTTTTACACTTTAATATTTACATATAATATAAATATATACTTGTGTTATAATAATATAATTAAAAATTCCATGGCGTCAGCCCGCAATCAAGCCATGCATTCAGAACGGCCGCAGTCTGTTGGCGAATATAGTGCCAACTTCTACGGATAGAGGGTGTCAAGCTGTCAGAACAACGAACCCTCCAGCCAATTATCTCAGTTTTCTAGACCGGATTCTCTACTTTTTAGTTCAATTAGCTCCTCAGTCATCCTCACAAAGCTGAGTTCACCCCGTTCTAGGCCCATTGAGAATGCTGTAGATTGAACCCGGTACCTCTGTATCTGTAGCCAGGAACTCTTACCACTATACCAAAGAGTCGGTCAATAATATATAATAGTAAACAAATTTATAATATACCTATAAAATATTTAAATTTAGTATTAAACATATTTATTACATTTATAGATTAATTAAAATATAAATAAATTAATACAAAACTAAACTAAAGAGAGGAGAGAAAATGTTAATACACAACTTATACAATTAATTGCTGAAGAAAAATTACCCTTGGTATACCCGGGTGAGATTCGAAGCCCAGCCTCCAACATCACTGGTGAATAATAGAAGAGTATATTAACGCCTTACTACGCGTGCACCCACTCACCAGTAGGTGTCGTAATGATTTTAATCCCAGTACAGTACATTTATAAACCGAAATAGTGAGAGTGTAAGTTGTAATGTGTGATGTTCACGCGTCAACGATCGGACATGTGACACGAAACTATCATTCACTACTTTACAATCGTCCTGATAATAGCATGCAATATTCATAAGTTCAATAGTAAATAATTAAAAACTAACCCTTGTTAAGGACAAATACACAGTAGATGTCCCCTATTTTTAAAAAAAGTCACGGGTCAAAGAACTCAAAGGTCGTTCCTCCACCTAATGTTCATGTTCGGTGTAGCGTTGAGAGTAATTCCATATCTAGTTATTTTCTGAAAATGTTTGCTTCGAATCCCGGTGAGATAGAATATTATTTGTTTACATTTACTGGGTACTATTAGTTAACTTCAAACGGAGTTTTAGGACGTTACGCCGCAGGATATGACTGCATGTTTGGTGGCCTGGCCATTTCAGGGGCACTGAAACTACAGTTCTAACTGCAAACGGAGATTTTATGCAACACCGCGGGACTGGACTGCATGGATGGTGGCCTATGAGGTCCAGGGACACTTAAAACTACAGTTCTAACTGCAAACGGAGTTTTGTGACGCAACACCGCAGTTAAAAAATAATTATTATATTTTATATCGATACATACTTTTTTCCCATTTCCTTGTAAGCTTGAAAGTTGAACTATAAATAGATGATACTCTTTGTTTTGTTCGTGTAGTAACTTAATTAACTTAATGGCGTTCAGCACCTAGCAGGAGATTAGAAGATCTCTACCACTGTCAAACATGTTTGTTGGAATCTTTAAATCACGTAACCAGCTCAAGGATGATAGTGCAATTTGTTGATGGTCTGAACTATCACCAAGATGCTCAGAATAAAAATAAATGGTACGGTGCACCGCATAAACTTTATTTATATTTTATCTCAAAATAAAGAAATTTGTTAAAAACTCCTAAGATGTGTGAAACGAAATAATATACATTGTTACAAAACCCCTTCACCAAAGAGCATAAATTAAATAATTTTCATTGTTACAGAAACATTTAGAAAAGAGGACCCTTTTTGTTCACCAAAAAGCATAAAAATCAAATTTACATTTCAAGTACGTTAGTAAAAAAATTGTTTAGAGCTCAGACATTATTGATTTTATTAAAAAAATATTTAAAATAAAGGATTTTTTATTGTTAATGTACCACAAGTTTTCATAGCTGAGGAGATTTTATTAACATTGAAAATTTCAGTTAGTGCTAAAATCTTCAAAGTTATTTTGATTAGAAAATTAGAATTTACATTTTATTTGTAATGTTTATCAATGTCTAGATACGAAATCTAATTAAAATCTATAGAATGGAATTTGAGAAAACTGATTTTTCTTTTTTCGCCCTTCAGTGAACTAGTCTTAATATTAAGGTTGGGTAACTAATTCCAAAAACTCCTTATGTAAATCATATAAAAACCCAAGATAACACGTTTTAGCCCGATCAATAAAATAGTTTTGGCTCTAGGCTAAGATACAGACAAGCATACAGATGGCAATGCAAAAATAACTTTTTCTGTTCCAGGGGGTCATGAAACGTTGATATTTATCAAAATCTCAAGTTATATTTTTTCGAAGATCACAATACTTCTTTATCCAGGGGGTGTAGAGAAAGTAAAAAATGTAAATTAGGGGTATTAAAATTAGCCAGTGGGTAGAAAAGGAGCTCTTTTTTTAACATCGCTTGCCAGAGCGCGCAATCACAGCCTAATGAATATTAACTAAACCTGCTCGCCCTCTGTGAAGTCAACGTCGCTTTAAAGAGACGCTTGACGACTCCTGTGGCGCCGAATAGCTTACAGTGGCAATTTAAACAACTACAAACACTGCAAGATATATTTTACTACACCTCCAGAATACACACACATATTTACAATAATGGAGAATTGAGAGTAAATGTACACTCATTTTCGTGAAGTGAGAGTGGAAAACATTATAGGATTTGATGCTTTCGGATACTGTTGGCCAGGATTCGACTCCCGACCTATTCATCATCGTTAATCCAATATATCACTAGAATTACGCTTTAAACCAAGTGACAACTGATGCTGACTGCAAGATAAATTAAGATATATACTTATATGAGATTTTTAATCTCTTTCTTTTAGCTAAACATTATATTAGGATACGCAAAAAACATATTTTTGAGTATAATTTTTTTAGTGGTAGTAATTAATTTGAATATGTTGTAGATAAAAATATATTATCTGATAATGTAGATTTTTGTTAAAAATAATTTTAACTTTTTGGGGGGAAGCGGAAGGAAGTTGTTTGGTGGATTTATTTTATTTTTTGAAATTTAATTCTGGTCTCTAAAATAAGATCAGTGGACCACTGAAAGCTTACGCCTTTTATTTAGATAGAGATACAAATTTACACATTAATTTTTATTATTATTATTTAGAAATAAAATATTTTAAATTTTTATAGTATTAGTTTTATGTTTTTAAAAATAAGTTTAGAGTAAAATAGCTATTTGATTAAAAAAAATCCCCCAATAGAACGAAAATTAATTTACGAGCTACACCCCTGTCCATTCTAGGGTGTTTATTTTATATGGGAGCGTCAATACTGAGGCTGTTGTGCATCCCTGGTCAACTCTAGCGTGTTTCGTGAGAAAGTGAAGGGTAAAGTTTTTTAATTGACAAGGGCAGTAAGGGAGCACCATTTCCCACTTCTATTACGTTCCAGCGTAGAAAGTGTAATTACATCCTGTTTGTTTTGGAGCTTTGATATTATTCAAAGAATGATTAATAAACATTGTCAGGTAAAGTATTATACTTCTTAAATAATTATTTCCTAATGTTTTAAGCTTAGTATTTTTGTCATTAAAAATATCGCAACTAGTTTTAAATTACAACCCTTTTAACTGGTGGGAATTAGTTAATCCCATTTTTGAGGACTTCCAAAGCGTATGTATTTAAAGCTATATTATTAAACCTCTACAATCAGAAGCTTGTCTATAACTTCACTTACATTTCTGAACTTATTTGAACCGTTGAGGCCTTAATCTTTACGTCCCGACCTGCATATTTGTAACTAGTTGTCAAAATTTTGAAAATTGCGTCCAGGAAGAAGTTTGTTACTTTATATATGTATATAATTCATTATTTATATGTAAATGTATATACATATATAAATAATAAAGTTTGTGACTTTATTAAAGGTCAGCTAACATTTTCCTTAGTAAAATTTTTAAAATTATGGCCAATAGTTGCAAATCTGTAGGGCTGAACGAAATAATTAAGGCCTTGACGGTTACAATCGGTTCAGAAATTGTAGGAGGAGTTATGGTGAAAATCTTATTTTTAGTTACAAATATCTCAGATCCGCTTAACATTAATGTATCTCTTCTCAACACATTTGTTTCAGTTTTTTCTTTTACTTTTTCTTTATTAATCCAACTTGCAAGAAATATCCAGATTTCCCGGAAAAAATAGCATATGGTAGAAATGGTAAAAATAAAACAAAATGGATAAAAAAATAAAGCTAATAATTTTTTTTTCAAAACAGTAAGTAAAATGGTAAACAGTTTATCCCGGATTAAAAAGGATAACAGAGCATCAAATCAAGGAGGGAATGTATTATTTGAGGGCAAAAATGGTACAAATGTGTAAATATATCATAAAGGTCAAAAAAAGTAAAAAGGAAATAACATCTTTTTTTTTAGAATTTCATTTACCATTTTTAAGCTAGCCTTTTACCCCTTTAACTCTTTTTAAACTTTTTTCACTATTTTATCTTACTAGCCTTTTAGTTATTTTCGCAATTTTGCTATTTTTACACTTTTTGTTATTTTTGCACCTTTTAAACTTCTTGAACTTTTACCCGTTTACCCTTTTTGGCCTTTTACCATTTTTGCCCTATTACCCCTTTTGCCCTCCAACCCGTTTTCTTTCTAAGTAAATTCGGCCCACTGTACCCTTTTGCCATTTGACACTTTCTACCCTTTTTATTCCTTTTCCACGTTTTATCCCTTTTTCCCTTGTTAGCCTATTTACACCTTTTTGACAGTTTCACCCTATTAATTCTTTTTACCATTTGTACAGAATTTATCCTCTTTTTTAAATTTGATTAGATTTACTTTTTACCCTTCTTACACTTTTTTGTGTGATGTACCCGTTTTCGTCTGGGAGAAATATTTTAAGGTAAAAAAGTTAAAAATATAAAATAGTGCCAAAAGAATAAAAATTTAATCTAATCAATTATATTTTTTTATATATTAAGTGTTTTTTAATTAGTTTTAGGAACTTTCAGGAAACCCCCTTCCCCATTTACTGCTTCTTAATTTTGAAATTTAAGGATCAGACATTAAAGTTTGTTTAAGGTGGTTCCTATACCCACCTGACAAATTGCAATCTTCAACCACATTGTATAATCATTTAATAGAACATTGCTTGACGATACAGAATCTGCTATTCATCTTTCCCGATTCGGCAATGATCTGTTAGGAACAGGCAGTGTAGTGGATTTAGTATATAGAAAAAACTATCGAGTAAACCATCGCTGACAAAACTATCATTGAAAAATCAATTTTGGCTCCAAAAAATGAAGCCTTCACCAATATTAGCAGCGAAATTCTAGGGAAATTTCCTGGTGATATTCGGAATTATTACAATGGTGTTGTTAGCGATGATATCAGTGAACAACCTCCGTTTCCTTACAGATCATTTAAACAGTCTGAAAGTAATTGAACTGACCACGCACAGACTGAAGCTCAAATAAAACGCATTTGTATGCCTCATTCTTAACTTAAACACAATGAAGGGTCTGATAAACGGTATAAGAACGCGAGTGAAACCAATGGACATTAACTCCATCGATTGCAAAGTACTGACTGGGGCATCACGCGGGGGAACGAGAAATTATCTCCTGAAAACGTTTTCACATTCAAATTACAATGGACTCAGTTTATGTTGACAGTTTCTTTCGTCATGACCATTAATAAGAGAGGAGGTAGAAACTCTTACAAAAGTTGGGATAGCCTGATTATTGCCTAAGCCTGTCTTTGCACATGGGCACCTATACGTTGCACTCATGACGTAAAAATATTTAGAACTGAAGAAAAAATAGTTGGTGTAGAGCACAATGTGTTTTACACAAACAACGTTGTTTATAAAGAGGTTCTCTAATTTATTTATCTGCAGAGTTGGCTAATTAAAATATAGCCTATATAGCCCATTGATTTGACTTCTTCATTTTCTTTGTCAGAAATTTTTTTAGAATTTAAAAATTTATGATGCCATGTTTATGTTATTCGGATTTACAGTAAAAAATTAAAATATTGGTTTTTTTACCTTTTACCATTTTAGCTCTTTTAACCCTTTTTGTCCTTTAAGTAAATTTTGCCCATTTACATAGTAAAATTAGTAAGTTTTCACTAACTTAAGATAAGAAAACTAAAGGCTATTCTTTTTTCACTGAATTTCCCTCACTCACTTGGTTTATATAATAATTTCGCAAATGTGATATGAATGAAATGTATCCTTAGCTACGTGGAGGGAGATGTGGAAACCATTTAGGAAAGAAAAAAAGCCTCTGTACACTCTGACGAGATTCGAACCTTGAACTCCCCACACTGAAAAACCAAACTAAATTAGCCTAAAATGTAGACATTATGCCCACCGATACGAATTTCACCAAACACTTCCTTCACCTCTGACAAGACGTGTATTAATCACAACTTGTGAATGTGAGGAATGCCAGGCCTCCACCGTGGTTCGGATTCCACGTTAAACTGTAGGTCCTCCATTTCATCTCACAATCACCCTAACATTACACACTAGCGTAAGTGCGTATAACCCGAACGGGTAGTAAGACGCGGTGCTAATAATAATAATAATAATAATGATACGAATTTCAAAGTTAACAACATTGATTTTTAATTGTATTTTTTATTGTGTGTAAAAGTGTATTGTATAATTATGATTGTTTTTTCTTAATTTAACACAATGGTTAGTAATTACATTATCTGTAGGTAAGGGGTGAGGGTAATTACCTTATAGGAAGTGAATACGAAATATTGTACCTAGGAGAGAGGGATGGAAGAACAACACCGTAGGGAATCCGGCCGAGATCCAAACCCCAACCTCTCCTCGCGTCTTGGTAATTCAGTATATTGTGCACCTAACGCTTTAGGCTACATACACACCGGCGTAGTTATCAAGCTACTTGTGAATGAATGGAGAGATAACAGCGTACGTACGCGGCTTCGGCGTGTGCCATGCGCTCATCCCTGACTTCTTAAGTGAAATGAGGTGCAGGAGTCAAAGGCAGGAACGGCAGTTGGGGAAAAGTGGTAGGTAGGGGTCATAGGCTGCGCAGGGTGCAATAACTATGGAAGGTCATCAGAATAAAAGATACTAGTAGTTCTGGGAGCGGTGTAACTCGTTCTCTTCATGTTTTTAAGTTAAAGAATTTTTAAGTGGCGTAATTTCGAAGATATATTCACTTCAAGGAGACATCTAAGATCAGAGTGATTGAGATTTAATTTCTTGGTGAAGGCTTAGCCAATATAAATAAATTAATTAAATGGTAACAAGATTTCTCTTTGGCTACGTTTTTATTTGTATTTCAAGTTGAAATATCTTCTATAATTTCTCCTTGTATTTGAAGATATTATTTTCCCTTAGTGATCAAGTTAGAGAGAAAACTATAATACTATACTCAATAGTATATTATATTCATAGAGAATAACCCTTGGTCACGTGGCTTAAGATTTCAATTTTGCAATGTGTATCAAAATTCAAATAAATACACCTAAACTACTCGATCGATTGCTTAAAAATTTAAATTTAAATCACTTGGGAAATGAAACCCTTTTGAGGAACCACCGAATTGAAATGGATAGCTATATCAAAAAACCATAGTTAACATACATCGTTCAGCCTATGCTCAGAGAACGTCCTTGCCAAATCTCTAGGCATAGGCCTAGTCTAGGTATTTTACAGTAATTGTGGTACAAACAGGAAAACGAAAAGCCAAACTAACGTGTTAGAACAGGACCTTGTCTCGTTTGGTCAATAATATACTTCTCTCGTGTATGTGTTTTTTGTATTTGGGTATCTTAAAAAGTGCATTTCTAGGAAAATACTTAAAAGCTAAATAACATTAAATACTCAGCACCCAAGTCTTAAAGGGAATAGAATGCACCCACAAACAAATATGATATCCTTTGATTTGGCATACTGACTCAAACCAAGATTCCTAGTGAGCATATCCATCCACCCTTACCACTCAGCCCCGTGGAAATATTCTTCGTAGCCTAAAAAGTTTCGGATGGTCAACTTCTTTCAATATGCATTCCCCGGATCGCGTTATTTATCTGCTTCATTAAGAATTCAAAGCAACCCGCATTAATCAACGCACATTTTTTCGTGATAAATTGTTTAAAACACATTAATGCATCTCCTTAGAATTATAATCTGATATTTATATCTGATTTTTTCTTTCTTTTTTCCCCTCCCGTATTGAAACTGCCCATTTCATGAATTGGGAATTTACTGTCCATTTTCATGAACTGGACTTTTTCTATTGACCATTTAATGAACTGGGCAAAATTGCAATAGATCTTGCCCATTACATGACCTGGAATTTATTGTACACTCTACTACAAGCTTAACTGAAATTCAGCTAAAGATATTATATTAAACTAAAAGTTAAACTAACTTAAATACCAAACTAGTTTTTCGCTTGTCCATTTCACGGACCGGGCAAAAACTCGTCCAGTTCATGAATTTGGTAACGATTGACGCTGCCCATTTCATGAAATAGCCAGTTAATGAAATGGACAGCAAAAGCTCTACCGAATTCATAAACCGGATGAGTTTCTGCCCAATCCATGAAATGGACAAGCGAAGAAGCCAGTTCATGGAATGAGCAGAAATTTACCCAATTCATTAAATTGTCAATTTCACTTTTGGGGTTTAACATATTCCCGTCTGTTCATCAACACCCAAGAACAAACGCACGTTCTGTTACACTAACTTACGAACATAATACGAAGAAGGTGAACATTAAATAAATGTACCAGGATGTGTTTTAGTTCAGAGGTCAGAGTGTTTTCAAATATAGCTCAACAAGTTCTTGCTTGTGCTATGTGCTAAGGTTAGTATTAGGCATGTTGTCATATTTATGTTATTGCCTAGGTCCATGTGGTGATATATGTTGTGTGTGTGTGTTTGTAGAAAGTGCACGTTAAAAGACATAATTGAAAAATATAAAACGCAGCCTCAGCATCTACCTATCATAGTTATTGCACCATGGTCTTCTTGATGGATGGGACACGTTAAGCGGCGGGCTGTGGGCTGTGTTTTGTTTGGAGTGCGCCAAGCTACATCGCGCATGTCTAGCGTCACGTGGTGTGTGAGAGACGCTATCGAGCGGGCGTCGCGACGTCACGTGACTGCGGCATGAGGAGATCGATGTAGGGTGGGGGATAGGAGGAGTAGGAGGAAGGGAGTCAAACTGTAGACCTTGAGACAACAGATACACGTCATCAAATAAAGATACAATCATACTATCACTTATTATATATAAATACACAGGGCTAGCCTATTAAATATTATTTATCATTTAAAATTAAAATAAAAAATGAGACGGCTTGTAAAAATCAACCTTGAAGAAAAATAAAATTACTTCAAATATTTAGTTTTTATGTGAACAATTTTGGTTACCCTGCAAACGTCATATTGATATTCAAATTTTTTGCCTAATGTCGTAAACAAATAATTGTTTTTTAAATAAAGTGTATGCCCCCATTAGTAAGTAAGTAACCTAATGGAGTGCAGAAAAGCGTTCAGAAACTCCACGTTATTTCAGAAGGGTTTTGTTATTTCTAAGTAAAGTTCAACCAAAATGAATGTGAAAGGTATAAACATGTCCCTACAGAGTTACAAATCTTACAATTTAAGGTATGGTTGGACAAACATCATTTTGATTCTTCGATCACTGTATTGTCAATCCGCTTGAACCTAGATCAAGAAAAGTTTGGGTTGCAAAAAAGTTAATTAGGGATCAAAATCTACGATTCTCTGACAATATATTTAATCAAATAATCAATTAAAACAAACATGGCAACATAGTAAAAAGAACTGTTTGAAAAATCATATTGTGAGATGACCTTAATTTATAGATAAGTTTGGCTATGAATTATAAACATTTTGTTTCAGGTAGCCTAGGCTGCCTTATATTTATATATTCATTTCAATAAATTACAATATCGGGCACTTTTCTTAATAAAAAGTGTTTAAATAATTTTTAGTGATATTAATAAATACACACAATAAAATGTACTCAGTCTAAACTTCATCTCAAATTTTATTTCTCTTTGATTAAATAAAATTTCATTCCTTTCCTGTAACTGCTTTGGATCTCAATCGTTCTCTATAACTACATCTTAATCTTAACTTCACCTTTAGACCCCTAAATTGACACTAATTTCCTTAAAAATAAGTCATACTCCAAATAAATATATAAAATACACTCTTCAGTTTAATTAATCATTAAAATAAGTATTCAAAAATTAATTCAGTAAATAAAACCTATAGGTTTTGTCTTCCATTAACAAGATGATCAGAGAATCAAACAGCTGATGGAAGATAATTAGCTGGTTGGTTTCACCAGATATTTGATCGACAAACACCTCCTCATTGTTAATGTTGCAACTTAAATGAGGTTTAAGACATTTATTGGAGATCAAGTTATATTTTATCTCTGATCAAGCCACTGATTATTGTTTGTGCAACCACCATAAGTCATATAATTTAAAAAAAAAACATCAAAAGATGAGATTTTCTTTTCAAGAACGTTTCATGCAAAGTGTTGTAGTTCTGATATCAAAGTAAAGGTTAGAAATATAGATATAGTCTTCTTCATATAAGATATTTTGAAAAGGATCATAATAGAGGATTTAAAGATAATTGAGGGGGTATGGACAAACATGATCACCCTCATTATATGATGAAATGTTTTAGTAGTGATTTCTGTTAGTTTACCTCTTGAACTAAAAGTTGTTTTTATAGCCAAGTCACCCACCTCGGTGGCGTATTTAGCTAACACGCTAGTTTCGTGTTGAGCTAGACTGTCGAGGATGGGGAGATCAAGGCTTGAATCTCACTCGAGTGAACTCAGAGGGTTTTTCCTAAATAGTTTTCCATTCTCCCTCCATGCAAATGCGGCTTCACTTCCTGTATATTCGACCATCCTAATTCCTAACCCACTAGCGTAATATGTACTTAAGCGTATAACCTGAACGGGTAGTATGACACGGTGGTAATTATTATTATATTATTATTATTATTATTATTATTATTATTATTATACACATCATACATCATACGTGAGCATACTTTCCACCACCTTAAAAATAACTTTCAGATAATCAACATGGCTTTATAAAAAATAAATCTATTGTCACTAATTTAGTAGAATTTCTTGGACATGTTGCCCCTCAAGTCTCTGCCCAAGGTCAGGTTGATGCTATTTATTTTGACCAAAGTAAGGCATTTGACTTATGTCAGCATATTATTATTCTCTCTAAGCTTGGTAATTTTGGACTTTCTCACTCATATGTAAATTCATTCAGCAGTTATTCACATGAAAGATCATTCACTATTAAAATTAATTCACACACCTCAAATACATTTTTAGCCCCCTGTGGCATACCACAGGGTTCTAATTTAGGTCCTCTTCTCTTTAATGTGTTTATTGATGACATTGGTAAATATTTGAACTCCTCTAGTTATTTACTCTTTGCTGATGATGTAAAATTATTTAAAACTATCAAACCAATTGCAGATTGTATAGATTTACAAAATGATGTAAATGGTATTCTACAATGGTCTTTGGGAAATGGAATGTCTATTAATAAATCTAAAACCAAATCTATATTTTTCACTAGGAAAACTAATCCTTTCTTTTTTACTTATAAATTGGGCAATGAAAACATAGTTCGCATCCTCTATATTAATGATCTTGGTGTTTTCCTGGATAACAAACTTTATTTCCCCTCATGTTGAACATGTAATTTCCCAATCATTGAAATTACTTGGACTTATTAAATTTATTACTTAATCATTTAAGAAAGTTGACTGTTTTTTATGTCTTTACTATGCCCTGGTTAGATCCAAGTTAGAATATGCTACTGCTTCTTAGGATACCATTACCTTAACTGACACTCTTAGGTTGGAAATGTTCAAAGAAAATTGGTCACTGCATGCTATGATACATTCTTTACTAACCGGATTCATTATGATTATGACAGAATTCGAAACCTCTTAGGGCTCCAAACTCTCTTCTCGAATAGACTTTATTGTGATGCCCTTTTTGTTTTTAATGTTTTCAATAACAAAATTTCTTGAAAATTTTCCCTTGATCATGTAGGCGTTCATATCCCTTCTCGGGCTTCTCGTAATCCAAAATTATATTTTCTCAATAGCTCTTATAAGGTAAGCCCTATAGGTAATTTTATCCATAGCGCCAATTCTAGATTTGTCGAATTAGACTTCTATCATAAAAGAAAAGCTAAACTCAGAGAGTTATTTAAGGAACTCCCATATCAATCATTTATCATGTAGAGGTTCCACCTATAATATTTAAATTTACAATATTTTGATTTATTTTTTGCATATTGTTGCTGCTTTTAACCACTCTTTAGTTATTTGTTATTAATGCTATTTTTTATTTTTATCATTATTAATTATTATTTTTTTCGTAACTATTCATCAGTATATAACATTATTCAGCCATTTTTGTATATCTTATTTTCACATGTAATTATATGTATTTGTAAGGTACTTGTGTACTTTTCAGTGCTGATCTGTCATAGGTCTCACAACTGTTGGCCAGCACTATAGTAAAGGAAATTGAAATTGAAATTATTATAGCAGAGTCAAGACCTTGAGAATAGCTAATATCGAAGAATATTTTATCTATTTTTATAGCTTGATTCTAAGATTTCATAGAAGTTTGAATAATGAATACATCTTATATAAATTAATTAGGGCTATCATATTTTTAACCCAACTCCCTCAATTGAGGATTATTTTAGTTAATTTTGTAACTTAAGAACAGCCGTTCCCATAAGAAATACCTTGGTGCAAGAATATTTCTCTTTAAATAGGTGGTGCCCTTAAAGTGTAATAACAGAAGCTTAAAAAATGTTGGTTCAATTCCGGGTGTTGCTGTTGATGATAAATATATTTACCGTTTGGAAACAGGTCTGTCCTGATGTTAAATTGGTAAATATCTACGTGTCAGGCTTACATAAGATCATAGACATAGATAGTATATGCTAATAATAATATTTGCGTTTTTAAACGGAAAATTAAATACCTCAATTTTTTAAAGATTTTTTTAAAGGATATTATTAGTGATGTGCCAGACTCAAAAATATCTCGATTGATACGAGAGAAAAAAATCTAGAACTCTTCTCTAAAATTGTGAATCTCGAAAATTCGGGAAATTTGAAAATAAAATAAAATAACTGCTCTAAGAAATTTACCAAATGAATTCAGAATTTATTATTTCTAATAGCCTACCGTAAAGGCCTGAAAATAAGCCGCACTTTTCCCCCAAAACAAACTTCATTAAGAAATGTTTTGGTTATAAATATTGTTTTTCAATATCAAACTTTGACATAAGCTACTACATTATAAAATTTAACTATAAATGGTATACATTACAACTACCACTATTTTATTAATTGCATTTAAAATGTGTACGAGATATTTCTTAAGTTTTTGAATGTAATAATCAATCCAAAGCAAGAGCTAGCACAGATAGATGTCAAAATAAACCTTAGCACTCAATAAACTATAGTTACTTAATTTACTTTGGGGCTCTTTTCTCCTTATACTCACGACTTTATAACTCCCCGCCAAAAATAGCTTCCACCCCATTCCATCATACATATTTATAAATAATTCTGTTGGTTTCAAAGTTTTGTCAAACTCGAAACAACTCATCTGAAAATCCGGTGATATCAATTCCCTCAGTGCGCATGCGCTGACTCGATAATTCAGGCTACTGCCCACTACGAAACACATTCATTTTGTGTAGTACATTTTATATTTTCTTAAATTTTATGGTAAGATATTTCTTATAGGCTAGCTAACACTTTTCGAGTGTTATAATTCTACATAAACACGAATTGTTACTTAATTAACAACTTTCTCTTTTAAAAAGAATTTTTTGCATTTTCTAAATTAAATAAATTATTAATATTAATTGTATGTACAACTATCACATTTTTATATGGATTTCCCAACTACTCCTTCAAATAATGGAAATATGTTTTTTTAATATGTTTTAAAATATTAGAACATCCAAATTTATTTTATTTGAAACGTTCTTATACACCTTATGAGAGTAAATAATTTGTCTCATTTCTATTATTACTTTAAAAAAAATTACATCTGTGTTCTTAATCTCCAATTTGAACATCATCTTCATTACTTTCAAATGCTATCATCGTAGTGAAATAGTATATTTATAATAATACAAATCAACTCGGGATAAATATTTAGATTACTGTGGGATAAGCTATTTTGGTTTTGTTATACAGACCAGTAGGAGATTAGTTTATAAATTTAAAGGAATTTTGGACAAGCACCTCCTAATCACACCAACGAATATTTAAAAAAACATTTCCGTCGCTACGAAACTTCCCCAGAGCGTTTCCACGAATGAAACGGATTTGTTGTACATTTCTCACTCCAATTATTGTACGTAACGTAAATCCATACCTCCCTCCCCCTCCTAACCCATTCTCTTCCTTCCACCTCTCTCTACCCATTAATTACTCTACAGTATATACAGTCTACCCCCCATATAAAAGTAGTTGTTATTGTTTTTGTCAGGCCCAATGCTCCTGATAACAGGACGACATGAAACATGAAGAGGTATTCTGACGGTGACAACAACAGATACTCCCAACTCTTTCATAACATAGTAAATTATCTGTCGACTTGTAGCCCAAACTCTCGGCTAAGAGGGGCCCAAATACAAAAAAAAGAAAAAGGATAAGTTAAGAAAAGTAAATTAGAGTGGGCAGTGAGAGTAATTATTTTGAAGATGCTGGACCCGTAATACGTCCCAATAAAAAAAGGGAAACACGGTCCTCCTTACAACAAAATTTATATATATATTTGATTAGATAAAAAAGAGAAAACAAGGAGGCGAGGTGCCAGGGTAATATGTTCACTTAAAACTAGGGATAACCTGGATTAACTAAAATATTGCAAGTCATAAATAACATTTTATTATATGTATTAGAAACATTAACAATATGTAGATATTCAGGCGTAACATTACTCATAATAAAAAAATATTACAATCTAATGTTATAGATGACCTTTTTCAAACAAATCCTTGTCACATTAATTTAGAAATATAATTCGTAAGTCGAATAGTTCAGATTAAACTCACTTTTTACGAATGTCATACTTAGCGCATAACCTTATTAAATTTGGAATATTCTAACATAATGTTCTTACTGAACTCTCCAAAGGTAGATCCTTAACAAGATTAAATGTGAAATATGATTCATAAGTTACATAATTAAGTATAAATTCAATGTTTACAAAAAACATACTTAACGCATAACATTACTAATTTTGGAATACAATGACGTAATGTCCTTACCGAATTCTCCAAAATAAATCTTTAACAAATTAATAGTGAAATATAATTCATAAGTTAAATAATTCAGTTTAAATTCAATGTTTACAAAACATACTTAACGCATAACATTACTAATTTTAGAATATTCTGATGTAATGTCCTTACTGAATTCTCTAAAGTAAATCTTTAACAAATTAATTGTGAAATATAATTCACAAGCTAAATAGTTTAGTTTAAATTTAGTGTTCAAGACAATGAAGAATAATATCAAACTTTCCTAATTAAAAAAAAATAAAGCCGAAAGAGAATTTTGATTAATTCCAGAATTATCCTTATGCCGAAAATGAATTTCTCCTTACATTTTTTATGAACAAGTCCTTGAAGCCTAAGCTTCGTCCGTCAGCTTCCAGACCTGGCCTAAGAGTGATGCCATAGTTTTCTGGACGGTCTTTTATACGGTGCAAACTTCATGAACATAAGAGACAGGATCCACAAAGGAAGGGGAGGAACGTGCGTGACCATGGAAACATCGGTATTATTCGAGAAGCCGAACTCGTGTATTCTCGAACGAAAATTCTCTTCTTCTGGGGTAAGCGAAGGTTGGCAATATGCAGCGAACTCTAGCGGGGCGTGTCCGAACTCTTGCTTCACAAAGGCAGTCGTTGACCGGTTGAAGTAGGGGCTGGATGTGTTTACGTTTTCTCGACTGCAGCCGGGATGGTGATATTGGGTAAGTAATATTTTGATGACTCGTTGACTAACATTTGCTTGTAGCCATATGAATGCTACAAATCTCCCCCTCTTGATCAGGTGAAGGTGTGTGGGGGGGGGGTGTGTGGCATCCCCGACTCTCTCCTGCGCCATGGGTTGAAGGAGGTCCACAGAAGTACTTCCATCGCTTGTTAGACGTCGTGTTGATCGCCGGCCATTGCAGTCCCATCTATACTTGGTGGGTCTCAGTAATCAGTAAGTAGCGTCTCTAGCCGGACGCCGCCCCATAGTGGACTGGAACGTCATTCGCCAATGCGCTGACTTGTACTTCAGCTCCCAAGCTGACTACAGATGAGGTTGCTGATGCCTCCTTCTATGTCCCAGAGTTGTTTCCCCTCGGCTATTCATTCGGCCACGCACATAAGAAAGGAAAAAGGTGTATGGAAGATGCCGGAACACAGGAGTTCATGAAGCTGCACATAAGAGACACAAGTTAGAGTTCATAAAACTTAGAGTGACACATTTGAGTCTTAACGCAGGGTCTTCTTAATCTTCTCGAAGATTACCTGCATTCGTTGGCCACATGACTACCTCCTCGCTCTCATCCGAGGATATAAGAAAACAATACCATTGCACAAATAGTCACAACAAACTGTTTCCTCTTGTACACAGGGTTCATTCTGCTTCGCACGAGATTGTGGCCACCATCTTGTACGTCGTCGGACTGGCTTCTCCAAGATATCTTGATGAAGTCCCACACAATTTCATGTCCATTTTTTGCCTCGGGCCCGGGCTTGCATCATGGATAAACTTAAACCTACGAGCAACTTATAACTAAATATCAATAACACTTAACCTAAATCACATGACTTGCCGTCTGTTATCCCTAGTGACTCTTAGGTCAGCGCTCTTTATGTGGCTGACATGAGCGCGTCTTGTCTCGGAAGCGTCGGCAACTTTCTGGAGGAGGACCGTGACAGGGGTGAGAAACTTATTCAGCTCCCATGGTCCACACCACCTGGGACACAGCTTCGCTGATCTTTTGTCGACCGCGGAGCTCAAGGGAAAATTTTTACACAGAACAAGGTCGCCAACTTTAAATGAAACGGGAATCCTACCTTTATTATATACATTAGCCACCCTCCTCTGTGCCTTCCTAAGGTGATCTAAGGCACTTCTACACTTCTCCTCCAGGGATACCTCATCATTATCCTCTAACAACGGGTGGATGTCCCAGATATTGAAAAGGGGGTGAATCAGCTCCCGTCCTAGGAACACAGAAGATGGCGAACATCCGGTCGATTCGTGGTAGGCAGAATTAAATGCCATATTCAGGAAATCTAACTCCTGATCCCACTTCAATTGATTTTGACTATGAAAAATCGTCAAGGCTATTCCTAGGTTTCTGTTAAAACGTTCTACGTGGTTAGGCCCCGGGTGGTAAGGACTGGTGGTGATATGTCTAATGCCCCACTCGAAGCACATGTCATGAAAAGAGACAGATCTAAAACAGGGTCCGTTGTCACTAACTATGGCTCGGGGAGCCCCAAAGAATGCCCAAACACGCCGACACAGGGCGTTAACAGTAGTCCTAGCTTTCATGTTACGTAGAGGAATCAACATCACGAATTTAGAGAAGGCGTCAACCAAAACGAGAATACAAGTGTTTCCCAGAGATGACCGGGTGATAGGCCCCACATAATCAACGAACACTTTCTCCCAGGGGCGTTGGGCTACATCGGCCGAATGTAGTCCAACCCTGGAATTATGGGCTGGTTTGGCCATCTGACAATCCTCGCAACGATTCACCCAATCCTTAACGTCCTGATATTGTCCAGGCCAAAAGAACTCTCGAGAAATTTTCCTAACTGTCTTTAATACACCAAGGTGACCTCCAAATATGGAATTATGAAAATATTTCATTAACATGGGGCGTACAGCCACAGGAACAACGACCTTCCTACCTTTCCCTTTAGCCAGGAGATAACAAGCAAATCCTTCCATATCGAATATTGCCCCACTTGTTCCCCTTTTTGGATCCTATCCATGATTTCACGGCACCATGGGTCACTTCCCTGATGATCCCTGATAGAAACAAAGGACTCGGGGATTGACTTGATCACACATGAAGCTGGCATAACTTCCTCTGAACCAATAGGGTCACGGTCTTCCGCCATGCGTGAAAGGGCATCCGCAGTAACATTGAGTTTCCCGGATATGTGATGGGTCGAGAATCTAAATCGGGACAACCTCCAAACCCACCTTCCTACTTTACCTAATTGCTTTGGATGGTTCCACATCCAAGCGAGCGCCTGGTTATCCGTATACAGTTCAAATTTTCTCTGTTCTAAATAATCAGCGAACCGTTCTATACCATAAACACAGGACAAGCATTCTTTCTCATAGGCGCTGTACCTCCTTTCGGCCTCGGTGAGTGTCCGGCTAGCGAACGCCACCGGCCTGACACCCTCCGAAGTCCTCTGGGACAGCACAGCCCCTAGCGCAACGCCGAAGCATCAACGTGAAGAAGGAACGGCATAGAAAAGTCAGGCATTCTCAATACCTCGGGTGAGATGAGTTTCTCTTTTAAAAGATTGAAAGCACGAGCCTGCTCCGCCCCCCAACTAAAGGTAACACCCTTCTTTTTTAAGGAGTTAAGGGGCGCGGCAATCTCAGAAAAAGATGGAATGAACCTAGCATAATACGCGCACATGCCGATGAAACGCATGACACCCTTAAGATTCCTAGGTGGGGGGTATTCTACGATAGGGCGGATGCGCTCAGGGTCAACGAGAAGATTTCCAGAACAGATTACATAGCCCAAATATTTAATGGAAGACTTCGCCCACGTGACTTTATCTGGGTTAACAGTCAAGCCTACTCTACGCAATCGACCTAATACTTCCTCTAAATGCTTCACATGATCACTCATAGAGTCGCTGTACACACATATATCATCTAGATAATTAAATACGTACTTAAACTTGATATCAGAAAGGACGTGATCAAGGACCCGACTCAAAGCTTGTCCACCTATACTACAACCCAAGGGAACACGATTAAATTCATACTGCCTCCAAGGGGTGACAAATGCCGTATATTTCTTTGATGACTCGACCAGGGCGCATTGCAAAAAACTTGCATTAAGGTCAATAAGACTGAATACCTTCGCTCTACCTAGGTGCTGAAAAGCTGAGTCAATACTCGGCATTGGGTAAGGGTCGAATTGAATTTTTTTGTTTATTTTCCTATAATCTACAACCAATCTATAACCATCCCCTTTCTTGGGTATAATAAATGCGGGACTGGCATAGGGAGAATTAGACGGACGTATGACTCCTTTGGATTCTAGATCCTCAATCAACTCTCTGAAAATCTGCATTTTGGGGGGGGCACACGTGTAGGGACCTGACCTCACAGGGACGTTGTCCTCAACCACAATCTCATAAGGTAATACATCACATTTACCAAGTCTGGGGGTAATAACATCAGAAAACCTTGAAATAATACCATTAATAATATCTTCGTCCCTATTTATGATGTGCATGGAAGAAAACTTAGAGGAGCGACAAAAAGCAATTTTATTCCTTGGGGAAAATCCAAAAGTTAATTCTCCCAGACTCGAATTAATTATAGCTCCAGTTTCCCACAAAAAATCGTTTCCCAATATTATATCGTAGGGGAGGGCCGGTACACAAAACAAACTTCTTTTCCAAGAAAATCCAGCAATTTTAATGGACAAAACTACCTTCTTTCTAGCTAGTAACAAATCCCCATTTCCCACAACGAATGGCTTCGTAACTATCCTTTCAATAGGAATTTTCCTCAACCCAATTATACTATCTAGAAAACTAGAGTTGATAAAAGATCCACTAGAACCAGTATCCAGTAGGGCCGATCCGGTATTTGACCCAATCGTAACCACTACAACAGGAGGAAGGGGACAGGTCTGTTTATAATCCTTACGCGAGATGGGCCCCTTTTCAACACCCCGCGTTAAGCGTTTCCCCCTAAACAATCACGTTGGTAGTGCCCAAAACGACCACAACGAAAGCACTTAATATGAGATATATCTGCCCTTCTAATAACACCAATCGGCCTCCGGGACTGCCTAGCTAAAGGATCAACATTAGAGGGAGCAGTAGCTGAAGCCGCTACCACCCTATTTTGAGGGGAGTTATTATGAACTCGCGCTGGGTAGTCTTCGAGATATTCTTTTTCTGCTAACAATGAACCCTCGATATTAAATGCCAAAGAATATAATTCTGTCAGGGTGGTAGGTTTGTTTGAAAATACAAAGTGTCTCCTAGTTAACGGCGAAACATTCTCTAAAATTATCTCTACTACTTCTTCCTCGGCGAGATTTAAATTTAATATCTCTGCGGCTTCTGAAATAGCCAGGACGAACAACCGGAACGGTTCCTGGGGCGCTGAAAGCGCCGTACCATTTCCTTACAAAGTCTCTCCTTCTCTCTCTTAGAGCATAAAGATTCAAGGATGCGGCCCTTTACTATATTCCAAGGAAGTCCTAATTGTAAACATTCAGAAACTAGGTGTGCTAAAAAACCCGAAGTTCTCCCTAAACATAACGTCAGGAACTCAACATCATCCACTAGTCTAAGTTTAGCAACTCTATTTGCCTCTAATAGGAAATTAAATAAGGCCGAACAAGACTGACCGTCACAAACTTGAAGTAGCTTTAAACGCTCACCTGCAACCTTACTCTGAGTTTTCGAGGTGGCCGTAACCTGCTGATAGTTAACAGAAGCCCTGGGGGGAGTAACTTGCTCACGAGCCCTAATGAACTCTAAAAGATCTGATTTGCCTGGCTCGGAATCTTCCAGAGGGGGCTGGCTAATGCTTTGTCTAATATTAATATTATCAGTGTCGCTGGACTTACTGATACTTTCTGACAGCAGGGACCGCAATACACCAACAGTAGCCTCTGGGGGGAACGAGATGCCTCTCTCCTTGAGCTCTCGGCGAAGATCCACTGAATTCAGTCTGTATACATCTGATCTGCTGTTAACCACGCTCCCAGGTGCGGTGTCCATGTTGGATGATAAGTTCATGAAACAAAAGGTCAAAGCATTAATATTATATTGAACGCACACTTGCACGCACTCTAAAGCAGAGTAGCGCAGCTTTGTAGCCCAAACTCTCGGCTAAGAGGGGCCCAAATACAAAAAAAAGAAAAAGGATAAGTTAAGAAAAGTAAATTAGAGTGGGCAGTGAGAGTAATTATTTTGAAGATGCTGGACCCGTAATACGTCCCAATAAAAAAAGGGAAACACGGTCCTCCTTACAACAAAATTTATATATATATTTGATTAGATAAAAAAGAGAAAACAAGGAGGCGAGGTGCCAGGGTAATATGTTCACTTAAAACTAGGGATAACCTGGATTAACTAAAATATTGCAAGTCATAAATAACATTTTATTATATGTATTAGAAACATTAACAATATGTAGATATTCAGGCGTAACATTACTCATAATAAAAAAATATTACAATCTAATGTTATAGATGACCTTTTTCAAACAAATCCTTGTCACATTAATTTAGAAATATAATTCGTAAGTCGAATAGTTCAGATTAAACTCACTTTTTACGAATGTCATACTTAGCGCATAACCTTATTAAATTTGGAATATTCTAACATAATGTTCTTACTGAACTCTCCAAAGGTAGATCCTTAACAAGATTAAATGTGAAATATGATTCATAAGTTACATAATTAAGTATAAATTCAATGTTTACAAAAAACATACTTAACGCATAACATTACTAATTTTGGAATACAATGACGTAATGTCCTTACCGAATTCTCCAAAATAAATCTTTAACAAATTAATAGTGAAATATAATTCATAAGTTAAATAATTCAGTTTAAATTCAATGTTTACAAAACATACTTAACGCATAACATTACTAATTTTAGAATATTCTGATGTAATGTCCTTACTGAATTCTCTAAAGTAAATCTTTAACAAATTAATTGTGAAATATAATTCACAAGCTAAATAGTTTAGTTTAAATTTAGTGTTCAAGACAATGAAGAATAATATCAAACTTTCCTAATTAAAAAAAAATAAAGCCGAAAGAGAATTTTGATTAATTCCAGAATTATCCTTATGCCGAAAATGAATTTCTCCTTACATTTTTTATGAACAAGTCCTTGAAGCCTAAGCTTCGTCCGTCAGCTTCCAGACCTGGCCTAAGAGTGATGCCATAGTTTTCTGGACGGTCTTTTATACGGTGCAAACTTCATGAACATAAGAGACAGGATCCACAAAGGAAGGGGAGGAACGTGCGTGACCATGGAAACATCGGTATTATTCGAGAAGCCGAACTCGTGTATTCTCGAACGAAAATTCTCTTCTTCTGGGGTAAGCGAAGGTTGGCAATATGCAGCGAACTCTAGCGGGGCGTGTCCGAACTCTTGCTTCACAAAGGCAGTCGTTGACCGGTTGAAGTAGGGGCTGGATGTGTTTACGTTTTCTCGACTGCAGCCGGGATGGTGATATTGGGTAAGTAATATTTTGATGACTCGTTGACTAACATTTGCTTGTAGCCATATGAATGCTACAGACTTTAGTGTGTGACTTCTCCCGTATTGCGTGAAGATATCAAACAACGGAAATCAATTCCAAAATATCATGAAATATATCAAATAAAAGCAAGGATAAAGAAATATTTTGAAAAAAATTCATACTCTCCTAATAACCATGTCTTGGGGGATAATATATGCGCTATGGCTGGGAATGTAGTACTATTATCTTAGGTTAAGTTGCTTTAACATTAAAATATGAGAAAAAAATTATTAGATAATTTATATAAATAATAACTTTTATGTTAAAGATATCTTTTGAAAACACATTTAAGAAATTTGATTTTTCTATTAATTTTAATAAATTTAATTCATTAAAATATTAATGATACAAAATAAATAGCCCAAAATAAAAATTAAATAATTTAAATAAAAGGGAATACATATTTTTCAAGCTAAGGTTATTAAATTAGCATAACGAAATCGAGGTAAGGTTCAAACAACCTGAATGTAAATAGATGATAATAATGATAACATTAAACAAAATAGTAGACATAATATCTAGACCCAAAAAAACACAAACTAGTAGAATATTCTGCCGAACTCTTGGATTGAGTATCTAATAGTCTTAATATACTACACTTATTTTTATATGCATATAAGGGCAAGTTTGGTATACTGAGTGAACAATAAAGTTTATTACTGAGGGAACAATATAGTTTGGTACTAAAGGAACAATAAAGTTTGGTACTGAGAGAACAATAAATCTTGGTACTTTTTACATCTCACTGTTTCCAGCCTATGGGCTGGGTCAGTTTTTTAATCAAGCCATATATTTTTCATTACCGGCTGGCTAGGCCTGTCGTAGCTTAATATATTTTATAATCTAACTTATGACCATAACAGGCACAACATCCAGGCCCCGGTCGTTATTTAATCAGTGCAAAAGTGTAAACACATATTTTCATCAATGATACATTTTTCGTATATGCCGGGAATCTAACCCGGGACCCTTAGCTCAGTAGGCAGAAGAGCTACCGACTGAGTTAAGGTGTTGGACTAAAGCTTGGTACTGAGGGAACAATATAACAAAATCCCATCGAGGCTTAATTGTCTTAAAAACAATCCACGAGCTTTCCGTAACATAGAAAATATATTCCGGCCCAAGATATGGCACTTATTCCATCCAGGTCACATAATGTTCCCGCTCTTATTACTTAAAATACATGACGTCACGTGAAGTACTACACTTGCGATTGCGTCATTGTGGCATAGGATGGTAATGAGTGGAACAAATGTCCATCTATTTATGGACGATTCCCAACCACCTTTACCAGCAAACCTCCCTCCCTTGACCCCCACCATCGTCTCAATAGCTGTAAATCTGTCTGAAATGTATATAAAGGTCAATGTTTTGTTTCTTTAAAGTACGT
The DNA here is from genome assembly GCA_033556935.1 of Timema podura. NCBI lineage: Eukaryota > Metazoa > Arthropoda > Insecta > Phasmatodea > Timematidae > Timema > Timema podura. The sequence continues at coordinate 113,746,052 of JAVRXN010000009.1, forward strand.
CTCTGTTTAGAAAGAGTGTAACAATAATTGCGTCCCTGTTTGAAAAAAAAAAGTTAATTTTAAGCTATAATTCAATAATCTAAATGCTTACCTGTTCTTTTTTTTTTTTTTTTTTTTTTTTAGCACCGCGTCTTACTACCCGTTCGGGTTATACGCTTAAGTACTAATTACGCTAATGGATTAGGAATTGGGGAAAGGGTTTAATAAAGGAAGTGAACCCGCATTTGCGTGGAAGGAGAGTGGAAAACCATTTAGGAAAAACCACCCCCAGTTCACCCGACCGAGATTCGAACCTCGATCTCCCCGTCCTCGATGGTCTGGCTTAACACGACTAGCGCGTTAGCCAACTACGCCACCGAGGCGGGTCTTACCTGTTCTTAAATCCCTTATTTTGTATATATACTCTACGTACTCGTATTATGACAACTCAAATTAAACAACGAGATATTGTATTTTTAGAAGTTAAAGTTTATAAAAAATGAGTACATCTTGTAATTTTCTTGGTAAAATAATTGAAAATCTTATATTTTTATAGCTTTGTATTTAATACAGATTGTCTACTTTTTATTCACTGGTAAATATTTGTAACATACGCTTTTAATAGATGTAAATCGAGATATTCCACTAGTTTTATATTTAAAAGTTTGCTCCCTATTGAAGGTTTCTTTGTGTACCGCTTCACGTCGCATCCATCCTTTACTGCGCAGTTTTACATAGGAATCACACTGCACATTTTTCAACACTTCCATAAACTGGAAAATATTCGGGTGTGCTGAGTATAGCATTCTATTTACTTTTGAATAAAAAAATTCGCAGCAATTTGGAGTGCGTGATGCATCGAGATACGGATCTGCCCAGACGCGGGGTGAAAATGTTATACTCCCTGTTACGTACTGTACATTTCTAAAATGTAGTCAGTATTTTAAAAATTGTCCAATTTCAGAATCTGTAGCCTCATGAACTTGAGTAAGGTTTAATTGTTGGATTTTCCTCCACCAACTTTGGCCTAAATGAAACCTTTGATGATTTGTGGAAGTAATACTCTTCCCAAAGCTTGATGAATAGCCTCTTAAAAATCAATGAGTACCGTAGATGGATCAAACTCCAAACCAAGTTCACGAAATTTTAAAATTAGATGTTGAAGAGCTGCAGTGTAAGTGTTTGCGGTTTTGTTTGAAAGCAAAAATAAGACCAAAGGAGTGTAAGTATAATCTTTATTGCCTATAATGGTGAATAATTGCAAAAACAGCTTTGGAGAAACATGTAAATGACGCTAATTTGTTCCAAACACTTCAAGTTTGTTACCGTAGAGAAAAAGTAAAATATTTGTTTCGCTATCATTCACTAATAAAAATTGTTTTTCCTTACTCGTCTTAGTGTCCAATTTTTCCAAAGAATAATGCAGTTCCTCCAGTGTTTTTGGCAGTGTGGGTAGAACCGAAGAGAGAGTCTTGTGGATGAACATATGAAACCTAATGTAACAAGCCATGAAGGTACCTTATATGACACGTTGGTACGCAATCCGTATATTGACTAAAAAAATCTTGGGACGCAGTTAATTTGTCGTCTTAGAATTATCGGGATGCAGTTCGTATGATTCTTATCAGTGGATTCAAACTAGGGACGCAATTCCGATGCTGTGAAACTAACTTATTGAGCTGTTTTTGTTTGAACTTATTCTCATCAAAATTTAATATTGTTTTTAATCCGAAGTTTTTCGAGAAATTCAATGACAAAATTTACCCGCAATGCTTTAATAATCATGAAAGAAAAAATCAATCCTACTATTACAAAGTCTACAATCACTTAAGATGACCCCAAAAGACAAAACTATAACAATTAAGGTCGAGGATAAATTAGCCAAGTGAAGTCAAATAACTAATTCCAAGAAAATAAAGACTAGATTATCGAACCACTTTTTAGCTACGCCTGGCGCACAAAGAAAGTTAATCAAAATGTTGGGACTTCCCTGCGAGCAGAAACTTTCCATCCAATCAATCCGAACCTTTTATGATACTCCAACTTCAACCCAGCGAAATTGTATTAGCTTTCTTCCCTGCAGTTTTCGTTCTGAAAGTATAGATCTTGAGATCAAAGTTCACGGGGTCATTGGAGGCCTCCCATAGTTCGGATCAAATCTACTACCGTCTACGTCAACAAACATTGGAGTGGTTTATGACAAAATTGTTCTGATATGTTTTAAGAATAGTTTTTAACAGTTTTACTCTAGCACAGTACTTAAGTTGTGGCAGAAGGGAGCGCGAGTAATTTTATGTTTTTATAGCATTACATTTCTTTGGCTAAAATAGATAAAATATTTCTCCAGTAGCAACATATAGTTTAGTTTTCTGCACATGCTGATATCAACAGATCTTGAATATATGTCAAGGGTGTCCTGGAATTTTGTTAAAACTTTTTCTCTTTATTTAAAAAGTTTTGACAAAATTCCAGGACACCCTTGAGAGATATTCAAGATCTGTTGATATTAACATGTGCAGAAAACTAAATTCTATGTTGCTACTGGAGAAATATTTGATTTTTTTTGCCAAAAAATCTATATTCTATAAAAACTGTAAAACTACTTGCTCTCCATTCTGCCGCACCTTAAGAATAAACTTAATCTAAAACGTGATCTTTTGAGGTCACCGACTAATTGAAAAAGAAATAGCCTCACGTTGTAGTAATTATTATAGAAATGTGGGTTCTGAAGCAACAAAGCAACTAAAACAGAGTGATATGTTGTGATACTTTTGAAAATTTACGTTATTTGAGGAAGGCTAGATCTATATTTATAAATATTTACTTTGGTCTATGTGTTACAACATTTCGCGTTAAGCGTAATTGAAAATGAGCTGAGTACGTTACATCTTTTTACGGCTTGGTTTTAAATTATTAAACTTTACGTCTAAGATTTTTAATCTTACAGTGGCATATTGATACCCTTCACCTCCATTTTGGCATAAACTATATTCTGAAATAACAAACCCCTTCTTAAATAAAGCGAAATGTCTGGACGCCTGCGACGTATCTCAACACTGGTAGGGAGCCTCCTTACGATAGCAAAGCTTCTGTGTGATTTTGATATAAGGAAACGTTTAGAAAATATTAACATATTGATTTGTTGTCAAAATAAAGGACATTTTACCATATTATTGGTATTATTTCATATATATTGATACTAACATCTATCTAAAGTAGTAGTATAGGATCCCATAACTTAACATATGAAAATATGAGCATTGTTTTAGTAACCCTCAAATAAATACTCGTATATAAAATAAAATTTAACTTAAAAAAATATTTCTCCTTATCAGAATCGAGCTCTAATTCAGAACTAGCATGACCTGCTCCAAATGTTTTGATGTATTTATGAGTTTCATAAAATTAGGTTAAATCCTTTTAGAAATACTCCTTGTTAGGGTAATGTTATTGGGAAGTCTAGTACATTAAGAGTTTGCATAGAACACAAACTGTAAAACGTTTTAGTTGAATTCTGTCAAATTTTCAGAAGTGGAGAAGACCATTTTTTTTAAATTATAGGACTCGGTTTATTGACGCTTTACCCACAATACCTTTGCACAGTTATTCATAGATAGTTTTACACTATCCATCCAAGCAAATGCGGGTACAATGTTCCCAAATGTAACCTTTAATATCCTTATAGCACTAGCATAATTAGTCAATATACTTACAACCCGAACGGTTAATGAGACTCACAAGGGGAGGCCACGACGTTCGGATCACGGATTATCTTTAAACTTTGTACACTTTTAGTAGTCCATTAGGACAACATAATGTGCAAGTAGTAAGGCGTACTACTTAGGCGTTTTCGAGAAAATCGCAAGAGAAGTTTTACGCGTCGAATATGTACCGGAGCGTTGCGACTATAAGCACGAGATGGTGGCGGTCGAGTGTTTAGCGTTCCAGCTCCGTAATTACAAGATAGCTGGATGGAGTCCCGCTCATCTTTTTTTTTTCAACACTGGTCATATTCTTTCCTATATATTACAATTCAAAGGTAATATATTCTGACATATTGTAACTCATTGTATTATTGAATAAAGTTATTCACACCTTTATTTATCGATGTTTGACTTGGGCTTTCCAAGCCTGGCCCTCCCCTTATCCTTTCAAACCTGTGTCTGCAGGTCAAAGCGTCCAGGTGCAAAGCAGTTCCGGGTACCTTACCCGATTTCAGGTATGAGGGATTTCGCAAATCACGACAGGCATACATTTTCAGGAAAACTTTATGCGTTTGGTCGTTTACTTGTCGATAATTATAAATATAATATTTGTTGTAGTAATAAAAATTAGTAAACAGCCAAATAACATTGGAAATTCAATAAAAGTTCATGCAAATACACGTATTTTTTCATTATATTACATTTGAATTGTAAAATATATTAAAGAATATGACCAGTGTTGAAAAAACAAAAGATCAGCGGGACTCGATCCAGCTATCTTGTAATTACGGAGCTGGAACGCTAAACACTCGACCGCCACCATCTCGTGCTTATAGTCGCAACGCTCCGGTACATATTCGACGCGTAAAACTTCTCTTGCGATTTTCTCGAAAACGACTAAGTAGTACGCCTTACTACTTGCACATTATGTTGTCCTAATGGACTACTAAAAGTGTACAAAGTTTAAAGATAATCCGTGATCCGAACGTCGTGGCCTCCCCTTGTCAGTAACAAAATTTATATTAAAAAAGTTGTAGATATAGGTTTAATTTTTACTTTCTTTCTATCTTACAGGTAGAGAAAGTATGGTGATCGTCAAAAAATTCGAACTCGAGATTTTGATGAATCTTGACGTTTCATGACTCTCTGAATCCGAAAAAGTTGTTTTTGAATTTCCGTCTGTCTGTCTGTCTGTCTGTCTGTCTGTACCTCCAACTAGAGCCTAAACTATTTTACTGATTGAGCTGAAACTTGATATCTAGGGTTTTCATAGGGTTGCCCCGAGGGGTTTTTGGAATTGGATATCTACCCCTAAAATTAAGGGTAGTTTACTGAAGGGAAAAAAGAGAAAAAGTCGATTTTCTCAAAATCGGCTCTAACGATTTTGATTAAATTTCATTTATAAACATTAATAAATATTACAAACAAAATGGCTACTCTCAATATTTCGGCAAAATGGCTTTAAGGGCTCCGGTCTGATGCGTAAATTAACATTTTTTATAATAGCTCCGAAACTAATTGAGATATGAAATTACTTAGCATTACAAATATGTGTATATATTTATAATACAAATATTTTATCCGAAACATATTTTTATAAAATCAATAACTTTCAATCTATACGCAATTATATATATATTTTTAACTTTTTGGACATTAAAGCTTAAGTATTGCGACCGTAAAAAAAACTAACCTGAAATGTTGATGGATGTCGACGTCTCATGACCCCCCGAACCCTAAAAAATAGTATTTGCAATGCCGTCTGTCTGTGTGTATATTAAAACTTAAAATTAAGGGTAGTTTACTGAAGGGCAAAAAGAGAAAAAGTCGATTTTGATTAAATTTCATTTATAAACATTAATAAATATTACAAACAAAATGGCTACCCTCAATATTTCGGCAAAATGGCTTTAAGGGCTCCGGTCTGATGCGTAATTTAATATTTTTTATAATAGCTCCGAAACTAATTGAGATATGAAATTACTTAGCATTACAAATATGTGTATATATTTATAATACAAATATTTTATCCGAAACATATTTTTATAAAATCAATAACTTTCAATCTATACGCAATTATATGAATTTCTTTTAACTTTTTGGACATTAAAGTTTAAGTATTGAGACCGTAAAAAAAACTAACCTGAAATGTTGATGGATGTCGACGTCTCATGACCCCCACAACCCTAAAAAATAGTCTTTGTAATGCCGTCTGTCTGTCTGTCTATAAAAACTTAAAATTAAGGGTAGTTTACTGAAGTGCGAAAAGAGAAAAAATTGGTTTTCTCAAAATCTGCTCAAACGATTTTGATTAAAATTCGTATCTAGTCGTTGATTAAGATTATAAATAAAATGGCTATTTTCATTTTCCTATGAAAATGATTTTTAGGGTACTTTACAGAAGCGTTAATTTCCGTATCTCCACAACTATTTGAGAAACTAAACAAATTATTATTGCAAAATTGTAGGACTATTAGAAATAAAAAACTTTTATTTGACATATATTTTTATAAAAAGCAACAGTTTCTGAGATATTTGCAAATATATTAATACAATTTTGTGAGCTTTAGTTGTAAACATATACTACTTAAGTCTTAACGCAATAATTATCCAATGCCATAGAGTAATTAAATATAAGTAAGTATCTAAAAAAAAGTATGTTATTTTTCCTTAAAGCTCTTAGGAGAAATGTTTGCACAGCAATGATCTATCTCCATTTTAGACTCAATAGTCAATATTTACATTTTTTATTGGTCAAAATGTATAAATGAATAATTAAATATCAATGCGATGACTTGAAGATCTGCAACACCGTATAAAATGCTAAAATTTTAACCAGAAATCGAAATTTTAATACGAAGTGTTGACCCTTGTGGAAGACATTAAACTGTTTGAAATGCTCTTAAGTGGACAAAGATGCGCCTATTTTCTCATTGATTATATATCATTGTATATTATTTTATGCGTGTTCTTATGTGGAGTGGTGATGATACAATGTACATTATTCCGTTAAGAAATCTTACGAGTTTATAGAAAGAGAGAGAAAGTCTGTGCGGTGCGCCGTACCATTTATTTTTAATATAGCACCCCATCTTACTACCCATTTGGGCTACACGCTTATATACTAATTACGCCAGTGGTTTTAGGGACTATAAAGGCTATATTTAGAGGCAGTGTACTTGCATTTGCATGGAAAGAGAGTGGAAAATAATTTTGGAAAAACCACTCTCAATACACCCGATAAAGGTTCTAACATCAATCTTCCTGTCATCGGCAGTATAGTCTACTATGAGAGGAGCACATCAAACCACGCGGCCTTCGAAGCGGGTTGGACTTAATTGAACGAGTATGTTTTGAATCCAGTTCGATGTCAATTAGCGACTTAAACTTCTAGTGACTATGTTTTTCTGGCCATTTTCAGGGACAGTCACTCTAAAATCCCCGGTGTGGGTCAGTGAAGGTTGCTTCTATTTAAACGGTGCCTTTCGATTAGTCAGAAAGGTAACAAGCTTACCTTTCATGGTTCCATTATGGCGTAGCTTAAAAGATAGGGTCAAAGTGTTATCCATCAAGGAAGGATTGCTGTCTTTCAGGGTAATTGAAGTGTACAGTACGTAATACGCCCTTTAGTCATGTATTTTTATACTTGTGTTATTGGACCGTGGCAATAGATTAGGTCTAATAAATGTTGCGTCTTATATGAAAGTGTTGGGAGAATATAAAATATAAAATTAGTAGTAATGTGTCGTGTGATATTCCTAAGGTAAGTAGAGTTAACCTGCTTCAGTGGCCACATAGTCTAAGGAGTAGCTCTTGTGTCGGACTAGACTGCCAATTACAGGGGTATCGGGTTCGAATTCCTATTATTGGTACCGAGGGTGTTTAAAAATTGTTTTTCATTCTCCCTCCACACAAATTCGGGTACACTTGCTTTGAATTCATCCTTCATTAACTCATTACCGTAATATATGCGTATAACCTGAATAGGTAGTAAGACGAGGTGCTAAAAAATGTTTAAAAACTGTAGAGTTAGTTTAGCATGTATCTATGAACTTATAACTAAGTAGAAAACTTATGGGTCAGATTTTAACGTGAATATATTCCCATGTGAGGATGTGTGACTGGTCAAATTCAGGGCCTAGTGGATGAAAAAATATACTACAGATACATTTTAAACTAGATCTGCTTGTCCTGGAAGCACTCCATGACACGCCACTGAAAAGTGGTGAAATAACCCAAGTACTCAAACTATATTTGAATTTTGGTATGAAGGACTTTTTAGAAAATATAAACATATTTTGTTGCTGTCAACATTGATAGCATCATAGTATATCATTAGTGTTATTGAATAGGGTAGATATATATCAAACGTGACGCCTGAAGAGCAAGCGACTTGACGTATTAGTGTATTAAAATAGTTTTAGTAACTTTTGTAACTATTATTGTTGTCCTTACTACCAGAATCCATTATTTTTTGTAATATACAGCTAAAAATGTTTTGTAATTAAGCAGTACTGAAACAAACACTAAGAAAAAATACTGTAGACCAATGTTTCAATGTGATTCTGTGGCTTTATATAAAATTACCGACTTCAGAAACTCTGGCTGCTGATCCAAAGGTCACGTGTTCGAATCGCGGATATTTTTTTAGAAAGAGAATTTATTCCCACGGTCACTAATGGGCTTAACTAATTGGGTTTAAATAGTTTAATATTTTCATTGCCTCCACCCCGTCAGATTCACTACCATCCCCTCATATCATCGGGACTTGGAAAGAGTTCCCAAGAAAGGGATGTACGATTACTACATTCGGGCGTCCCCCGCACAACGGTACATCAGTACCGGCTAATATTTCCTCAAACTGAGGCACAGATTGATGTATCCCAGACACGGCAATATTATAGTAACAAAATCTCTCATTTACATTTCAAATTACATTAATTTATTTAGTAAATTGAGAAAAAAATCAGTCCTTGACATAGGTTTTATTTTGGAGGCAGATCACCAAATTTGATTTTAGAATTTTAATTTTACTTACGAAACCTGAGCGGAACGTTGACAGGAATAATTTTAGTGGCGAAAATACTCGTCCCTAAAAATACACTCATAAAACTAATTCTTCCCCACCCCGAATCCACCATCCCCCCAAAAAAACTACTACGTTTAATATTTGTAACATTTTTTTTCTTTGTTTGTGTTCTAGTTGACAGGTCTGCGTTTAAAATTATTGAGCTGTTCCATTTGCTAAAATGCGCTGTTAGAATATGCTCACGACAGAAGCGAGTCGACCAAGATTAATGAATGAGCCATTCAAAAAATAAAAAAAGAGAGAAGGTGCGTTATACAACCCATCTATTTAAAACGTGATAAAACGCAAATGTTTCTAGTAGCCACTTTTTTTTTACGGATGAATAGCAATTTTCAAGAATGAAGCTCGTTTTAAAAATATATAATTTGTTGTTTCATTTTCAAGGCTTTTTATTTCCAAAATATAAATATACTAGGCCTAAATATGAAGCATAAGAAAACACCCTAACATAAACATTGACATTTTTATATTTAAAAAATACAAAGTAATTATGGGTCGCATCAAAGTGAATTTTTAAGTCATTTTGTCAAATTTTATAAAGTTATGCTACGGCCTACTCACATAGTTCCCCTTAGGTTATATTTATTTATATATTACCGCTGCCTCTTACTACCCGTTCGAATTATACGCGTATATATACGCCTACTAATTACTCTAATGTACTAGGAATGAGGAAGGTTTAATTTCGAGGGAGTGTACCCGAATTTGCGTGCAGGGAGAGTGGAAAACCATTTAGGAAAAACCACACTCAGTACACCCGACTTGGATTCGAGCCCTGACCTCCTCGTCATCAGCAGTCCAGTCTATTGCGAGAGTTACACCTTGGAATAAAGATGGAAAACATATTTTTGTGGTGAATGAGAAGTGAAATTCACCTCACCATGAAAAAGAAGAAGAGAAAATAGGTTGTTCAATCGAACATTTAAAACAAAACACACTGCTTTAAAAATTTATTCCAAACCACTTCGGTGACCGCATGGTCTAACGCGCTACTCTTGTAGTAGACTAAACTGCCGATGGCGGAGAGATGGAGGTTCGAATATCGGTCGGGTGTACTGAGTTTTTTTCTTCAAAATGATTTCCCATTATAGTTCTACGAAAATGAGGGTACACGTCCTAAAATATAATCTTATTCATCCCTAAAACCATTAACTTAATTAGTACATAAGCATGTAATCCGAACGGGTAGTAAGACGTGGTGCTAAAAAAAAAAAGTTTTATTCAAAACATTTAGGCTTACACTTGGACAAGTCACAACTGTCTCAAACGCCAATAATTCAAATTGTTCAAATTGAAAACTTAACACAATTTGTTGAGAAATTTGACAATCCTTTTGTTTGACAAGTTACAGAAACATTGGCAGAATATGTGAACTCAATGATCAAGTGGAATATTTCCAATGATATGCAAGAAATATCAAGTTAAAACCAGCACGCTGTTTAAGAAACAGTTTATTTTACTGTGAAAGCTGTCACACTCTAACTCGCCACAATGTTATGGACTATTCATCATTTGTGGCGATTGGCGACAGGGATGCCCACCCTGGCCTTAGACCATGTGGCCATCGAAGATGGTAACTCCCCTTAGTTAAATAAAATATTAAATGCAGCAGAAATGGAGAAAATTTAGCTCTGGGAACCACTTTTGACATTATCTAGATTTTGGACCAACTCATTTTTCACCAAGCATTGCATTAAACTCTTCATTTATCATCTCTAATTAGAATAAGGATAATCACCTCATTGCAATTTAAACTCGAGAATGTAACACGACAACAATATGTCATTGACAAGGTATATAGGGTGAGCCACTATAGCTTTTCTTCTTATTGTCACCCTGTTCAAAACCACCAGCACTAATACGACCATCAGTGGTGTAGCCAAGGTTTCATCGGGGTCGAGTGATATAATACTACCGATCCCTCACGCATCACCTTATAAAATACCTGATAGGCCTCCAACATCTTCTCAACTAATACATGTATCTATGCCATCACTACCTAATAAGTGGGAAGTTACACCACTGGCTACAAACTACGAATATGTAAATGTGACATCACTAGCTACAAACTAGTAATATGTAAATGTGCCATCACTAGCTAATAGCTAGTCAGTTACATCACTAGCTACAAACTAGTAATATGTAAATGTGACATCACTAACTAATAGCTAGTCAGTTACATCACTACCTACAATCATATCATGTGTATCTGTGCTATCACTATTTACTAACAAGTCATATGTAAATGTGCCATCACCAACTACCAACTAGCCGTCTGAAAATCCCCAGTTATTTAAAACCAAACAAAATATCAACCACCCATATACTTAAAGATTATATTCATAGCTATAGTCATATGTTAAGCTATATTCGTTTCACTGTAGTTATATATTTATTAAGAATGTTTTAACTACTACAACGATGTTGGTAACTATCATAACAATACATCCCGGACATTGAGAATAAATTATTTCTGATAATCCATGTCGTGCGTGTTACCATTACTAGCAACATTCCATCCACCTGCGCGTGTTTAGATTATTTATTTTTTTTCCCCTCCAAAGAATGTTGGTGAGTGTTTCGCGATTCCTTCCAATGATTCCCCCAATATTGAATCCTTGGGCAGTGAAGATAAAGGAAGGGAAGATTATTTCAAACGGGTAAAGGGAAGTAAAAAAAAAATACAAGGGTTAGGCAACCATTTCCTCTGATGGCAGCAATGCAAACTTTGTTTTGGACTAGTTTATTTTTATTTCCCATCGTCCAACCATATTTGAGTCTTGTTCTTTTTTCTTTCTCAATGTTACTATAATATTTATCTAGCCCTTTCTTGCACGTGTATATATTTTTTATCCAAACAAAGTTATGTTTATACTCGTTGTATTTACACGTGTACAGTCTCATGAAAAACAAACAAAGCTCTACTCTACGTTATATCTTGAGGCCGTGGTTCTCAATAGGCAGTTCCGCAGACTCCTTCCAACTAGCCCGGATTAGCCACCTAGACAAAAAAAAATGCCCACCACATCTTGGTACCCGTTCGGATTATACGTATATATAAACATTATTTTTTATTAGGTGTTCTGTCTTACGACAAGTCCATTCCTTTTACCCGTAAACTTAGACCGCCAATGCGACCTGTCCTCTGCTTCCTCCTTCAGCTACCAGAATTTTCTTCTTTCCTTTAAGACTTCCAATATTTGAATACTCTTTCTTCCTAAGCTCCTCTTTCCATCAACCTTTCCTTCTATGACGTCGTGCAGAAGACAGTTCCTCCGAAGGATGTGTCTGATCTAGTTTGCTTTGTACCAAAGAATCACATCTAAAATGGTTCTCTTCTAACCCACTCTTCTTAGGACTTCCTCACCCTGTCTCTCCATCTGATTTTCTCAAGATTTCTCCATTACCATTTTCAAAGCTCACAAAATTATTTCTTTTCCATCTTCCTAAGAGCTCAATTTGCATCATTCTTAAACATATATTTAAAAAAATCACAGCCCTACAAAAATTTGACTTACTCAAATACTGGGGAAGATTTATGTTTATGCTAATTACAGTTTTTTTCAAAATGTTTCGAAATCACGCGAGAATCAACTCATTACATCCTAAGTTTTTTTATCAACTGTTGACTTTTTGCTTTGTAGAACAAATTCCATCGAGATCATATCGCAGCCATGTTCTTTTTATATATAAAAAAGGTAACAAGATGTCACAAAGTGAGTAGGAAATAGAGACTTTGAATTCAAGACACAAAATATTGATCCACAAAACTTTTAATTATATTTTCACCTTATCTGGTTATTCATGCTGCGGTTTCTTTGAAGTCAGTTTTCAAACAAAATAAATAAAAAGGTAGATAGAACCAAACAGCTTTTTACTCTAGCAGTTGATATGAGTCATGGCCCCGTTTTAGAATAAATTGTGCCTTATTAGTAGTCTAAAAACAAAATATATAATAAACTAAACCAAATTATAATTTACATTTTGTGGGTTCACATTATGTGTATTGATTGATATTCTCACCGTAATTAAAACCTTTATTTTAACCTCAATATACTTAAAAAAATTGTGAATCCTAAAAGTATATTATAAAAGGTAATAGAAATATCATTAGAGACCGATAACTTTGTTTAGTAGACATTTATATTACTTATTCAATCATGGATGAGCTATAACCGTCAGTAACTTCAAACTATTTATTATTCTGTGGATCACATTAAACTAACCCTGCACCTACTGATGATATTAATAGCTCCATACAACATAATGCATTCTGACACAAATGAATTAAAGAGTGAATGGGTAAAAAAGTTTTAAGGTATACTCATAATATTTTTAAACAGATTTAAATAGTACTAGTACTTAAATATTTAGTATTTTGATAGAACTCGTATTTGAATAAAATGAACATGTTTTACGCCACGTAGTTTAACAGAATTTGATAACCAAATATTATTATTATTATTAGCACCTTGTATTACTACCCGTCCGGATTATACGCACTCACACTAATGTGTAATGGTAGGGTGATTGTGAAATGAAATGGAGGACCTACAGCTTAACGTGGGATCCGAACCACGGTGGAGGCCTGGCATTCCTCACATTCACAAGTTGTGAGTAATACACGTCTTGTCAGAGGTGAAGGAAAGTTTGGTAATCAGACAAATCTGTGCCGGACCGAGGTTTGAACCTCGGACCCCCAGCATAGAAGTCCGACACCTTACTCCTAGACCACCAGGTCACCCGACAGCCAAATAAAAAGTATATTTATTTAAACATAGTGTATACATTGGCTGATTATACTACAATTCTACATCATTGGACACAAATAAAAGCTCAAGCACATTCATTAAAGGTCCCAATTTTATCCAGTAAAAGGTTGGTAGCTGTAACTAGGCCTAGCTAATTTGGTTTTCTTCATAGCTTATGGTTGGTATCACTGTATAACGCAAGATGGCGAATACAACTCAAATAAAGTACATTGATAAATACTTTCAAATCCATTATGAAACATGGCCTTTATTGATTCGTAGATGAGCTCTGAGCAAATTTTCTCTGATTGCAATAGTAACGATATGAAACATATTTTAATGAACCTCCAAAGGCAATTTATTTTTTCTAACAAGAGATTTGGGAAAAATAGGATATATTTTAAGTTAATGAGGTCAAGTCAACGAGATTGATGTTTTCCCAATTATTAGAAACCTCAATTAAAGAAGTGATAGTTTTGCTGCGATTTATCGCTAATGACTCGGAACTTACCCCTTCCTATAATAGGAAGCGCGGGCTGTTAATTCATTCCTCCACCATTGCTTACACCATCATGGTACCTAGATACCAAAATAACGAGTCATCATGGAGAAAATCTATTTGGAATTCCTTCATAATATGCATGACGAAAAAAAGAATTGTGGGATACATGGGAGTTGTAATAATCCTGTTTTATTGTATTGCTTTCTGGAGTATTTAAGTTTAGGCTGTGTCGATTTTATTAGTCTGTGGCTGTACTGTTGTTGATTTACTTCCGTACACGTGCAGTAGGCGACGGGTCGAGAACATTCAGTTTGCTTGTTTCCAGCCCTCGCAATAATTCAAGGTCAAACCTCGCAGTATAGATGCGAGAGAGAGAAAGAGAGCAATATAATTCTCTTGTAAACTTTAGTGTTTTTATTTCCTTTTTCTAAAAGTAGTTTTGCTTGTGTCCGCAAGAGCTCAGCAGCTCTCGGTCACACATTGAGATTAAAGCCAGATAATTGGTGTTGTTTTCTTCTTTTCTGGTACAGAGTTGTTGACTGTCGATTCGGGCTAAGACGTGTGAAGAAACGCGTGTGCCAATATGGCAATTTCTTTATTAGCCTATATATAATTTGAATACCTATTCGAACTGAAGTGAATACAATTTCAAACAAAGACTCTTTTCGGCTATTAAATTATAATTTCTAAATAAAATATATGAAAATAACATTTATAAAATGTGTCTAAAATATAAAAATTTAAAATTACAAATAACAGGTTTGTGTTATGAATACCGTAGCGTGACAGAATGCCTGGTTGGATGGAGGATGGGGGTACACGCCCTCCCCCACCCCTAATATTTGTGCTTCAAGGGAAACTTCCCTTCAATATAGTACAGTATTGGAATTTATATTGATTTTAATCTGATATATCATGAATATGAAGCCATTAATCTAATGGGTAATGTTATTGTAGGCTCAGTTTATATTATACTGGCAATGATTACAGAGATACAAATTACTTCTAATGTGAGTGTTTACCTTCCCCCTCCTCTCTCCACCCCAAAGTTTTAAGTTCCAAGCACGTTCATGGTGTTATCAGAACTATGCTTTCGTTTTGTGACGTTTCTCTGTGACGTAACCTTGTCATGGGGTTGAAATTATTAAGGGAATGGGAATTATAAAATTGATGTGGATAGTTATTGTGTGTGTGTTGTAAACAGCTTTGAATCTTAATGCTTTAATATATGTGGGGTTTAAACCCTAAATAATATTTCTTAATATTAATCACTATATAGTTTTTAGTTGATAATTCATAAGTAATCACAACTTACGATTACGTATTATAGTTTCATATTCAATATATTCGAGGGGAGGGGAGTGCGCACTCGTATGTCCTACATAATCACTTAAAAAACAAAATGTAAACTTATCTCAATTATTCAAAACAAATTAAGGTGTAAAAATATTATATTGGGATGATACATAACTTGTATTAAACCGAAGAAAAATTAATTTTCAAAGTTCTACAAAACATTAACAAAAATTAACTAATTCATAGTTACTGATTTAATCACTCCGATAAGCAGACGTCTTAAACATACCTTTATAAAATCTACCTGAAGATTTACGACTGTATAATCTCACCAGTAATCATATCACCATAATAAAATGTTTAATTGAGATAAAGCTCAATATTAAACTTGACACACACACACACACTTATGTTCCATTGACAGTGGAGGTGTGAAGAGAAACATTTGTTTACTTTCAGGCAACTAATTTATCAACTCATTAGTTTACTTTTCTCGTAGTAATTTACTTGAATAGAGTTAATTACAGAAATGTTATAATTAGAAGCTTTTCATAAAATGTTATTAAGGTTTTTCATTTTATATACTTTCAACACCAATGTTACTAACGACTTATATAATTGGGCATTTATTGGTAGGGTAACATAAAGGAAATGCACACGTATTAGCGTGGAAAGATGGGAAAACCACATTGATAAATCGTATGTAGAACTCCACCCCCAGTGTACCTGACCGAGATTTCAACCTTGACCTGCCCGTCACTGGATATCCATTATATTGTGATATTGAATGCGTGGTGTTGGTCTTAACAAGTTTTTAAGTTACAGTTCTTACATTTTTATAAGACTATATGATAGGCCTATTTGTAGCATTCACCAAATTTGTATTCGTAATCAGAAACTTTAAACCGCTTCAGTGGCCGAATGGTCTAAGGCGTCACTATCGTGTTATACTTGCCTGCTGATGACGGGGAGATCGGGTTCAAATCCCGGTCGTGTCAACTGAAGGTGATTTTGCCTAAATGTTTCCACTTTCTTCCACGTAAATGCGGGTAGACTATCTCTAAAATGCTTCCTTCCTTATCCCTACCCTATTAGAGCAATCCTCATATAAGAGTATAACACAAACAGGTAATAAGACGCGTTGATTAAAAAAAGAAATTAACTTTAAAACCTCTGACTCCTTATCTCATTCTACAACACGTCCAAGTACTGAGCTAAGGGTTCCGCCTTTAATTTCCGGCATGGATTTAAAATGTATTCTTGGTGATGAATTGATGGTCGAAGGACCGGTTACGTATTTTTTCTAGAATTAGTTTAGATTGTAAGTTGTGTGTTGATATTATTAGTTGGTTTATAAAGTTTAAGTTGATTACTACCAGTAAAATAAATTACATTATAATGTATATGGAGGTAAATATAGGTATATGGGCGTCACCTAGTAGAAAGGAAGTTTTCTATCCTTCAAGTATTTCTAATGGGGATGGTGGTTCTGAAACTTTAAAATCACAAAAATAATCATTGATTATCTCACAATGTTCTGTTTTAATCCTATCAAGGTGCATGGTGTAACACCAGCCAAGTTGTCCAGAGACGCCGTAAACATTTAACACGAGCGAGACAACTCAGGCCACATTCAACCCCCTCTAACTCGGCTCCAAAGAATGAGAGGAACGTAAACATTTAACATCCTGTTAATACGAGTTATTTTAGACATATTTCCAAAGTTGAAGTTTTTTCTTTGGTGGATAGTGAGATATCGGACTTTAAAACCCCATATTTTGGGACTCACTGACAGACTTACTGATTACCTAAACCTCTAGAGTATTTCCAGTCAACATAGAACATTAAAAATTGGCATGGGGATAGTAAGTACTTGGTATATAAACACTGGATAAATTACGAAATTTGAACTTTTCAACATGGTTTCCTAAAATGGGTGGAGGAAGTGTCACATCTACCTCTCCCTTGCCTCAATGAATGAGAGAAACATAAAAATTTAACACCCTATTAAGACAAACTATTTTAGTCATTTTTTCAAAGTTGAAGCTTATAGCTTAATCGGTTGGTAAAAAACAGAACTTAAAAAACCCTTATTTCATCAGTACTCACTAACTCACTGATAATCAAAACTTTTAGGGTACTTCCAATCAACATATAGCCTTGAAAATCTCAAATTTTCAAGATGTTTCCCAAAAATGGGTGGGAGAGGGGTGTAAGGTGTAGTAGAGGAAGCAGATTCTGTTGATTCTTATCACAGCCAAGTAGCATTTGGTTTTAAAGGCCTTCGTAAGTAGATTCCACAACCATTTGTTTCATTTCGAAAGGACACATAATTCAAAAGTTATTATTATAGTCGGTCATTAATTTATTACAGTAGGTAGGTACTGTACCTACTTAAATAAACGTATTCTGGTATATAATATTCAAAAAAAGTATTGATATCCACTAAAGCATTTACGTAAAAAACTTTACCAACTCTACACCACAAAAATCCTTAAATTATTCATCCTCGAAAAGGAGTCAGGTATAAAAGAGTGCCCAGATTAACGTGCAGTGTCTTCCCAAATAAATTGTCACTTCTCTTAAGTCTATTTAAGTGCGCTAATCTGATTTTAAGTTACTAATTAAAGTTATTCGCACTTTAACTAAAGATTTAAAATCAGATTATCATCCTTAGATAAACTTAAGAGAAGTGACAAGTTATTTGGAAAGATATTGTAAGTTAAACTTGGTAGTCTTTTTATCAAAATTCCTTTTCGAGGCTGAATAATTTAAGGATGTTTGTGGTCTAGAACTTGGCATGTTTTTACCAAATGTTTTAGCGGATTAAACTTAACTTTATTTTTTCATGAAGATTATACCTATATTTATAATCATTTAACTCATACTCAGATCTGAGACATTTAGTGTAAACGTCGTTAAAATGAGTGTATTTCACTTTAGCTTGATTTTTAAATTATAAAACTCAAAATATAAGGTTTTTAATTCAATAGGGTTACGTTGATACCTTTCACCTATATTTTGTAGCGTCCTCAGACGAGGAGGCCACAAAATAATACAAGGAAAATACAAAAGGGTAAATAACAACAACAAGAGTGAGTGCACATGAGTTCAAGACTAGAAATGTTCCGTAGAGAAACATTACGCGTCTAATCTCGCCACTCCCACCTGTTACTGAGAGTATCAAAATATATGGGAGTCGTCTATCACTAGAGAGCCTTAAAATGCGTCACCCTTCCTAACCACTGAAAAATATTAGATAAATTACATTAAACAACCAAAAACCTAGGACATGTGATGGTATATAATAGTTAAAAATAAAAAAATTAGTCATGTTGAACCAATATTTATTTTGGATAGGACAATCCGAAGTTTAACAATTCAAATAAGTACTAATTATTGTTGTTATAACAATTATATGTACATTATGTACAAGTGCTTTGGACTTTAACATTGAAAATTAGCCCACTATAACGGGTCTGGGCAGAAATGATATTCTGCCAACAATAAAGTTACAATTAGAGTAATATTTTCTTTACAAGTAAACAAAAAATGTACGGTTATATATATATATAATAGAATAATAGTAAATATGGACAATACAATCGGTCTAAAAATTATTTACCCTATCAATCCTGATTTGGTTCAATCAGCGCTGGCGTGTTGTATTGCGACAACATTGACTCTCAAGTCTAAAAGGTAAATATTTCTCAAGATGAAAACATTAATAGGTTGCGAAATAACCCCAAGAAATCTAAGTATTATATCAACAAGACTATTTAATATAAACATAACAGTAAATGTCAATAGTTCCCCTAACATAACAATTTGTATAAATTATAAATCGTGACTACGCCCATTTCGCCCTGGCGTGTTGTAAAAATACAACATAGGCTTATAAGTCCAATACCACAATATGAAGCAATAATTAATTTAGAGTTCCACCGTAATTAATACAAATAAATCATTACACCTCAACCGGTGACAAGACGCCATTACAAGTTAATTGCCAGACTTCTATTTAAATTTAATTTTTTAAGATAACAAAAAAAATTAAGCCAAAAAGGAATTTTGAAATAATAAAAAAATATATAAAAAAAAGATGTTAAATTAGCCGAGATAGAATTTGGGTTCTTACATTTTCAAACGCAGGAAGCCGAAGCTTGTACTAGTCCTAATCCAGCTCTGTCCCAATTGTGAGGTTCATTGGGTCAGACACAAATATATATAGAGAAACAACAAAGAGGAGGGGCATGATGGGTAAGCAAGAGGGGAAAGATTCTGGAATATCAAAGGAACAATGTTATGCGCATTTCTACGTGCCTCGGGAAGACCGGTGGTTCTTTCTGGCACAATCTAGAAGAGAATAACTATAACTGCGCATGTCCAGCCCACATGTGGGGTTCGCTAAATCGCCGTTCAATTCGCTCTGCCAGTGTACATTTTCTCTCGGGTGAAGGAAGGTGTGCATAGCAGAAGTTACGTCGCTCTTCCACGTTGCCTCCAATCACGGACAAATGGGGTAAGGTTCAACCATCGATATAGCAGTTGTGTATTTTATTGACCATCCGATGCTACAATTTTGGCGTGAATTATATTTTGAAATAACAAACTAATGCTTGAATAACGCAGGATTTTTGGGCGCCTGCAACGCATCACAGCTCTTTGATAGTGGGCTCTCTTAAGAGCATTATTCCCAAAGTTATGCTAAAACAATATGTTCCACAACATTGTTCTTCAACATTGTGTTTCACTAACTTTGTTATTCACAGCTTTGTTCTTCAATAATGTAATTTATCAAAAATGTTTCACAGCTTTTTTCTTCAATGATGTGTTTTACCAACATTGTTATTCACAGCATTTTCCTTCAATAACGTCCTTTACAGGGTTCCTACAGTATTTGTAAAAAAATTCTCCCTGACTTTTCCCTCACTTTCCCTGACTGTATTCATGTGGAAATTATTTAATTACATTTATTTCGGCCTCCTCCTCCCCTACAGCCGACCTTGCCTCACCTCTCATGGAAGAATAAGAAAGCAGACGTCTTGCCAATCAGTTCAGGGAAAATGATGGAAAAATAACAAAATATATCAAACCCTATTAAAAAGGAAAGTCTGAAATCCATCTGCAATGGTTTTGCAGAAAGCTAGTATACACTTCAGGAATGGATCACAGGCTGCTCTTTTCAGTATCCCTACAGGTTTTGTTTTAGGAAGCTTTTCTTCTTTGAGAAAATTAACGTGGTCCCAAATTTGTAATGCCCTTTGAGAGCACGTTGCATTCTCTAATCACTGCACACCACAGAACTTCAAAGGAAAAGTTGTACACCCTGTCAACTGGGTAAACAATGCTCGACGAGCTGTAAAGTCAGTGAACAGGTAGTACGTGTGATACAATAAGCAATTTATATCCCAATTGACAGGTTCCACTCCTGTTCTCAAGGAAACAGGAACATAAAGCCCACATGTTCCCAGATTTAGCAAACTACATACTTCATTGTCTGTAACAGATTTGATGTGTTCCTGAAGAAGTGCTATAAACTTTAAATTGACATTTGGGCCATCCATTGACACTATAAACTTAGAGAATGGAAGAGGAGAAATACCATCCAAGAAATGCTTCAGTAATTCTTCAGTGGTGCTGCTATAGAAAAAAACACTGTTAAAGCAATGACTGACAACTTTATGATTTTCCTTGTCCCAGAATCTGAATACAATGTCCATTTGCCCTCTTTGAATAACTTTATTCAATGCTTCATCAAAACAAATTACAAAGTTATTACATGATTTTAAGCGGTTCAGTAAATTGATATGAAAGAATGGAGCCAAGCCATGCACAATGAAATATGAAAGCCTGTGTCCACCAAGAGTAAATGCACTGGCAATGGAACACTCGGGAAACATCAACTGGAAAATTGTACTTAAATTATGGCACGAATCGAAATACATTTTATCGTCAACAACTTGCAAGGCCCAAATGACTTCCGCCTTATTTATATTATCTTTTATAACAAAAGTGTTAGGGTTTCTTCGAGCCACTACACTAATTTCACTTTTGGCAACACCTTCCTTCTGCGGCTTTACGATTTCTGATGAAACTGAAGTGTGACATGAATTGTCATTTACCTGACTTTCCCTGACATTTTTTAAGCTTCCCTGACTTTCCCTGACTGTAATTTTTTCCCTGACTTTCCATGACTTTCCCTGACTTTCCAGACCGTAGGAACCTTGCTTTACCAGCATTGTTATTCGCACCATTTTCTTTCAATAACTTATTTTAACAACATTGCTATGCAAAGCTTTGTCCTTCAACAATGTGTTTTTTCCAACATTGTTATCCACAGCATTGTCCTTCAATAATGTGTTTTACCAATCTTGCTATTCACAGTTTTTCATTCAACAATGTGTTTTTCCAAAATATTTATTCACAACACTCTCCTTCAAATATGTGTTTTACCTACAGTGTTATCGACACTAATCTCCTTCAACAACGTGTTTTCAAATTATTGTTATTTACGGCACTATTCTACTGCGATGTGTTTTCACAGCATTTTCTTAAAATAATGTGTTTTAACAAAATTGTTAACCACAATATTTCCCCCAACAATGTATTTACACAACATTTTTATGTACACCTCTGCCCTATAACAATTTTGCTTCCAGAAAACTGTCACTCATAACATTGATATGCAACATTGTTTTTTCACAATATTGTTGCTTGTGCCATTGGACTGTAAACACTATGTTTCCCCAACATTGTTATGAGATTTTCTTATAACAAAGTGTTTTCACAATAATGTTCCACAAAAAAATGTATGTTGAAGATCATATTATTGTACTCCTCCCAGCCAATTCTTTGATTCGTAAATCAATGTGTGTCAAATAAATCTAACAATAGTTGTGCCAAAGCTACCCATAAATCTCAGCTCTAGATACATAGAGGCTACTTAGGGGTCATCTACCATTTAGTTCTCATATCTTCGAAAACCTTCACCTCATGAAGAGGTTGCCAGAGCTCAAATCTTTAATACTAGTTTCTTGGGGTTGCTTTGACTGAAGCGATGGTCTAATGACGTCAGAGTTGACGTCAGTTGGAGCTTCTCAAATGTGCGGTGTTATTGCACACCATGGTGTCAGGTGGGATTATTATCAAACCTGGGGTTCATTTAAGGTAACTTACCGTGAGCTAGGCGCTGCAGATCACATTTTATTTGTTATCTTTTAGCACCGCGTCCTCCTACCCGTTCGGGCTACACGCTTATGAACTAATTACACTAATGGATTAGGAACGAAGAAAGTTGAATAGAGAAGAAGTGTACTCGTATTTGCGTGGCGAGAGAGTGGGAAACCATTTAGGAAAACCACACTCAGTACACCCCACCGGGATCAAACCACGATCTCCCCGTCATTGGCAGTGTATTCTATTACTAGAGTAGCGCCTTAGGCTACTGAAGTGGGTATTAATCAAGATTTTTTGTTGAATTTAAATGTTTTTGAACTTGAATATTTATACGGGTATTAGGAGAGTAATTTGATATCTAAAAAAGGGCCATTCTTAAGATTTTAGCACGGATATAAAGAATACGTTATATAATGAAATTTTACAGAAATTAATTACATACACTAGGCATGTGAAACTTGAGGCCCGATTCATGATTATATGTGGCCCATGGACCTTCTGTTGAGCCAAAATACCATGTGGCCCAATTCGTCATTTTATAAACGTGGTAGGAATATAACATTTGAAAATGTGTCATCATTTGGTGAAATCTAGCAAGTGAGGTTAGTGTATCAAGTTTTACTCACCCCTCGATCCCCAAAAATTGTTAAATTTGCGCACCAAATGTGTGCAATATTTGTCAGCGTCCAAGTGTGTGTTCGCTCAAGAAAACGAATAAACACATCCGAGCGATCACATTTACCGATACGCATTTGTCGTATATTTTAAAAGTGAATTTATCAAGAGAGCTAGCGTTTAAACCGATTGGGTGGTACTAGGGGGAAAAATAATAATATTTAGCACCGCGTCTTACTACCCATTAGGGTTATACGCTTAAGTACTAATTACTCTAATGGATTAGGAATTGGGAGGGTTGAATTTAGAGGAAGTGAACCCGCATTTGCGTGGTGGGAGAGTGGAAAACCATTTAGGAAAAACCACCCCCAGTTCACCCAACCGAGATTCGAACCTCGATCTCCCCGTCCTCGGCGGTCGAGCTCAACACGACTAACGCGTTAGCCAACTACGCTACCGAGGCGGGTAGGGGGAAAAAAGAGAGATCTAAAGCCACTAACACACTTGATGCAAATATAAAGTTTCAAACTATTGATAAAAAATAGAATAAGTCTTAGTATGTAATGTAATATTATTTTATTTTTGTTATAGTAAGTATTTTCAAATTGAGATTTTTCCACTTAAGTTTGTGACAATATTGAACTTTATTAAATGCGGCCCCTCATTATTTTCGAGGTTCAATGTGGTCTTTACTGGCAAACGAGTTTGACACGCCTGTTATACACAAACAAATGATTGAATAACAATGAAAAATCTTGTTATATATTGGTGCAGAGTGACTAACAAGAAGTCATTAAAAATACAGAGTAGGATTCAAGGAAGATATTTGCAAGTTGGAGATATTTTATCAAATGTATATATGACTATTAAAACTAGAAAAAATACATATATGAAAGAGAATTTAAAAATTATAATATCATACACATATGGAAAGAATAAAGCATGTTAAAAGTGTCATTGTATTGCTAAAACAAGTTATAAGTTTCATTGTGGTTACAGTACGTCTTCAAATATTTTAGTTGAGCTATTTATTCTTGTTAAACTGGATATTAGAGCGTTATTTAACTAGTATAGCTACAGTTCCAGAGGTCCCGGGTTCGATCCCCAGTGCTTCCAAAATGTATCTGCGAAGCAGTGGGTCTGGAACGGGTTCAAACTCAGCCTCGTGAGGACAAATGAGGGGCACCTTGAATAAATAAGTAGCAACTCAGGTTTATGAAATTGAGATAAATGACCGGAGGGCTCGTTATGCTGACCACATGACACCTTATATCCGCAACTGTTGGCACTATCATCGCTAATAGCGGTGGCTGCTCGTTCAGTATAGCTCGCTTGCTGGCTCACACCACGAAGTATTTTTATATTTAGAAACTTATTGAAAATGAATTTCCTTCTATCTGCAATCTAGAGTTCCTTAAATCCAATGACTGCGTTATCTGCATATTTGATGACGACTAGTTTCTACGCATATTTAGCATCATCCTCAGGTATAAAAATATATATGTGTCCATTTCTCACTGCATTTTGTTGAAAGTGTAAAAGAAAATCTATCAGGTAAACTCCCGGGGCTGTCTCGTCGAACAGTGTGAGTGTTGCGCGGGTCTGTATGTAGTCCAGGGGCTCGTTTGGCGCGTTGCCAGACAACCAGGGGCCCACTGCAGTTATGTGACTTATCGTATAAGGAGATCTGGACTGGGTGGGAAAGAGGGGGACGAAGCCGAGCGCTTACCTGACACACTTTTATATTCTCTTTCCACTCCTATCCGCAACTTTACTTTCAAGCTCACACTAGTCTACCAAGAGATCCCCAAGATTTACCCTCACACACACAAACGGGATTGAGTGTCACACGTTAATTTTTGTTCAGGCGGTCAGGGTTCCAATATCAACCGGCTACACCGGTGATTATTTTCTATCTTCTCTTCATTTTAACTAGTATTAGTATTATTATTTACCTTTCCTATCTTACCGTCTTGTTCCTTTCTCTATACTGTTTACCTTGATGGTAACCAAAGCTAACATTAGCAAATTCAAACGAATCTAAAATATAAAGTATGTAAATTGATTGGAAATTTACACACTTCCTTCTTAGGTTGGATTCTTGTTATTTTAGTGTTTTTTTTAGTTTTGTTTTTAGCTTTATCCGTCAGAGCTCAGCAATGAGTTTAGTTATCATACTCTCCTAGTTAGAGATTACACACCACTCCCCAGTTATATACGTCTGTTATGCCGCGCCTTTCTTTTTACCGTGCCTTTGAAAGGTAAAGGTTATGAAGTTAGTTTCGTTAAAAAAACTAATCTTGAAAATACTTGTCCCATAAAAAAACATACTCACATTTTAAAGAAATTATTAAATAAATGGGTTTAGTATTTTTATGATGACTTGTCTTAGTTTACGTGAAAATATAATAATTTTCGGAAATCGTGTTTGTACACACAGCGTGTGTACACCTAAGTACAGTTATGTCTTAAACTTTGTTTCGTCAATCATTTTATTTGAAACCTTCTGATGTTTGTGGTTGCTATATTTATAGTGATATTACTTTTAAATAGTCACTATTCTATCCAAAAATTGAGTCATCAGTTATATAACGGTTGTCTATAACGCGGGTCAGATTTCTACCCCTCAAACCCACATTACAACCGGGGAGCGATGTACTAGGATTCTTATGAGGACAGTATCTGACGTTACCAAAACTACTTTCATATATCTATAAGTCAGTCATGTAATCTTCAGCTGTCACTTTTCATAGATATTATCAACTAGATGAAGTGCCCGGCATTGCCCGGGAGAGATGTTTTTAATTTAATGATGTATTTGCTTCCTACCAGGCTTTTGATCGATTTTTTTAAATAATACATCTCTACAACTAGTAAAATTCTGGCTTTAAGATGCACACTTTCATGCACAAGGCTACTTAATAGCTTTTAAAATGGTGTACCTCTGCATGTGGTAGATATCGTGGAATTTTATTGACAGACACGCTCTTAATTTTTATTAATATAGATAAATATAAGAAGTTAGATACCTGGGGTCCTGGGCTCAATCCCTAGCATGACCAAAAATGTATAATTAATGAAACTATAGTTTCACCCTTTCGAATTGATAAATTAACTGCCGGGGACTGGTTGTTGCACCTATCCTAGTCTTAAGTTAGAGTCTAAGGCATATGAAGCTACGACAGGCCTAGCAAGATGGTAGTCGAAAATTTATGGCTTTAAAAACTGGTCACAGGCTGGAAACAGTAATGGATGTAAAATAAAACTAAAAAAACTTATAAAATAACACTAATAGAATTAGTAAATTGATATCATTGTTGTCAGAAAAACATTTTTAATATTTTTTAAAGGTCCTTCCTACCAGTATATTATTATATCCAACCAATTATAACGTGAATTTTTGTAAAACTTTTAATGTTTACAACACTTATGTTTTATTACATATGACAGAACTGTGATGCACATCCAGACACATATCTAAGATTTAATTTCTGGGAAACCTGCTATGGTGGCCGCATGGTCTAAGGCGTCACTCTCGCCATAGACTAAACTGCTGATGACAGAGAAATAAGGGGTTTAATTCCATTCGAGTGTACTGAGGGTGGTTTTCCTAAACATTTTTATATTCTCCCTCCACGTAAATGTGGTACACTTCGTCTGAATTCAACCTTCCTCATCCTTAACTCACTATCGTAATTAGTACATATGCGTATAACATGAAACGGTTATAAGATGCGGTGCTAAATACAATTCTGGGAAGGTCTACGAAGAGGGTGGACAATCCCTACCTTTAACAATGTGGTATAAAACACCTGAAGGGCTATTGTGACCATACGACGCAAAATTAGTTGCTACCGATAGTTAGTTTCACATGCTCTTTCGCACTTAACGATTTCTTCCTAAGAGTTTTTCTCTTACGAGTGCGATCAAAAGAGGGCTTTCCCACGATACGGTTTATGCCATACGAGGTTTCATCAATTGTATCAATATTTTAACTTCAACCAATATATTTTATAAAAATTTCAAAGTCTTACATCTTATAATAAATATCGCTCCTTACTTTCAACTTTAAAATGTTTTCTAAAATTATCAATAATATGTGTGAAGTTCTTAGCTCTAGTTCTATTCGAGAACTTTTTTTTTTCATTATTTTTTCAAAATGTTAGGGTCGTATTATGTGTGAGACCGTACTATATTCGGGCTAATACAGTATTTAGTTATTATATTACTTCACTAACGAAATCAATATATCAGCGTCAACTTCACTCGCCATTATCTTTGACTATCTGTCACCGAGTTATTACGAAAATAAGACAAGAAGCTGCCGGACGACTGTTTAGTCGGATTGTGTGAAAGGTGCCATCGGGCCACCCCCCACCCCCACCCCACTCAAACAGTCACTTACAACTCATCTGACCAAATTGCGGACATGACAATCGTATATTATAGTGAGGTCATCCGACTACTAAACGAGATGGCCAAGACTTTTGATCGGACGACTAAACAGTTGGATTGTGTGAAAGACGCCATACCACCTAATGTAATAGTAGACACACGATAAAAACTCGTAGGACAGAAATCGTAAAGTGTGAAAGAGCAATCACTCTCTAGGAAAAGATAGCGTTTAGGTTATAATGACCAACACACTTTGTATCGTCCGCTAGATTAGCTTCGAGTTTGCTTCTAGCCTCAACTCACAGAAAATAATCAGTTTGCGTCAACTGTTGGCAACCCTCTTCCAAAGAATATTCCTTTTAAGAAGTTAGAGGCTATAAATTAGGAGAATTTATTTCAAGAATGATGGTATTCATGACTGAAAACTATTAATATATTTTTATTTTTCAAACAGCTAATCACAAGTCACATTATTTGCAAGAAAGATTTAACCTAACTTAATTTAATAAATATATCACATCATTTTGTCTCCCTATGGTTTGAAATAGAAAAATACTAAGCCTATATTATTCAATACATAACATATTTTAGTCAAAAAAGCATAATAAAAATACTCATTAAAATACAATAAGTTAATTATAATATCTCAAACGAGAAAATAAATTAGTATGAGAATTTGGCTAAAAGAGAAACAATTTTTTTTGTGTTAATACTTGATCAAGTGTGTCATATCCTGTTAGTCAAAGATAATTTCAACAGTTTATAATGTAGACGTATTCTTATATTTATTTTAACTAAAACAATTTTATTTTATAGCTAAAAGTTATAAGACTTTGTCTCAAAAACAACACTTCGAAAAGTAAACTTATATCTTGTATTTTTCTTTCTTAGTAGGCCTACAGTTCTAGAATTTGCTGAGTCATTAAGTGAAAGTTTTAAAATAGTGTCCTAGAAGAAGTTGTTTTAATATTTATTTTGTCTATACGAGTTGAGGTTAGATAAAAAAAATCTCTTATATATACGGTATTAAACTTGAACATACATGTTATGTGATAATTTTGTTGGTTTAGAGAGTCGAAAAGTTCCCACGTCCAAGCATGGAACAAATATGTTGTGAGAATGTGTGAGAAAATAAAACCTTCTATTTAAAGTTGATTAAAGCGTTCAAGAACTCTCAAAAATTGTGTTCACATTTACTGTTCTCGACGACGACACCAAAAACCTGTCAAAACAATGGGAATTTATACCTAATAGGGCTATTAAGTAGAAATGCTTACCCATTTAACAATTAAGGGAACGAGAGGGTGTATTGGTTAGTTAAAAATGAGGATGTTTAGTGTTAAATAATAAATGCATCTTGTTGTTCAAAGGAAATTCTTGAGACTATTATCAAAGTGACTAAGCATATAAGGATTTACTTTGGTATATGTTATTTGTGCAGCTTATTCACTTCAGGGTAACCAGGCCTACTACAAATTATTATCAGTCTCAGATAAATTTGATAAAACTTTTATCGCACACAAATCTTAAACTAGGCTCTAATTAAGGGGTCTTTCCCGCCTTGGCCGCAATATTTCAACTCACATTAATGTGTACATACTATGTCCGATTCAGTTTAAATAGGCCTAAATTATGAAAGATTTGTCAAGGCATCTTTGTCTTTTCATCTGCTCTATCCACATGTTTTGCACTAATAGAGTATAAATTATGAAGGTAGAGTTATAGAATAAAATTATCCAGAATGGTGTAGAGGAAGGGTGGGAAACCTTTACAGAAAAATAAACACTCATCACACTCGACTACATTCAAATTCCAACCTCCCACTACTGGAAAATCAGACCAAAGAGAATGACGCCTTGATCAATGTTTGCTCACGAGGTGGGTCAACAAACTGCTAACATCCCATATTTGTTGAAGCCTAACCTCCACCTTCTAGAAAACCTAAAACAATTAATAATAATATTGGAATCTACCATTAATCATTGTGTTGATTATTTGTGATGGTGTTATATTTCAAAGAAAATATGTTTTTAACATATAGTGTAAATGTATTATCCCCTCGCTTTGCTTACATTATGATATAGGTCCTAAATAAAAATTTGGCTTATGTGAGTGAAACCAAATAATTGTTTTGAAAATTTGCTCGAACACTGGAATCAAACAAGGTCCCTCCAGTGTTAGACGTGGGAGTAATAGCCGCGCACCCGACCTTGCTGGTGTGACGAAGACACATCTGACGGGAGTATAAACAGAGTCGTGTGTTTTCCGACAACCTATGATTTTGTAAAAGTAAATACACTCTTGATTATTTTTCTCCAGTCCCCTATAATTTGAAACGAATGGAAGGAAACTCGTCTCGTGGGAATTATATCGAGTAGATTAGAAAGTCGTCGGATGGCGTCATCAGGTTACCATGGTAGCCGCTGCGTGTATGTGTGGATTAAAGGGGTGTTACGGAACACCGCCTTTCCTGCCTCGGGCAGGGTTGTAATCATTTACTACTTTATTATGACTCTTTCAGTCGAATACCTCTTTTCAGGGAGCCCTCAAAGGTCTTCTGATACAACCTCTTCATTTAAATTTAAAAAAATTTTAATTCATTTTTTCCACGCTCAAAGTCTTACTACCCATCTGGATAAGTTTTTTTTTTTTTTCTCATCTTGAAGTATTGTAATCGTTAACATTTTATACCTCAGTATTTTGAAGAATCTCCACGTTTAATATGTATCAGAACCAAAAAAGTGGATTTTACCAATTCTATATTATTTCCCCATGTCTCTCTGTCTATAACTGGAACTACATCCTGAACGGTTCGATAGATTTTGTTCAAACTTGAAATATTTAGATGCTATGTGATCAGACCTCAGAGAATTTTCTTGATTTTTATTCTAGTCCTTAAATTAATATTAGTTTACTAATGAATGTTTTTTGAATTTTTATTTTGTCAAAAATGGCTAAAACGATTTAAAAAAAATTATATCTGTGAAATTGGGGAGAGGATTAGGATATAATCGTTTAAGGGTATTTTACTGAGAGTTAATTTTTGAAAATTTGATTATTTTTTAAAAATAATATGTCTTTAACATTCTTCTCACAAATGAGCTGTTGAGTGTTTTATATGATAAATAAGAATGTAGGCTCTTTTTTCTAAAAAAAAAAAGTTCTTCTGGTAATCATTTGCTGATAACTCATTTGTGAAATCAATTTTGTTCAAAAGTTATATCTAAAGAGTGTTTCAAATGTTTATCAAAATAATGTTTGTTTTCAAATTTTTGAAAATCTTGTCACAAATTTCAATAGATTACTTATTGTAAACCTAGATGAGAAGGTATGCAACATTTATTTTAATTATCACATTCAACCGTACTATTATTAACAGTTATTACCCGTATCGGTGGGCATACGGGCTAAAAAGTCAAGCTCGTGCATTCTGGTCTACAAGTAACACGAAGGTCGAGGTTCAAATACTTGCCGGGTGTATTAAAGTGTTTTATTTCCCTAAATCGTTTCTCACGCAGATGCTGGTACATTTGACTACCTTCTTCATCTCTAGCCCATTATAAGTTCGGGTATCCCGGATGATTAGTAAAACTTAGTGGATAGAATAAATTAAAGTCTTAATTGTTCAAGGAATTATTATTGTCGTTTAAAAGGATGTGCACCCGCATTCGTGTGTGGTTGGGATGAGAAAACTCACATTTGTAAAGTCAAACTCTTGTCCTGGATTCTAACCCGATTTCCCTCGTGAAAATGAAAGTTGACTAAGTGCAATGATAGTATAAATCCGGAGACAATCTCACTACCAATCCAAATTTAGATAATGAGAAAAACTTATTTTTGTGTGTATAAACACTATTTTATTTTTATGTTTAGCTTTATCAGCTTCCTATAAATCACCACTTACAAACTATCTTAACATAGAAAACCACATTTAATATTAATCACCCAGAAAAAGCTCCACTAATATATATTATTTTTAGCACTAAACTTTACCTATACAAAATATATGGTTTAACTTTAGTCAGATCCTATAATCGAACCAGGCCTTTATGGACTTTTAGCTGATCCAGCTTTATTATTATTATTATTATTATTCTGCCTACCATGATGGCTTCACTTGGTTCTGTCCTCGGCAATCCTCTTCATCCTTCTGTATCTGTCTAAAACCTTGATGTTATCCATTATCTTGTACCTTCTTCGTCCTCTTCCCCTCGTTCCATCCATAGCACCCACCAGTGTCTAATCTAGTTTCTATTCCAGCTGAGACTGAGGTAAAGAGAATGAGAATTTTTATTACATATGAAATCATGTTCAAAGAGGAATAACCACATTGAATAACATTTTTTTAAATATTTTGAAATGAATTTTTTTTTGCATCAAATCCAAGACTTTGGGGTTTCTTAGGACAAGAACCTATGCGTTGAAAAATTAAAATTGATAATAAAATAACTAAACAATTTAATGTATTCAATTATCTTGGATGTCATATATCAAATTACGTTTAACAAGATGGCCAGTGCAAAATAACTGAAGACTAAGAAATTCTAGACTTAATAAATATCATTCTGAAGCCAAATCAAGTACAAAGAGCAACCAGGTTGAAAGTATTCAACACTTTGGTAATCCCAGCAATAACACATGGCGGTGAAATACGGACCCCCAGAAAACAATATTAACCACATAAAAGTATTTTTTCTAAACGGGTTTCACATTGAGAAAATGAAAAAAATACTACAAAAACTTCAAGATACGCCAATATTAGAAAAAGTCAAAAATTGCAAAGCCTTCTTGCTACAACACATCTCAAGAATGTATCCCCTCTCCCACCTCCCCTCCAAAAATCTAAAATACTAACCCAGAGGCAAAAGAAGACTTGTAAGCCCGCTAAAACTATTTTTGGTCAATAATAGCCTGGAGGCTGAAAACAGACCGCTAAGTTCTACATTTGTGAAGGGTTATGACAGTAATTCTGATGATGTTTGAATAAGATAACTTTTACATTTTACCATTTGTTAGTAATATAATATTAATTATTAGTATAGTGTTCTTTATCTAGTCTATTTTAACATAAAAACATAAGCATGTATTTTTAATCTAGATCAAAACTGTTTAACTTTTTTTTACGGTCAATTTTTAAATCTTTATCTATATCCCTAGTGAATTATTACGTATACAATTTGTCACACAAAACTACACCTGGAAGTCTCTAATTTCAGAAGAGAATATGAATTAAGGTGCATTTAGGTAAGCATGCGATAAGAGGAACACTTTAGAAAAAACACAATTTTCTATGGTTAACATCGACCAAATCTTCATCTATTATTTTTAGCACCGCGTCTTACTACCCATTCGGGACATACGTTTATAGTTTTAGGGATTAGGAAGGCTATACTTATAAAACGTGTATAACTTTTTTTTTAAAACACCTCAGTACACCCGACCCAGATTCAAACCTCGATCTCCCTGCCATCGGCTGTCAAGTATACCGCAAGAGAAGCGTGCTAGACTACGCGACCATCGAAGCGTGATATTCTATCAATAAAGCTCTTTAAGGAATACCTCTTTCCACTGTTTAGATATATTTTGTTATATTTGGAAGACGATACAGGAAAGGTATGGATAGAAACATAAAGAGAAACGAATACAATATGGCTTTTACCATGAAAAATAGACAGTTTATACCACTTTACGCTGCTGCCACTGGACACTTTTATTAAGTTGCGTTGAGCGTTTCACACTCCCTCTTGATAATTTCCGATGGAATTACATCTAAGTTGGGGGATTGTGTGATATCGATCTATTTTCCTCAAGAGGCAGCCATTACCTCTCTGTCCAGTGGCAGCAATGTAAAGTGTGAACTGTGTTCTTCTAGTATGTATGTCTCTCTTCACCTTGTACCTTTTTCCAAAACTATTACTAATAATAGACTAATAAGTGCTGATACTATTTATCAGAACAAACAACTGCAGATCACATGACTCGACGTATGAATATAATATGATAATATGAACCTAGTATTTGTAACTGCATAGTTTTGTTTGTTCTTACTTATTTTATAGTATACATTGTTGCTGAAACAATCCACCAAAGAGCATAAACGAAATAATATACACTTTAACATAAACATATTGATAAAAAAAGTAACACCTCTTTTCACCAAAGAGCATAACAATTAATTTCCCAGACCTCAATTTTTAAAATGTATTTGTCAATATCTCAGAAACTATTGGTTTTTAAAAATATATTTCAAAACAAAGGTTTTATATCTTTAATAGTACTTTAACTTTTCAATGAAAAGTTATTTCATATCTCAAATAGTTGCGGAATATGATTAAAATTGGTAATTTTCTCTTATGTAAGGTACTCTCAAAGTCATTTTCATGGGAAATTAAGAATTTACATTTTGTTTGTAATGCTAAACAGTACCTAAACCACCCTTAACACCCTCTGATGAATCTTATGAACACCCTCGATTACAAAATTTAGTCTGATCCGTAAA
The DNA here is from genome assembly GCA_033556935.1 of Timema podura. NCBI lineage: Eukaryota > Metazoa > Arthropoda > Insecta > Phasmatodea > Timematidae > Timema > Timema podura. The sequence continues at coordinate 113,780,061 of JAVRXN010000009.1, forward strand.
ATGGTCTTGGCTCTAGTCCCAGTAACAGACAGACAGACCGCAATGCAAAAAATACTTTTCTGGTTTCAAGGTGTCATGAAACGTCGATATCCATCAAAATATCGAGTTAGATTTTTCTGATGATCACAATACTTCCTCTACCCGAGGGTTGTGAGAAAGTAAAACATTTGCGCATGGCTCCCATGAAATTTGTAGTAATATGGTTGGTATGTATATAGAGAAGTAATCCAAAGTGCTAAGTCCATTTTGCCTTATTTTCTTGTTGAAGTTTTCTCTAATAAAATGTATGAGTTAAATTTCCTTACTTTGCTTTTACTTAAATTACATTTCTTCTTAAATCTTAAATTGCCAAAACTTGTTTTATGTACTGTACACATAATAGCAATTATAAAAAGTATATGTCCGGTTTGAATAACTTTATCATTTTGTATTATTTATGACGCTTTAACTCCATTTTTGTATTTAAAATCTCATTAATGAAGTAATTTTACAAACCAAAGATTATTTCACGATGTTTTATAAATTACATTCTTGTGTGAATTTAATGTTTAATTAGATAGTTAATTAAAACAAATATGGCAATACTGTCAAAAGTGTTGTATTTAGAAAAGGTGATACTGACATGACCTAAATGTATGCCTATACATAGCGTTAACTTTGTGGCTTTTTGTGACGATTTTAATATCTCAACTTGACTAAAAAATAATAATAACAAATTCAAATTTAATTTCAAATGAGTGTATTGTTACTGTATTGACTGGAACAATAGGTATCAACTCATAAAATAAGAAAACTAATGCAATAACAATCAAGCTCTCTCTCTTTTTATATATATATATATATATATATATATATATATATATATATATATATGCGTGTGACCGATAAATGAAACCAAACAACAAAAGCATTAATTATTATTGATGATTTAAAACAATATTTTATGAAAATTACATTAAAAGAATAAAAAACAAATAAAATTTAAATTGTAATTTTAGTGCGAATATTTTTCTTGAATGCTATGCACATTACTACGATGTAGATATCTTAATCTATATTATGTCCACTCATAGCCTAGACATCCTGATATTTACATATTTGGTTCAATAAATTGCAATTTTGGGCACGCTATTTACGAAAAATATTATAAACAAGTGTATAATGATATTAATAAATATACACAATAATATGTAATTAATCAAAACGTTATCTCATATTGTATTTCTATATGATTGAAGAAAGGTTGTTTTTCTGTAGCTGCTTTTAATTTCAACAATTTTCTATAACTTCATTGTATTGTTGAAAAATTTCATATGAAGACGCCATAATTTACACTAATATCTTTAATCATAAGTAGCACTCAAAATAAATACATACAAACACACACTCTACTTAAATACCTACTTCCTCTATGACGTTATAAAACTTAAAGCGCATTGCCACATTAACAAAAGTATTCCTTCAATCTCCATCGTGTTCTAATTCTATCCAGTCCACCTCATTACAACCTATCGCTTTTGAGTCAATTCTAATTTTATCTTCCCATCTGCATCTAGGTCTTCTCACTGGTCTTTTTTCATTGGAATTGCCAGCCAATACATCGAACGTGGTTCTAGTTTCTTCCAACCGCGTAGCATGTCCTGCCCACTGTAATCTGTAAGATTTGTCTTAACAATGTCTGGTGATGAGTACAGGGTATGTAGCTCATCATTGAGTAGCTTCCTTCACTTTACACTATCTTCAACCCTTCTTATACTAAATATCTTTCTAAACACCTTGTTTTCAAACACCCTAAATTTCTTCTCGCCATATAAGGTAAGATTCCAAGTCTCACAGCCATAATGAACAATCGGTGAAATACTGTTTTGAATATTCTGAGTTTCACATTACTATATTTTAAAATAATTATATTAGACATTATTATGATTAATAGAGCATCTATATTTAAATAAAATTATTTCATTAAAATATATATTATATTTAACCATTATTTTATAAATTTAAGAAATAAAATAATGGTTCGTGTCGTTGTATGTCCTATATTTTTAATTATCTATAAAATATATTTAATAATTTATATAAAGTATTAATATAGGGTTTATTGTTTATTCCATGTTATCAACTACCGAATGAGTAATAGTTTGGATTTTCCTACTGTATTAATTTCCTAACTTCCACTCTAATTTCATTATTGCTAGTTAAAATAATAGTTGTTAAATATTTGTACTTATAAACCTTACCGAACGATTTGTTGTTCGCAATAATCTCTCAATAAATTGTTGTCCGCAATCTGTGTTCTATGTGTGATCAATGATCATGTACTTAGTCTTCTCAGTGTTCACTTTACTTTTATTAGTTACTTAATTAAGGAACGGATAACCAAATTATAATTGTAATTTATAATTATTTATTAAAACTTATAGGTTATGTTTCCCATCAAAAGGGTGATTGAAGAATCAAACAGTTGATGGGAGAGAATTGGCTGGTTAGCTTGTCTAAAATTTGATCGACGATTACCTCCTAGCTCATAATGGTACAGCTGAAAATTAGGTTTGAGACACTGATCACCATCAACTTATATCCTATATATGGTTGAGGCATTGATAAGGTCAGTATAGCTCGATTGTGGCCATGCTATGAAGTTGTTTCCAGTTATAACCGGTTAATAAATTCGGTATTAATTCGGTCAAAACCAGATGTCAGCTCCTTCTACCCATCCACCAATGACAGGTTGCTATAAATCCAGTTATAACCAGTTGTGGATCCCGCATTAATCCGGGAGATAGCGGTTGCCGAGCAGAACAAGATGAAGCGAATCCAGTATAACCAGTTGTGGATCCCGCATTAATCGGGAGATAGCGGTTGCCGAGCAGACAGGCTACAGTAATGAGAGCGACAATCTCTGTACTGTAGTGCTGGCTCCCCTCTCGAGCAGATATGACTTAAGTAATAGGTAGCCATCTTAAATAACACGCCTCACACATACGAGATTACAACGGCTTTCAGAAGAGGGAGGGAGAAGGGGAAAAGGTTGAATACAACTGTGACCTAGTTACACATAATGTAAATCTTTTCTCGCGATTACACAAGACAAAGGGTAGGGGATGATTCAATATACAGGTATTATTGATTCGCTCCTCACTATAGGGGTGGGGTGGAAACAGCGTCATGTGACCAGTTTCAACATTCAATATGTACTGTACACTAATTATTATTACTATTTTACTCATATGATCATCTGTAATTCCACTATTTCATATTTCATGGAAGCTAAGCAAGAATGGTGCTGACTGTTGTTTAAGTGTTAGTGTACTGAATTGTTCTTATAATTTGACTTTCCAAAACTTGGCACTCCACTAAAGCCCTGAGATAATTTCTTGGGAAAATAGCTACACACTTCTCTTAAGATGGAGTGTAAGAAAAGCGAGTTAGTGCCAGTGGTTTTTTTTTTTTAGTTTTCTAGCTAAACGTTTTTTTTTTTGGCCGAAATAAATTAAATAACCCTCCAGTAGAAAGAGAGAGATTAATTTTCTTCTCATGGTGACCTCAACAGTTGTTGAATATTTGTCAAGGTGTCCTAGAAGTTAATGACAACCTTTTATCTTCATTTAAAATGTTTTTTCATCTAATGCCGCTATGCTCATGACAGATATTCATCAACTGTTGATATCACCATGGGGAAAAATTAAGCTCTATGTTTCTACTGGAGCAATATTTGATATATTATTTTGGAAAAAAAAAAAAATTTGGTACAATAAATTGCAAAAACACTGTCCTTAACTCACGTTCCCTACATCCCCACCTTAGTCCATCTCATAGCCGATTAACCGGGAAATTATAATAGATTACGCTCAAACTAGAAAACATATTGAGTGTGGTTTTCTGCATTCTTTATTTGATAGCAGATACAGTTGGAATAGTTGAGTAGTTTTTTACTTTTAAAATCATTATTTTTAAATTTTGTAGCATTTTTAAAAATATGTTATTTCACTGGTCTCTCAATCCCACGGTTTTCTAAATTAGAACATATAAAACCTGGACCACGACACGACGTCTGGCTAGAACTATATTAGCCACCTAGGTTAGCTGCTATCCGTGGGGTGAGACAAGCTATTAACAAGATAATTTCGCCACTAGAATTCCACTAACACTCTACTAGCACTCAAACAACACTCAGGCTCGTTCTTGCATACCGTTTTATAATTTTGCTAAAGTTATACCATTAGCGTTTAGCGTAGCGGTCACCACTCTTGATTCAGACACAGAGGAAGTCATGGTTCAAATCACGGGCTGAGTCCACTCGATTGGTTGATTTCCTCAACCTGGTTCTGTCATCCTCTGTCCAGGCTAATACCTGTTGGTTTACTTAATCTTCGCCATCATTATCTAGATGGCATTGATAATTACCAGCCCACTAACACTAAAAACTGCACATGTGGGCGCACAATCAAAGGCATCAGTCTCGTTTTGTCTGATTTACTGGTGAAGAAGAGGTGGTTTCAACCCAGGCCAGGTGTACTTAAGTATTTTTTCCCAGAATTCTTTTACCAATATTCCCTACCGCAAATGCTGCTTTATTTCTTCCAAATTATAAGATCCCATTAGTATAAATACACATCGAAGGGTAGCATAACGCGGTGGAAGGAAGCAATGATAACACTATAGGGTTAAAAAAATCAAAATATTAGCAATTTAAGTAATATTTGCTATCTTGATTTGTTAATAGTGAGTAATTATTTGAAACACATAGTTAATATTTTGTTAGTCAGTGCACTTGGATGGCATTTCCATTCTTACTGAAGCTAAACTCTGGAGCATTTAATTATAAAGTGCACTCTCAACCTAGTATTTTATGATGAATAGCCTAGGTCACTGATAGTTAATATTGCACTTTCCCATTAAGGAAGTTAAATTAAGACCTAGACCGCTCAGACTTTAGAAAGTACACATATGAAACATGTCTAACATCAGATGAATAGGATGTGGGGGGGGGGGGGGATATTTTAATAGCAATTAAACACTAAATAAAATTCCTCGAAACGTTTACTTTAGAACAAAAGTAATACCCATTCTATGTAGACAATTATAAAATGTGATTTAAAATCAGGCATTTTTCTGCCCGTTTCAATGGCCGAATGGTTTTAAAGTCTGCGTATTTATCCAGAAAATGGAACGAAACAAAGAAACTATAATAAAGTTGTTCTGTAACTTGAGAGTCGTATAAAATTGACTCACATTTAAATTTTAAATATTTTAAGTTCCAAGACCCGTGTACTTTTATGGGTTGGTTTTTTAATGTCATAAAAATTAAAATTTGTTGGCTGCGGCTTAAACGTGAACATTAAAACATGAACAATGTGTGAATAAAGCAAATAAAAGTGTACATTTGATGCGAGGAAGCTATAAAAAAATATCTCACTCACAAGGGATTTTGTGTTTCCTAAGCTACTGTTCTGTGAGGTTAGACATAAAACTCTACTAGGAAGGGATGGGAATTGGTGGTATTGTAGTAGGGGATGGATATAAACATTAGCAAAAATCTTGTCTTTTTCTTTAGTGTGAAATATGCTTTGTTACTACCATAGGAAAATATATTTACCATTAGCACTACACCTTTTCCATGATATCACAATACAGAATCGACTTAACTCCAAATAAATGTTTTTAGAAATGCAGTTTCGTGCATAACATCCTATGTTTAGCGTGATTTCACCATAAATGATATAGTCGCACCCGTTTTAAAAATAATGGAAATTATATAGGGCCTATTTGGTGAATACATTTACATAAAAAACGGTTTAATTTCCCTTATGTATGATGACTATAAAGTACCACCCTGTATTTTAATTTTACATTTCCACAAAACATTCACCACAGTCAATTGTTAATAATGTAAGCATCTTCTTTGTCTAGCACATTCCTGACTGTTATTTGTTTGTACTACGCGTTCGAGCTATTCAATGTAACCGATAGTAGATCTTGTTATTTTAAATATTAAAATTTGCTAGGACTGAAGATTAAGACACTCATAAGAGTTGATCACAGCTTTGAGCAAATAATGGTTTTGTTTTTTTAGAACCGCGTCTTACTACCCTTATGTGCTAATTAAGCTAAATAGGTCAAGGATGAGTGAGGTTGAATTTAGAGGAATTATACCCACATTTGCGGGGAGAAATAGTTAGAAACAATTAAATCTTCCTCAGTACACCCAACCGGGATCGAACCACAATCTCCCCATAGTCAGCAGTCAATCATATTGCGAGAGTAGGCCTTATACGATGTAACCACCGAAGTGGGTATCAAATAAGAATGGACCTGAAAGTGTAGTTAGGTAGACTGGATAGAACTAGCACAAGTTAGGTACAGGCAGTGCCAGATTTAGGCACGGGCCACATGGGCCCGGGACCAGGGCAGCAAATTTATGGGGGCGGCAAATTTTCGTAGATAATTTTTTTTAATATGCGCTGATTCGGATGTACGATACAGGAAACTTTACCAACACTAAAAGGAATTTTTACACTAGCAATATATTTTGTTCTTTATTTATTGTTTAATTATTGTTTATTTGTATTTTATTCTATTCTTTTTTATTTATTTTAATTTTTTCCCTCTATTCATAAACGAACGATGTTAAAATGCCACATTGCCTTGTATGTGTGTGATAGAGAAACAGGTACCCAAAAGGTTTTTTTTCTCCTACACAATGGTGTGTAGACGACACCTCGGAATTTTAGACAAAGATGTCCCTCCAGTTAATAAAGTGATCACTGACTAATAATAACTGCTTGAAATTCACGAATCTGCGAATAAACTTCAGCAGCTTTATTCGTCAGATATCGAAGAGTCATTTTCCACTGAATGTATTCACCTGAAGAGTTTCCTCATGAGTTTAGATGACAAAAAGTGTTGCATCTCTTTACCACTTTTAAACAAAATAGTAAAATAAAAACACCTTCATGATCTTTATCCAAATGTTTGTGTCTGTTTGAAGATTTACTTAAGCACTCCATCTACAAATTGTTCAGCTAAACGGTCTTGTTCTGTTCTTGCTAGAGCTAAAAATTATCTGCGATCGTCACAAACATAGTAAAGATTAATTCATTTAGCAATCCTTGCAATTGAAAATGACATTAGTGTAAAATTAAACTATGAATATGTGATTCTTTCATTTGCAAATGAAAAGTTAAAATAATATACAGACTTAGATAATGCTTGATAATATAGATAAATGAATGCTAAAATTGATATAATGAAAATGAAGATTAATAAGTTAAAACATATTAGTTAAAGTCAAAGCATAAAAAGAATACAATGAATGAGTAAAAATTAAGTAAATAAAGTGTTGTCATATAGCCGTATTTATAAGAATGAAAAATTAGTGTACACAATAGTAAATTAAATAACAGACGTTATTGACCAGAACAATCTTATAATTAAAATTTTATAACGTGTATAATGTGGTTGAATAAAATGGATTAACCCACAAGTTATTTTAATTTAAAAGTTAATAATAGTTTAAGCCAGTTCTAAATCTTGAAAGTAAAATCAAATTGAATACAGTAGAATGATTGTGAAAAGGAATAAATACAGAGTGTAAACAATCAAACAGGAATTAGAATGAATTGAAATTTGAATTTCAATTATCATGAATTATAAACCATACTTGAAAAAGTTATTTGGAAAATAGTCAAATGATGTTGCTGTTTCAATTGAGGTAAACCTGACTGTTTACATAACACTATAAATGGATAGTAGTGAGTAAAAGCCTGGTGTCAAATTTAAATTAGAAGTTGAATAAAATAGGCTACATAGTTACTTAATGTTATATGAAAATTAAGATAGCATCGTAAAACTAATTATCTAAGTCTTGTTGTAAGGATTAGACTTCCCTTGCTCCTTTTTAATGTTTCTGTAATGATGTTGTTTACAGTTGCTCTATTATCCCGACATGTTTCGGTGCTAAAGTGGACGCACCATAATCATGGAGCTGAAATTAAAATTAAGAGACTTGCTATAAAGTTGGTGAAAATAAAACTAAAATTAAATTAGCTCGGCCCATTCTTCACATTGGCTGCATGGTGTAGGTCAGCTTTGGTGGCGGCTAGTGATAGAAGATTTCATAGGTAAAGTTCTAAGTGTAATATTACAGAGGATTGTACTGTATGAAATTATACTGTGCCGTATTTTCTTGCCGTATTAGCCTACAGGGACACAACAGAGAAAGTACTATTGTAGGGATTCTATTTGTGTCGGAACAATTGAGCGGGTTTGGTGGTTCTATTAGATTGACATAAAGTGAAAACAAGTAGACTTACTCCGAAAGGTGATGAAGCACGATGGGAACAAACAACTGTTATGGACTGAATGTGAGGATGTGTATATGACAACACTTTATTTACTTAATTTTTACTCATTCATTGTATTCTTTTATGCTTTGACTTTAACTAATATGTTTTAACTTATTAATCTTCAATTTCATTATATTCAATTTTAGCATTCATTTATCTATATTATCAAGCATTATCTAAGTCTGTATATTATCTTAACATATCTTACACTCCTTACGGAAGATTATTTTAGAATGTTTTCTAAAATGTTGCTAATGAAAAGGTTAGGTGAAAACCTCTTTCGTTGTAGGCTTAGAATTCATCCTTTGTTTTCAGTTTTTTAAAAACTTTTATCAAAATATCCTAACTTGCTATTTATTAACAATTTAATAAATACTCTTTATTGTATTATTTCTTAAAATAGTGATTTTTTAAATAATTAAAAAAACAATAGTTTGTTTTATTTGTTTTGTAGAACAAAGGAGCGCAAACTTTTATTGGGACCAGTAGTGTAGGTGCAGTCAAATCCGGGTACTTTTGTAAGTGCGGCGGTTAACTCTTGAGTTCCAAGTGCTGTTACACCGTCTCCTGTACTTCTACTTAACGACCAAATTAAATAAAAGGGAGAAGGTGAATCTAACATAAGGGAAAATATATGCAGTATTAAAATATCACAATAAGAGGTTTATTCATTATAAACATAGATAAGGCAAAGTACAGTGGTCTCATTATATCATTCTGAATAATGCTGAAAATAACAACGTGAAGCGCAGTATATAAACCTCCCGTGTTTACATTTATTAAAGGTAGTCTTTAAGAGACATAAAGTTACGTAGATTTTTAACATCAACAGTGAAGTTAATACGTCTAACCAAAAATGAAACAAACATTAAATATTAGTGCCTGATGGGTCCTCAAACAGTTACAAGTTTACAAGACGAGACTTACAAAACATAACGTGAGAGTTTGACTACCAGACACAAGTCAAAATCTCACGGGACTATCTAACTCTTAGATAAAGCTAAAGAAAGAAATTTAGAATAAAATTAAAGTAAAAAAAATAACAAGCATGATTTTACTTCTACAGTCGCGAGAAATAGTACGACATACTAATCCACACATTTCAACATATTACATTTAATTTCCTCAAAACAAAATTACCAATGGTGGATTTAAAACAAAATAACCAACTGGTTACCGCGCCCAAGTGGCCACACAAAAGTTACATTTAAGCGACTGAGATGATAAAGAGAGAAGTTACATATTAAGCCAAAAACAAAATAATGATTCTAACACAAAAATATTACAAGTCGAATATGAGTAGAGTCTATGATATGTAAACGACATAGTTACGTTCCAATTAATATATAAATGTTTATCGATCATTGTCTAGGTCCATGAAAACGATCCGTCCTCGTTCGTAGATTTTAGATAGTCCTTTTTGGTAGACAAATCCAGCCTGTTATATAGTGAGTTTCGTCGCACGGAAAAAGGGGAGGTAATTCTAGCACGTAGTTGCTAGCTGTCTTCGGGCACGTAGGCACTTTGTAGGGTTGTTCCATCAGAATATTAGAACAAGTCGGCGATCATTCGATGTTTGTTTTGCTTGGGGAAGTTCTTCTGACAGCCATCAGAGGGCAGTCGGATAATTGTCTTCAATCATACTCCATGTCGTCACGCCTCAGTTTCAATCTGACCAGATGGAGAGTGAATACGTGTTGACAGTAGACTTTCGTTAGCTTGGCCCATTCTTCACATTGGCTGCAGGTGTAGGTCAGCTTTGGTGGCGGCTAGTGATAGAAGATTTCATAGGTAAGTTTATGAACAATTCTAAGTGTAATATTACAGAGGATTGTACTGTATGAAATATACTGTGCCGTATTATCTTGCCGTATTAGCCTACAGGGACTACAACAGAGAAAAGTACTATTGTAGGGATTCTATTTGTGTCGGAACAATTGAGCGGGTGGTATGAATTGATAGTTACGTATCAACATTATAATGGGATGGATCCAATTGTAACTAACTGTAAGTTAATGTTACAGTGCCATAGAGTTGGTAAGTAGGTATTATATAGTCCAAATCAAGGGTTAGCAAACATTTAGGCCTCCGAGTGACTTATAAATGTATCAAAGGTCTCGTGATCACCCAATTATATCCCACCATTTTAGAAAAAATGTATAGAATAAATAAAATGTACATTTTCAAAATACACTTTTTAATTTTCTTAAAACATTACCGATTATGACCGATAAAAATATTATTAAATATTATTTCAAAGCGCTTGATATATTTGCGAGTTTAAAATACCCAAATATCGACATTTAATGACTACTGTGTGTAAATTGCTTTTCTTACGAAATCGCCTGAAAATCGCGGATAGATTGACCAATTTACCTAACCTTGATTTAAATCATTCGAAAGTGCCTATCAAGAAGAGAATCCCAACCGACAAGCTTGTATTTGGTACTAACGTAGTACTTTAAATATTGAAAGAAGATATTCGAGGTTATTTCGAGATTAGGGTAGGGCTTACAACGTAGGGCCTACGTGACCCAGTTGGCAACACGCCAATGCCATCCAAGGCTACAACTGCAACGTTTTAAACTTGATTGGCCCTTCGTTGGTCGCCATATTTTGTCCAACTAGTTCGGAAAAAAGGTTTCTAATTTCGTTTATGACATATTGTTACTGTTGAGTGGATAACGCAATCCAATTCTGTGAATCGCAATGTAGAAGTTTTCTGGATAAGGTTTGCTTACGCGCTTGGATATATATGTATGTGTTTTATGTTATGTCGTGTAATTTTTGCGTGTATATTTGTGATGGTAAATCCTTTTTTATGTCACCGCAGTGGAAGCCCGCATAGCGTATAACCTTGAATAATGCAGATGTTGTATTTTATTCAGCATTTTCTTCTTTCATTTTTTCGCATTCCAAATAAAATTAATCGTTATTTCATAAAGATACCTCGATCAATAGATTTAATTACATTTACCAAAAGATTCAAAACGTTTGAATCATAGTAATGCATTTATCATTAAGGTTACGTCCCCCACTTTTGAAGTATTTTAAACATTATTTTTATTTTTTATTAGAACCTGTTGTGTTCTTTAAAAGAAAAGTTTCTTGGCGCTTATAAAGCAAACTTTGTTGGGGACTTTCTATCATATTTTCTTTTTTGTAAAAATAGTTTTAAAATATGTATTCGCGTAGTAGTCTCAAAACTTTAATACATCAATTAATAATGATTTTGTGTATTAATCACAACTTGTGAATGTGAGGAATGCCAGGCCTCTACCGTGGTTCGGATTCCACGTTAAACTGTAGGTCCTCCATTTCATCTCACAATCACCCTACCATTGCACATTAGCGTAAGTGCGTATAACCCGAACGGGTAGTAAGACGCGGTGCTAATAATAATAATAATAATAATAATAATAATAATTTTAAAACAATAAAAATATTGTTTAAGGGCCCAGTAAATGTCTGCTTTATAACTACGAACTGTTATTTTAGAGAGCTTAATACTGTAGTTTACCAAGAAATACATAAAGTTATTATTATTAGCACCGCGTCTTACTACCCGTTCGGGTTATACGCAAATACACAAATTACATAAAGTGTTCAGAATATTTAAGGAGTGGTAAATGCCATCTTCGCTAAACAATATAAAATAGTTGCTCCAAAACAATTTGATGTGATTAGAAAAGATTATCCCTTATTGAAAAGAATAATATGTTCTTACAAGAACTTGTGTTTAGTAGAATAATGATCAGTTATCCATATACAATTTACATAAAACAATATTTTCAGTTTTATACTGTACTAACATTTAATAAATTAACTCAGTAATGTAATCTAATAAGCACACACATCACCACTTATATATAGTATTACAGCATTAAGGTTTTTTATCCTACGCAGATTATTAATTTGGTATTTCATTGTTCCATAACTATTTGTTTTGTAATGTTTTGTCTATAATTAATAAATAAATCATTAAATGCCAATTGTTTATAAAACAATGAATATATTTTGGAACATCCCTAGAAAAGTTTGTTTTGAAGCTATTTTCCCCTCATAAAATTATCTTACCAACAAAAAAATAATATTCTAAGGATATTTCAAGTTTTATTCCCCTCTTTAAAAGTCGACGAGAACTTGAATCACATATTTTATAGACAAAATTCACGATAGTATCTTGTCCATCCTCCATTACCCTCCAACCGGGGAGCTCTATCGACCTTTAAGATAACAATAGGGGAATGTCAAATCCTTGTCTTAAAAGGTGGGGGTGAAGGGGATGTGATAAAAGGGCAGTATTTTTGCAGTTTTCACAACAAAAATATTTTAGCCAAAATAATCTAATATTGTTCCAGCAGAAACATATAGTTTAATTTTTTACGAACAGTAATCTCAACATTTCTTGAATATTTGTTAACTGAAGAGAAAATTCATCATTTAATTATGAGATACCCTTGACAAATAAAGAATTGATAATATCACCAGGTGAAGAATTTATTTTAAGCACTACATCTTACTACTCGCTCGGGTTATACGCTTATGTATTAATTATACCAAAGTGTTAAGGAATAGGAGGGTGGAATTTAGAGAAATTGTACCTAAATTTGCGTGGAGGGAGAGGGGAAAACCATTTAGTAAAAACGTTCAGTACATCCAACCCGGATCAAACCCCGGTCCCCCATTTTCAGCAGTCTAATCTAATACGAGAGTATCGCCTTAGACCATGCGACCACCGAAGTGGATGTGAAGAAAATAAAAATCTATGTTTCCAACGAATAAATAGTCGATTCATTTTGTTGGAAAAAAATATTTGCCAAGCAAACAGCAAAGATACTGCCCTTAACACGCAACTCCTACCAAAGGACCTTGAGAAATGTCATCAGGAGCGTCAGACCCGAAAAGGCGGTTGTCCATTCTAAAATGTGCTGCACTCAAATAGTATTTGACAGCCCGGAGCAGGGAGGTTGGGGTTTTAATCCCGGAAAAGGGTGAACTGAGAATGGTTTCCCACTCTCTCTCCCCTCAAATGCGTGGGGCACATTTCCTTTAAATTATACCTTCCTTCTAGCCCGTCAGTAGGAGGATAGGCACAACAGAACACTCAAAATTTTGCCTCAGTTGGGCCCAAAACGGTTAACTCCTTTTTTCATTGTCAAAGAAATCAAATTTTTACACACGTCGTTTAGTTGTGAAAAATAATTTTGAGGTAAAATTTGATACTTTGTGGTATATGAACAAAATATTTATGTGAAACAATGAATTTTTAAATTCGAAAAATTATCTAAAACAATATGTATAGAAACAAATCCGACACCTTATCTCAGTCGGTAACGTGTTTATATACTGAGCTAAGGGTGCTGGGTTCAATTCCCGGTATGGCCGAGAACGTTATCATTGGTGAAATGTGGGTTTACCCTTTCACAGTGAAGAATTAACGGCTGGGGACTGGATATTGTGCCCATCCTAGTCTTAAGTGAGATTATAAGGCATATGAAGCTACGACAAGCCGGTAGTGGAAAATATATGGCTGTAATAAAAAAAACTGCACAGGCCGGAAACAGTAAATATCTAGCAAATGAACTTTTAGTAAGGAGTGTCCTCATAAAAAGGGGTTTTCGGCAAGGATGTAAACCATGTTACCTTTAAAGTAACAGTTCAACTTGCACTTGATATCCGTTTCCAACCGAGCCGTGTACTAGAGTTTGTTGACATTACAAGGACCATCATAGCTGTCCCTGGTGTATGGCTCACCATACAGGCTTGATGGGTTGCCTATATATCAGGCGAGGTTCAGTGGAGAGGGCTGAACATGCTCGCTAAACTAGTTTGACGGGTTGCCTGTATATCAGGCGAGGTTCAGTGGAGAGGGCCGAACATGCTCGCTAAACTAGTTTGACGGGTTGCCTGTATATCAGGCGAGGTTCAGTGGAGAGGGCCGAACATGCTCGCTAAACTAGTTTGACGGGTTGCCTGCATTAAAAGGCGCTGTAGCCATTTGACTATACGGACGTTTCTTCTCTTCTTTTTTTATAGCACTACGTCTTACTTCCCATTAGGGTTATACGCTTAAGTACTAATTACACTAATGAGTTAGAGATAAGGGTATGTTGAATTTAGAGGAAATATACTTGCATTTGCATGGAGAGAGTGTGGAAAACCATTTAGATAAACCACCCTCAGTACACCCGACCAGGATCGAACCACGATATCCCCGTCATAAGCAGTCTAGTAGATTGCGAGAGTAGCACCTTAGACTATGCAGCCACCAAAACGGGTTACAGACGTTTCAACTGTGGCCTTTAAGCCGCGTGTTCATTAACCGTCCCCGTGTGTTGTTTGTCCTGACAGCCTAACGGTCGCACGTACGAGAGTTTCTGCGTGTTCTGCCCTAGCGGAGAGCTCGACAACCTGCGCCAACTGGAGCAGGAAGACGTGTTGGTGGACTGGTCCAGCCCCATCTTCCTCAACTTCACGCACTGTGCCATCATGGACCGCCTGGAGGAGTTCTACCAGCCTATCGGGACATTGGAGAAAGTGTGCGGTGACGTGTACGTCTGTTGCAACCCTCCCTTAGACTTCCCGCTGGACGAGTGAGTATCAGCAGTCGCCGCCATGTGAGCAGGAGAGGACGTGCCTGATATAAATAGTCCGTAACTTCGTTTCCTTAAGCCCCGTATACATATTCCTTATCCTCAAGATCCGTAGGCCATAATAAGATACAAAGTCTAGAGTAATGGATTGTTCTGTCCAGAGTCCCAATCCACGAATCTGTAGTTTGTAATAAGAGATCGACTCCACAGTAACAGATTGCTCTGTCCAGAGTCCCAATCCACGAATCTGTAGTTTGTGATAAGAGATCGACTTCATAGTAACAGATTGCTCTGTCCAGAGTCCCAATCCACGAATCTATAGTTTGTGATAAGAGATCGACTTCATAGTAACAGATTGCTCTGTCCAGAGTCCCAATCCACGAATCTGTAGTTTGTGATAAGAGATCGACTTCATAGTAACAGATTGCTCTGTCCAGAGTCCCAATCCACGAATCTGTAGTTTGTGATAAGAGATCGACTCCACAGTAACAGATTGCTCTGTCCAGAGTCCCAATCCACGAATCTGTAGTTTGTAATAAGAGATCAACTCTACAGTAACAGATTGCTCTGCCCAGAGTCCCAAACTGCAAGTCTGTAGATCTTGATAAGGAATCCACAGTAACAGTGTGCTCTGTCCATAGATGCTCAATCCACAAGTCCGCAAATCATAACAAGAGATCGAATCAATAGTAAAATGGCCCCCCACCCCGATCTCTTACTGGGAGTTAAGGGGTCAAGGGACCAAGTTTTAGGAAAAATTATGCAACGATTTAATCATGCTTCTCACCACCAGAAACTTTGAAAAATCTTGATTAGTCATATCCTTTATTTCTTAATCCAAACATGAGACCAAAGAGTCACTAATATATTGTTTTTAGTTGTGTAGGAGAAAATAAATTAAGTGTAACGTATTTATGAGCAAATCTTTGGTTCAAATCAATTCCTTTGTTTTGTTTTGTTCAAATTATAAGTCTGTATTGAAACAATCAATCAAAAAAGAGCAATAAAGATCAGGCTGAAATAGCTATGACTGTACAATTATTGTTTTCATGAAATTTTCTAAATATCGCTTTTCTAAGATTGGAACCGATACATTTTCTTTACTTTGTTTTAACTTTTTTTTTTCAATTTTCTTATATTCATAAATACATAAATGATTTTATATATAAAGTGCACGTAAAACACCTCAAATAAATAAAACAATATATATTATTTTTATTTATTTGAGGTATTAAACGTCCACTTTTTGAACCTACTGATTATATCAGCACATGAGAATTTCTATGAGCGCGAGCGAAAGTGCCTACTAATTTTGCCGGGAAAGGTATTTAACATACCTTCCAGAATTCTTTTACATGCAACAATCCTCCAAAGGTAATTGTGCTACTGATTTTTTTTCACTAAAAAAAATCCGTTGACCCCGACTGGATTATATCCCACAAACAGCGGGCCCTGAGGCGAGTACTTTGTCACAAGAGCACCAAGTTCGACGAAATGCAAAGAATATCGATACTTTTCTTCCTCTATTATAAATTATAAGTGTTTCGATACTTTTCTTGCTCTATTAGAAATGATAGTAACCTGAATGAATGCTGATGGTGTGTGTGTTGCCTGGTTGCAGCCTCCCGACTGAGGAGGCCGAGATGAAGCAGCTGAAGACCGAACACGCCAAGACCATCCACGACCTGTACCCGGCCAACACGATGGAATGTGTGGAAGTGTTCGAGAAGCTAATCAGCGCCCTTCCGGCCTATGGCGTCTTCTCCGACGGCGAGTTGGCGGCCTGGATGGTGCAGTCCTACTACGGGGCCATGTTCTCCATGCAGACCAGGCCGGAGTTCCGTCGCAAGGGGTACGGGATACACCTGGCCAAGTTCCTCACCGAACTGGTCATCTCCAGGGGATACATCCCTTTCGTGATGATACGCCCGGAGAACGACGCGTCTCAGAGCCTCTACACCAAACTAGGGTTCGAAAAACATTACCAGACAGTGCGTGCCATCTTGAGACCACACGGTCAGGAGGACGATACGCCCGGTGGAGGGGCAAGGGGGGGAACGGTGCGGGCCGAGACTTCGGACGGTTGAACCTTTTACGCGGCGGTAGGTTTATATCCTCATCTCCCTCCCTTTTCTTTTTTTTTCTTTCGCTCTCTATCGATGAAACGGTGCACGCACGACAAGAAAAAAAAACAAAAAAAAACTATGATTATTAATTACAAGCATCGCCATGTTGCCCCCTCTACCTTCTCTCTACGCTTTCACCAACGCAGACATAATTTAACTGATAACGGACCGCACCGGTTAATATCACGAACCGCGCTTCACTTGTAGTTTCATTGTTGTTGGGTCTACTCTGGTAATTAGAACAAAACAAAAGTCAAGGGCGCCCAAGCTAGCTTTTGAATTATTTTTAACGTTTAGTTTGGGGAAATCTTTTGAAAAATCTTAGGATTAACAAATTTTGGTTCTAAAATAAACTTTTTTGGAGGCCTTATTCATAAACTAATATAATATGTATTAAGGTTTATCGAGGTTTTCCTAATAAATAATTAAACCTTTAATCTAACACGTTCTTTTTGCACTGCTTACTACTCACCCGGTGTCTGGGATATACACATTTTAACCATGCTGTTAAAGAAGGAAAGAAGAAGGATGGAATGCACACGCATTTACACCTAAGGAGAAAAAAATCACATTATATACTTCTCAAACTCCGTCACTGGCACATCAGAACAGTGCAATGAAAATATTAGCCTAAGTCCCTAACAATGTTCATTTTAGAACAACGGTTTATTAATCCAGAGAGCACAAATGTTTACCCAAAAATAATTACAAAAACATGTTTAAAAAAAAGCCTTTCAAGACTCGCTTGGGTGCTCTTAACCTAATGCAGCCATGTTGCTGCTATTCTGTGATATCTCCTTCCTGGTGAATGTAGATTGGGAGGACACCATTCCTCCAATGTTAGAACGAAATATCAAAATAGTTTTATACGGTATGTGTTTTAT
Source organism: Timema podura (assembly GCA_033556935.1). Classification (NCBI taxonomy): domain Eukaryota; kingdom Metazoa; phylum Arthropoda; class Insecta; order Phasmatodea; family Timematidae; genus Timema; species Timema podura. Next base: position 113,798,015 of record JAVRXN010000009.1, read on the forward strand.
CGATATAGAGTCCTAATATTAGTTTGAAGTATTTGTCACAAAACTGTTTGGCGTGCATGCTGTAAGTACAAATTGAAAATAAAAATAAAAAATGTTATCACAAGTACCTTAGAAGTGGAACATGCGAGGGGGCAAATTATTAAGTTCCTTGGCCAAAAGCGTATAAGTAGAGCTAATGATCCAAAAAACAAAGTTTAATTACTTGATAATTACCAGAGTTTACCAAATGCCACATTGTAGTGTAAACTGGGTCAAACTCGTGAGACGATGTAAATAAAAATTGTGGTGTACAATATGCTATGAGAATAATACTTGGGAGTTACTAAATACTCAAAAAGAAAACTCCAAGTGACATCACATTAAAATGCTGGGCAGCCTCATGTTAAAATTTAAATCCATGTGTCAAAAATAAGCTTCTGTGGATCTTTTTGTCATTGCCTGATTCTATGAGTCTTACACATTTATTGAACTATGGACTTTCTCGTGTAATTTTAATTTATAAATTGAAAGTGACCAATTTAAGCGGATTTCAAATACAACTGTTTTTTGATTACAAGTTTGTTGGTATTGATCATTAGTTGAAAATTGACAGAATAAATATCAGTAGCAAGAGTGACCTTTTAAAAAGTGCTACCAGATACCTACTCTGTAAAAAATAGCTAACTCCAAAATTGTTAAACATATATAGAGTCTAATTCTGTATTTACAAAAGCTATTAATTTTCTTTGTAAATCTAATAAATGAACAAGGATTCACTGAAATAGAAACATAATAAAAAAAAACTTTGTTAATCAAGGAATAACAATTGATTGATAAGCAAATCAAAAGGAAAATATATTAATATCCAGTGGGGGAAAGAGATTTAAAATACCGCCTACCCTTCAGTTACGCTCAGCAGTGAAGGAAATGTGGGATTGTATTTTTGTTCTCAGTGACTCAGTCACACATGTAACTGCACTCCCAGAATGTTAGCAAACCCCCTTTTACTCACACATATCAATGAGCATTGTGAAATGTCATCATACACGCGCAGTTCATAGTTGGAACACGTCTACACACTGAATTTACATTGTCGACAAATTAACTGTATGTTTCCATCTTTAATAAGTACATAATAAACATATTTCTTGTTGGAATGTTCCAGCCACCACAAAAGAGCTCCAAGCATTTAATGTGATGTCCTATTAGGAGTGCTCAACAGGAATTTTTTTAAAAAACTAGAGAGAATGAAGTGCTGAAATGAATGTGATAAAAACATTACATTAAAAACCTTTAATTCATTGGTTTGATTATCATATAAATAGTATGTAATCATTTAAATGATAACATGACACACATCATATAAGTAGTATTTTAACTCATTACAGGTTTTAGAAACAAAAATCTCAAATCAAAGATGTTAACGGGATGACTCAACACTTGGTGACATTATGTTGTAATAATCAAATTACTAAGCTATAAAAATAATCAAATTTTCTTCAAAGAAATATTTTCCGCCAAAACTAAACATTAAATCAAACGTGATTGAAGCACTCCCTAAAATAATATACTGGGTTTCTAAATAGGAGATCAATTTTGTCCCTAAGTGCAACATTTGCCATCAAGTTAATTTTAATTAGAATTAGCCAATTTTATTTTTCTCCCTGTTATCGAATGCTGGCTCACTTTCATTTACTTTAGTAATGTTTTTGAAGAACATTATTGCTTGGAGAGATACAAATTATTTAATTAAATTAACTTATTACTATGCTTACAATGAAACCATGATGCGATCTAATCAATAATGATAATAAAGAAGTTGGTTTTATATTACAGCCTGTGACAAGCATACAAATGTATGCAGTTTCTTACATGTAAAAAGATGTAAAATTAACATTGTTATGTTAGTGATAAGGAGTAAAACTATATATTGCAGGGTTAATTAATGCTAAATTCTCAGGATTACATGGGAAGAAAATATGAAGTAGCTTCAAAAACTTTGTAGTGAGAAAATGTAGCCTACTCAGTTTACTATGAAAGATGGCAGTCTTACCTCAACAGATTGTACTATGGCCCTATCTTATAGCCTACACCAGGCATGTCAAGCTCGCAGTCCTAAGGCCAAATTCGGCTCTATCCATGATTTTGTGTGGTCCGTGGACCTTATCATGAGCCACTATGCAATTTGACTTTATTATTTTATTTATAAACATCGAAGAAATACTACATTTTGATTTTTTGTAGAGATGGGAAATTTGATGCGATTCTTTGATACATCGAGAAAATACCTCAAATCTTGGTGCCTTTATTCCTAAAAGGTGTGTGCAAATAATCGTGAATCCTTTATTAAGAGATTAATGAATTTCAAATGTTAAGAGGTCGTTCATTATTTACTCAATATTTTTTTATAATAAAACTTATAAAAGTATTAATGAAATTTGAAAACCTAAAAATTTATGTTTCACTTCAACTTGTTAACATGTTTACTGTGGTAGCACAATGCATTCCATAAACACAAATAAACCTCCATGTTAAGAGATATGAAGCCTATGTTAAGAAATATATTACAATTGCTTTGCAAATTTACTGTCACAACTTAAATAATAATATAGGTGAAGTTTATTTAAAAATTTAAAGCCAAAATTAAAAGCATTGCTGTAATTTGTTAAGACAAGAATGTTTTAAAAGTCTAATTAATTAAAATTTGATTTTAATTTTATATTGTAGGCCTATTTCAGTAAGAATCGAGTTAAAAAATATCAAGCAAACATTTAAGAATCAGAATCGAAAAATGGTATCTCTAAAAAAAACTTTGTACATGGAAATTTAGTATAATTTGTAGAGTTTTGAAATGTGAGGTTGGTGTACTCTTTCTACTACAAGGATAAATTCCCAAAAACGGTTAAATTTGCGCACCAAATAAGTGTAATATTTGGCAGAACATGAGGTTAACAGTTATTTTATCACAAGAAATGAAACCAAACCTGAAATATTTTGTCTTATGAACACACATTCGTCAACAATAATAATTATTATAAAAACAACTTTGTCTTAAGATTTGAAGACCAGCATTAACATCATTGTTGCAAATAAAAAAATTCAAATTTACGGTAAAAAAAAGTGTAGGGCTAGTATTATTGTTTAACAAAGGGGGCCAACTCTTTTATTTTTGTAATGATAAAATGTAAATAGGAGTTCTTTTTCAATATTTATAATGAAAATACAATCATTATTTTTAATTTTAATGTTGATTGTGGCCCTTATGATTAAAAAGTTTGACACGCCTGGCCTACTCCATGGAGGAACCAGCAAAGTAAACTTGCTATTTTTCAAGGTAAACAAAGTGTGCATAGGTGTATTTCGACATTTCAAATACTGTTAAGATGGGGGCACTGTAAAACTTCGAGGTTGTGCCCATTTCAATTTTTGAAAGTGTAAATTCAATACATGTAACATCTTCCTAGAAATATTTTAGGCGTCTTTGGCATATATTTAAAATGCCAGTTTTCCATATATTTTTTCATTGGCGACTGAACAATTCTATAATCAAATGCTAAATGTATTTTTTTTTTTTATTGGAAAAACATTTTACCATATTTTCACAGTGTTGTTCATCCTTCGCACTTAGAATATTCAACAATTGGATATAGTTATGAAAACACAAGTCCACTTAATATTTACTGCCTTATAAAAACAAGTTATTTTTGTATGGACTCGTTTTAGATATCATTACCTAAGTTTGATTATTTTTATATGAATGTGAGAACACCAATTTGAAAATTTGTAATTTGTAAGGAAATGATCACTTCACAAATTATTTACTTCATCTCCCGATTATTATTATTATTATAGCAAAAAAAACTATTCTCCCAACATCGATCCCTATGTCTTCACCTAAAAATATCGCTGTAGGAGCCGAATTTTACAAATGCACTTCAAGCAAAGGGGAGAAGGTTCTTTATAAAATGGCTTTGTTTACATAAGAAATAAAAAACACTTTTAAAATGTAAAAAAAAACACATAAATATTAAGTTTAAAATATATACTATTACACTTCCACAATTAGAGCCTTCCATTTTAATCCATCACGCTGTTTTAGAGTAATTAATTGATAAAACAGGGCAGATTTGATGGAGAAAATTGTGATTTTTATGTATAATAGTTCTCGTTTTTCTCTTTTAATGAGGTTTTCTAATGAGTTAAATTTGCCCTGTACTTTTAAAATAACTAGATGAAAGGGTAAGTTTCACTTTATGAGGTGACCCCCTCTACTCCTGCCAAAAAAAATTCTTAATTTAATGCACCCCCAAGATAGCAACATCAAATCATATTCAATTGGTTGCAAAATGCTGTGATAAATTAATTATTTGCTCTAGTTTTTAAGATTAATAGTATATTATGTTTGAGTCAATAACAAAGAGTGAAAAATTATCTGAAGTGAGAAGCAAAGACTTCATCCCAGTTCAGCGGAACCGTCCAAAATAAAAGCGTTGATTCTCAAAGTACAAACTTACTAAACCTAAAACAAATAGATTAAATAATTGACATCTATATCTTCTATTTTATTATTTTCTTTCAATAAAATGTTATATTGTTCTCTTCAAGAAAAAAAAACATTTTTTTGTATTATTCACAATCATAAATTTACACTCAAATTAAAGTAAAATATTTTTTATTTTTTTAAAAAACCTAAAGAAAATAGTAGTTAGGAAGACAATTGTCGAAAATGACATAAAAAAGAGGTTTTAATTGGATTTGAACCCAGCATAATTTTTTTTTTAAATTGAAAATGGCAATCAGATTTTTCAATGTCATAATTTTTTATTTTTTTTGCTTACAATATTTCATAGATGTAATAACTATTGCCAGCTACTTCTTTTTTACAAATCTTTCCTCAATAAGTTTTAATACCACTTAAACTAAAGTGTGTACTTATGTTAATAGAATATGATTATTAAAATTCATTTAAATATTAAAAAAATCTTCAATTAACTAAGAATTTTAAAATATTATTACTATTAAAGCATGTTGGCCATTATAAAAATTTATACTATACCAGTGTTGAATATAATGTTGCTTATGGTATCCAAGCTATTTCTTAAAATTGTATTTTGAAATATTGCAGTTTTGCCCTTTGGTTTTCCTTATGTTTAGATAAAATTTAGTTTTTTCTTTTTATTGAAAAAATAAGGCCTAAGCTAAGGGTCACCTCTTAAGTGAAACTTCAGTCTACCAAGTAAACTTTAGTCTAATTATACTTCAACATTGAGTGCAAACAAATCAAGTTTTGCATCTGAAATCAAAATATTGCAGCCACGCCTATAATATATAAGTAAAATAGAATCAATTTACATCTACTTTTAAGTACTAAATTATTCTCTTTAATTAATTAAACTAACTTCTATTTCACAATTACTCAACTTAATGTCTCCAGTCCTTGCAACAACACCTAGGAGCAAGTATGTAGAAGGATGAGAGGTTAAGGATGTCATATGTGATTGGGGCAGTGACTGAGGAGGGCTATAGCTTTGTACTTTAAACAAATAAATGTATATACAAATAAACACTGTGTGTAAATGACTTTAAGAAAATATACTGAAGGGTGGGAGTGCTCATTATTTTTAAGCTAAGCATTCTTCATTCAAAATATAATAATTGGGGTTATTTAGGCTTACAAAAAAAAATCTGCAGCTGTTTGGATCATCATTATGGTTTATTAGCCATCAAATTAGATACACAATTATGCTCTAACCAGATATTGTTTGAAATTGTGGTTTTATGTATTCTTTATTTGACAATAGTGAAATGAGTAGAGTATTTTTTTTTAAGTTTTATTTGTTATTTTCTATTTTTTAAATGTGTATGTTTTTACTCATTTCCAATCCACTGTCTTCTAATGAAGAATATAGATTAAGAAGAGGTGTACAACTACCTAAGTTATCTAAGTCTATTAAGTGTGTGGGCTGAAAAAAAGAGTGGACCTTTTAACAGTTAAAATTATATAACACAAACTTAATTATAAGAAAGTGGATGATAAGTCTACAATAATTCATACTCTTAATTGCATCGTAGAATACTGTTTTGACAGAGTTGATTCAAAGGGATTTTTTTTTTCGCAGCCAAGACTTGTCAACGTCAAAAAATGAAATATTCAGATATTAATTTGCGGGTGTAACCGTGAGGAATTAAAATTATCTTGATCAATATAGACTTATGTGTAACTGCCAATAGGAAATTATTTCCTGAAGAAGCTCGAGTAATTCCCTATTTTTCCTGTTTCTACTGCAATTTAATTTTATGTTGTATTAAACACAAAAGTTACAGAAAATAAGAATAAGAACGCATGAAATAAATAAATACAATATGACTTTTACAATGAAAAAAAAAAACTTTGCACTTTACAGTTTACACAGATGCCACTTGATGGCTGCCTCTTGAAGAAAATCAGTTGTTACCACCCAATTCCTCGGCCTAGGTTTCATTCTATCTTCAGGAAACAGTGTGAAATACTCAATGCAACTTCATAAACGATTAAACTAAAAAACAAAGGGGAGGAAAAGTAGATTGGTAAAGAATTATAGGCCAAATAAATAGAAACAAATATGAAATACATTTTTACATTGTCAATGCCATATTGTGTTTGTGCCTTTCATTTGTTTCTATTCCACTTTCCTGCACCCTTGTACGAGTATACCTAGTAAATATACTTAAAATACCTCACAGTGGAAAGGGGTTTTCTTTAAAGAGTTATTTAGCTGTGTTGAAAATGAGTAAATATTAACAAACATCGATAAACTTTTGATTAAAAAATATTGTAATTAATAATTTAGGAAGAAGTTTAAAATAAAAATGAAAGGCACAAGATAAACTAATCGAAAATGGTGAAAAAGTGAGAAAATTGACAATTACATCAGCTTGAAATTTCATTATTTCATGAGAGAATGAATAAAAAAATGTTGTGTTAGAGAGAACATCATTTTAAAAAAAGGGACAATAAAAGAATATCGATGAGAGATAACAAGGGTGCTCATATTTAATATTCGCCCTAGAATCTAATACACTGCTTACCTTACTATTAAGAATTTTTATTAATGAGCTGCAAAAAATATGGTTTTCTTTGTTTTCACAAACAAATTTCTATAATTTAATCTAAATTTCAATGTATTTTTGATCAAAATAGTTGCAGCAGTATTGATCACTGGTCCCATGTTATGATGGCTATTAAATTAATACAAGATTACTTATTTCAACACACAAAGCTTTTTTTGTCAACCAACGTTACAATATATTTCCTACTTGTCACCGCTCTTGGAAAAAATAATTTAAAAAAATACCAATTTCTAAGTCCTTCTCTAAAAACTTTTTTTTCCCCTGATTATAGCTGGGAAGTAATTGAAAAGATTTTATTTTATGCACGGTATTTTGACTATATGAAAAAATGGTACTAAAAATAAGTAAAAACATAAATTAATTTTGAAGATGTTGAAAATTACTTTAACATGCTTTACTTAATCAAAGTGTTCTAACATTTTTGAGCTTTTTAAACTACCTACTAAAACATTTTAAGTTCCATAGAAACGAGCTTGGATTTTTAAAATCTTTGTCGTCTTTACCTTCAAAATGGCATTGAAAAAATAATTTATATTATAGGTTGCAATCTTCTGTTATTGTCTGAAAGTATTATAACATCTATACAATCTATGAAAATTATCATGAACAATAAACAAAGAAAGGTTTATAAAATGTTTAATCCAGAAATTTAGTGTTTGGGGGTTAGAAAAGGATCTTTAATCAAAGAATATTTTATTTACAGCTAAGATTATCCTAATATAAAACTTAAAAAGACAAATGAATTGCATAACTTAAAAACCCAGATTTGAAATCTTCATTTATGTGCAGTCGTAACCAATTTTTATGGAAATAGCCACATTTTTCAAAACATGTATGAAGAAAGTGTGAGTAAATTACAAGTATTTGTTAATTAGTCACATAGTTTTTAATGGTAAAAACAAACCAAAATATTAAACTAATAATGTGTATTTCTAATGACAATATGACTTTAATACCCATTAAATTTCCAAACTGACCATAAAAAGGAGTAAATATACTAAATACTTCTTTCATGACTTCTTAATTATAGGTTTTTTATTTTTTACCTCTTATAAAGTTCATTAGTCAAAGGTATGGTAGATAGCTAAATAATTAAATTATAATTAAATTTACAAAGAGCTTTGTTGAAACAAACTTTGATAAAAAGAACTAGAAATTTTTTTTTGTTGAGTTCCAATTTAATAAGTAAATTAATATTATACTGACCAGTGTTTAATATTAAAGGTGAATTCACACGTATGCTGAAATTTGAAAGCAGTACAGTAAGTCAGCAATGCTTAGTGGTGGAGCTGTTCACACGCTCACGCAAAGTTGGGAATCTCTGTTTACCCATGACGCATTGAAACGTCAAACATAAAAATGAAAATAGTAATATCAGTGCAAGTTACTGTATTTAAAATAAAATTAGATGTTTTACTTACTGCCTGGGTTTGATTTTGACATCAATAAAACTAATGGCTTCCAATAAAATGTCATTTTTCATCATCACTTTTGAGATACGCCATCTTGAGAATGTGCTGTTTTTATAAATAACGCATATTTTAAAATTTGCGCATGCGCTGATTGGGTCTTCTTGGCCCGTTTTCTGTAGAAGCGCTGGAAAAGTTGAAATTATCTCTACTCGAGCAGTGCGGGCTACGCTGGCCCAGCGGACTTTTTGTGATTGAATTAGAACTGTCACGTGACCAAATCTCAGCATTGCTCACATTTTACAACGAACATGTGAATCCAAACTAACTCTTAAAAATGTTTGAATAGACATTTTATTTTGTTAAGTTTATAAAATTTATTTGACACATTTTGCACAGAAATCTAAATATAGAAACATAAAACATTGAAATTTACTAAAAACACACCAAAAAAAGTTGAGCATATTTACTTATTCCCCCAAATTGCAAATATACAACTAAAAGACACCTCGAACTAATACACTTTAGAAATAAAATCACACACTTTCTTATAAATGCAACAATCTTAAATTTAATAAAAAATAAAAAGAATACATAAAATGCAATATATTAAGGGTTTAAAGAAATTATTGTATTTCTGTACATGAAATTGAATTCTGTCAATATTTCAATTTGCTGAAAAATATCTACAATATTTTGTGTGAACAATGAAATACTGACTGCCCAATGAATTGGTTTATTGGGGTGCAGTACTTAGAGCACAGATTCAGAAATAGTATTTAACTGTTTTTGAAACAATAATAATTATTCCAAAAATGTTTCTTCTTTACTTATTTAGTAGTTTATTTTCAATGTTTGCCAAAAAGAAAACAAATTAAAAAACTTAATTTTGACAAAACATCACTTCATTTTGATAAAATTTAGATTTGTAATCTGGTATGAAATTTTAATATTTTTTTTATTACTTGAGTAAAGAAATAATTTACCAAGCATATTTGGACTGATTTATAAATATTTATCCAGGGCTCTTGATTCCTCTGGGTTACCCTGGTTAAGTAAAACATTATTTGAGAAATGACACATTGACAAGGGATCAAAGCAGACATTCAAACTTAGCCCAACAATGGGTTGTTTTAACAATAACACATCGCCCATCCACGTGCAAGTCTGGCTCAGCAAGCTTTACTCACGAGCTGGACTCAATCATATTTCACCACACACATTCTACCACTAGCACGAGTGGACTTCCAACTTTACCACATTATTGGCATGTACACATCGTCCCCCGACGCGCCTATCCCGAAGGTGGTGCAGTTATTTCCTGAACGATGCCCGGATATTGTCTACTTTTTTAACAAACTCCAAGTCAGTATCAGTGAATTTCTCCCGCGTGAACTGCACGAGTGAATCCCAAGCCTCATCCCGATTTCCTCTATTAGAATATTCTGTGCTATGAATTTGCCACAAAGTTGGCAATAATTGACGGCATTCCTCTGAAAATTTTGTCAAAAACTCAGAGCTCATGAACAATTTTGATATGGAAGTCTACATGGTTCCTCTGACTGACAAAATCACAGTCTGCAGTGTGGATACAAGAGCCCGGCTCATACCCTACACACATGTATGAGCCAATAGCGAGCTAGTGGCAAGCTGAGCCCCACCAAAAGCCCTGGCAAGCCCAGCTCGTGACACCCCACCCACGTACAAGTTTAGGTAATTGGAAACTGAGCCAGACTCGTGTGTGGATGGGCCGCTTTAAGCATAGGTTCGGGGTTTGATTCCAGTGTGCAGGTGTAGATTTTTCAACTAATTTATGAAAATTAAACTGTAAAAAAATAATCTATTGATTGGTATGAATTAATTTAAATAAAAATTTGTACATAATACCAGTATACACTCAAACTCTATATAGAGAATGTAAAGACAAGCAAATTATTTTGTTCTATCTGTTATATAACATGGCCGCCCTTGTTTAGCCTATTTTTAAAATAAAAGGTTTGAACAATTTTGTAATTTGTTTAGAGTTGATTGACACTAGAATTGTACCCACTTTTGCTTGCATTAGAAGTATTAATTCACCAGAACGAATTGAGAGCAAAGTCTGTAATGTGTGTTATTAATTACATGGTTTTTTTGAAATAATGATTACTAATTTCCAATGCAATGCAATGTAATTTTGTAAGGTATAAAAGTTTTTATTGTAGTTTGTGAATAGAGTTGCCACCTATACTAAAACTAGCATCGTTCATTGCATGTACTAATTTATATTTTACATACATTCTGGTCTAAAACAAAAGACCCATTATGGTGGAATGGCAAGGAACTTAAGTTAAGGTAACTATTTTTGCATTATTTTTTTAAACCAATAATTTGTTTAAGATGGATCAAATATTGCTTCAATAGATATGTTTAGTTTAGTTGTCTACTTATAACCAACCCAAAACTTATTTTATATTTTTCAGGGATATCACATAATTTTAACAGGATTTTTTATCTTAATTTAAAAGCTTTATGTTCAAATACCACTTTATCCACGATATATATAAAATAGCTGCTCATATTAATAGATGTATTAAATTAAACTAGGCTAATTAACTTTAGCAATATTTGATTTATTTTGACTAAAAATGTTTTTTGGTTATAAAAACTATAAACATAAATTTAAATAAATGAAATTAACTTGTGTTCTCTTGCTTTCACCCTTAAGGTGCAATGGAAGAATCCAAGAGTTAAGGTGGAATGCAAGAAAACATTAATCAAAAGGGGAGTGAAAGTAATTACAAACTAAGAAGTGTTGAAAGTAACCATCAATTTATGGTAAGATGCACATGGCCTCTTAGTAACAACAACTTTTAGTTATAATGAAGTCAACAATTTTTGTAAAAGCGCCTAACTTTTAAATAATATGTTCAGACTGCAGGATAGGAACATTACTAGTGTAATTCTTATTGAAAATTTGCTGAAGGATTAAAGTGGGGGCTCCGAGGACATTTCAGAATCTTGGCCTTAAATAATAATAATAGTGTAGCTAGCTTCTCATCGATCAAGGGGGAAAACAGTGTTGCCACTCTCATTAGGATTCCTGTGCACTCACAATTTGTTTTAAAGGGTTTGCAATTTTTTTCAATCATAAGATTATTCAAATTTTCAAATTAATGGACAAGGTAAAACTTGGAAGAAATATATCCATATTTGTGCGGAAATAGTCGGATACCATTTAATTTATAAACCACCCTCAGTGTACACCCAATTGAGATTCATACTCAGATCCCCCCTCCCCCCAGTTACCAGTAACCCTGTCTTTTGCGAGAGTGACGCCTTAAACCAGCGTTTTTTTCAACTGGTGTGTCACAGCATATTGGTGTGCCGTGAGAGTTTAAGAATATAAAAAAGAAGGAAGAAAATATTTTTCAATCCATGATCAAATTTATTTTTAAAATAATACTATTATTATAATTTTAACCATTTAACTTTTGAAAACAATCTTAATATTTATTTTTTTAATGATAAAATCTCTACTTAGGAAACTGATGTCGTGGTTTGACAATCTTAGCACCTTGTTCAGTGCGCCGTGAGTTGAAAAAGGTTGAAAATCACTGCCTTAGACCATACAACCATTAATGCAGGTAAGGGAAATAAAATTATCTCCCGACTATATAAATTGCAGAGCCGCCAAACCTCTTAGCAAAAAGAAAAAACAAATCAAAGAAACAATGAAGCAATAATATTGTTTTTTTTCTTTCTCCTGAAAAGTTACAAAAATTGACTTGGTTCCTTCTTGCACATACTAATTCAATTTTATTGTGAACAGATTTTTTTTTACTGAAAAGGTGGCAACTCTAGGTTAATTAAGTACAACCACATTATTATAAAATGAATATATCAGACACTGTATTGAAAGTAAGTTTGTCCATCAAAGTAAGCCAATGCTGCCACTTTTAGTTAATCACACTTCAATATTGCAATTTAAGAATTGCGAATATTTAGATTGTCACCAAAGTCAGGTACAATATAAATAATTTAAAACTAAAAGTGGTAAGTGAACAAGTTACATTAGTCAGTGCAGGCATAGAGTAGACATTTCTGACCTCGCATTGTTTTTATCTCACACACAAGAACATTCATGATTCAGGGGGTACAAATATTAAATTGTTGCTGAAATCATACGAGTGAACGGCAAAGCTTTGTAAGAAAGGGGATGCGGGGATCCTACCATGACCACATTTTGAGTAGTGGATGTTTTTATATCTGTATTATAACTAAAGTTATTTTCTTGGTAATAATATTAAAAGTTTTATTTTTATATAGTTCACAATATACCTCTACACAAAATTTACATAAATATAAAACTAATATATATTTCACCTTTAAGCTATAAGTACAGTATAGTCTCACTAATCCGGCACTATTAAAGATAGGAAGTGCCAGATTATTGGAATATTCAGATTACTGGATTATGTAGGGAAATTCAAGGTAAATAAAATAAAGCATTGTATATATAGGTAGTATGTATTTACATACTACATATTTCTTCAAGAAAACTATCTTACTTAACTAATTTATCTTAAAATAGTCTTAATTGATTTTTTTTTTTTTTTTTTTTTTGCCACTTGTAGTCCTTGTTTAAAAACTTTTTCTCGTAGGTTTCGAAGCACTATATGAAGGAGGACCCATAAGAGACCAGACTTTTGTTCTAAAAAATTAATGTATTAAGTTTTTTACAAAATTCTTTCAGTCTCCTTCAAAGTACTTTCCATTAGATGCGATGCACTTGTCCAGTCTTTTTTCCCACAGTTTGAAGCAACTCTGGAACTCTTCAACTTTGATATCGTCCAGTGCCCTCTACAAAGCTGTTTTTACAGCCTCCACATCATCATTCTCAGGAACAGAAAAAAGTGGCACGAGGCTAGGTCTGGCGAATACGGAGGGTGGGGAACGATAGCCCACCCCTGAGAGCCCAAATAGTGGTTCACAGACAAGGCTGTGTGTGCGGGGGCGTTGTCATGGTGAAGGAACCAGGCACCTGATCGCCAGAGTTCTGGGAGTTTCCTTCGTAAATCCTCCCTCAAACGTCTTAAAACTTCCAAATAAAAGTTCTGATTAACAGTCTGACCAGGGGGGACAAATTCCCGGTGCACAATTCCACGAACATCGAAAAAAAACAAAGATCATCGTTTTAATATTCGACCTGACTTGTCTTGCTTTTTTTGGTCGGGGGGATTTGGGGGTCTTCCACTGGCTAGATACTTGCTTGGTTTTGGGGTCATATCCGTAATGACCTTGGTCAAAAAGTTTGGGTCACTTTCAATCTGATTTTTCAAGTCCTGGCTCAAATTCAGACGAATGGTTTTTTTATCCTGTGTGAGCAGGCGAGGAACAAACTTAGCGGCAACACGTCTCATTTTCAAATCCTCAGTCAAAATCCGCTGGCACGAGCGTCCAACTCACTCCTGTTCTGAAATTTCATTGATCGTGAAACGACGATCCTCGTGGACTTTTTGGCAGATTTTTTCAATGTTTTCATCGTTTCGAGATAATGAAGGGCACCCAGAACGAGCATGATCTTCAACACTCATCTCGCCACGTTTAAAGCGCCCAAAACCACTCGAAAACTTGTGTGCGGCTCATAACATCCTTCTCGAAAGCCTATTGCAACATTTGGTAAGCTTTCGTTGCTGATTTTTCAAGCAGGAAGCAAAATTTCAAACATACTCTTTGTTTCTTTAAATCTGCCAAAACGATTTTGCAGGTAGCAAACGAGAACAGTTGAGAAAAACAACACTACAATCAAACATAATGTTCTATGCAGACGCCGCTTGGGCAACTGATTTGGGAAGGTCTCTAGCAGACCCACCTAGCGAGAGAACTCTCTAGTAGACTCACCTAGCGGGAGAACTCTCTACTATGCCTAGGAACAGCCACGCACTTTCAATCCAGTTTATTTTGGGTCCCCCCTTGTAACATCCTTAGCAGATACCCCGTTTTATTGAGCCCATGTTATACAGGTATTGAAACAGTTGAACGCCGTATCTGGTTTTATTTTCGGAGTAGTAGTTGGTGGCTCTAATATTTCTGTAAGGCTTTCCTCTTCTTATAGTACCTCTTCAAATATTTCTTCATCTGTCTTCATTTGCTCTCTTTCTTCAGTGTTCCCTTCAAACCAAGAATTTAAGTCTGCCTCGCTTATCTCGTGTCCTCTTTCTGAGAAACTTTGCAACAAATCAGCAATAGGTAGATCTTCTTTTGCAGCCCATTCTTCTGTTTCTTGTGAAGTGTTCATCATAGGCCATAGTTTTTTCCAGGATGATTGTATTAAGTTAGGTGAAACAGAGTCCCATGAGTGAGCGAGGGAGAATACAATATCCTTCAAGTTCAATTCTTTGAGCAACTGTCACCACCCTAAGAGATGGTGTGAAGGAGCAACCTATTTTTATATGACAACTTTACTATTTGGATGATATTTTGGTCCATAGGCTGCAACAGTGGTGTGCAGTTCGGTGGTAAGAACATGGTTTGGATCTTCCCATTACTTGATCTAAGTTATTGTTCGTTTGGGTGGCCTGGAGCATTGTCAAGTACGAGTAAAGCCTTTTCGGACAAGTTGGATCTTTTCATAAACTTCATGGAACCATTAACTAAACACTTCTCTCGTGGCCCAACTTTTCCCTTGGTTCTTGTAGCAGACTGGCAGACAAACATTCTTAAAAGCTCTGGGATTTTTAGCTTTACCAATCACCAACATATAAAGTTTGTGCCCTCCGGTAGCATTTGTACGTGGCATAAAGGTGATTCTGTCTTTACTCACTTTACGGCCTGGTGCGCTCGCTTATTGAGAGGATACAAATGTTTTATTGGGCAACATCCTCCAGAACAAACCGCTCTCGTCTGCATTGTAGACTTGGTCTGGAAGAAGACCCAGTTCCTCTACTTTTTCTTTAAAACGTAGGATAAATGACTGCACGGCATATTCGTCGCTTGAGAGTTTTTCACCTGATATGGATAACAAACGGATACCAAATCTCTTTTTTAAATTTATCCAACCACCCAATACTGGCACGTCATCTTTTTTGGTAATTTTCTGATAAAATTCGATTGCCTTCACTTTCAAAATTTCTCCAGAGATAGGTGTGTGTTTAGAACACTCTTGCATGAACCACATGAAGAGAGTGTTTTCCATCTTTGGACAGTCACCAACTCGTAATGTTTTACACTTTCCTGGTTCAGACTCCATCGGCTTCACTTGTTCCACTATCTTCTGTCTGTTTTTCTTAAGATCGTGCACAGTAGCTCAACTCCATACTCTTTCGACAGTTTGCACATGTTTTCTCCACTATCTAACTTCTTTAAAATCTACATTTTCTCTTTCAATGTTAAAGTCTTACACTCCATTTGCTCGACATTATTACCTAAGCTATTTTGATGACAAATCACTCACGTAGTGGAAGGCACATGCTTAAGCGAGAATGCACGCGCAGCAGTAAGTATACGTGCTAACGTGAGCAAGCTTTAGCTCACACTGAGGGAGGAAGGAGCGCGGGCGGGTGTAGGTAGGAGAAGGTGCGGGCGGAGAGAGTGGTGCGGTGGCATAGAGTGCCGGACCACTGTACGTACCGAGTACTGAAGTGCCGAATTAGTGAGACTCTACTGTAGTAATTTTATCCCATAAATTTGGTGAGCACAAATGATATTATTCGCCCATTAATCAAAATGTAGGTGGATTCCCTGTACCCCCATGTTCCTGCACCACTGCTGCTAATTTTGTAATGGAATAATTCTGAGATACGGTGCTACTGTAAAGTATGAAAAGGTGTAAATTATAATACAGAGTGCAGATTATAACCATTTCAAACGTATTAAAAATGTTATTTAGAAATTAAACTGGATACAATTGGCTTAATTGCTAAGGGTAGAAGTTCTGGGTTCAAATACCTGTGCAAGTTTAATTTTCATGCTATAATAAATATCATGAATTTGGTTCACATGACCATTTTCATGGCTCTTGAAATAATTCACACATTATGGTAAATTCTTGGTTACTTGATAAATTTTGAATTTACAAAATATTTCATAGCTCTACAGACACACAAACACAAACACACTAAACTCACTTCATGTGAATACGAATGTATTAGAAAATGTAATCAGTTCACACACAAAATAGATCTTGTATTCGATGAAGATGCATTTGATTGTGAATTGTAATTCAAAATATTAAATTCAAAGAGGTGACTGTGAAGAGAGAGAAAAAATGTACAGTGTAAATTATCAATTTTGTTACTTATCTGGGTTAGTTGACAAAAAAAACCCTAATTTAGCCCAGATTTGTTGCTGGAATAAAGGAGTGTTTCTTTAAGCTCCACAAAGTTGTTTTGACTCTGTTTACTTTATTTCACCAACTGCAATCCTTCCTTCTTCCATTTCGATGAAGCTAAACACAGTTTAGGGGACCTGTAGAAGAAGAGAACACTTATTTTTTAGCCCTGTGTTTTAATACTCATTACTCGCTATATACCACTATTTTTTAAATTATTATGTGTCATATGTTATTTTTATTGTGTGTGCACTATCTCAAGGCTAACTGCATATTACACTGACTAATGAGATAGTGTTAAGGAAGGTAGAGTTTAGATAAAGTGTACCCACATTTGGAGAGAGGGAGAGTGGGAAACCATTTAGTAAAAAAAAACTTAAGTACACTTAGCCAGGATTTAATTCCAGACCTGACCGTCACTAGTAAAGATAAGCTTCTCAATAAAGATCTAATGGTTGTGTTTGGTTTAATTTAATGTGGGGTGTAGGAAACGTGAGAAATTTTTCCTTTTTAACTTTGACGATCATGGTGCTAGGAATGAAATGCCAATAGTAATCAAGAAAACTTATACAAACAGGTAATATTTTTATAAGACTTTTATCATAGCATACCTCGGTGGATAGTTAGCAGTTTGGAAAGCACATTCTTGGACAACATGACCAATTGGTTATTAATTTACTTCTTTCTGAATCCGACACCTTAACTTGGTAGCAAGTGTCTACTAAGCTAAGAGTCCTGGGTTTGATTCCTAGCATGGCTGAAAAATGTATCATTAGTGAACTGTGGTTTTACTTTCACAGTGATGAAATAACAGCCGGATTAGTAAATTGCCTCCATCTTCCTTTGTCCTTCCATCTTTATTTAGTTCCATTCCTCTCCTCCCACTCGCATACTTGCTGTTATCTGCTCCTCCCATCTCTCTATTGATTTCCCTTGTGGTCTTTTCTCTACATTCTTAATCTCCATAATTCTCCTTGGGATTTATTTAATTCTCCATTCTCATTATATGAGCAAACCCTCTGTTTTGCTTCCTCTACAACTTCATTAACCTCCTGTACCCCAACTCTTACCCAAACAACTTAATTCCTAATTCTGTTTCTACTTGTGGTGCTCCTTAAAACAGAAGTACCTGAGGTTCTACAGCAGGAGTGGCCAAACTTTTTGATCTAGGGATCTACTCCAGAGAAGGAAAATCTTTTGCAATCTACTATGGAACCATAGGGCTATAGACTACTATTTATTTAAGTGGTAAAAAATTAATAACCCATTTTGTGTTTTAATAGTAAGACAATGTTGCATATAATAACTTACAGTTCTTTCACACACTGAAACTGAGTTTTTGATCAAACCACATAATATATCAAATTTCCCTGAAAAAAGTATTTTCTCATTAAACAGTTGACTTTGAAGTTGATGCATAACACCACATAATCTTAGGATAGTTTGTTGAATGAGCGATCATAAATTACTCCGTCATAAACCGCAGGATTGTAAATGGTCATCAGTCAAACAGCTTCAATATTTTGATTTTCTAAGTAGACTTGAGAAAAATCTGCAAAACCTCTCTTTCATTTTCTTTCTCTCAATCTTTTTTAATCTAATGACCAAACCAGCAGCCACAGTCGACTGGTAGATCGCGATCGACTGTTTGTGGTTGGCCACATCTGGTCTACAGGTTAGTCCTACTATCCAGGTGTAGGCCAAGTCATTAAGTCAGTGGCCAAAGTAAAACAAAACTTTAGATATCTACTAAGAAAAATCTTTTATTTTATTTGATAATTCAGGAGTTTTTAATCCCGCATACGCCTGCTCCCTCCTTGGATACAAACATTGCGTAAGCGCTTGTGATCAACTCACGAAAAAAAAACTCTTTATAAAAATCTTTTATTTTTTTCAAAATATTGTAAAAATAAGGTTTTTAATTATTTGACAGTTGGTCTTGGCAATATTTGAGCTAGTAAAAAAGTGTTTAATAATATAATTTTTATTTCAAATATGAAATTTGAAAAATTGTTTAAAAATAATTTATCAAATTTCAAATCTGGAAAATTTTTGAAACCTTTGATCACCTTTAGAATTCGAAAAGTTCAAGGTTTCATGGGATTTTTTTTCCCGCCCTTTTGTGTTTTACCACCCACATAAGTGTAATAATGAAGAGATTAAAGTGGAATTTAAAGGAAGTGTTCCTGCATTTGCATAGAGGATGGAAATAATTTAATAAAATCCACCTACACTATACCTGATCAGGATTGTTTACAACACCATCAAACCAATCGAGAGATAGTGTGACACCTTAAGACCATAATTTCCCAAATTTATGCTAGTCATGTACCTTTTCAGAGGCCAAGATCTAATCAACATATCAATTCTAACTCTTCATTAAAATTAATAGTTTTTATAGCATCACGTCCTACTACCTGTTTAGGTTATATACATATATACTAATTATGCTAAAGAGTTAAGGATGAGGATAGTTTAATTTAGAGGAAGTGTACCCACATTTTCTTGGAGTATAATTTTTTTTTTAAACCTCTCAATACACCCGGACAGGATTTGAACCCCAATCTCCTTGTCATCAGCATTTAATCTAATACGATAGTGATGCCTTAGATCATGCAGCCATCGAAGCAGGTAAAAGTAAAGTTATTTAGTATAAATGATCATTCCATTTTAATAAAGCTTTAGTGGTAAACTAAACAAAGCTGTGACAAAATCTACATTAATTTGTCTGTCCCATTTACTAATACCCAAAATTGTTATAATTAATAAAAGTCAAAAGTGGTATGTCGCGTACTCCTGCAGGTTTGTGCAACACTGCCTTGCTGTGGCCTCACACGCTCGCCACTCACAGGATACCAGGACTTGAAATAATCTACAGTTTCCTCGGCTCTACATCATATCTGCTTGGTAGACCCAATGGAATTTAAAATGCCTCAAATCAATGGACATGCAGTTTCAAGGCACATGAGCGTTTGAGCTTAAAACCAGTAGACAGCTTTATTGACTATTGCAAGGAGATTTGAAATAACTCATGAAAAGGAAAGTGTGTGTGTAACGATATATTTAGTTGTATCAGGACACAGTATTATAATTCAAGAGCATCCATCATTACAATTATCAAAATATGTGTTTATCCGCATTAAAAAATAAAATGTCGATAATATGCTGTTTTAAGTTTGCATTGCAAACCATCATGGATACGAGACATTTCTGCTAGCGTGTGAACTACTTCAACACTCAATCAGATTTTACTCTGTTTTTGGAGAACATGTGTATCAAGCTTTAAGACAGTAGGAGCAAAGCAAGCTCTAATTTAATTATCAAAACATTTTGGATACTTTATTTGTCTACTAGATATTCACACTTGATAACACCACTCAGATCTCCAGAATATAAAAGTAATTAAATGAAAGACGTCCAATATAGGTCACAATTTAATATCATCTTTATTTTCTTTACTCTTTCAAAGCTGTGAATGGAAATATATAAAAACAATCTTGTCACTTTATTTAATGAAGTGTTCACACCCTTCATGTAGCACAGTTCAAACAAACTATCCGTTACTTTTGTCACAAAGATATTCCGACATTCAGCGAATATCTACACATTCAAGCTAAAAGAGAAAAGATATCAACATGGTGAACAAAATACTTCAAACATCAGAGGAAGAATACGTTTTGGCATCAAAAACATGTGTGTCAAGTTATTTACCACACCAGGCTATACATAAAAAAGAGCAATTTAAAACACATGAATTACATCTAAATATTTGATTTGTTCCCAATAATGTGACTGAACAAGTCCAAAGTTTTGAGAATGTCTTTGGGAATCTGACATAAGATATTAAATACGCATCAGAAACTTATTGAAATACAGAGATACAGGTTGTTTACAATTTAAAAGCCCTTTTTTCTAAATGTTTTATATATTTTCCTGGGGTTTAACCCTACAAAAACTTTACTAAATTCTGAAGATGGTAATTCAGAGAAAGGAATGGAGAGAAAATTTCAACAATCACTCTTACAAGAGGTGGATCAAATTCTCTTTTTACAATAAACATAATGTGGAATTCAAACTACAGAAACAACCAACAGATATATAAGCAGTTTTATGGTAGAGCGGCCGCCATCTTAAATAAAGTCATAGCAGGAAAATATACCAAGTGGCAGATGTCCACCAAAGTCTAAAATAGTTACTAAGACACCTACTAAGCATTCCTGAAAAAAATTCTCCCTACTCAAATTTACCTATAGTACTACAGCCAGGTACAGAACTATATAAGATTAACATTTTATATATATTTTACACCCCAATAGTGAAACTTCCCAGTTCATGAATTGGGCAAATTAAAGAATAGGATGTGACTTATATGTAGAGTGATTTTCAGTTGGTGTTTAAATGTGAGTCATCCATATTCTGAGATAGTAAATATGAAAATATGGTTGTTAGGTCACTTATAAGTAGGGACATGCAAAATTCGCATTTGCGATTAAACAAATTTTTACATTAATTCTACTGTTTTCACGCGAATAGCACGAATTTAAGCTTTATTTATAAACAAACACAATTTCTTTGTAATTTGCCAAATACCACATCATGCAATATAATGTTCAATGCGGTAAAACTGGTTATAACACTATACCAGGGCTGCCGTTCATATGAATAGTCTCAGTTTTTACTTATTTTAGATGTATAAAATGGATCACAGTAAAAAAGAGTGTTTTCAGGATATTTAAGCATTTTTATCTGAAGTTAGCATTAAAAATCACGATTTCTACTTTTACACATTAAGCTGCCTAAATTTTGATTCTTTATTTACAGCATTTTAGAAGATTTCACGTTAGGTCCAAGCAAGGACATTAATATATATGGACCTTGCTACAGGTGGTCATGTTTGGCAAAATTATATCTTAATTTTTATTCCCTTCTTCATATTTGAAAGTAGTTTAGTCTTATATGACGACATGTTGATAATCAATTATTTTGTTATTGCTATTTGTTAATTGAGATATCGAGTTTGACATAGTGTATATTCAACTTGAGCAATGAAATTCCCGACTCAACAGTATGTCACACCCTTCTACTCCCTCCCCTTTTTTTCAATAATCTTTTTTATCAATAATAGTAAGTTTTAATATTTAAATAAATATGTTTTTTAATTTGTATTAACATAGTCTACTAGGAATTAGAAAATTATAAAATATATTACACAGCCACAAAAAAAAAGATAGTTTGAATGATATTGTAATTTAATGATTATTATATTTCACATTTTGATTAAAATAACATTTTCCGTGATTTTTTGTTGTAAATTACCAAATTCCCGACTTATTCTTGTTTTTCCCCGACCACTTCAAATTCCTGGCTAGTTCCAGTTTTCCCTGATTTTCCCGGATGGTATTACTAAGCATGAAATGTTTTGCGCTTATTTATATTTAATTTCTTCTCTGAATATGTTAATAAATAGTTAAATACACAATATGAACAAAAAATGTAGACAGTTTTACCCTAGTTTTTTTTCAACCAATATTAATTCGACTCGTGTATTTATGTAGATAATAACATCGCTTTCAGCTTATAATAACATTGCTTTTTTGAGAAAAATAACACCCTTTTCCCCCTAAAAATAACCTCACTTTTTGCATGTCTCTACTTATAATTTCAGATTTGAAATTATTGAATATCTTTCAGAATTTGAGGGTGTCATTTCTGAATGGGTTTAGAAATGAAATGGTAAATGTTAATTGTGTTTGCACCTTTTACTTGCTCTTTACTTTATCCAAGTAAAGTAGAGTGCTTTCTAAAGAATTATATACCCACAAAAATGTTAATGTGAATTATTTGTATCAAGTGATTGAAATTGATGTTAAAAGTGTTTTAAGTGTTGGTCCAAAAAGAAGCCACACATTTTCCCCCTAATGATGTCCTTTAATCGGTATAGTACTTTATTTTAACAGATAGGCTCTCCATACCAAAGAACCATCAAAATATTTAATTTAAATGAGAAATCAGATGTCAGCCTCTCCTAACCTCAATTATAAATATGATGCAGTATACCTCTGACATAAACAATGTTACACATTTGAATAGTATAAATTACAAGGTTTAGAAATAGTTTCGTCAAAATTAGCAATCACCAATCGAGGTTTGGTACATAGCCATGGATTAAGGTGAGGAATATTACTCTAATAAAACAAAAGAGGACTATGATCATTAATATTGGGGAGTGTGTGCCACCCCATTTCAGGCCCTGAAAATTACTCAACAAAATTTTACAATTGTTTATTTAATGTTTATTTTATCCTTTATTTAAAATCAATAAATACACTTTAGATTCCAAAATACCTTTTAAAGGTCAAAATTAGGAGATATAGCCGTGGTAGAAATTGTCTAGATAAAGCACTACTAAACACACAAACTCTTTATTCTATTCACAATTATTTTATGTTTTTAATTGTGAACTTCGAGGCCTACAGTTTTCTGGTAAGCATGTAGGGTTGACCTTCTATCCTCTTATCAATGTTTAGTAATACAACTGTTTGGTACCATTTTCCCTTTGTTTACATACAAATAAAGGGATGTAAAAGGCAAGCGTGGTCATGGAATAAAAATTATAAAAGTTTAATAGAGAGATAGTTTTAGAGAAACATTTGTTAAACATTCTATACTAGAGTCGCATAAATGATTCAAAATGGTGTCTTGTGGAACATGAATGAATAGCTAGAGGTCTATGAAGTTTCTATAAGATTAATATCAATTCAAATTTCACTTTTTTCGATTTGCTAACTCAAATTTTCCATCTTACTAGAGAAAAATCAATAAGGTTTAAGGCCAATGCAAATCCCACAATATACCTAAAATTTGTTATTATCTTTTAATAACAATTCCTGTGAGGTAAAGTAAATTCTTATTAGTTAATACCGTATTGTTCATAAAATAAGCAACACTTTCCCCCCCACTAACAGCCTTTATCCTAAAATACATAGAAAATGTGTTAACTTTGAAGACTCAAGATATCTGAAGTTAATAATCACCATAACAGATGATGCTCTGTGTCTCTTAACTTTGAGAGGATAAACTGGTGTTGCAAGAACATATTGAAGAACTTGCATTTAAACATGACAACTTATAAGAAAGAACTAGGTCTAAAACCAATCCAAGGTTTTTTTTAAATCATAATTTTAGCATATTTAACGAGGATATGATACTATTTGATAATCATTCTAAATTAGTGAATAGTGTTTGCTTTGATTCGAGATTCAACTCAAAACTCAAAAAAACCTCCATTGCAGATGTCTTTGGATAGGTATAAAAATTATATCATTAATGCATTGCAATTAGTAATGGAAACATCATCACATGGCTTGCCTCCTTTCCTGAGACCATGTCATACTTCCCCCCCTCCTTGCACGATACCACGCCATCTTTCCCCTCTTACTATGCAAGATTACATCAAACTCCCCCCCCCCCTACCCCTTCCAAGGCCACATCATACACTCAAAAAGTGAAAAGAGGTTTTCCTTGGAGAACCAAGTGTTTTATTTAAACAATTTCTATTTCAGTACCACTCAGGTAATTGTGTTGGCTATCCAGTATCCATCCTAGTTTAGTCCTGATGATTTAACCTATTGCTCTAGTCCAAAATACTTTCTAAGCATTTTATTTATTACCGAGATAGCATTCCAGGCTGTCCCTGTCCTCTTCCAGATGGATGTACCTATTAACTAGACAAGTATAATAAAAGTGAATCATTGCTTGTTAAGGAGATTATGACAACAAAAAGTCACTTGGCAGGCCTGCGAGTCGGCTCGGAGGCAGTGGGAGGAGGAGGCGGGCCCCTCTTGTCCAGGTCCTCCAGATACATCATGATGAGCTTGGTTCTCTCCTCAGGCATGTAGTCCAGAACCAGGTAGCGCTTGTCCTTCTTCAGGATCTCCTCAATCTCATGCATATGGTTCTCGTTCTCTTGGACCAGCTTCAGCGTCTTGTGGCCGATCAGCTTTGTCTCCTAGCGATCGCAACCCACAAGTCAGTAAGAAGCCACGACAGGAAGATGGTAAACAGTGATAAACCTCAACTCCAAAATAACTCAATTTAAAGAGCTGTGTCATTGGTTTTGTGAACAATACAACCGAGATTGGAAGCTTGGGCCAGAATGTTTGAATAATGATTGTCAACATTAGTCAGAAGTAAACTTTCATTTATTTCTATTTTCCACTGTCAACTTTGTTCACCTAGTTTTCTTTCACGTTATGTCCTATAAACACTTGAAAGGAGAAAATAAAAAACTAAGAAATGAGGCAAAGTCATGAAATCGAATCTTAATTACCAATATAATATTTTAAATCTAAATCTTAAATAAACCGTTCCTATGTTGATATGATCTTTACACCACATGATATATAAATGGTCTGGGGTCTGGTTGTTGGGTTTGTCCTAAACAATGTTGGGCAAAATCACTTGTTAAGCATCAGAATAACTCTAGTAATATAATCAAAATTAATTAACAAAAAAATTATGTATAATTTTTTTTTAAATTTCAAATGAGAAATTTTTTGGAATCTTGTAATAATAGAAAAATCCTTAAGGATTTAAGAATTCAATGATTTAAAGCACCCATCCCTGTAAATAACCTTAATAACAATAATTAAAGCAACATTTAAATCCCTCTATTTTTTAAACATAGGATAGCAAAAGGTAAACAAAATATCATTGTAGATTCAAAACATACCTGTAATAGTTCTCGGAAATCAGTTTTGGTTCCCACCAGCTTGTCTTTAATATACTCCTTAAATTCCCTTTCACATTTCTGGAATAAAAACCAAACAACTTATTCCCAATTCCCATCAATTTCAAGAAGGAAAATACATAGAATAAAGTATTTAATACAGGATATTTTAATTGTCAAATATAAGTGGCGATAAGTGTAGAAGCCAATATGTATTATTTGAATAATATTGGCTGGAGTAAGATTTAAATTAAATAAAAAGCAAGTACAAACATATTCAAAGACTTGATCTCACCAGCTTTATCAGGTTTATAACTTAGAGGGGTGGAATAATAGAGTATTCTAATCAGCTAACGGACTTATTAACATAAACAATAAAACATTAAGAAAAAGAAAAATAGGGCTGGGCATAGGCATGTCGATCCCATCATCCGGATCATTGTTCAATTATGGCAACTATTTTTTGACAATCTTTTGACTTGTGTAAAGAGAAGTCGGGTAGTAACAACTCACCAGCCTAAAAGGTCTAAATAAAGAAGTTAATAGATTGAAAAGGTTGGCTTTATTAGTCCCTACATGGTTAATAAACGATGAAAATTCTATGGTGGATTAAAAATGTCAGTGAAATTCTGCAATTTTTATATGTAAATAGCAGGTGCAGTAGGGTTTAAATATAAAATATTATTATTATTATTATTATTTAGCACCGCGTCTTACTACCCGTTCGGGTTATACGCTTAAGTACTAATTACCCTAATGGATTAGGAATTGGGAAGGTTGAGTAGAGGAAGTGAACCCGCATTTGCGTGGAGGGAGGGTGGAAAACCATTTAGGAAAAACCACCCCCAGTTCACCCGACCGAGATTCGAACCTCAATCTCCCTGTCCTCAGCAGTCGGGCTCAACACGACTAGCGCGTTAGCCAACTACGCCACCGAGGCGGGTAAATATAAAATAGTTGGCTAATATTTAGGCTTGGTGGTTTTCTAGACTTTGTAATCCATTGATGGAGTGGTTCTCTCGCATTGTGTCACTTCACACTGGTGTGTCACAAAAAATTTAAGCAACTGCAATGCAATTCACGAAAATTATCATGGCCCAATGAACAGCATTATTGATAATTGTAATCAAAGGTGTGTGTGTGTGTGTGGTAGATTGGGGCTGGGTCATTCAACTACTTTGTCAGTAATGCCAATATTGATTATTTGTTGCCGGTTAGGCCAATCACTGACCCCGATCGTTTGGTTTATTTAATTTTAAATACATTAGAACCTCATTAATAATTGGGCTTGAAGTTTTCAGGATTAATAAAAGTATGGATTTAAAAAATAACCTATAAAACAAGGCATGGTACAATTAAAACAGGCTCTACAAAGACAAACGACATTTATTTTACATTTAAAGTAGAACAAATGTAGGTAAAGTGTCCGCAGTAAATGTGTGCAGTAGTTTGGCGTCACAATACCTCAGCCCAGATTTTTCATCGGCGTTTATTAATGTATTATTTTGGGAATAGGGCTCTCCAGATTAATCAGTCTGGTTTATTAGGGTCCGGATTAATGAGTTTCTATGTATTTCAAAAATACTATGTATTAATAATAATATTAAACTTCACGTGGGCCATTTTTTTTTGTTCAGCATATTGGGTTTGCTTATACAAGTTTAAATTAAAACTAAAATTAATTTAAATATAATTCACTGTAATCATTGGTTCTACCACATTTAAAAAATAGTTTGTCAAATTGACTCACCTTTCCCGTAGTTAAGTTTGTTATAGTTTTATATGAGAATTTTATTTTTAAATCTGTACATAGAATATCATGGCGAGTCCATTAATTTTAGGATATTTTATATATATTTATATATATAGTTCATTAAATTTTATTGTTATAGATATATATTTAATGAACTATATATATAGTTCATTAAATTAAATTATACATATATATTGTTCATTAAATTTTTTTTTGTATCCTAAAATTAATGGACTCACCATGATATTATATGCACAGATTTAAAAATAAATAAATATATATATTGTTCATTAAATTTCTTGAAATTTTAATAAGCACGAATGATTTTAAAATAATTGAATAAGTATCTAAGAATAAAAAATAAATTTAATTATTGAATCCATGTTATAGTTTTGAAATCTCTGGTAGTTCTTTAGTTTTAACTTCCCTTGAATCTTCCCCAGTTCTGATTTCTCTCGAATCTTCCTCAGTTTTAGCTTCCCTTGATTTCCCCCCGTTTTATCTTCTCTCAAATCTTTCTCAGTTTTGGATTCCCTTGAATCTTACCCAGTTTTAATCTTTCAATTTGCTGCAATGCAATAAACGATTTTGGTTACTTTTGATATGACTTATAAAATTCATCTATCAAATTTTTCATGTTATTCATTTGGTACACATTTATTTTTATTTCTTAATTCAAAATGAAACTGTGTTTGTTAATAATTAACATATACATCTTATAGAATAGAAGCCTGGACATTCTAAGTTGTTTCTTATTTTTATTACCAGAATACTTACACGATCACTAGAGGAGAATTTGGTGTACCTTGGATCTTCTTTTATAGCTTTTTTAATTTCCTTCCATGAGCTTGTGAGGCTCACGCCTTCAGTCTCATCTAACAATTCCCTGAAAATATAATTTAGACAATTTTAAAAAATATATGTATTTAAACAGTACACAATCCTTCTCAAATATGAATATGATGTTTACGATTGAATTAGCTATGTATAGGTAGAGACACTGAATTTCGCGAGACTTTGAGAGTTGTTTTTACGAACTTTTACTTAGCACATTAAAATTGCCATAGAAACATAATTAAACATCATTGTGGCATTTTTTAGTGAAAATATTCACGTGAAATAAAACGAAATTAAATCTATTCGCAAAATTGATGATTTGGTCATTTAAACACGAATTATGGTCATTTTTTTCTATTTAAACGCGAATAAATAATAAAACATTGCTGACAACGAAAGCCATTTTAAGACTTGAACAAAAAATAAAAATAGTACCAACTGAACCAATTTAATTTTCTTTCAAAGGAAAATTTATTTCCCTCAACCAAAGACTTACTTTAAAAAGTGTTAAAACAGGCTACTACAACGGCCATATTGGGCGCCAAGGCAAGTATTTAAAGAATTAGAGACAAAAAACAACGCCATGTCTAAGCTAGAGGGAGATCTCTCTACACTCATATCTTTGGCTTCCTGATGACATCACTACCATCAAGGTCGTTAGATATTGACATTGTTTTAGTAAGATCGTTTTGTTTTTAACCTCTCCTCTATTTATTTAATATTTAAACATGCCTAAAGTTTTTGAAAGAGAGCATGAGTTTGGAAAAGAAGGATTGTATATATTTGATAAAGTTTAAAAAATAATGATGTTCAGAAAAGACACGTGTTTGAAGCACATTAATAGAGCTTTGCATGAACAGAAAAAAAAGTAAGGTTCCTGAATCATCAGAACAAGCAGCCCTTGAAAATTCTCTAATAAAGTCTTAAAAACTCAAAAGAAGACTGCAGAAAATTCATTATGGATACCCCGAAAACATTTATGGAAGCCAATATTCTCATTGAAAAACTAGATCATCCTTCTATGTGATGTTGGATGGATAAATAAATATATGAAAGGTAACCATTTTGAAGATTTTTTTTAAAATTTCCTTTATTATTTAAAAATCAGAAGCAAAAGCAAATAAGGGCCTATTATTTTCCATTATTTTCTGATTTTATTTTCCTAATGACAAAATAGTGTTTTTTTTTAAACACTTGATCATTTACTAATTTATCAAAAAAATATATGAGATAGAAATGTTTGGGTTATTTTTAAGATGTTTATCTTTAAGTACAAATAGTGAAATAGACTAGTAAATTAGTGTATACACACTTTGTCAACCAACATAGCCTAATAATAGTTTTATTCTATCAAATTTAGTATGCCTGCAATTAGGTTTTAGGTGGAGGAGACCTCCTTAAGGCAGAAACTATAAGAAGTGTTTGGATCCCAGAAGTTAACCAAAGTCAAGAAGGTAATATCAAGAATAATGTAAAAAATCAGCAAGTTGCAATTCTTTGTGATGAGACAACTAATAGGAAAAGACAGTGTGTTTTTGTTATTTTGTTGAAAACATTACGTGCTGATTCGAAGCAAAGCTTGTTTGTTGGTGCAGTTAAAGTTTTGCAGAACGCTTCAGCAACAGAATGTTCACGGGCACTTGTGGACACCATCACCAAGTATGAGATTCCTTATGAAAATGTAGTTTGTGTTGTGACAGATGGTGCACGTTACATGACCAAATGTGTGACTTCTTTGAAAGTTCTCTTATGCGATGATTTTCTGCATATACAGTGCTGGGACCACAAACTTAATTTGGTTCAAAATTATTGGTCAGTAAAGCTGCCAGAGCTGAATGAGTGTGTAGCTAAAGCAAAGGCCGCATTTCTGAACACTCGAAAGAGAAAACATAATTATCTAGCATTTCTAAATGAAAAATACAGTAAAGGTGAAAAGTCTGCTAAGCTATTTCCAAACCCAGTTTTAACGCGATGGAACTCTTGCTTTTGTTCAGTGGTGTACCTCTGTGAATATTTGGTGGATTTTAGTGGAATATTTTTCCATATTGGAGGAAGTGACAGCAGCACTTAAGTACTTCCAGGATATGTCCCATGATAAAGTAACCCTAATGTTGATTGAGTGCCAAGCAACATTTTTAATTGAACGCTGTTCTGAATTGGTGGAATTAATTACTATACTCGAAGGCTCTACCTATGCCTTTAGTCATAAGCTGTATGGTAAAGTGAAGAGTTACAAAGTAATTTTAAACTGATTTCTGACATGGATTACAAAAAGAAAAAACACAGGAAACCTTGAAAATTCTTCCAACTCTAATATAAGCAAATGTCAAAAGTAAGTTTCAATTTTTAGGACGGCAGTGTTTATAAAGCTGAATTCACTCCATCAGTCAGACCCATCCAAAACATTTTTTGAAAACATTGGTACTCTTTTTGACACTTGCTCGATTGGGAAAAAGCAAGTTAATTCTGATCTCTTCCAATCAGCTGGAAAATACCAGTTTTAAAATCCTGCTCTGAAATTAATTTTCAAAGAGGATACTGTGCGCTGCAGACACAAGTGAGAGCTTTGCAAAGTAATAGAAAAAAAGTTGACATTTTGGACATATTGTGTGGACTGAAAGAAGACCATGAAGAGTTTGCCATCAACAGCATAAAAGCAATATGGATTCCAGTGTCTAATGTTGACAATGAACCGCATTTATCAGCATATTCCAACATTATGTCGGATAAGTGCACTAACATGAAAATCAAAAATTTGGAAACAATGTTTTCTTTGTACTTTGGTGATTGACGTGAAGTATGTTGAAAAAAAGGTATGAACATTTTTGTCTTATAAAATAATTAAGTGCAAGTACTTTCTAAGCTATTTGAGTTAATTTATTACCATTACCTTAAAACACCTCAAGACTTTTTATACCGAAAATCAGGGTCTTACCTTTTATTTACCGAAATTCAACTTTTTACTTAACGAAATCAAGTAATTTTATTTACCGAAAATCATGGTTTTACCCTTTTATTTAGCGACTTTTTATACTGAAATCCAACTTTTTATTTAACGAAATCCAGTGGTTTTATTTACCACAAATCAGGGTCTCTATGTATTGGTATTGAATGTTATCGACTAAGTATTTCAGACCAAAATCCATTCTCTCTTAATCCAGTAGCAGCAGTGTAATTTGAAATGTGTTCATCTTTTCACTAAAATGCCAGCATTTTTTGTTAACTCTTTTTATTTGTTCCTATCCCATTTTCCTAGTTTCATATGTAGCTTGATTTTTTTTATTATTATAATGAGAAAAACACTTATGAACAAACGATTTTCAGAGCAGTTAGAGTAAATCTCAATAAATCGTTTTTAAGATCAAATAATTTATGTTTGTAAACTTTTTTTTTCCTTACAAAATCAAACTGATTCAGATGTGAATACTATGCTTTGGAAAAATTTTGAATTGAATAGGTTATTTAATATATTGAATAATATATAAATTGCAAAGCCCCCTGCCCATTTACAAACAAGATGTTTCCATGTGTTTCTTTGGTTTTGTTTCGAGAAACATTTACAGAGTAATTATTTGTGGAATCAGTATAACCAAAATAACTGCAAGAAAACATGAATTGTCATTACTTTACATTTTAGCTGCAAATATTTGTGAAATACTGCCCTAAACTTTAATCGAGCATGAATTAATTCTTTAAAATATGAATCAGATTTTGTGAAATAGGGAGCCTTGTGAATTTTTCTAATTGCTAGAGACCTTAACATGTTGGTAGAAAAAAATTCAAAATAATGAGCCATTTAGTGTATACAAACACCACTAACCTAAATTTTTCTTTTTTTTTCTTGCTGAGTTGCTCAATATGCTCATTAAAGAATTTCTCTTTTTCTTCACGATCAAGTAGTTCAGCCAACTCCCAGCGGTGGTCCTTGCGAAGTTGACGCTTTGCCTCCCTCCAAGCCAATTCTGAGTTGCGAACCTAATGATATTCAAAACAAATGTATGAAATTAAAGCTGCCAATATTCCTGTTTATCTAACTTGGAGGGGGAAGGGGGTATTTTACTGCCTGTGGCGAGACAAACAAGTTGGTAAGCTTGTGAGTTAATCTGTTCTGTCTAT
Source organism: Timema podura (assembly GCA_033556935.1). Classification (NCBI taxonomy): domain Eukaryota; kingdom Metazoa; phylum Arthropoda; class Insecta; order Phasmatodea; family Timematidae; genus Timema; species Timema podura. The sequence continues at coordinate 113,830,258 of JAVRXN010000009.1, forward strand.
CAACAGTTATTTGTTAGATTCAGCGAGAGAGAGAGAGCTTGAAAGAAGGACAGAGATATATTATACTCTACATATTTTAGATTGCAGAAATGAGAGGGTAGGAAATAGCTTGCCAAGGCCAACTATTTATGAGCATCAGCCTGTCTGATAGCAACCAAACAAAGAGTAGAGATTACAGGGGTGTTAAACTAAGGAACCTATAAGGGGTGTCAGTTCTAGATTACGTTAAAGGAGCTTTAAAGAGAGAGAAAGTTTCAAGGGGTTTCAAAAAGAGAGAACATTTAAAGGGTAACACACCTAGGGTACATTTAAGGTTTCATATCTAAATAATATTTAAGGGGTTTAAAACCTAGATCTATGAGGGGTTTTGGACCTAAAGAGTATATAAGGTGTTTTAAACCTAGATAGCTTTCAAGATGTGTTAAAATAGAGAGTATTTAAGATTTTAGAGGACATTTAAAAAGGGTAAAAAAAAATTATTCTTTTTTGCACTCTTCAAATAGGTAGTTAAATATAAAACACCATTTTAAAAAGAGATTAACTAATAAAAATAATGTTTTAAATTAATTATTCAATTTGTCCTATTCAATAAATTTGTCCAAAATTTTGCTATATGTTTCAATAAAAATGCTATTCACACACCCCTATCTATATTATTATGTTTTTATAATATTTTGTTTGTATTATATTTAATAATGTCAAAGCTTTTACAAGTATTACCATATTAGTATTAAAACTATATATGAGTTTTTTTATATATATATATATATATATATATATATATATATATATATAGAGAGAGAGAGAGAGAGAGAGAGAGAGAGAGAGAGAGAGTAGAATTAATCTAAAGCACCATTTTTATAATTTCCTGTTCGCATCCTGATCCCAATATTTTGACTCATTTCCCGTCCCGATATAAAAGTATCATTCCCGTCCATCCCTAATAAATAGTACCGTGTTAAAAAAAATTGAAATAAAAAATGTTAACAGTGAAATTAAAATGACCATGCTTGTTTTGCGCAAGATAACTAGAATACAAAATACATGTTGAGTACATTTATAGTTTGTTGACACCTAAATGAAATGGCAAACTAATAAGGGACACGTTAAAAAAATTACCTCGTTTCATTTAGGATGTCAGAATGTTCAGGGATTTGAGAGCTTCCAGCACACAAATTTTGGTACATTTCCTTTAAATTTTACCTTCCTAAATCCTACTCCATTAGTGTAAATATGTGGATAGCCCAAACAGTTAACAAGATACAGTGTAACACTGTTCAAAAATGTCATGCTTGAATCAATGTCTAACCAAGTCAGCGAGCAGAGCATTGAAATGCTGCACCGCCTCGTCATGCTTGTGTTGCTCCCGCTCCTTGTCACGGTCGCGGAGGTGTGTCGCCAGCGTGCGCTGCACCTCTTTCTCTCGTTCTCGTAAGCTGGCCTCCACTCGCGCTTGCCGCTCCTTGTCCTTCTGCTCCTTCTCACGCTCATCCTCAGAGTTGGGCCCGACCTCATCCTGGAACAGCGACACTTCAGCGTCTGAGGGCCATGGCTAGAAAACATTGTCGGCTTTGTTAAAAATTCAATTTTTGTTTTAATTAGGGCTGAGAGTAATAGTGGATGTGGTCTTTGTAAAATGTGTGCATTATAAACACGGGGTTAAGTCAGTAGACAATTTGCAAACTAGATAACCTTGGACAAGATCTTCAAATTAAAGAGCCAACCCCAATGCTAGGGCAATAAACCAAAAACCATTTAATATGTACTCAACCATTTTGATTTGCACCCTGAGAACTTGTCAACTCATTAACTACTCAACCACTATAGTCTGGCTTTAAAAGTGAAAATACAACATATTCCAAAGTTCTAAGAGTTGGAATGACCTGTCTTCTCTGGAGCACATACTGGTTTAAATCACCGTGAAGACAAAGTTTAGTATCATTTTAGTGAAAATTCAAGCACCTGTAACCACGATGATATAAAACTGCCCTTCAGACACCAGCTTAGACCATTAAAGTGTCCAAATAATGGACATTACATTTCTATTTTTAGCTTTTTCAGGTTGATACCCATCCCACAGAACATAAAAGTTTCCTATTACCTGCTTAGTGATAAATAAAATGATAGAATATTAGGAAAATGGTAGAGCACAAATAAAAGTAACAACACTGACTCATATTTACACACACTTCAATATTTCGATGCTATTGTAGCATCTTCCTCAGGAATTACTACTTCCTGAGGAAGATGCTACAATAGCATCGAAATATTGAAGTGTGTGTAAATATGTGTCAGTGTTGTTACTTTTATTTGTGCTCTACCATTTTCCTAATATTCTATCATTTTATTTATCACTAAATGTTTTTGCTCAATGCACTTCTTTCATATATACTATTACCTGCTTAGAAAAAGTTTCAATGCCTCCTTTTAAAAATAAATACTTTCTCTGTGATATACATTTAAATTAAAGAAATGCTAAAACTAATATTATGGCTATAAAATATAAATAAAGTGTGCCTCTGTAAAAAAAAAAAAGTTTTGTCTTTGCATTTCTTTTAGCATAATCATGCAATTTTACAGATTTCCATACAATTAAAAGATATTCCCTTTATTCATGGCCCCTTGTTGCCTTAACTATTGGAATAATAAATTCCAAATTAATATAGACACACCCACAAGCGCCTTGGTCCATGAACTATGTTATGCTAATTATTATTTTTTACCCCGTCTCCCCTTTGTCACACAATGTCACAATTTTGTGAACCGCCTTTCTAATACTATGCCACAATATCATTCACCCCCCTAGTTAAATAGTATTTATAATTGAAGAGCCTATACAACCCTTTTATGGAAAAGTTTTGCCAAACTCGGTGATAAAAGTCGATGAATCAATCATTCTCTGTTTATATGTGCACGCAGTCAAGTTTATTAACACAAAACACTTTCCAACCAATACACTTAATTGTGACGTAATGTGACATTTTATCTGACTTGACTCTCCACGCTTTGTCCTTCCCCAAACACCCCGCTCCTCGATATGCATATGTAGTTTATTGACAGCCCCTTTTTCTAAATGCACCTTAATAAGAGGACTCTAATATTCTCCCTCTTACCCAAAGTGGTACTAACCTCTGAACCCTCTCCATTCTCCTCAGGTTCCACTTCTTTCTTCTCTTTTTCCTTCTCTTTCTCCTTATCTTTATCTCTGTCACGCTCTCTCTCTTTGTCTTTCTTCTCCCCCCTCTCACGATCACGGTCCTTGTCCCGCGACTTGTCCCGGTCCTTGCCCTCATGTTTCTCACGATCCCGCTTCTCACGGTCGCGCTCCTTCTCCCGCTTGCGCTCATCCTTGAGCGCCTTGACATGCTCGCGGAACCAGTCCTCGCGCGCCGTGCTAGACTCCACCGCCTTGTAGCGTGGGTCTGAGTCCAAACGCTTCTTTATGTCTCCGTACCGCGCGTGGCGGTCAATATCTGGGTGCTCCCGCAGGAGGGCCATAAAGTCCCGCTTCACCTGAAAGTACCGCGCAATGGAGGCAACAATTAGTTGGGGCAGGCGCAAGGGTTTTACACAGACACACAGTAACAGGGTGTTGCATTCTAATAGGCAAGCCTTCTTCCTCGCAGGTCAGCAATTAAAAATAACAATTTATCTAGATTGGAGTGATAAAAAAGAAATGGGGGTTAAATTATTATTTAAATAACATACTCACTATGTACCTATTAGTGAGAAAATACCTCATTTTCATCTCTTCATGATTCTTGACTAATTACACTATGATGCAGAGCTTTATCACATTAAGTAAGAAAGTGTGTTGTTCACACTCATTCACGTGTCTAATATATATTCAATACAATGAAATGAACAGTGATCTGACTAAAAACATATTTAACTAATTTCCCATATTGTCAAACCCCTACTCAGGTTCCCTAAAGAGACAAGAAAGCCTGCCAATATAAATGCAACCCCTCCTCATTGCTAAGAATAAGCAGCTTGAAACCCTCCATTAGTGAGTAAAGAACAATCCTGCAACAGAATTAGTCAAGGTTAGAACATTATGTCGCAGTGGCAACACTGCTCGGGTTACGAGGCACAAGAACGTGATGGCTCAAATCCATTCTCTAATGCTTCTGTCCCTAAGACACATCAAGCCAAGTTCCACAAGATACTTCACTTTTATTTCAACTACAAAGCTGAACATTACAAGGTACAGACAGAAAAACTATAACCACTAAAATTGTGTGGCCACCTACTGATTTTTTTAATCTGTTTGAATACAGTAATTAACATTTGCAAGTTTTATTTATTAACGTTGGGCAGCTATAAACATTTTGACTAATATCAAATATAGCTTTTTTTTAGATAAATGTAATAAAGTTCTCAACATTTCTACTTTTAAAAAAAAGTACAACTTGCCAAAGAGATCATATACATGAAAAAAAAGAGTTCAACAAAAAGATACTAATACTAGAGGACTCCTAGAAAACGATGATAGTATATTTATTAAAATATAAATACAAATCATCATAATACACTTTAACACAACCCATCTAATGAAGTCACTTTTACAAAGAGACATATTTTATATAGAATTCATTTAAATTTGAAACATAGAAGTCTGGCCAAGCTCTTTTGATCCAACCAAGTATAGGTAACCCTTGTATACCACACTATATTTTTAACGAGGTTGCACTACAACATGGTCGACATAACTCATTAAGATTGGTTTAATTCAGTATTTTGAAAACATAGTTGAAGTGAAAAAAAACTCATTTTTTTATTGCTCCTGCTGGTATTCCGCCACTTTAAATATGTTTTTTGTGAAGGTCCACAAGATTATAGATTGAGATTATAGTTTAATTTAGCAGATTTGTTTATTTATTGATTCAAATACTATTTGCGTTACCTTGACTAATTACCATAATTATATAAAATAAGGTTTAAAAAAGGTTGATGAGGACATACGATTAGTGGTCAAAAATCAACATACATTTTCGACAAGTAGTGACAGAAACCTTTGTCGAGGGATCGGGTGGTAGCGATCGATTTTCTTCGAGAAGCATCTATTTCCTCTTTGTCCAGTGGCAGCAATGTAAAGTGTGAACTGCATTCTTCTTTTCATTGTAAAAGCCATATTGTGTTTCTTACCTTTTAGATGTTTCTGTCCAACTTTCCTTTACCTTCTTCCGAAATTAAAATTAAGTGATTTTTTATGGTATTTTGTTCAGTTAAAATTGAATAATGTTTTCACTCAAATCAAGGTTTTAAGAGTTAATTTACCCACTTTGGTGGTCGCATGGTCTAAAGCGCTACTTTCGTGTTAGACTAGATTGGGGTTCGATCCCAGTCAGGTGCACTGAGGGTGGTTTTTCCTAAATGGTTTTCCACTCTCCCTCCATGCTAGTAAGGGTGCATTTACTCTTAGTTAAGCCTTCCTAATCCTTAATCCATAAGTGTAACTTGTAAATAGGGATATATTCGGAATGGGTAGTAAGACGCGGTGCTAAAAGAAATAAATTTAAAAAAATCAAAAGTGTTAGTTCTGAGCCGCATTGACAAGGTTCGGCATTGCACAACAATTCCATGGAACATAGCTTGCAATGGTATACAAGGGTTATTATATTGGTTGGAAGTTTTTAAATTATTGGATTTGTATGGATGTCAATATAACAAATGATTTATTGTAATTATAATCCCTAGTGAATTAGTTTGGATAGTGTCTTGTTTGGCAGAAACTAACTGTACATTTGATTTTGCTGAAGCTGAATCTGAATTATTCAGGTTTTGATGTTAAATATGGAGGTGGATTTGCATAATTTTTTGGGTAGAGTATGCCAAATCTATTAATTAGAATAAATATTTATAAGAGTCCAGTAATATTATATCTTACAGCTAGACAAGTTATAATATGGTTATGAACAATTAACACCTACACAACTAGAAATAAAAAGTTTCAGGGGAAGAGTTTGTTTAAATGTATTTTATAATTTGCACCAAAAATAATTAAGGAACAATGTGCAAGTAACTTTAGTTACACAATTGCCAACAGAATGCAGCAACAGTTTGAACTACTAACACACCATGAGGTTAAGTTGGTGCTTTAGTGGGTGGAACCATCATTGAACAATAGTTGTGATTAATAAAATTGCGCAACAAAAATTATTTGTTTATTTAAGCGAAATGGAATTCACCAGGTGTCAAATGTTCTGAGCCTAAGACCTCTCAATTTTTTTCCAACCAGGGCTACTTTGAAAGTTTAAAAATAGGGATGGGCCCTCAAATCCTTAAGGATAGTAGTGAAAAATTTGGATTTGAGATTAATTTTCAATTTTTCAAGTTAAATTTGTTTTAGATCTCTAATACAGTTTATTGGTGGTTCAGAACCAATTATAATTATATGACCAACTCAACAATCAAATCCCAGAGCAGTAATTTAACACTAAACTGAATGTATGACTGTTATAATGAATGGATTATAAGAAAGAATGTTAACATTGTGCGTATAACCTGAACGAATAGTAAGACGCGGTGCTAATAATAATGTTAACAGTTAGTTACAATTTGTATTTTATATTATTCTATTATATTTATATTTTCTCTTATGTTCATAATTTTTTCCAAGATTCGGATTGAGATTCGAAGGTAAATTGTAGATTCGGATCTTTAAAATATTGGATCCGACCCAACTCTAATTAAGAACCAACCCCTTGATGCTGTCAATCCAAGCCTTAGTAGAATCTGAGAAGGTCACAGGAAATCTGACAACTACCAATATTAAATAAAAAAATTAATGCCCAGATATTTTCACTGTGAAAAGAACACGGCTTTTTGCAAACTATGCGCCTTAGACTGGCCACAAAGCCAAAGCATTAAATACATCCAAACTAAGTAGAATTGTTTTTAATCCAAGCATTTGGGACTCTACCCTGAAAATCATTTTCTTTTTATTCATATAACTTATTTAAACCCGAGCCAGGACTTCTGGAGTGTGGACTAAAACATGTGTTATTTTTTTAAACCAAACAATCAGAAAAAAGGACTTTAAAATGATATTTTTAAGTGGTACAAGTTTGTAGTTTTAAGGATTGCATTAGATTCTCAGCCCCCACTCCCTGGGAAGCAAGCTTGGAGTAGAGAAACCAATACAAGTGAGAGATCAAGCTGAAATGCATATTTTGTGTCCTCTGATGAAAACACCAATGTGCTACAGTTCATTCTTACATTTTACACAATGCCTCAAAAATAATATTTAAGTGTCAATATAAAATGGTTGCAAAATCTCAAATGTGTGTGTGTGTGTGTGTACAGCAAAATGTACAAATTATATAACAAAGTTTGATACTTTTTTTTAATTAGGAATTTGCTAGTTATAATGGAGTTGAACAATTTAACTTTGGCGAAAAGGGTGAGGGTGAAATTCCATGTCTAAGGGAGCAACCATTTAGAAAGGAAACTAACCCGCACAAAGCATCCCCGATCTGCCCCAACACCGGAAACCAATACACGCTAGTATGTATTTATCTGTGTGTTCACCAGTGTAGGTTAAAATTCATCAATTACAATGTCACAGTAGAGCAATGTAAGTCCAACTAAACAACATCAAATTAAGAGAAAAGTTAACGCTATTACAACTTCATTGCCTAACTTATTCATAATCAGCAAGAGAGACTATGTTTGGGCATAACTTGTTAAGTTCACTAGGTCAGACAAGAAACCAGTTAGGAACTTAGGAGGTTAGAGAATGTTCTGCACTAGTTTTAACACTTAAACGTGGAAATTTTCTATAAAGAAATGACAACAGATGCTCCCGGGAAAAATTAACCATTTCACGTGGCCACTTGATGTGGCAATCACTTATTGAAGATAAATGAAGAAGACTATATCAATGGACATCAACAACTCATATTAAAAAAGATGTAGAGATAGCCTCCACCAAATATGAACAAAATCATACTTTCTCAATAAATCGCCAAATATCAAACAAAAACAAATCAAAAATAGTAAATATTTTCTTCTTAGAAAAAATCAAACTATAAAATCATTTAAAAATTAATTATTTGACAAATATGAATACAATCCAGTTTAAAATATTTTATGTTTTAGGGTTTATTTTTTAAATAAAAATTTCACAAACTATTTTGAAATTAAAATAAAGTTTCAACTATTATGCCAGTTTCTGGCAAGATTAAAAATAAAATGTCAAGAGTAATTTATAACTATACTTTTATCCTAATGTCCAATCAGAATATTTGCACATGCTTGTATTTGGATTCTTAATAAATGTTTTCAATTAAAGAGTTCCAAACACTTTTAAAGTAGCAACAAACCCAGCACCGTTATAAACATAATTTTTCAGCTCAATAAAACACATCTCACAAAACTAAATCTTTCTCCTCCAACATACACCAACCTTAAAATTGAAGAAAGCTCATCTCAAATAAGCCATAACCCCAATAATGAGTAAAAGTATTTGACAATATTGTTTAGTTAGATTTAGGAATAGGGCCCTCGAATCCTTAAGGATTTGAAAAAACTGCAAGGTTCGATAATCAAACGGTAACATTCAAAATTTTAGTCTGAACTGTTATTATAAAGCTTTTATGGAGCTTACTAGTGGTTTAGACCAACATAATTACAACGACTAGATGCCAGATCATTAATTTACCAGTAAAATGTGAACTAAATCAAAATTAAAGAAAAAAAAATTGTACCAAAATGGGAAGGTTACACTTGCGCTTATCATGTTTTCTAATATATAAAATCAAGATTACTAGATTAAATGAAGATTCAGATTCAAGAAAAAGTGGATTAGACACATCTCTGGTTAAATTAAGCACTGTGGATTTAAAATGTTAAATTACAAAGATACATTTTTAGTCTAGCCATTTGTAATGTTCTGAAAATGTAGCTTTAGGCCCCACGAGTTGAGCAGCTATTTTATAGAGTTTCGATATTCTTCCCTTAGTGCCTCAAGTTGTGGTTCAGTAATTAGCATCATCATTATTCTACTTTAGGTTCTCATAATTTATTTGGATTCCCCCAGGCTGAAATCTTTTACATTTTTGCATATATGATTTCATGTTTGTTAGGTTTCAAAATTTTCAATCATCTGTCTTTAAAATTGTATTGCTGCTTTAAAATTTTTGGAGCGATTGAATACATGTCTGATTAATTATATAATTCACAAGCAAGTCTTCTGAAGCCACATGGTTATTTCTGTGAACCTATTATTTTAGCAGTATCTGATCCAAAGCTAACTCTTTCGTTTCATCTACCTATCAAGAACACGTGGAAGGTGCCAAAAACTAAAGTGGAAGGAGACATTATAAAATTGAGGTGTTCATAAGTGAACCAGAACCTTTGGGTCAGTAAGTAAAAGCATTATTAGGAGCAACTTGGAAAAAATGAGATTTGTTCTTTTTTAAATAAAGTCGGTGACGAAATAATATAATATTAGGGTTTTTTTGTGTGATTATTTTGCTACCTGTCTAGCCAATATGGCTATTTACATTAATGAAGAGGGCCCAGATTTTGATGAGTTTTTTTTTTTACATCACAGACAAAGCTCATGTGCACATAAATACTGTTCATGATCCCTTGGTTGTGAAAACTTTTTTTTTATAACACATTCTTTGGTCATATTTTCTTGGTTTTTAGGCATTTATCTTGAATAAATATATTTTTTAATATTATCGATATTTTATAAATGCATAAATGTTCAAACATAACATTTTCAGCATATAGGTGTTGAAATTAGAAGATAGTGTAAGTAATGAACTTTGTATCCTCTTTGCTTGTATGGTTGTAAAATACAAATCCTTGTTGAGACAGTGCAATTAAACTGGGAGGGGAAGCATATATTTGTAAATCAGTATTATATTCAGGAGGATGGAAGAGTTTAGTTGTTAAAGCAATCACATATATGTCGGTGACCTGGTGGTCCAGTGGTAAGGTGTCAAGACTTCTGTTCTGGGGGTCCGGGGTTCAATCCTCGGTCCTGGCACAGATTTATCTGATTGCCTAACCCTTCCTTCACCTCTGACAAGACGTGTATTAATCACAACTTGTGAATGTGAGGAATGCCAGGCCTCCACCGTGGTTCGGATTCCACGTTAAACTGTAGGTCCTCCATTTCATCTCACAATCACCCTACCATTACACATTAGCGTAAGTGCGTATAACCCGAACGGGTAGTAAGACGCGGTGCTAATAATAATAATAATCACATATATGTTTTAGTTTCCATTTGTAAAGTGTGTATTTGATTTAGTCGTGTGCATTTACTATAAGTTTATATTTCTAAGTCATTTTTGTATCATTTTAAAGGTCAATTCCTGATTATTTTTGTATCATTTAATTCCAGCAGGGTTATTGTTACCACAACACAAAACATTTAGCTATCGTTAAGAGTTGGACACTAGCCTTTGAATCAAAGGTTATAATGACTGACAACAGTGTGACCGCAAAACCTTTGCGTAAGCAATAATTTATATGCTAAATCAACACTATTTGCATGACTATGTTTGTTGTATTGTAGTTTGCGTTACTAGGTAATGTTGTAATGATGGAATAATTAGTTTTGTATTTTGTGTTTTTTGATTGTTCAATGCCACTAGACACTTATATAAGTTATTAGCACTATTTTAGATTAGTTGGTGTTGTGAAATCTTCGATTACTACTTTAACTAAGATCAGCCCAACAAAATGCAAGAGGGGTATCTAAATTTACATTTGTTGGTTTTAGGGCAAAGATTTTGACTTATGTGCAAATATATGATGCAAGCAATCTGTTTGCAATACTAACATAATCTAACCTGTAATGTAGGCCATTAGAGGGGACAATACACTTACAGTGACTGTCAAAAACATATTTTCTTTGAAACATAACACTATCAAAATTAATAATTATTCACATAAACACATAGTTAATTGGGCCATACCAATAATACGGTTGTTTTTAGGTTTTCTAGTAGGCAGAGATTAGGCTTCAACAAATACGGGCCGTTTGTAATCAGTTGACCCACCTCGTAGGGAAACAGTGATCAAAGAGTAAAGTCTCTTTGGCTTGGTTTTACAGTGGTGGGGAGGTTTGGGATTTGAATCACAGCTGAGTGTGATGAGTGTTTTTGTAATTTAGATATATTTAATCTATCGCTCTACCTTTCTAATATATACTAGATTAGTGTTGAAGAACGTGAATTGACAAAATTACAACACTAAAAGTATATATCTTTAAACAAAATCACAAGCTAGTGAGTGTTTTTAAATGTGTGCCTATAAGGTTAGTTAGCTACTTATGAATTTCAATAATAAATATTAGAATACATAAGTAGTGGACTAACATCAAGGCAACTGCTAACACAAACTAAAGTTGCTTTTCCTATATTTATCCAGCCAAATAAACACAAAGCTATGTTATAAGAATTTTAAAAAATTTTGCCTACATTATATTTGAATTAGTTCAAATTTGTAATAAATGTGATTCTGTAAATAACAGAAACAACATATAAGATTGTGATTTGTAAACGAAAATCATAAGCCTTTAAAAATTCTAAATTATTTTAACCAACTACCCTTCCCCTCAATAATAAAGGCGTATAAATTCAAACAAAACAAAATTTAGACCTTATAAAAATCAAAGAATATTAAGCCTACATAGTATGGATTTTAAAAAATCGCCCATTTTATTCTGAATATTCTTGTATTCAAGTATAGTCACATTTTTTTACTCACCTCAAAATTATTGACCTTTTTTTAAGCAGGGGTGTGCAAAGTCCACTTTATCACTTTGAAGTCGAATCAAATAATATGAGATGTTACCAAAGCTGAATTGAGGTTCGAATATTAAAAAAATTGTTTGAATGTTTGATAAAATTATTATATTATGCGTAACTATGTAAATTTAGGTATTATACATAATTTATAAAATACTATATTTAAAATATAATTAATATATTTTGTCTTAAATTATAAATTAAATTATGATCACAAAATGTAATTTAAAAAGTTTAGAATTTTTATGTGAACACTAATGTGTTATGAAAATAACAACAAAAAATGTGTTTTTTAGTTTAATTTTTTTGGCGAAGCTTAAGATTGTTGAGTCCAGAACTTTATTTTCTAATCGAAGTTGAAGCAAACAAATAGTCAAAGTTTTTAAAGCGTTGCACACCCCTATATATTTATCAAACTAACCCTAACTATTCTTTTTCTGTATCAACTTAAAATGATAAATATAATTTGTTTTATGGTTAGGTAGATACTCTATAAAACTATAAAAGTGAAACCCAAACTGTTAAAACCAATTAATTTATGTTGGAGGAGAAGAAAAATAAAATTAGGTGTTACCAATTTTACTGTGGCCTTGAAAATAGCCTTGATATAAATTGTCACACATAAGAACTTGAAATAAATGGAAACTAATTACTAGGCACCATTTGTGTGAAAACAACCAAAATAACTAAATGTAACTACCACTACTGAATGTGACAGGAAAGGGTTGTAATTTTTTATTCCACAACTAGAGAAGATGAAAATATTTAATAAAAATAAAAAATTAAATGGTTTATGTTGATTATTTTTGTTTACAACCTGAACTAACTATGCAAAGTAAAATTAACAAGAAGTAATTTATAACAAGAGCAGTGTTACAATCAGAATACCAAAAAATGTACAAACCGCAGGGTCGAAATCGTCAAGGGTTGTACCCCAATCACTGCCATATTCACCAGTGTTAGTCAGTACAAAGAAGTAAAGCCTAAATAAAGGAAAAACTTTACTTTGAATTCTTTTTGACACTCAAAAAAATTGAGGACTTTCTAAATCAAAATTGTTTGCTGTAATTTAAGTTCTAAAAAAGATGTCAAAAATTTGATTTGAGGAAAATCCTTATATTTTAACTTATTTAAGTTTGATGTTATAAAGTAGATTGCTATACCGTGTGTGAACAAAACTAGTACCAGCGAGAGAGAGAAGGTTCGGTCGTCAAGCCGGCGGCACGACGGTTGATGGGGCAGGCTCTTGCTCGCCACTTCTTGAAAGTGAATAGAGCCATGTGTTTAGTTAGTTGTCCTGTCCCTCAGCGCTAGTCAAAAAGTGACCAACCTTAAATTCAACCTTATTTTTACATTTAAATTAACCATTCTGTAAATACTTTGCTTTTTTTAATCATTACTTTATAAACAACAATAAATTAATCTTGAATCAAATTTTAATTTGAATTTTAATCGTTAAAAGAAAATTTATCAAGAAAAAAAATTGAGTGAATAATTATTTGGTATAAAATGAACTAAGTTAAATGAGCTTGTTTGCCACGAGTTCTTTAAAATGTGATCATGCATTTTTTTATTCAACTCATCAACAAAAATTTACACATCTAATTGTGGCTGATTATACTCATGAAATCATGAATGAATTCAATTAACTAGAAAACCTGTAGGGAAAAATAAAATTAGCCAACAAACATAGCAAAAACTCAGATATTATTCCTGTAAAAGATATAGTACATTAACAGGTTCTAAAGCAAAAGCCACAAATTAATAAATAAACAGAGTAAAACATCCAGAATATGTGATAATTATTTGGGCAAAAACATATCAACGACAAATTAAATATTTAGGTTTGATAACTACTATAATTTATATAGGGATGTGCAAAGTCCACTTTAATGGCATGAAATGGAGCCAAATCAAATTTTGAATATTATTTTTTGATTTATTTTGCAAAAAAATATTATAATGTGTAAGTTAATATAGTTTTAGACACTTTTATATAATTTACAAAATGTAATATTGCCAAAATGTTTAACATCAACCTTAGATCAAAAATAAAGTTATTATGGCAACATGAAATCCTACTAGAAATTTGTGTTAAGTGAATATTAATGTGTAATGTACTTAAAAGACAAAATTACAAAAGTTGAAAATAAAGATATATTTTAGCTAAACGTTTTTATTGGAGAAGATTGAAATTAATCAAAGCAGGATTTATTTTTAAAATCAAAGTTAAAGCTTATAAATATTCAAAACAAAGAGTCGATGTTTTCAAAGCTTTTAACAGCCCTAACGATGTGTAACAACAAAATTAATTTATAAATCAAATTAATTTGTGGCTTCCATCCTGAATATAAATTAGTGTGTATATTGTGAGTAAAAGTTAACTGATAAATTAAACAAACCATATTACAAGTCTGATCAGAAGGAAATAGGTCAATAGTCAACCTTTTGGTTAGAAAAAGTTTATGCTCATAAATTATTTTTTTAAATTGTATCAGCCCTGATGGAAAATGCAAAACTCAAACTATTTAACTGAATGCTTAACATAAAAACACATGTGTACTAAAGGTGTTCTAGGCTGTGTAGTCATGTTATTCAATAAATCGGCAGTGTCAGAAGGACACAGAACAAAGCCAGATTATTATTGGTTGTGTTGTTTATAACATTATTTAACATTAAGCTGGCCGCCTCGGTCAGCGAGAAAGTGTCGATCGCTGTAGGGTCAAATGGCTTAAAATACAATGGTCTGTGTTGTTTTCTGGAATTACTTCCCGATTTTGTTTAAGCTTATTCTCTCTTTTACCTTTCACCAATAACCCCCTTTGTCATGGCAATAAGAAAGATGGGAAAGAAAATTACGAAATATATGTCAAGATAGAAAGGAAAGCTCACAGTTCTCAAACATCTTAAAATTTTATGAGGGGCCTAACAAGAAATGATAATTTGTTAGAGGAATGCTAGACTCAAGAGCCCTTTTTCATCAAGCCTAATCTTGCACAAATATGTTTAAAAAGTTATTGAAAAATGAGCCAATGTCACATTATCACACATTTTTTTCTAATAATAAAACTCAAACTAGAGGATTGTTAAAGAAAAAGGACATTTTTTGGCTTTATTTTGGCATGAAACATTTTAAAATAACGCATCACAGAATTAAATATCGTATTAAAGCTGAACGTCTCTGCAGCAATTTCTTGCTTACTGAGGCAGCCCACTTAATAATAGACCAAGACTGCTATAAATGTATATTCGATATATTATGTAAATGTTAAATCAATGCATTTTGTAACCAAGAGTTATAATTTTTCTATTTTATTTAGTTTCTAATTGGCACTAAACATAATATGCAATAAAATAATTTTTATTTTAAATTGTGTCAATTATAAAATAAAAATATATTACAAAATTATGTGTCCTGTTTGTAATGTTGATAAGATTGATAAGCTAGACAGAATCCTTTACTTAATTACCTCATAGGACTACAAAGTTAAGGAGCATGCGCAAGTTTTCTTTAGATAATTGATTATAAATTAGTCAATCAGAAACCAGTTTAATTAAAACCATTCAAAACATTTTTAAAAAACTTGTTTTCTAACCATTCCTCACAAATTTGATGTACAATAGTGTACATTATGGGAGCTGAAGGAGGAGGCGAAGGACAGGGTGCAGGGGCGGTCTAAGTTCACTGACAACAGGAATGGACCTGTCGTAAGACAGAACACCTAGTAATAATAACATTGCATGAAGACAATAATATGTCTTTAATCAACCATCATTCCTCTCCTTATTTAACATTTAAAAGTCATTGGAATTTTGCTTAGCGATTGTGAAAATTAAATTTTGCTTTTCTCACAAAATATTGGTAAGTCTGTGTTTACTCACAGCGTATATGAGTATATAAAACAATGTATGTGATTAAATATGTCAAACTAATTTACACTCACGTTAAATTTAATGAATTACATCAAGGTTTCCAAGACTCATCATTAATACAATCATGAACCAAGGGTCAGTTATTTGATAAGTGTTAATAATGTATTAGATAAATGGCGGGCCTTAAGTGGGCTACCATTAAGTAGCTAAGGAAACTTCCAATATCATAAGTAAATGTTTTTTCAAAAATAAATTATAATGAAAGAGCAGTAGACATATTACTCAATAATATCTCATATTATATACATATCAAGCACAAATCATTCAAATGGAAATATTTCAACTAGGCACAAATGAGTAACATAGCTTTGAGATTAATTTATTCTTCATAATAAATTCATATTTAGTATAGATGATATGATATGATTTAAAATATGATTCCCCTGGTTATGGTTCAAGTACATAGAATAGAACAAGTGTCTTAACCAGAGAGACCTAAGCCCCAAAATAATTGAATCATGATGCAAGTTACCAACTGTGGACACAATAAACAAGGTTGTTCTAAGTGTTTCAATAAGTCAAGAAAATTATAGTGTCAAATACAATGTTGAGGAATTAAGTGGTTGAAAAAGTAAAATGAAAGAAAACTAGTGTTTTAATTTTGGCACAAAATAAAAATATAATAAATTAGAACTTAGACCACTGCTGTGATATTGGTGAGAATTTATATTTCTTATTGATGCAGTTGCTTAATGTAATAAAACTGACAAATACATTTAAATATTAATATGCTTTTATAAAGTTCTAAATTATCAAACATTAGCTTTCTATCACATCACTTTCATACCCAAACAAGTTTATATTTGATTAGAACACATTGTCAAAAGGGAAACCTAACTAGAAATGTAGAAAATTGATATTAAAAGAAATACATATTTACCTAGACTATCAAGTTTATTAAACTTTATATTAAAATAAAATTAAGGAAACAAATTGCATGTGTATGATAAATTAAAATTCTAAATTAATAATAAAGCTAGCAAACACAATTGTATGACTAACCAATATTGGTTACACATCAACAAAGAATTTCAATAGCAATGAATGAAAGATTTAATACTAGAAAGCAATGAGGAATGTTAAAGCTGGCCTAAATATGTTTACTTTTTACTAATACAAATTCTGATGGAAATATTTTAAAAACTGGAATAGTAATAATTATTAATTAATATTATTTAAATCACTTTTAAAATGATTTTACTATTTTTTTATATAGGTACTAATTGCTTTACTCTGCTGGTCGGTGTAGTAGTGCTCTGTACAGAAGAAAATAATGTTTTCTTTTGACCAAACAAAATTAAATCATAATATAAATAATGAAAAGCTTTGTTTTAAATGTTTATAAAGCCGCAAAATAATCAATTTTCTGTCAATATGTTCAAGTGAGCATATAAAACAAAACTAAATCTTACTCAATGAAGCAGTAAAAGCAATTTCCTTTAATTTGCAGCGATTGCTTATTTGCCCAATGACAGCAGTGTTAAAGTGTAAACTGTGTTTTTTTTTTATTTTTTATTTATTTAGCACCGCGTCTTACTACCCGTTCGGGTTATACGCTTAAGTACTAATTACACTAATTGATTAGGAATTGGGAAGGTTGAATTTAGAGGAAGTGAACCCGCATTTGCGTGGAGGGAGAGTGGAAAACCATTTAGGAAAAACCACCCCCAGTTCACCCGACCGAGATTCGAACCTCGATCTCCCCGTCCTCGGCGGTCTGGCTCAACACGACTGGCGCGTTAGCCAACTACGCCACCGAGGCGGGTGTGTAAACTGTGTTAATTTCCTAGAAGTGATCACATTGGGGGGTTGTGGGGTGAAGTCCACTTTTTCAATTCACTGTGAACCCAAATCAAAGTTCAAATATTTTTTTGTTAATTGTTTAGTTGTTTTATTCTGGAAGAAATATTATACTGTGCTAAATTAAAAAGCTTGATGCAAAGATTATTTTGAAAATGTTTTAATGCACAATTGTTTATTTTATTTCATTCTAAGCTGATAAATTAATTAAATTCAAATTTTTTTTCACATGCATATTAATTTATAATGTAATATAACAGCTTAGAATGGCAATAAGTGAAATGTAAGTAGTTCAGCTGTCAATATTTTTATTGGTGAAATTTAATAGTCATCAAAGCCAGAATTTTATTTTGAAGTTGATAAGGATCTTTATAAGTAAATTTTGTGAATATGTATAGAGCATAAACAGAAATGATAGAAAAATTGTTTCTGTTGTGTTCTACTTGTTTCTTGCTAGCATCCAAAATGTTATGCATTACATAAAATATCTTGAGCATAGTATGTCCTTAAAAATAAGCATGATATAATTATATAATTAAAACACTATATAAATAAAATAAAAACACATAAAAATCCTCCAGAGCGAGTAAATTTAAGAAAATGTGTTCCTGTATTTTGTTTGTACAACATGCAGTTATCAGCCAAATTCAGTAGGTACTTGATAAATAAAGCCACACAACAGTAGCTTCATATGTAAATAAGGAATTTTTCAAAGCAGATTGTGCTTTATGTAAACTCGAATAATAATTAGCAGAGGGTAATTTAATCAAAGCAATTGTAGTTGTTAACACAATAGTGGTATTTGAAAGATTTAATGTAATACACTTATTTTTTAAATTTATAAAAAAAAAAACACATTAGCTAGAGTCGAACGTTTTGTGGTCTGTTAACCAAACAAATAGGAATTATTTTCACAACAGAAAATGACTATGGTCACTTCCAACAGCAGAAATATTCTTACATTAGGAACCAAAGAATCAATCTCTCACTTCTTCACCATTAATAAAGACTATCTCAGAGATAACATCTGTGTAAAATAAATAAATAAGGATACCAATAGCAACATCCCTCTAGTCATCTGGTTTCTATCAAAAATGGACAGAACCAAAATTTTTGATCATTACATGAACAAAAGCCTAAAAGACACTTCCACAAATTAGGTTATATAGCGTATCCGATCCCAATCAAGTTAGAGAGGTTGTTATAGACAGTGTTTAGCTGTTGGTGGCGCTAGTGAAAATGCATGACATAACAATGTGGTAAAATATTGAAACTTCGAAGTGTTACAGCTGATAGTAATCATACACAAACATCCCATATCTAGACAGAATATAAATTAGATATGGTTTTCACAAAGTTAATCCTGGTTATGAGCTTCATTAATCATTTAAGGAGGATTAGGATTTACTCCAAGCAAATCATGCAACTGATTTGAAAGAAGTTTGAGATAGAAACTTAACTTGTATAACCTCCAAAATTTTGAGGCAGACATGTATAGCTTTAACATCTTATCATGTTAAAACTTGGCACATATTTGGTCATGATTTACATGAACTAGTCATTATTTAGTCAAACATACAAGGCTTCACGATGAAATGTCTAACGGTCATGGTGACCCTATATGTCCTGTAATGACTTCAAAGGTTAGTATGTATCAAATTTAGTTTAATCTAAGAATAAAATTGATATTTTTATCTGATTCGTTTGTTCACCCAGCTTTAATTAAGAGTCAGGATTCATGAAACTATAAGTAATAATAGATTTACTTAATTTTTTCTGTTGAATTCTTGAACTCACTTATTCCATGTTTCTTCCTCCCGTGCGCCCCCCACCACCTTCTATGAATGTTGTAAGTGTTATCAGTGTTTTACATCGATTTGTACATCTAAAATACAACAACTTGTATTTCCTACTCTGACACATTTTACTAGATTCAAAATTAATTTAATAAAACAAAGTCTAAATATGTGTGGAACATCAATAAACAAGTTTGTTTTGTGTTTTAGCAAAAGACTTCTCCTAGGTGTTGCAAGTTTCTACCGCATCCGGCAAGTAACAAAATGTACTTTAAAAAGTGAAAAGGTGTTTTCCTTTTAGAGCAATAAAAGAATTAGAGAGTTGTGCTGGTAAAAGTCTACAAAGAACACTATAGGCTTCCTATCAATGTTTGTTGGGCGCAAAGCCCAACAAACAGCCAATGAGCAGATTTTTTTTTGCTCAATCCTAGGATTGGACGTTTTAAAATGACGCAACGCCCCAATTTCTATTCAATTTCAGGCTTTGGCCATCTTCAAACTGCCAAACCTAGGATTGTGCCATTACTAAACGACCAAAGTTGAAAATAGTCAGACATTTTGTGAATAGGTAGAAATTCTCTAACAATGAAAAAAAAACTGCAAAGTAAGTTGGAACCGATTTGTATTTATATTTGTAGAAATGAAATCAACATATAAGACTATACAATATATAGGAGTAGGACATGTAATTCGTATTACATATTAGAAAATCAGACGAGCTGTAAAATAGAATAACAAACAAAATACTTGATGCATATTACTAATATAATAGGCAGGAAAAATAGGAAATAAACATAGATATAAAAGACCTTAGTACAATGCTGAAGATTAATGGCATTTCGAGTTACATTTTACCTCTTTTTTTTCAAACAATTGCAGCTTTTGTTTGAGCAGTTATTCCTACAGCTAAATCTAACAAAACCTTGCTTTGCATGAGTCTACAGCTGCAGTGGTTCTTAATGCCAGCTGTTTTTGTGACACATTCCTCATTTCCATGAACTGGTGGTCAGATAATTGGAATTTGCTTCTCGCAAACAATCTTTGAAGGACTACTTTTGTTTCTGATATCTATATAGACTTTGTGAATAATATCATACAACTTACCTATGTGGCAAAAATATTTTATTTCATCCTCCTTTGTGGATCGCTTTCTTATAAGTTTTTCTAGATCCCCAATGATTAGAATGTCATTCCTCTTTCTGCGCCGATAATCAAGTGATGTTAGCGGTTCTCCTAGTCTCTTTTTAAATAGCGAAGCTTTTATTTCGAATATTAATTCATTGTACTTATCAGGAGTAAGCAAGAGTGTACTATTCGATCCAACTTTCTGGATATGACTGTGTTCACTTACAACAGACATCGTTGAACAAGAGAATACAAGTACACACCTGACACATGGCTCGCTTAGACTAATAATATTGTAAGCGGTACACACGCATCACCTGCTCAGTTTGGTCGCAAAACAAACTGAAATGTTTTTTCAAGCTTTGGTCATTTAGTAACTGCGCAATCCTAGGTTTGGCTGTTTGGAGACGGCCAAAGTTCGAAGATAAGTATAACTTTGGGTTTTGGTCATTTTAAAATGTCCAAACCTAGGAATAGCAACAAAAAAAATCCGTCCATTGGCCGTTTTTGAGCTTTGAACCTAACATTTAAATAGTTCTAGTCACATGTGAGAAGCTTGAGGGAGTGTGTATACAGAAGTATAGATGGTTGCTTCAAATCCTTCAAATGTTGAGAAATCAAATTTCAAAACATGTCACGACTAGAAAATTACAAGGAAAAAAAATAGTAATATTGTAAGCTATTTTGACACTTGTCCAAGTGAAACTTTAAGACAAACTTACCCAGCCATTAAATTACCATCAGAATGACTCGCCTTAAACCCCCAATAGAATGAAGATCAATAATATAACCATTAAAGTTAATATTTAACTGATTTAAGTAATATTCTGGCAAAATAAGAATAATTCTATTGTAGCCATCTCTACACAGAAGCAATACTAAACCGAGCCAGCAGGTATGTCACCCGAGTGAGCGTGCTGTGGTGACAAGAGTCAAGTACCAGTACCTGAAGGACAAAGGAATGAATCAAAGCCCAAAGCAGCCTTACCTGTTCTCGACGCATCACCTTTTCCTCCTTTTCTCGTTTCCTCACTTCCAGAAGGAACTCATTGAACAAGCCTTCTCTTTCTCGCATCTTTTCAATGTTTTTAAATCTCTCATCTTTTCCATGCTTTTGAGCAAAGTCGCTAAATGAAGACCTGAAAGAGACAAAATAAATATAACAAGAGTATGAAACCTTTTGTTTTAAAGACTAATTTATGTTTAGGTGTAGTCTTGAGCTCAAATCTTATAGTTAAAATCATTTCTCAGAAAGCTCAAGTTATAATGAGCCTAAAAATACATAACTTTAAATTTCAAAATTTTAGGGGTGTGCGAAGTCCACTTTTTCAATTTGAAGCGAAGTCGAATAAATAATAGGAGATATTCCTGAATCTGAATCAGAGTTTGAATAGTTAAAAAAAATGTTCCATGTTGGATAAAAAAACATGTTCCTTGCGTTAACCATTTAGATTTAGGTGTTAAATATAATTTACAAAATGCTATATTACAAACAGTTTAGTATATTTAGTCTTAAAATGATAAATTAAGTTAATGCCCCAAAATGTAATGTAATTATTCAGATTTATTTTTTTTGCAAACATTTATTTATGAAGAAAATCAACACACGAAAAAAAGTGTGTTTTGACTTTAAATATTTATTTGGCAAAGCTTCATAAGTGTTGAATTGAAATGAACGAATATTCAAAAAGAAGTTGAATTTTTCTAAGCTTCATAAGCCTTAAGAACTTTGCTAAGTTTTCCTTCTTCAAATTATGTATATCATTGATGTGTCATTAAATAAACCAATAGAACTGTATAAATGAAGTTCAAATAAAAGTAGAAAGATATTTACAAACAATTTAGTAACTGTATGGCAGATGGCATCTTCCTCAGGACCATGTAAATAGGTGTGTTTAGCTTTGGCTTATCAATAACTTTAGCAGTAAGTGTTCAAATATATCCCCCCTCCCCCACCCAAACAAGCTTGCTACAGAGCTAAGGAGAATGTCTACAGAAGAGATTAACAGTGATGAGCAAACAGTACCTGCTGGACCAATTAGGGCCATTTATTTTCCCGCCAGAAACCTGACTTGACTAGAAATAACCAATTCCACCCCACCTCAACTTTCCAAAAGGATAAATTCCCAACTATTTCATCCACCCCTAGTGTTTTAATATAAGAGATAGGACATACTTTCCATGGAGGTTGGCCTCTTCCATCAGCCGACGGAAATCATCCTTCCGCTCTCTCATCTTATTCCTCTTCTCCCTGCGCTCCTCCTCAGCACGCTCCTTCACGTACTTCTCAAACACCTGCTTGCGCTCCTTGGACGTCAGTAGCAGGTAGCGTGGGTCAAACACAATCTTGTGGAGCTCCTTCTCCCAAGTGCTGAACGCTGAAACCTGCAGTTTCAGGAAAAGATGAAGTACACAGTATTTTTAGTCAAGTTTTAGTCCAATAATATATATGAAGTAATCTGTGTCATAAGATTACTAGTTATGATTTTGGAACATTTTCTTATAAATTGTAAAAAGAAAACTATTTTTAATCTTAAATGTAAGTGGGATATACATATATACACACACGCTGTCCTAAAATTATTTAGGGGCATACAATCAATTAGCAGCAGCATATTTCTTAGTTATTTTGAAGTTTAAAATTGAGATATGAATTTCTAAAATTATTTTCTTATATTTATTTTAACCTGTAACTTTATAATGAAAGAAGGATTTGAATGTTCCAAGTATTCATTTAAACTTCTTCAGAAAAAAGTTACAACAATTTTTGCAAAATGACCATATCAAAACTGTGTTTACCCCACATTCCTATATAATAATTTCTCTCTCTCTCTCTCTCTCTCTCACACACACACACACACACACATATATATATATATAATAATTCTCTCTCTCACACACACACACTCATATATATAATTTAACAAAAAAATGTTTACATTTGTTCAACTTTTATTTTCTATATCAGGTTAAGAAATAATTTTTACATAAATTAGATTTATCTAAAGGAAGATGGATTTTACCCCAGATATACATTATAAAAATAATAATAAAAAAACTGTTTAAGGTATGTGATCTAAAATTAAATATAAGCCCCGTATCATAATTCTATTTCACCTCCTTCTCAGCCAACATTTCCCGGAACGACTTGATGCGGATCTCCAGGGGCACAATTGCCCTCTCACGAGCTGCCCTCACTTCTGCCTCGATGGCAGCCTCCTTGCCGATGTCGATAGTCTTCTTGTCCGGCTTGGCCAGTTCCTTCACCTCTTCTGTTGGCCCGAGGATACACGTATAAATTCCTCAATAAGAAAAAGTCAACCTTTTCAATTGTAAGAAACATCTAAGTTTGAGTGTTTTTTGTTGTATCTTGGGGGAGAAAAGTTGGGTGCAAAGGAAATACGAATTGAATACATGAAATATTTTTGAAGCTAAACTTATGTCTAATTTTTTTTGTCAATTGTTTTATACTTGAAAATACATGAGTTTATTTTTGACAATACACTACATAATTGACTAAATGTTTGTAGCATTTTGTTTTGTTGAGATTACACAGATTATTGTGATAATTGAATTAATTACAAACTAAACTTATAATGTATCCAACACCATAGCTCAGTTGGTAGCGTGTCTGCCTACTGAGCAAAGGGTCCCAGGTTTGATTCCCGGCACGGCCAAAAAATGTATCATTGATGAAAATATGGGTTTACCCTTTCACATTGATAAATTAACGGCCAGGGACTGGATGTTGTGCCTGTCCGAGTCTTAAGATAGATATTAAGGCATTTGAAGCTATGAAAGGCCTAGCCAGCCGGTAGTGGAAAATATATGGCTTGAATAAAAAACTGACCCTGGCCATAGGCTGGAAACAGTAATGTAAGTAACTTATAATGTATGGAAAAAGTTACTTTATTTGTAATAGTCAATTGTTCTTGCCAACGCTGGACAACTCAACAGGCAAGTTGTAACAAAATAACAATGATATAGATGGCACCATAGTACATTTAGAATGAGGAAGATTTAATTTAGAGGTGTACCTGCATTTGCATGGATAGTGGAAAACCATTTAGGAAAAACCACCCTTAATACACCTGGCCAAATTCAAACAAAATATTTCCGTCATCGGTAGTCTAGTCTATTGTGATAGTGGTGCCTTAGACAATGCGGCCACCGATGCAAGTTTTAATAATTTTATAGTTTTAACAAGTTTTACCATATTAGTTTAGAAATCAATATATTCTAAATCTAAGATTATTCTAAAAGGTAATCTTAAAATTTTCCCGTTCCGAATCTAGATATTTTGACTAATTTCACCTCCTGTTCCCATCCCGAAATAATAAAGTAGTTCCCAACCATCCCTAAATATTTTGTTTACAATGGTGGAGGTGAATTTTGTGCAGGAGATAGTGTAGTGAGTGACTTGGCAGAAGCCCTGATGTGGTCCATGTCCTTGTTCTCTTGTAGCGTGTTGTCGTCGTGCTTCTGAGATATAGATTGATATCCTATGGATCACTGGAGTCTCGAGTGATAAGAGATGATGAGAGGATGAGAGGAAAGGATAGAGAAGGCAACACTAAGGTGGTACAGTCATGTGAGGAGAATAGAGGATAAGATACCAAAGATGTTGGATAATGAACAAGTGTGGAGGAAGAGAGAAGGTGGGGGAAAAGAATAAGTTGGAAGGTTTATGTTCCAAACAGACCCTGTCAGTGATTGGAAGCAGTTCGCGATGATGAACAATACCAAAATATACTCATTTTTACTTTGTAGCAGAAGACATTGTTATTAGCCTGTAATTACTGAATAAATAGTGCCAACTGCACTAATATAATTTTATTCTTAACAACCCTATTACAAATTAAAGTCCCCAGTCCATAAAAATAATTTCTCTACACCAAAGACCATCACTAAATAATAATAATAATAATAATAATAATAATAATAATAATAATAATAATATTAGCACCGCGTCTTACTACCCGTTCGGGTTATACGCTTAAGTACTAATTACTCTAATGGATTAGGAATTGGGAGGGTTGAATTTAAAGGAAGTGAACCCGCATTTGCGTGGAGGAAGAGTGGAAAACCATTTAGGAAAAACCACCCTCAGTTCACCCGACCGAGATTCGAACCTCGATCTCCCCGTCCTCGGCGGTCGAGCTCAACACGACTAGCGCGTTAGCCAACTACGCCACCGAGGCGGGTACCATCACTAAAGAAGAAGTAAAATGTGTGTTTGATCTGATTATTATGATAGCCATATTGTGACCAAAAGCAAATATTTAAAAGTTAAGAATTTTTCCACTTGTATGAGTAATTTTTTTTTTTATCATTATTGTCCAAAAATTTACTTATTTACTGACTTCTAACTATCAAAATCCAACTTTTTAGTAATAAAATAAAATCATTGTATTTACCAGAAATCAGGGTTTCTGGTAATACCCCATTGTGTCTTGTGAAATAGTAATCTAGTAGCAAATAAAAGTGAGCAGGGAGTGCTGTTTTGAGAATTCCCTTTCTTTTCCAAACCTTTCAAGGAAAGAAACAGGTTTGTGATCAAATTTGATACAAAACTGTACACACATCTCTCTATGAACACCCCAAAACTCACCCTTAATCAATAGATCTTCCTTTTTGACTTTCTTTGGAGATGGCTGATCTTCATCACTACTGTCATTCTCCCTCTTGACAGCCGCTACAGCAGATCCACCACCACTGTTGGCTGACTCGGCTGTACAACACAAGTTAAACACCTTCAAGTATCTCAACCCACAGTAAATATAATGGAAAGAATATAAATATCCTGTCCCTTCATTCGTGTATAATATTATGTATCTCAAACAACACAACAAGACAACTCACTGGGTTAGAGAGGGAGAGGTGGGGGTAGGAGAGTGTTTGGTGGGGGTAGGAGAGTGTTTGGTGGGGGGTAGGAGAGTGTTTGGTGGGAGAGAGAGGTGGGGGTAGGAGAGTGTTTGGTGGGAGAGAGAGGTGTGGGTAGGAGAGTGTTTGGGAGGGAATCAGGAGGGAAAGTGGTGGGTTGAGAAATATGGGATAGCAGGAGTAGTAGCGTGAAAGAGTTGGTTAAGGGAGAGTAGTGTAGTAAGAGATAGGAAGAGTCAACATGATAGAGACAGATACTACAGACAGAGAGATTTCAAAACTAATGTGAATATTGAAGGGATATCAAATTAAAACAAGCCTACTTCACTTTCTATTTTTTTTAGTGTCACACAGGTCTTACTAATCCTTTCGGATTATACACACACTTTTGTGCATATTACACTTATGAGTTAGGGATTATGAGGGTTGAATTTAGAGGAAGTGTACCCACATATGCGTGAAGAAGGGAGATTGGAAAAACATTTTTTTAAACAAGTATTTACAATTTTGGAGCTGAGATGATCTTTATTTCAGCAACAACCTGAGATTTTTTTAATAAGAACAGTTTGTAAGATACTCTCTGCATTTTGACCCCATCTACATTTTAAGTAAACCTTTCAAAACCAATTTACCTGTTCATTAAAAAAAACACTATTCAAATCCCTCGATTCCTTAAGAATATTTAAGATTCAAAAAAAATTTCAGATTCAAGAATCAAATCCTTAAAAAAAATATTTTTTTCAATTTTTCAAGTGAAATTAGTTTTAGGACTGTAATACTGCTAATTTGTGGTTCAGAACCAATTATAATTATTAGATGAACCCAACAACCAGGCCCCAGACCAGTAATTCAAAAATTAACTGAATGTAAGAATGTTATAATGAATGCATTATAAGAGTATTTATATTTTCAACAATATGTTGAACAGAGTGTACACTCAAAATTAAGAATGTGCAGCTACAGAATCACAGTTGAAAATAAATGTCTATAAGGAAAACCTATGTTTGCCACGTCCGCCTAGCTTACGATTATATTCCTAGTCTTGAGACAATGGCTTCTGTACTGACCATGTAACTTCTAGTTAGGGATGAACAGCCGTTCATGACCCGGAGTTCATGCAGGGACAAATTGACTGACTAGCAGGACAGTTGTGTCTGGTACTTCAACAGAGGATGTAGTCAAACTTAAGACCTCCGCATGGTTTAAGAATATATTAGAGTTAGAGTAGTTTACCCAGGGATAGATACCACGTATCAAGCATCTTTTGTAAATAATTGTATATTTTATATTTCATGTCATTAAACTAGATAGTTATATTATTAGCACCGCGTCTTACTACCCGTTCGGGTTATACGCACTTACGCTAAAGTGTAATGGCATTCCTCACATTCACAAGTTGTGATTAATACACGTCTTGTCAGAGGTGAAGGAAGGGTTTGGCAATCAGATAAATCTGTGCCGGGACCGAGGATTGAACCCTGCACCCCCAACACAGAAGTCTGACACCTTACCTCTAGACCATCAGGTCACCTTAGATAGTTATAGAATAGTAAATATCTCTATTATTTAAATGTGTGTGTGAGCTCCCATCCTCTATGAATCTGTTACCATAACAATATTTATATTTCCTCTTGTAGTCATAATTTTTTCCCAAGATTCGAATTCAGATTCGATATTTGGGATTCAAAGGTAAATTGGAGATTCGGATTTGTAATAGTGGATTCGACAGAATTCAATTTGTACACCTTAAAAACACTAAACAGTTTCAACATCTTTCTATAGTTAGTTAGGTCAAATCCACTATAATTCGAATCTAGAATCTGAATTTCCAATTTTCTTTCGAATTTTGAAAAAATGTATGATATAAGAAGAATATAAATATAATAGAATAATAGCAATATGTCAGCATTCTTTCTTGTAAGCCATTCATTATAACATTTATTTATATAAGCCATATTGTGTTCATCCCTTTTTATATGTTTCTATCCACCTTTCCTGTACCTTCTTCCAAATATAATGCAATTTATTCATTCAGTTAAGTGTTAAATTATTGGTCTGGGCCCTGGTTGTTAAAGTGATCCTATAATTGGTTCTGAACTACCAATAGGCAGTATTGAAGCTTTAAAGCAAATTTAACCTGAAAACTTGAACGAAAAAAAAAAAAAGTTTAAAGAATTAGTTTTGAATTCAAAATGTTCTTGAATCTCAAATATCCTTAAGGATTCGAAGGATTTAAGGGACTTATTGCTACATCTTTCTTTGAAAGTTGTTGAGAGCGTATACGAGAGTGGCCAGGTTTACCTGCAGCAGCTGCCGCAGCAACCTGACTGGTGACAGATTCAGGGGGATTGCCCACCATCTTGTCTACATCCGCCCGGCCAATCAGCTCCTCTGGCCTCTCCCATACAGAGGTCCGCGACGACGGATTGTAGAAGAAAACGCGGCCGTCACCTGTCCACACAACGCACCTAAATACAAACAAAAGTTACGTTATTAGTTATCAGTAGTCCTGTTGATATTTAAAAAAAAAAATTTCTCAAATAAAAAGTATTACTTAAATTTATAACACCATGAAATATATTACTATAATATAGGTGGGAGTGAAGTCTAATTTTTCAATTTGAAACAAAGTAGAAACGAATAATAAATATTCACAAAGCCAGATCGTTTCCATATTATAGTCCAGTTGGTGTTTTATTATCTTCTGCTGAAGAAGGTGATTGATGTGCCTAAAAAATTTCATAATTATGGTTTTTGTGTGTTTTTAACAGTGAACTTTGAGGCCTACAGTTTTCTAGTATGTGTGTAGTCCTTTTCCTTCTTTCAATGATTAATTTAAAGGGTCGACCAGGAAACCTACCCTCTAGCGATATCTTTCTCTCACTCTGTCTCACGTGCGAGCCACCAGAGAGTGTCCTTTAAAACATTTGTTTTATCCTAATCAGAAAACAGCCCCCATCAACCACTTCTTCATTCAACCCTACAAGACATTCCATTCCTTGCAGCCAAGCAATAATACTAAGGACCATGTTATCTGCAACCCAACTAAAAACTGATTAGTTATGACTACCTGACTTCTAGCCAACACAGTTCAAACATCAGTGTAAATAATCAGGATCAAAATGCCGTATATCAGCAGCTTGATTGTGCCATAAGCTGCAGATGATTGGATTAATAATCGGCATTTGCCCAGCTTTAACTTTACTATACACTGAATTCCCATTCTGTTCTGTAAGAGAGAGTTACTGAGAAGCTTCATTAGCGTAAAGTTTGTGCCAAAGATGTTGACAGACATTCACCAGAAGGAACAAATTGCATCAGCCTTGATATTCCTTGATTGATGGTGACAAGATCCTAAGTTTTAACTTCCCTTGAATCTTGCTCTCAGTGTTCAAACATGTTTGCTGGTTGATCTTGAAAGAACACTTCAAATACCCTTGTTAATAATAGAAATAAGTGTTTGCTTATTGAACACCAGCAGCCACCCCTCAAACCCCCTCCTAGCAACAGAACAAAAGACAGGAACAGGAACCTAACAATGATGAGTCACCAGTACCTGCTGTGTGGTGGCAGTCAACCAAAGAGTGAACCAAATGCTGATCAGGGGATCAGAAACTGCTCTGCCCCTAAAAATGGCCATAAGTAAATATGTTATATTGAAGTGATGTTGAAGCTTGATATTTCTTTCAGAGCTAAGTTGAAATTTCGTGGCTTTATACACCCTTATTTAAAAACTAAGAAACCAACTCAAGAAAATTTGAAATCTTGAGATCCCTAGATTTATTCTTATTTAATATACATGCATTCGAATACTACAGATTTTTTCCATATGAATATTAATTTTTAACGTACAGAATGGCTATAATTGAGCATAGATTGAGTATTTTAACTGTCAATAATCAATATTATTCGTAATATTGTCAAAGCTGATTTTTTTTAACTGTGCACAGCTCTACTGACAAAATATTTGAAGCAAGGTAAGTTTTAAAGCGTTGTAATCAGAAAAGCGCAAAAAGGTGAGATTCTTTTTAGGGGAAAAGTGGTGTTATTTTTCTCAAAAAGCAATGATATATGCTTAAACCTGAAAGCAATGTTATTATTTACATAAATACGAGTCAAATTAGTATTCATTAAAAAAAACTAGGTTACATTTTTCGTTCATATTATTATTATTAGCACCGCGTCTTACTACCCGTTCGGGTTATACGCACTTACGCTAATGTGTAATGGTATGGTGATTGTGAGATGAAATGGAGGACCTACAGTTTAACGTGGAATCCGAACCACGGTGGAGGCCTGGCATTCCTCACATTCACAAGTTGTGATTAATACACGTCTTGTCAGAGGTGAAGGAAGGGTTTGGCATTCAGATAAATCTGTGCCGGGACCGGGGATTGAACCCCAGACCTCCAGCACAGAAGTCTGACACCTTACCCCTAGACCACCAGGTCACCTTCGTTCATATTGTGTGTTCAACATTTATTAACATATTCGGAGAAAAATCAAATATAAATATGTACAAAAGATTTCAGCTTAGTAATGTCAAACTTGATATCTCATTATCATTACTTTCGAGATTTACAAATAGCATTAACAAATTAATCGACTATCAATTGATGTTTCGACTAAACAATAACACTAAAATGTGTCATCATAGAAGACTAAACTACTATCAAATAGGTAGGAGGGAATAAAAACTAAGAAGATATGATTTTGCCAAACATGACCGCCTGTAGCAGGGTCTATAATATATATTAATGTCCTTGCTTGGACCAAGCGTGAGATCTTTTAAAGGTTGAAAACAAAGGATCAATTTATTGAAATCAATATTTAAGTATTGTAATGTGTAAAAGTATAAATCATTATTTTTAATGTTAACCTCAGAAAAAAACTACATCCATGAAGGTATTCCCATTTTGATCCGTTTTATACTTTTAAAATCACCAAAAACTGATACTATTTGCTTAAACAGCAGCCCTGGCATAGCACTATCACCAGTGTTACCACATTGAAAATACCGTATTGGCCCGAATATAAGATGATAGTTTTTATTAAAAATCGAAAGCAAAAAATAGGGGGTCGTCTTATATTTGCAGGCTAGCATCTTATCATATTAATTTCAACTTACTTTTTGTGTAAAGCCATTTGTATTGCAAATTTCTAACTAAAGCTAATAAATCTAGCACAAAACATGTTTTTACACACGTAAGAAACTATAAAAATCTATTTTATTAAGTTATTTCACATGTAAATTATCGTCATGGCATAGTTTCTTGTGTTATTAATTTCAAATTTAATTTTTGTGAAAATCTGCATAATCATTTATTAAAGTTAGTAAATCATACATGATAACATGTTTCCACACGAATACTATACTAACTCGAAAACTTTATTTTATTGTGGTATTTCACGCATAAAAATGTAAACATAAACATTACAGCAAAGTTGTTTTTCATTTTTGTCATAGAAGTACAGCAGCGGTGTGGTATTCTGACATTACGTTTGAACGTGCTCTAAGAACTGATCTTGGTGAGCGCTTAGTAAGTGCTCAGTAACATAATGGTGCTGCTGTGTAGCGACTAGTTGCACGAATCAGTATTTAGTAATAGTGTTTCTTTTCTCCATGGTGCGTGACGTCAGCTGCCTGCTGATTATCTTGATGTATTCGTTTGTTTTTTGTGGGAATTAGTTACAGCAATATAATATAATAGAGTTTAGTGCGGTTTTAATTACAGTATATTTGTATCATTTCCAATGGCGCCTGATAGCGTAGAAAAAACGGCACATCGTCAAAACAGATAAACAAATGTGAAAATGAAGAAAATAGGTTAAAGGTCGTCTTACATTTGAGGCCTTTTTTTTTACTCGGCCAAGGGAAAAATAGGGGGGGGGTCGTCTTATATTTGAGGCCGTCATATACTCGGGCCAATACGGTAATATTGCATGATGTGGTATTTGCGAAATTACAAAGAAATTGTGTTTATTTAGGAAAAAACTTCAATTTTATTCATGTGAAAACAGAATTCGCGTTATGGCAAATGTGAATTTTGAAATGTCCCTAATTATAGTATATTAAGTATGTATATAATGTCATGTTCCCCATTAATTATGTAAATGTATTTTGAATAGCGCATTAAGCTAAATCATGGTTTCTACTTTACCATCACTAAGGTAAAGTCTGTTCAAGATAGGTTTTTACCTGGATGACAGTTCAAAAATCATATGTTTAGATTTTGGGTTACCAACACTTTTAAAAGATCAATGTTTTGTCATAAATATTAAGTTTTTTAATTACCTGTTATATTTTACATTTAAAATAAAGTAAACTTAAGTTTTCTCATATTATTTCATTACTTTGAATAATTTATTTTTATCCAACTCGAAACAATATTTTTAACATAATTAAAAGTGCTTATTCTTTGTTTTGGAACGTTAATGATTGTGGTGTAATATAGTGCATATATCAATACCTTTTAATAGGGCCATCGTATTTAGTTAGAAAAGAGAAAATACTTGTCTTTTTTTTTATCTTTGATAAATTATTTTATGATTATTTTATCGTATTTCAAAATATTTGTAGCCTCTGCGTGGCTATTCATCAGTCACCATCTTAAAGTTATTTTCGTTAGACCTTTAGATGAAGTGCTGTGAATATTTATTTTTTTAAGTGGAATAAAACAATAAATAAGCTTTGTATCCGACATCAAATAAATATATAAATAATATTGTTCAAAATTAACTGTGGTTAACTATCACATTCATACATTACCATTATACAAAGTGATAGATGTCAGCTGTTGATGTAGGGATATATTAGAGACTATTTCTAGTAACTTTTTGAGCTGTCATCCAAGTAAACTAAAGTCGTGAATGAATTATAAGTGTGCTACCCATCCCTCCTAACCATTATGTAGGTTTTCAAGAAAGGAGACAGTAAGAGTTGGTACAATGGCCAATGACTGGAAACAGTTGATGATGATGATGTAAGCTTTTGTAATAATGTAAAAACATTCTAATTTTCTTATTTAAATGTTGTTATAGAAACAGAGAAATTGATTTTTTTTTTAATTAGAAGAAATATATTTCAACCATTATTGCTTGTGTTCACATACCCAATTTCCCCGAATTAGTTTAATTCATTTCCACATATTATAACATTATTTAGCCCCAACATTAAGCCCCCTCAATGTAATTAATGCAAGCCGAGCAATCACCAGGGAGTTCCAGGCACTGGGGTGCTTGACACAGGCCTCGACTTGTCCTGAACTTTCTGGGCCTCCTTTGCCTTGTCCTCCTCCTCCTTCTTCTTGCGCGCAGCCTCCGCAGCGGCTTCTTCTGCTTCCTCCTCCGCCAGCCTCCTCTTTCGTCGTTCCTCCTCCTCAAGTTCCCTTTCCATCTGATCTGCCTGTGCCGAGGGTGTCTCTCTGCCATTTACTAGCGGGGCGGGCTCTTGAGAGCCAGGTACCTCTGTTTCTCCATCAGAGGAGTCTGCCAAACTACTTGGGGTTCCTCCTCCTCCTCCTCCAGACACTCCTCCCACAATGCTACTGCCGCTACCAACAGCACTGCCACTACCACCTGCCCCACCCCCACCTCCAGACGGGGGCAGTGTGGATACACCCTGGGCTGCTGCCAGCTTTGCAGCTGAAAAATAAGACAACATTTGTCAAGATAAATAGAAAAAATCATAAATTAAGAATCCTCACCCCAAAAGACGAGTACTTTTTGTGTTCTTTTGTTTTACTACCTGACTGGGTTATTCGCAAATTTATACTAAAAGGGTGGAATTTTAGATGAAAAATACTTCAATCTGTGAAGAGGGGGAGTGAAAAACCATTTAGGGGCGAACTAGACATGACTAAATATCACACATTGGCAAATCTTACTTTCCAGGTCCTTCATAGCCTGAGGTTTCTCCCATACAGACTCCCCTGCCTTGGCATTGTAGAAGTACGAGCGGCCATCTGGAGCTTTGTGTTCCGTCCATTCAGCCGCTTTAGCCACAATTTCTGGGTCAATCTGAACAAAAACAACAACTTATAAAGTGTGTGTTTCAATGTAAGTGTGAAACTTTTTTTTATTACGATAGAGGCCAGAAGAAGAGGGATTATGACAAATGGATGTATTCCCTAAGTGGGCTTTCTTAACTTGATTTTCACTTTATTAGTTTATCTTTAATTACTTTTAAAAAGGAAAAGTGGCGCCAAACGGCTCTGTTAAGCCAAACATTGAAAATAGGATATTGTGGGCCATGACCTTCTATCCTCTTTTCAATGTTTGATTTCCATATTGTATGGATGTCTGAGAAACATTTTTTCAATTCGAGAAGAACATATAAAAAAATATTGAGACATGAGAACGAGACGAGAAAACGTCCTTTGAAAGTAAAAAGAATTAGATTATGTCTATTAAAGTAAATATATAGTTTATAGAGTTTCTTTTTGACATTTGAGCTGGTGCTTGCTTTAGATTGTCTTATAGTTCATTCAAACACTTGAGATATAACTAATACACATTTTAAATGCAATTAATAAAATAAAATTAGGTAATTACAATGAACAACATTTATAATTTAATTTTATAGTGTAACAGCTTATATTGTCAAAGGATGATATTTAAAATTAATATTTATAGCCAAATATCTCTCTATAGGGAAAACCTCTTTTCGCTTTATGAGGTAATTGTATTATATTTAGAAGAAGGTATAGGAAAGGTGGATAGAAACATATAAAAGGAACAAACACAATATGGCTTTTACAATGAGAGAAGAAGAACACAGTTCACACTTTACATTGCTGCCATTGGACAAAGAGGTAATGGCTACCTCTTAAAGAAAATCGATCGTCACCGCCCAATCCCCCAACCTAGGTTTCATTCTATCGGAACTCATCAGGGAGGAGTGGATTTTATTTAAGAGGCAACTATTACCTCTTTGTCCAATGGCAGCAGTGTAAAGTGTGAACTGTCTTCTTTTCATTGTAAAAGCCATATTGTGTTCATTCCTTTCCTATACCTTCTTCCAAATATAATACAATTACCTCATAAACTGAAAAGAGGTTTTCCTTATAGAGATATATTATATTAATTATGTAATTTTTGAGGTACATCAGTTCCTCAACCGGTAGCCATGATGCCTTAGTCCCGTCTATTGTTTTACTCTCTTCTGCTGAAGAAAAGGACTGATGTACCCCGAAAATTACATGATTATGTGTTTTGTTGTGTTTTGATTGTGAACTTTGAGGGCTACAGTTTTCTGGTATGTAGGCGTTGCCTTTCTATCCTCCTTCCAATGTTTGATTTAAAGAACTGAAGAAATAACTCATAAACATTTTATATGTATTTATTAAAATGTTTATAATGATATATGTTTTTATAAAATTTTGTAGTATAAAGGTTTAAAATATTAAAACGTATAGGTCTTTCTTTTTTGTAAATTTTAGGAAGGAGATAGAGAGAATGGGTGTGAAGTGCTCCAATTATTTGGCAGAGGAGCCCTGATGTGGTCCATGTAGGTCTACTTGTAAAAAATTCTTGGTGAGACTATTGTGTTTTCTTTTAAGTATTTTCATCTGCAAGTTGTGATTGTGCTTCTGTGATTTAGGAGGATTGGTTAAGGATCGCCATGGTGAAGGATTATATGTTCTCAGTTGATGTTAAGCCTTGAGAGGTCTCTCTTCTGTATTGGGGTTATGGTATGTGTGTAAGGAAATTATGGCTCCATCACATTGGCCAACACATTTAAGCAATGTATTGTTCAAGTGGGTGGTTTGAGGGTAATGGAGGGAGGTCCCAGTTGGAGGGTGGAGTAACTTTTTCAATGCTGGATCTGCCATCTTGTCTTCTTTAACATAACCAGGTCAACCAAGGTTAGGACCGGATGGCAGATCCAGCGTTATAAAATATAAAATATTATTACTAAACAGTCAACCCAAACCAAGCTCACTTGTGAAGTGTCCTCAGCCTGAGGAGGTCCTTGGCCCTGAACAGAGTTGGCCATCGAAGGTCCAGAGATACCCGAGAGTGCTGAGGGGGAGGACCCATTCCTCCCATACCTTGTGGTGGCATGCCCCAAGGTCCCCCCTGGCCTGGGGGTGGCATCCCACCAAAACCAGGCCCAAAGTTTCCAGGTCCCTGAAAGCCTGGAGGTGGCATGCCAAAGGGAGGGGGTCCCCCAAAGTGTGACGGCGGAGGTCCACCGAATGGGGGTGGCATGCCCGGTGGGGGACCTTGCATCATGCCTGGAGGTGGCTGCATGGTGTTGGGCATTCCAGGACCCCCTGGGGAACAAGATGTAACAAATAATAATGTAATATATAAGTAATAATTGGAGATGGGACAATACTAGTTTTTTGATTTTGATTCTTAAATTTTTACCTTGATTTTTCGATGCTTGATTCTTACTGGAATAGGCCTGAAATGAAGTGGGAACGGCCATATTGGTTCATGTTAATAGAAACCAATATTGCTGCCGTGATAGGTAAACCTTTTTTACAAATTTTATTCTGGAAATTTCAGTAAACGTATATTAAATATTAATTAGACTTTTAAAACATTTGTGCATTTACAAATTACAATCATGATTTTAATTTTGGCTTTAAAATTTTGAAATAAACTTTACCTATATTATTATTATTTAATTTGTGACAGTAAATTTGCAAAGCAATCGTAATATATGCTACCACGGTAAATATGTCGACATATTGAAACAAAAACATCAATTTTTAGGTTTTCAAATCCAATCAGTGGTTTTTTAAGTTTTATTATACAAATATATGAAATAGTTAACAAAAATATGCGTTACAAACGGCCTTTAATATCTGTTATTCATTCATCTCTTAATAAAGCATTCACGATCATTTGCACGTATCTTTGGGAACCGAAGCATCAAGAATCGAGGTATTTTCTCGATTCTCAATCCTCTTGATACCCTTAAGAATCTATAGGTATCGAGGAATCAAATTTCCCATCCCTAGTAATAATAAAATTAATATCATTAGACTTTAGAGTAGATTTATTGAATTTTTAGAGGGGTTAAATCCACTTTTTCTCAAATCAGTATTTTAGAAATCATGGGCATAAGAAGTTCATTTTATCACGTTGGTATGATTTTTTTTTCAATTATGATTTTGTTCACAATAAGAAGTTTTTTAATGGTATGGGGTCTTGTCGATAGATTTGACCAAAAATAATTTGGGTTAAGCCACTAGTAAGCATCGTAATTCCACTCTCTAAGAACCAATTCAAATTCAAAATTTGGAAAAAACAAAATTTTATCTTAAATCCAAGACTTTTTAGAATCCTCAAACTTTCAAATATCCTCATGAATTTGAAAACATATTCCTTTAAATTATTATTACTATTGTTTTATTAGTATTGTAATGACAAAAAATTAGAGATAGGTGTAATTCACTCTTTTTTTAAATCTGACTCTTCAATCAACATATATATCATAATTTGTTTTGTTGTGAAGGGGTGTGCAAATAGGCATTTTTCACTTTGAGTCGAGTTTGATTCGAGTCTGAATGAAATGGAGTTTTTTCAAGTTCAGTAGTATTGAGCAAGAAATATTTCAAGTTGAATTTCTATAATAGATCCATGCATAAACCATATTTAAGTACAAACATAATTTTGTTGGAGCTAGATTTTTTGGTGAAAAAAGGTATAATCACACCAATATGAATTTTTAAATAAATTTAATATAATAATTGTACAATTTTTTTAATAGTATCAAAAGGAAATATTGAATGACTATTTTTGATTTGGAATTATATCTTAAAATAGAATG
Organism: Timema podura; assembly: GCA_033556935.1. Lineage (NCBI taxonomy): Eukaryota > Metazoa > Arthropoda > Insecta > Phasmatodea > Timematidae > Timema > Timema podura. Next base: position 113,868,354 of record JAVRXN010000009.1, read on the forward strand.
AAATTTATTGAAAACTAAACTATGAATTTTTGAGAAAAATTTCAAAAATTCAACTTAGATAAAAAAAAATTAAGTTTTGTAAAAATCTTTACTCTTAACTTGAATTTTTGAGTACTCACACCTCTAATTTTGTGAATCCATATTTATTTTAGTAATAAAAAAATGGGCTTGGGGTCTAGTTGATAGGTTTATTTTATAAAATTATCTTAGAATAATCCAATAATAAACAGCAATGTAAAGCTAAAAAAAAAATTCTGATTATAAATAATTTGAATTTTTTTTTTCATATTGTATAATTTTGACTTTAAAAAATTCTTCAAGACTCATAGGGATCACCCTTTCTAAGACTAACGTTTTACTTTATATTTTTATAATAAAGGAAATTATAAAACTAAAGAAAAGGGGAAAATAAACAGCTAAGAGTAGATTTGCACCTAGGGAAAGAGTAAAATGTTGAAGAATGCAATGCACAAAGGTGACATCTTCCTTTCTTCTGTCTTCTACGGTAGAAGTAGCCCACACACATTTTAACACAAATAGAATTATAGTTGGCACTTGTTGCCTTTATCAAACACAAAGAAGAGAGTATAAATAACACAAACACTGTATTACTCCATTTTGAATTTAAAGAAAAACTGTTAGAAACACATTGTGCCAACTGTTTTTGGGAGTAAAGATAAATTTCTTGGCTATGGTTAGTCTTTATATAGATCAATTTAAATAATAATAATAATAATAATAATAATAATAAATTGAAACAGTTGATCTTATATAAAGTAAGAAACTATCTTCTGTTGAGGCCTGGTGGTAATCTTGATTTGGTAATCCATTGGTGGGCCAGTTCCTACTGTCTAAGTTGAGAACTGTTGCACTGTTTGGGAAATGCTCTTAATATTTTGGTGGTGTAGCAGGTTTGAAAGTCCTGGTTGTGGGTACCAAGATGAATGGGTACAGGCTTGTTCGGATTGTTGTGTATTGTGTCAAAACATGATTGTTCATTTGCTGTTTGAGAGAACTTGTAGTAAGGCCTATATACTCTGCATGGCATGATTTGCACTGTAGTTGATATATCAAGTTATTTGTTTTGCAATTGTAATGACCAGGGATTTTGTATTCCAATTTAAGTAAGTTTGTTGTTGAAGGATGTAGCTGGTAGGTGGATTCCACATGTGCTGCAACGGTGTTATCCCACAGGGGTATGAACCTTTGGTAGTCGGTTTTCTTCTTGGATTCTCTTGGGGTCAGGAAGTTTCGGATGGACTAGAATATTGTGGAGATTGGGTGGCCATTTGAAAGTGACTCTTGAGGGTGAACTAAGAAGGTTTTGGGTCTGGGTAAAACTGGTTAGGAATTTGTAACCACTTTTAAGAATGGTGTTGATAAGTTGTAAACCAGAATGGTATTGTGTTGTGAGAGGGATGTCCTCAGCTTTTTTGGAGGGTCATAGTTGTCCCTGGAGAGTGCTCTGGAGATTTTGTTGTCTATTAAAGGCTTGAGGTAACCTCTGCTTTGGAAAGCTGTGGAGAGTTGTTTACAATATTCAGTTAAATCATCGGGTTCTGAACATATTCGTTTGGCTCGGGTGGCAAGACTGAATGGTAGGGACCTTTTTGTGTATGAAGGATGGCTGCTATGGTAGTGGAGATATTGTTGGTGATTGGTGGGTTTTATATGTACAGTGGTGCGAATTGTTTGTTTTCAGTAACAGATTCACAGCAAGGAAGCTAATACTATGCTGTGTTTATTGTGGGTGAAGTTTAAGGGGCTGCAATTGTTGAGATTATCTAGAAAGATGTCCAAGGATTCTTTGAAGTGCCACAAGATCATGAAAATGTCGTTGATGTAGCAAATCCATAGATAGGATTTGATGGGTTGAGATTGTAGAAAACGTTCTTCTAGTGGTCCCGTGTAAAGAGTTGCATATGAAGGAGCCATGGTGTGCCCATAGCTGTGCCCTTTATCTGTAGGTAGTGGTTGTCTAGAAACGAGAGTTGTTAAGTTGAAGAATCATCCTAGCCAGCTCCACCAGGAAAGAAGTGGTAGGTTTGGACCCAGGTCTGTGCTCTAAGAAATGCTCCATTGCTGACATTCCATGCACATGAGGGATGTTAGTGTAGTGCTGCGACATCAATAGTGACCAGAAAACAATTCGGTGGAAGGTTTTTAATTTATATTAACTTATTTATTTATATTTATTTATAGTTATATCCTTAAATAATAGTAAAGTATGGTGGGCATCTTCCACAGGGCTGGCACGGGTGAAGCCCAGAAGCGAGGGAGTTGAACTCAACCAAGTGAATCTACACAATGACATTGCAACCTTCCTTCAAGAAAATGTGCAAGAAGATTATATTAAGAAGGACCTTTTTAAAAAAATTGTGGTTAGAATTTATAACATAATACTATTTTATTAGTTCAGCTAATATTATAAAAAGGTGACAGTTTCAGAGAGCATGACCTGACATATAAATTAGTGAAAGTAGATCTAGTAAACTTTTTAGCTTAAGATAAGGTTCTTACCAAGGATGGGCCCTTGAATCGCTCAAATCCTTAAGGAGATTCAAAAAACTTTGGATTTTAATTCAAATCCTTAAACTTTGTTTGAGAGTCCAAATACTACTTATTGGTGGTTCATAACCAATTACAATTATATGATGAACTTAACAACCAGGCCCCAGACCGGGTAATTAACGCTTAACTGAATGTATCAATATTATAATGAATGCAGGCAGTATAAGAATGAATGTTAACATTTAGTTACTATTTGTATTTTCTACTATACTAGTATATTTATAGTTCCTCTTATGTTCATAATTTTTTCCAAGATTCAGATTCGAATTCGAGAATCAAAGGTAAATTGGAGATAAGGATTAGAGATTCAGATTTGTAAAGTAGTAGAGTAGACCCAAACTCTAATTCTTAATATGAAAATTAGACTTTAGACACAGTTTCGCTTTTTTATCTTTATGCCTCGCCACATATTTTGAATAGTTTATGAACTATGGCAAAAAATGATCAGTTAAATAAATAAAAATTTTGCTCGAGGTATACTCGGGGTCCTCAGAAGAGTCACTGCCGCATATCTTACCTTCAGGATGCCACCTACCTGGTGGCTGGCCATGATGAGGCTGACCACCAGGCCCATCGCCATCAGGCTTGTGGCCCTGTGGGCCCTGTCCGTGGGGCGAGGGTCCCCCCTGCATAGGTCCCTGACCCCCAGGGCCTCCTGGTCCCCCGGGACCAGGCCCGGCTGCCTGAGCATAACCTCCACTGTGTCAAAACAACAAACATCAGCCTGTAAGCATTTCTTTCTTTAAGTGAGACACTAGTAACGTCTATTATGTAACTATAACCTTAAAAGGCAAGATACAATAATACAAAGGGAGGCAAATCATGAAATTTAAATATAAGCAGGAATATATATACTTTACTCAGCAAAAAGAAATAAAATAATTTTAATTGAAATACAGAAGTGCGTTCAAGATGAATGCTATTGATAATCAATGAGTTGCCTAGTAACACTATCAGAGATATGATTAATAATTCAAGAGACACTCTTATGCTTATCACTGACAACATATTTAGATGGAAAATCCAAAAACAATAATACTCAAAGGTGGATCAATGAAGAGTAATTTATAAGTTTTAAAAGATTAAGCCAAAAAGTAATATATTATGAGTGAAGCTCGAAATATTAATAACAACTAGCAAAAATTTTAAATGGAAAAGCCAAAGTTTAATATATTATGAGTTAAGCTCCAAACATTAATAACTAGCAAAACATTTAAAGGGAGAAGCCCAAAGCAAATATTATTCTTTAAATTAATTTGCATGTTCAAAATGTTAAATGGAAAGATTCTGGCATAAAAATAAATATGGCTGAAACAAAGGTCTTGACATTATGTTCAAAATAATGGCCAAAGATTTAGTGGGATAAGCCCAAAGTTCCATGCTTACAGTCTAGCACTGGCACCGAGAGTGATCTATAGTCAACTACACAAAATAGTGACCACGAAGCTCACCAATCACAACATTAAGTCTTGATATGTATATATATATATATATATATATATATACACTCGGTTTCCACAGTTCACATCACGTGCTACAATCGGAACCGATGTTTCATATTTTAGTTCCTCTCACTGGCCACATGTTGCACTCCCCGTACAAAACTTCTTGATGCCGACTGCCCTCCTGGCTTGAAGCCGGTAAACCAAGCGGTCGCTTAGGTCCAAGGTCGTACAATGATCTAAACCCAGCACTCGACTCTTGCTCTTGGTTCCACTCAAGCCCACAAGCAAGACCAGTCTCGCTGTAGATGATGTTGCTTGTTCCATTCTGCCACTCCGGAGGCCTCCCGCAAATTTAGTTCAAGCGACACAACCAGCAAGCTCCTCAGCGAGGGTTGTAAGCCAGGATCCGACAATCCGTAGTAGCAGTATCACATGGGCGTCAGAGTTGTAGAGCCAAGCCCGTATTATTAGGGTTGCAGAGCCGCCAGCAGTTGGTACGATAGGACGGCCGATCACAGAGCAACCATGTTGAAGCAAGTGCAACATTTCAATCATATAGAATATTTTTATTTTTTAAGGTATTTAATGTGCACTTTCTGAACCAACTGATTATATCAGGACACGAGAATTTATATGAGCAAGCGTGAAAGGCCTACCCATTTTGCCGGGTAGGGTACTTTAATGTACCTTCCAGGATTATTTTACATGCTACAATCGACATGGGACTGAAGGCTTTACTTCTCCGAAGGAAGCTGTGCAAAGGAATTTTTATCGTCCAAGAAAAATCTGTCGAGTCCTGCTAGGTTTGAACCCACTAACATTTGGGTCCTGAAGTGTGTACTTTACCTCAAGACCCCTCTGTGTTGTGTATGGTGTGTGTTGTTGGTGTGTGTTTGTTGGTGTGTGTGTTGGTGTGTGTGTTGGTGTGTTTGTTTTTGTCATGTTTGTTATGTTTGTTTTGATTGTATATTTGTTGGTGGCTGTGTTAATGGGTAGAGAAAGGAGGTGTTTATGGTGTACTAAATTTGTGTGGTGAGGAGTGGGAGTATTAATATAATCCTGGCGGGATTCACTTGTATCTGGTGTGATGAGTTGGGTTTTAAGTTGGTTTTACTGCTTGTTTAGGTGTTGATGATGTGTGTTGGTGTGTGTGTTGGTGTGTGTGTTGGTGTGTGTGTTGGTGTGTGTGTTGGTGTGTGTGTTGGTGTTGTGTGTGTTGGTGTGTGTGTTGGTGTGTGTGTTGGTGTGTGTGTTGGTGTGTGTGTTGGTTGTTGTTGGTGTGTGTGTGGTGTGTGTGTTGGTGTGTGTGTTGGGTTGTGTTGTGTTGTGTTGGTGTTGGTGTTGTGGTGTGTGTGTTGGTGTGTGTGTTGGTGTGTGTGTTGGTGTGTGTGTTGGTGTGTGTGTTGGTTGTTGGGTGTGTTGTGTTGGTGTGTTTGTTTTTTTGTTCATGTTATTGTTATGCTTTGTTTTGAATTGTAACTATTTCCAGTCTAGACTACAGGCATTCAAGTACACTAATGGGCTAGAGACAAGGAAGGTAGAATTTATAGGAAATGTACCTAAATGTGTGTGAAGGAGGAGTGGGGAGTCAATTAAAAACTACACCTCAATACACCTGGCCGGGATTCAAACCCCAACCTTTCCATTACTGGCAAACCAGAATAGATGAGATTGATTTTTAAACCCGTCATGCCTATTTACTAAGCCAACTTGTTTCAAGGTGTAGAGATGAGGAGGGTAGCTTAGGAATTTACACAAACCGTTGGACAAGCATAGAAAATAAAATTGGGGGGGGGGGATGCATGTAAACCTCAATGTGGTTGGTTTTGTCAAGTAATTATATAAACATTCCAAGGGCAGGCACAGTTCCTTTTACTTGCTTTAATTTTAATTTCTTCTTAATTCCATTAACAGCCCACTGTCAAGCTCAGTATGATTTATGTTTTTTAAGGTTACAAGCTTACAATTCAAAAGAGAATTCAATTGTAACTTATCAAACATTATGTTTTATAAAGCTTTGATTTTTACAATTTACAATATTTTTTTACAAGTAAGTTTATAGTTTGATTTCATAAAGTTACTTGCAGCTTACAAGTACTTGTAAAATAAATCTTATTTTCCGCAAGTTCCAGTAAATGGGTAAAATAGTTTAGGAGTGTAATTTTTGTGGGTTATTTGTACATAATTAATACAGCATACATACATACATACATTTGTACATAATTAATACAGCATTTTAATTTAATTGGTAAATCACCTGTGTTAACATTTTAGACAATATGAATATTATATATACAAACTTTTGGAAATTGTCGATATAGGGTAATTATTGAGGTTTGAAGACAGTCACATATGAACTCAATCATTTAATTTTATTTTTTTGCTCCAATTTAGTAGGCTTTACTTTACATCCATTATGTTTTCAGCCTATGGCCCGGGTCAGTTTTTTATCCAAGCCATATATTTTCCACTACCTGCTTGCTAGGCCTGTCGTAGCTTTATATACCTTATAATATTACTTAAGACTAGGACAGACACAACATCCAGTCCCCGGCCATTAATTTATCAATGTAAGAGAGTAAACCCACATTTCATCAATGATAAATTTTCGGCCATGCCGAGAATCGAAACCAGGACCCTTAGCTCAGTTGGCAGACAAGATACTGACTGAGCTAAGGTGTCTGATAATTTAGTAAAATCCAAACAAAATTTAATCATGTTCCTTAACTTTTTCAACTGATATTTTATTATTTAATTACAATCATCAAAAACATGATTTTCAATTATTTGTGTACTTTTAGTTGCTGCAACTTATTCAGAACAAACTAGCTGTATTAATATTTATCTTGTAAATAAAATAGCCAACTTGTAAATGCTTTCTATAAGTGCACTACAATTTACAAGTCAAACTATATTCTTTATGATAACCATATTATTTACTATTGTAAAACATTCACATGTAAATTGTAGACTTGTGGATTAATGAAATTGGCCCCTGCTCAAATTAGGCAATGCTCATGATAAATATTCAATAACTGTTGATATTAATATGTCTATAAAATTAAACTAAATGTATTTAGTACACCAGTATTTCAATTATGTTGTCCAAAAAAGTGTTTCATCAAAATAACTAAAAAAAATAGCAGATCTTAAATAGTTTCTTTTTCCCCCACATAAAATTATTTAAAAAAATTGTATTTCTTTATTTTCAATGTCATAGTTGAAGACTATTTGAACATGTGTGTATAAATATGGGTATTAGAACCAAATATCTTATTTCTTTAATATTAATGACCGACTTTTTTTTTAGCATTGCGTCTTACTGCTTGTATGGGTGATACACCTATGTACTAATTACACTAATGTGTTAGGGATTAGGAAAAAATTAATTTTAGAGGAAGTGTACCTGCATTTTCATGGATGGGGAGTTGAAAATCATTTAAGAAAAACCACCCTCAGTACACCCGGCCAGGATTGAACCCTGATCTCCCCGTCTTCAGCAGTCCAGTCTATTGCGAGAGAAGAGCCTTAAACCATGCGGCCACCAAAGCGGGGGGGGGGGTATCACCAAACTTAATTGATGACATTATCAAGAGCAAAATGTAATTTAATGACTTTTCCACAACTTGAGTTGCATACAAACATCCTGTTATAGTAAAATAAGTTAATGTTTCTTTGTTTCTTGTTTTTGTTTTTTCATTTGTAAATTTGAAATATAATTTGTGTCTGAGTGTAAGGGATTATCAAATATTGACCAATATTTTACTTAATTTAAATCAAAATATTTAGTTCATTAAATCCAAATTTGATATTTGAAAAATATGTTTTTTAATTATTGAAGCATAGGTTTATTTTAAGAAGATTCACATGGGTTTTGTTAAAAGAGGAACATCATTAAGCTTGAGGATTTTTTGGTTTTTTTTAATTACTGTGTCTTACTACCCATTCGGGTTATACACTTATGAACGTATTACACCACTGGGTTAGGGATGAGAGAGGTCTAATTAGAGGAAGTATACCCACATTTGCATTGAGAGGGTGTGAAACCGTTAAGGAAAAACCACCCTCAGTACACACAACCAGGATCAAACCACCATCTCCCCATCATCGATAGTCTGATCTATTGCGAGAGTGACACCTTGGGTTTAAAGAAGAGCACACATACACACACGAACAACAGCAAATCATCAAACCGACATGCCTGTACCTGTTCCTGGGTGATAATCTTGACATTGGGGCCTTCAGGCTTGCTCCATGTGGTGTCACGAGTCCGTGCATTGTAAAAATATGACTTGCCTTCACTGGTCTTAGTTTCCACCCAGATCTCGCCTGATAGGTCCATGCCTGGCATCATATTGTTCTATACAAGAAAATAAATAGATAGCTCAAACAACAAGGCTAAACAACTTTTTTTAAACAATAAAAATACGCTACACAAAAACATAGTTAACTTTTTAATTAACGACAAATATTTCTTTGTTAAGTAGGTGAAATACAATGAACTTCAAAGTACAAAAAAAATGTTATAAAGCTGAATCAAACTTCTTCAAGCTTACTAATACAAGTTTTCAAAAAGTCTATCTTAGCTCTGAAGATAACTATGAGAACATCAGAACATCAGGATAAAATTGGTGCATTGTGCATTTGTATTGAAATTTATCTAATGAATATTCTTTAGAAAAAAATTTAATTCGAAGATAATGCTAAACAGGAATATAAAAATCATAAAGCTAAATTTTTTGCTACAAGTAGACAAAATCTAAGATAGATGTCGTAGTGCATGCTGAAACTAACTAAAAACATAGAACAATTAAGATTACTGAAAATTATTAATGATCACAAAGAAAAATGAATAATTTCTACAAAAAAATTAAGTGGAAATGGTTGTAAATATGGTTACCTTTTAAATAATGAAATTTAATCATGTTCTTAGAATGTTCACAAAACATTCTAAACTCTTTAATATCTTGCTTTTTTTTCCCAATGTGTATTACTTACTACGTGTCAAAGCTATCCGCATATTTAAACTAAAGGGGTGGGGATTATGCAAGTATAATTTGGAGAAAGTGTACTCACATTTGCGTGAAGGACAAGTGGATATGCCATTTAGAAAAAACACCTTTGGGATTTGCTACCTGACCTCGTCACAGGAAATCCAGTATATTGCGAGGGTAATGAGACTACTACCACTAATTGTTTCCCCCAAAGACCAATGACACTTCTCTCAATATCCCTCTACACCACTAAACACCAACTCTACTGAGGGTAAGTGAAGCAAACGTACAGGCATGTTGGATGGAGGGTTGTTCCCTCCGGGGCTGCCCGAGTTGCTCATCTGCGGTGGCTGCTGTTGGTGGGGACCCCCTTGTTGCGGGGGTGGGCAACCCATCGAGGGAGGGCCGTAAGGGCCCGGTCCCGGGCCAGGAGGTGGGGGCATGCCCATGGGACCCCCCATCATGTGCGGGGGAGGCTGAAACACCACGCGACTGATTGGTGCCTCGTTTCAACCTCTACTGCGTTATAGCCAAATGGTTCATCAAAACTCACTTTGACAAATAGTTACAACCGTAGTGTGGAAATAATAAATATAGGCATAGCTTTTTGATTTTAGATGTTTTTGCTAATTGCATGAATATATATAGTATTTACTTGTATATAAGATGACCCCAAAAATGATATATGTTTGTAGGAAAAAGCACACAATAAACTTTAGATCTACAATTTATGAATGAAGTTTCTGTGTAACCATAATATTAACACATCAATATATTTTATTAAAATAATTAAACCTAACTTATATTGGAATCTTGTCAATGTGGGAAACCAAGAGTCCTATTAGTCACTTTCATTGCCAATTGCATTACTTGTTTATGAAATTTCGCAGTCACGGGCGGAAAATTTTTAGCATGTCAGCATATCAAAAAAATCACATTTTGTTTCATTTCAACAAAAGAGATTAATTTTCTTCATATGGTGAGCTCAACATTTCTTGAATATCTGTCAAGGGTGTCCTGGAATTTGATGATAGCTTTTCCTCTTCATTTAATAAGTTTATCAGCATTGACGCTATGCTCACGACAGATATTCAAGAATTGTTGGGATCACCATGCGAAGAGAAATTACACTAAGTTTGTACTGAAGCATATATTTTTATTTTTGTAAAAAAAATCTTATAAAAAGTGCAAAAACGCTGGCCTTTTCTTGCATTTCCTACATACCCGCCTTAAAGAGTTGATGCAGATTAATCTTTATTTATGAACCAATAAGAGTTTAGAAAAAGAATAAAGAACGCTAAAAAAACACAATAATATTTTAGCTCTAGTATAAGGTGATTGTATTTGTTCCTAATTTTTAGGGGCAGTCCCCAAAATAAAACTTAGGTTCCTGACTTATTTTCCTTAAATTTGTAAATAAATTCATTGTGATTTGAAATGTATATGGATCAAATAAAAATATTTTAATCAAGTTAGTTGTTAAAAAGTTTAAATGTAAAATTTGGCAACAATAAACATAATCATAGCCAGTAATTAGCATTTATTAATCATTCAGCTAGTTTGTTTTTTTCTTAACATTTGGCTCTGTTTGTATATCCATTTTCTTTGGTGTCCTCTCCTTCTCCATCCTCATTACATGGCCATACCGTCTCATGTACTCCTTTTTCCCGGATAACTTCATTTCTAGTCTTGTTTCTCCTCGTGACAGCTAACATGCTCCTCACAAACTTCATTCCCACGACCTCTATTCTTCAATCTCTTACATTCCATGTCCATGCTTTGGCTGTTTATGTGACAATGGGTACAAAGTACACCCTGTAGGGCCACAATTTCTTACACTTCAAGGTCACTTCTCTTCTCCATAGCAGGTCTCTGACACACCTGTAAACAACTCTCCCTGCTGTCCTCTTCTTATTAGATCCACTCTACTTCCACCTTTCTCCTCAATCACACTTCCAAGGTAATTTACATTCTGTACATTTCCCAGCTCTACTCTGACAACAACTGGTGTTGTTTATTATAAAAATTATAGTCTATACATAAGCAGATGACTTAGCTTTTGTTGGGGAAGTATGGAAGCTTTTGCAGACATTTTATTAGAGACCAGTAAGGAAATATATTTAGAAGTGAACACTGAAAAGACTAAGTAAATGATCACACAGAGAACACAGATTGGGGACGGTAATTTAGAGATTATTGAGAAAAACATATCATTTGGTAGGGTTAGTGAGTTTAAATATTTAGGAATAATTTTAAATATCAAAAACGATATTTGATTGGAAATTATGAAAATAATACAGTTGAGAAATGCATGCTTTTAGGTATATGGTCAGAAAGTTGTTGAAATATCACCAGTGGTCAAGGAATGTATTCAGAATATACAAAACCATAATTTTACCAGATTTTCTGTGCGTGTGTGAAACGTGGTCTCTTACCTTACATGAAAAAAAACTAATTCAGGATGTTTGAAAACATGGTGCTTAGGAATATGTTTGATCCAAAAAAAGGGATAAGGCTACTGGGCAGTGGAGTAGGTTACACAATGATGAATTACATACCCTGTACTCATCACAAGCTATTGTTAGTGTAGCGTCAACCGTTCAAATTGTTGTAGTTGAACTTGAAAGTGTCTATATATAGTTTTGTAAAGATGAGCAAGAAATTGTCACATACCCTAAGCTGGAACGCACCTGTGTAGTGAAAGAAGCGTGCAGTTTTTTAAGAACAAGCAATCATCTCATTCTTATTACAGTCTTGTTATAGTATTTTTACAGTCCTGTTGATGGACTTATATCAGAGAACAGCCTCGGGCTGTTTTTCAGGGTTACCCATGTTGGTAAAGATCGAGTCGAGGGTTCTGAGATACCACTCATGTAGGACTAAAGGGCATAAAATGCCAGGGAAAGGGATCATGGGACAAAGGCTTGATCCTAGTGTTTATACTTAATTTTTGTAAAAACTTGAAAATACCCTTTTATAGGTTTTTTTAGCACAGAGTCTTACTACTCATTAGGGTTATATGCTTATGTACTAATTACGCTAATGGTTTTGAAGAATTAAGTAGGTTATATTCAGGGGAAGTGTACCCACATTTGCATGGAAGGATAGTGGAAAACCAGTTTAGTAAAAATCACCCTCAGTACACCAGACTGAGATTCAAACCTCGATGTCCCTGTCATTGTCAGTCTAGTCTACTGCAAGAGTAGCGTGTTAGACCACGCAGCCAACGAAGAGTGTATTTTATAGTTCATACTTTTTTTTCTTTATAAAAGTTAAAAAAGAACCCAATGCATTCTACCATCTTTTACAAATTTGCTATCAATCAATCCCTATCCTGTTGTTGGGGTGGGCAAAACATAGCTTTTAAGAACTGGGCAGTGACATTAGGATAAACAAGTCTCCTAGAGTCCGGTGGGCAGGATATGCAGCCTGAATGGGATATCCTAAATCCCTGTTCAGGATACTGATTGGCAAACCCAATGAGAAGAGACATTTGGGAAGACCAGACACAGATGGGAAGATAGCATTAGAATAACCCTGAAAGAGATAGGATGTAATGAGGTGGACTGGATTAAACTAGCTCAAGAGAGGGATAGGTGGCATACTTTTGTAAGTGTGGCAATGAACTTTGAGTTCCTAGTACCATAGAGTAAGTAAGTTGATACACAAAGAAGTATATACATTGTGATGATAGTTGTTTATAAAGTATTAAAGGTGTATTAAAAAACCTGTCATGGCAGTAACCAGAGCTAAAATTGTGTGTTATTTATCCACCACGAGAAACTGCTTCCCCCTAATTGTCCTCTACATCAAACCAAAGAGAGGCCAGGTCCTCCATTTAAGAATTACTTACAACTTTATATATGCTTGGAAAAAGGTCTTACTCAGCATTAAGCTAACTTGACACAATGTGGTTGTTCTGGAATTCATGTTTAGTTACTGACACTCAAGTATTACTTCTTCAATATTTATATTACACATTTTAATTAGGTTGACAAACCGTAACACAATACGGCCTGTGCAGTTACATTTATTTATATAGACATAAAAGTACATACATATTTATAAAAAAAACTTTAATTCACTAATGGTAAACAGAAATGTACAGTCTGAATCCATAAGGAAGAGTTATTGGAAGCTTTTGGTAAATTTTAATAATAAATCAAATAGAACATATTTATGAATAATCAAATGTTAGTGGCATTAAATCATTGTAGGTGGTCGAAAGTGGGCTTCCTTTGAAAGTCAGGTTTAGTTTGATATTCTTATATATAAAAAATATATGTATGAATATAAACCTGGTAATTTATTTCACTGATTTACTGACACTGTCCTATTACACGAATATAAAAATTATCACTATAAGCCATATTATGAATCTATAAATGGCAGATACTTTTCCGTCTCCCATTAGTGATTTTAGAGTTGATGTCCCAAGAAAAAATTGTTACTTTAATCTTGTAAGAATATGAAATAAAAGCTACTTGTAATTTGCGCCTAAAAGAAGAAACTCAACATTGCTTTTCTAAACTTACCATTCCAGGTGGAGGTCCCATCATGTGGTGGGGAGGATGCATTCCTGGAGGAGGCATAGGTCCCCAATTATCAAATGGGGGTGGTCCCCGGAAGCGAGGTCCACGAGGCCCTCCAAAGTGTGGAGGAGGAGGACCCCTAAAGGGAGGTCCACGTGGGCCAAAACCTCGGCCTCGAAACCTTGGCGGGGGTCCGTGTCCGGGAGGAGGTCCATGACCAGGAGGGGGGCCTCTGGGTGGGCCAAAATCATGACCACCTCTTCCTCCTCTGCCTCTGTAAAGTAATAAACATAAGAGACCAACAATATTTAGAAAAATGTTGCAGTGTAGTGAAACAATTATATTATAGAAATGTATCATTACAGTTTGTAAGAAAATAAGATCTGAAAATGAAAAGCAATTTAAAGAAATGGTATGGTAATAACAAAAATTTACAAATGGGCACTAAGCTCTGACATTAATTTGAAAATTATATAAGAATTCACGATTCCAGAGCATTTCACAAAATTTGTTTTGAATGTGAATCTTTTACCATATTCCTGAGTGCGAGTCACTCTTTTATGCAGAGTCACAGAATTTTCGCATGTATGTAAAACTATCTATCTATGCCAACATTTACTTACTAGTGTTTTAATCTACTTTTCCTATAGACGTGATTTGATGACTGTTTGGCGGTGGACTCTGGTGGTAAAAGTTAGTAACTATGTAATTTATGTTTTGTTTTAGTATTTAGTTGCTAAACAAACTAGTGTTTAAAGTATTTATTTTTAATATTAGTGACATAATGAGTAATATTTGTAGTATAGAGATAATATATTACATATACAAGGAAAAGCTTATGTCAAAGAATTAATTACCAGCAATAGTTATGTTTATTAAATTAATAAAATGTAAAAAGAGATAACAAAAACCAAACATAAAAACAGTTATAATACATAATTTTAATGAGACAAAATTATATAACAAAGAACTGTTGAGAGTTAACAAAGTTATATTTTATAACAAGTATAATTAAAATGAAGATTTCAATTTAAAGAATATACCAAAGCAATAAGTGTTTCTCTCTTTATAAAACTTTAAAATTTTGTACTAAATTAAATCTTTTTTAACTTTATACAGGTAAGGACAATTTCTGCAAAGGCCTCTCCATCATTATCCTTTATGGTTTCCCCTTAGTTACTGAGTTAGGTGTGAATACTCCCTATTATTTTATTCATTGTTTATCGCTGTTCTTTCTCTCCCACCCAAAAAGTATGGGAAAGGGGACCGAGATTGCTATAATTTTGATGTCTTTCAGGAGCAATGTTTTGTTTAGACTTTTCTTGGATTTATGTTGGCTTCAGTTGTCACTTTTAGGGTGTAGCTATGAAGTGAAAAATTATTTTATTTTTATTTCCTCATTGCTGGAATAATACCCGTTCAGTTTTTTTTATTATATTTTAAACAGTATCATGTTTAGTTTGGAGATGGACTAGTTTTTTATAAACTTGTTAATCATACCTCCACTTTTTAGTTATGTGAATTAAAATGTTTCTCAATTATAATTTGTATTTTGTGTTTGGGTAACTTTACTGTTTCATAGAGGTAATAATATTGTTCTAATATTTGAGAACACCTAACACTAATATCCTTTCTGGCTTCCCATATAGTTCGCTTTGCTCTTTTCTTCTTATCCCTATATTCTTCCTTAGTTTCCTCATTCCTATTCTTAAAACTCCTCTCGAATGCTTTATTCTTCTTCTCCACTGTCATTCCACCAGGATGTCTCCTTCCACTTCCTCCTATTACTAGTTGTGCTACATACCTCCTCTGCCGCTCCCACCAAACTGTTCCTTTCCCATTCAACCTTTACACTTTGCATCTCATCCTTACCTTTCTTAGGAACAGCTCTCTCTCTCTTCATTTTTTAGTCTCCACACCTTATTCGTCTTTCTTGTCTTACTACCTTTCTACTACATTCCCATCCTTTTATGTCTGTCAACAACCTGTGGTCACTCTATATAAGGACACACTTGATATTATTATTATTATTATTATTATAGGTCTGCCTTTTCATTTCTTCATCTATCATCGGCTTTTGCTCTCCATCCCAACTGTATCTAGTGTTCTTATGATTTTCTCTTTACTTCTTATACCAGCTGTTTGCCACTTTCATTTTATTTCTTGCACATATTTCCAGCAGTCTTTTACCCTCCTCGTTTCTCTCTCCTCAGTCTTCCTAACACCTCCTCAACTCCAACTCTTTCTTTTCCTAGTTTTGCGTTCAGATCGCCCATTACTATCCGACACTCCTTTCCCATATTCTTCTGCTGGGCACCCTGCTTGTGGGGCATACACTTGTATCACCGCCACCTTTTTTCCTCTGTCATTTAATATTATTCTACCCGCCTCGGTGGCGTAGTTGGCTAATGCGCTAGTCGTGTTGAGCTCGACCGCCGAGGACGGGGAGATCGAGGTTCGAATCTCGGTCGGGTGAACTGGGGGTGGTTTTTCCTAAATGGTTTTCCACTCTCCCTCCACGCAAATGCGGGTTCACTTCCTCTAAATTCAACCCTCCCAATTCCTAATCCATTAGAGTAATTAGTACTTAAGCGTATAACCCGAACGGGTAGTAAGACGCGGTGCTAAATATTATTATATTATTATTAATATTATTCTATCGTTCATTCCTACTACCTCCGCCTGCAGCCCTTCGCTTACTACAAAACCTACTCCAATTCTCCTCCCTTCATCATCTCCCATCCAACGCAGAATGAAGCCACTTCTTACTTCCCTCATACTGCTCCCTCTCCACTTGATCTCACTTAGGCCCAGGACATCCACTCTTCTCTCATCCATCCCATCCATGATGTCTTCCACTCTTCCAGTTAGTTTTCCAATGTTCATAGTCCCTATTCTTAGCTTATGGTTGTCAACAAATTTTTCAATTCGGTATTTTACTATATTTTCTCGAGTATGGGTTTGTTTCGGCCACCTGCTTACTAAGCCTGTCGTGGTCTACACCTGAGTAGCGGGGCTGCTGCTTATAGGTCCTCAGGTAGACCTTCTCTTGGTGGTAATCTTCCCTACCTGATGCTATGGGTGTTGATGATGACTTAGCTCATCATCACCAACTCTCTCACTTCCAGCCCACCCAGTTGGGAGCCAAATGGCCAGACTTTGCTCCAAGCTTGTTGGTTTTGGCCCTGACCAGTTTCCTGTCTCTCGTCTGCATCTGACCTGGTTTCCGTTGGTGTTCAACACAACCTCCACCAGGTTACTCAGATCCCAGGGTACACCACTTGGGGTTAGATCAGGATTGAGTAGAAGAGCCTAAGCAGCACCCCTAAGCAGCACCCACTAGGTAGGCTCCATGTATTGTGCATCACTACCCCGTTAGTAAAAATGGACGGTAATGCTGGAACGGGGCATGGAAGGAAGAAAAAAGGTGGGATATAGCCAAGTAAGAAACAGGAGGAGTGAGAAAAGACAAGAAGTTAGAATGATAGATAAAGAAGGAAGAATGATGAAGACAGGAGAGGAAGAAAAGGTACTATGAATGAGATATTATGAGAAAATGTTCAACTCAGTAGAGGAAAGGGATGAGAGTGAAACAGAGGAGCAGGAAGAAATAGCATAAGAGGGGTAGAGAGATCCAACATGGAAAGAGATGGAGGACGCATTAAAGAGGATGAAACAAGGGAAAGCACCAGGTGTGGATTAACCGACTGTGGGAATGATAAGATCTGCAGGTGAAGTAGGTATACAATGGTTATATAGGATGCTGAAAGTGGTTTGGAAGGAGAACAAGGTACTGGAAGAATGGAAAAAGGAAGTTATAATACCTATTTTCAAGAAAGGAGACAGGAAGATGTGTACAAATTATAGGGGAATAACGCTAATGTGCCACTGTACAAAAATATATGATAAAATACTGGAAAAGAGAATAAGAAATAAAATGAAACGAAGGTGGAGAGAGGAACCGCACAGATTTAGGGAACAGAGGAGGGAAAGATTTGGTAATGGTATTTATGGATGTGGTGAAGGCATATGATAGTGTGGATTGAAATAAGTCTTTGGAAAGCGATGGAGGAGGCTGAAGTGGAAACAGGAGTTGTAATGAAAGTGAAATGCATGTATGATAATAACAGGAGTTGTGTTAAGACAGACAGGGGAAGGATGAAGGGATTCCAAATAAAAAATTGAATGAAGCCTGGGAGTGCCCTTTCACTATTACTATTTTTAATGGTAATGGAAATGATCGTGAACAAAGTGGCAGGAAAACTCTAGGAGGAAAGAATGAAAGCCACGATGTTAGCTGATGACTTGATGGTATGGAGGGAGAAGGAAGAGGAAGTACATGAACAACTACAAGAATGGAATAAGGAAGTGAAAGAGTATGGAGTTAAATTTAGCATGGCAAAGTGTGAAGTGATAGTAATGACAAGGAAGAGGTTAAAGCCTAAAAAAAGCTATAAGGTTAGATGGAGTAGAGCAGAGAAAAGTACAAAAGTAAAATATCTTGGAAGTATGATTTAGGTGAAAGGTGAAAGTAGATAGGATATAATGAGAAGCGTACAGCAGGGAGAGTTGTTCTATAGGTGTGTAAGAGACCTGCTATGGAGAAGAGTAGTGCCCTTGAGGTGTAAGGAAGTGTTGTACAGGGCATACTTTGTACCCATTGTCACATATGCAGCAGAAACATGGACAGTGAATGTAAGAGAGACTAGGAAAGTAGAAGCCATGGGAATAAAGTTTGTGAGGAGCATGTTAACTGTTACAAGGAGAAACAAGATTAGGAATGAAGTTATCGGGAAAGAGTGTGAGTACAGGGAGTACACGAGATAGTTGAGGAAGCAAGATTGAGGTGATATGGGCATGTAGTGAGGATGGAAAAAGAGAGGATGCCAAAGAAAATGTTGGCAATGAATTATGTAGGAAAACCCCACAAGGCCAAGAAATAGATGGGAGGAGCAGATAACAGAAAGTGTTCAAGTGAGAGGAGAAGAATGGAAGAAACTAAAGGAGGAAGAGTGGTGGAAGGATAGAGGAAGATGGAGGAATTTTACTAAACTGACCCTGATACAGGCTGGAAATGTTTGATGATGATGATGATGATGATTTGTTTAATATCGCTTTTTATGTTTGTCAGAGCACACTGCAAATTCCTTTTAACTCCAAGTCTACAAATTTGTTTAATTTTCGTGAAAGTCATAGTTGGAAATTTGGTGGTGTTGCAGGTGGCCACAATGGTAGATTAGCAGGAGGGAAGAAAAGAGATGAGAGCAATCCAAGGCTCGCGGGCTTGATAATAAACACGTGCATGCACATAGGTGTCACACTTTTATCAATACTTTCAGACCAATAATTCATTATTTTTGTCTCATTAAAGATCGGCTTATTCAAACAGCTGATTGTAATCTTATATATTTCAAAGAATAAAAAATCAGGGCCTTTGAGTTGGTACACCAAACTTTCGACTCAAGACTCCTCTATTTTTCTACTGTCCAACTCATATTCCAACTATGAAATCTTCATAAGTTGCTAAAGTATATTAATTAGTGCTAACAAATGTACTGCAGCAAAATTCTCCAATGCGCATTACTCCATAGGGAGCTTCTTTGGCATTGTGAATTTATGTTTGAATAAATTTGTCAATAAAAACTACAAATATTGGTCCTAAAGAATAAAAACACATAAAATTATAATTATATATTTACCATATATTGATATAATTTTATAAGTTTTTATTTTGAAGCTTGAGTCGGAGTCGGTACATTTTTACCGACTCCCAGCTCCACCCAAAATTGCTTCAGATTCCAACTTCATAACCCTGCAAAAATCCCAACTAATCTAACAAGGAGAATATACAGTCAACGGATTTTTGTAGTTTTTAATACTTATAGTACAAAAAGGTCTAGACCCAAATAACAAATACCCAAACCCATAGGGCCAGATATCCAGAAGTTTTCGAAAAAATAAATTTTGAAAAATGTAGAAACATTACGAGCGAGGGATATATGCTAAAGTTAAGACAATCAACAACAAGTCTCGTGGCTCCCCGGATAGCGCACGAGCCTAATATCCTGTAGATCGCTGGTTCGAGTCCTACTGATGATTTTTTTTCTCCAACTCTTTTAACGCCTATACCCACATAACTTACAAACATGAAAAATTCGTCAAATTGATATGCTAGTTAACAGATATTTCAAGGACGTGTCGTGAAACAGATAGTTGTACAAACTAGCATTCGCTCGTGAGCTCTTCGATCAGTAAGACGTATTTATAAACATTAGTGTATGAAAAAGAATTTCAATGTCGAATCGGTTGATGTGCCTGGCCCTTCGACGGTACAAGAAGAAGAAGACATTGCAGAAGATAGTCTGTGTAGTGAATCTACAAAATTACACATGAAAGATGCCTTTCTGTATTACCAGCAGCTCCTTGAGCGAAATAATCTCATGGCAGCACAATCTTCAGGGCAAATGAATGATGAAGCAATGCTGCTGGCAGAAGACATTTATGAATTTATGATACAAACACAATATGAGAAGAAGTTTATAACGGATGATGAATTGATTATGTTTGATGAAATCGACGAGGAAAATGCTTATCAAGAAATTCCACTTGATGATACTTCTGACGACGAAGATTACAAACCGGAAGAGAAAAAAACAAAAAGGTCTAATGAATATATTTCACTGGACTATAAAATAAAAGCTGTTAACATAGCCAAAGCTCACCCAGGCTGGAGCCTCAAAAGTCTGCAGAGCAAAGGGTGCCATCACTTAAAACGTTACGAGGATTTGGCAAAATGGGAACAGCACATCAAGAAGGGTGGAACACTGTTTGACAAATATGCGGTCGTTGATTCTTGGACATACGATCGCTTCACAGAAGCTCGGGAAAACCACCAGCAAGTCACTACCCGCAACTTGCAGCAGTGGGCTTTAACTGCTGCAAGTCAATTTAAAGACTTCGACTTCAAAGCCTCCGAGCCGTGGGTTGCGAAATTCAAAAGGACGCATAGAATACGCCAATGAAAAATTACCAAATTCGTAGCAGAACGAGAAACCACAACGATAGAAGAAACGGTGGCTGCCGCCGAAGACTTCAGAATCTAAACTCGTCACCTGATACCCAATTTCGACCGCGATTTCGTCATTAATACAGACAAAACAGGTATTAAAAAATCCTCATGCTTTATGATCAATATATTTTATTGTTAAATATAACGTTTTGTGAAATTAATATCGTGTTTATGTTTTATGAATATTTTTCAGGCTGCCAATATCAGTCTACCTTTGATAGAACTCTTGCGACCCAGGGATCAAAGGTAGTTCTTGTGAAGAGAAAGAATATGAATAAGGTGCCGCATTCATATACGGCGCAATACGCAGTCACTTTATCTGCCAAATTATTGCCCCTTGTGTTCGTATGCCTACAAGAGACAACCGGTTCATTCGGGCCCAGGGTACAAAAAACAGTAGATGAGTATCTTCAAAAATATAAAAACGTCGTCGTCACCTCATCAAAGTCCGGAAAGTTGACAACAAAGCTCTACACGAATTTTTAGTAGGCGTATTAAAGACGTACGTCAGAGAGGAAAAGTTTCTCTTACTTATTGATTCTTGGGGAGGAAAGACAAATACTGCGATGTACGATGAAATTTTTAAAGACGAAGCTCGTCTGCCGGCGTGCACTGTAAAGATGATCCCTCCAAAGTGCACCCCGTTGGTCCAGCCGTGCGATGTATATTTCTTTCTGCAGGTGAAAAATTTTATAAAGCGTTTGCAGAACTGCGCCTACTTACTGGAACGGGAACGCGAAATTAACTCTAGAGAGGATTGCTTGAAAATTCATTCCATCGTACATCACCAGCTGTCTTCCCCAATCTTTGGCAACATGATCCGGTACGCATGGCATGCCAGTATAATCATTGACGATAAGGACATTTTTATGAACGTGAACAAAGTTTGTTTTCCGATGGAGATTTTGAAAAATAAATGTAGTTGCAAAAATTCATCCTTCATACAGTGTGCGAGGTGCCGTAAAACATTTTGATTTTCCTTGCTTTTATGACGAATATCATCCGGGCTCCTGTGAAACTTTGGAGCAAGAGTAAAAGGTTACGTGATTGTAAGAAAAACTATAATGTAATAAAAAAGAATGAATACCATATATGTAACGATTATTTTTGTACTGTAAGTTAGTTAGAATTAAGGAAAAATATAAAATAAACAGATTTCTTACATTACATTATTGTACAAAAATGTTCATTCATTATAAACATTCTCATGTAAGTGATGAGGGTATAGGCGTTAAAAGAGTTGGAGGAAAAAAATCATCAGTAGGACTCAAACCAGCGATCTACGGGATACTAGACTCATGCGCTATCCGGGGAGCCACGAGACTTGTTGTCGATTGTCTTAACTTTAGCGTATATCCCTCGCTCGTAATGTTTCTACATTTTTCAAAATTTATTTTTTCGGAAACTTCTGGATATCTGGCCCTATGGGTTTGGGTATTTGAATACAAAAAATGTGTCCCAAATGTTGTGTAGCTCTTTGAGAATTTGCTAATACCACATGTACAACTCGTTAGAGCACAAGAGGAAAAAAAATCATGAAAATTGTATTGTTTAAATCTGTAGACCCCCAATAGCTGGTGGTGTGTCAATGAACCAACATAGTGTGTGCTGCCCTGGCTGGATGAGACTTGGCAGTCGAAACCCTGAACACAGTTCTAGATTCTCTCATTTGTGTTGCATATCCGGCCCACCATAGTCCACGAGATTTGATTATCCTAACAATGTCTTGTGATGAGTACAGTGTATGTAACTCATCATTATGTTAACTCCTCCACTCCCTAGTATCATCATCCCTTTTTGGCCCCAAATATCTTCCTAAGCACCTTGTTTTTGAAAACTTTCCATTTACTTTTGTTATGTACAGAAAGATACTATTTTTCACACATAGAGAACCGGTAAAATCATTGTTTCATCTATTCTGAGTTTTACATTCCTTGACAGCAGGTGAGATGACAACTTACTGACCAAGTAGTAGCATGCATTTCCTGGCTGTATTCTTTTCCTAATTTTCATTCTAACATCGTTATTGCTGGTTAAAATTGTTCTTAAATAGTGTATTTAAGGTCATTAACCTTGTCAAATGATAGGTTGTTCACAATAATCTCTAAATTATCGTCATCAATCTGTGTTCTTTATGAGATCATAAACTTAGTCTTGTCACCTCTAAACATATTTCCCTATTAGCTTCTAAGAAAATGTCTGCATTTTTTGCAACGACTTTCTTACTTTTGCCCAACAAACTAAATCATGTGTGTATTCTAATAGCTGCAATATACTGTTCAATGTCAACCTTTCCCTACTATCTTATAGCATACTCTAGGGCTATATTAAAAAGTAATGGGGAAGTGCATCTCCTTAGTTATTTCAAAAGCATTCTGATAAGTGACATTCAACCTGTGCCCTCCCACACAAATCTGTCATACATACCTCAATTAGCTGACAAGTTTCTCAGATAGCTCAAACTTAACTAAAATTTCATTTCATTTGTTTATTTTAACTGAAACATAAGCCTTTTTAAAATCTATGTAATTGGTGTGAAGTAATGTTGTATTCCTACTTTTTTCAAATATTTGCCTAGTATTAAAATTTGAATTCATAACTGATCTATTTTGTCGAAATCCACACTTATGATCCGCAATTATTTCTTCAGTATATTCTGTCAACCTTATTAAGATTATGTTAGATAAAATTGTATAGCCTGTTGGTAGTTATTACAACATGTTTTATCTCCATTTTTTAAAATGGGTATTATTATACTTCCCTTCCATCCTTGTCTGATCTAGATAACTTTATTTACTCTTTAAATACTATTTTTGTTTTTAAATATGGCACTGGCCTTCCTTTTGCTATGGTTAAACGTGTTCAAGCTCAATTCGCTAGGACTTTCTAACCAAAGTAATTTTGCTTTCACCCACCTTGGAGGTCGCATAGTCTAAGGCGCTACTCTCACAATAGACTAGACAGCCCAAGATGGGGAGATCGGGGTTCCATCCCAGTCAGGTGTACTGAGGATGGGTTTTCCTAAATGATTTTCCACTCTCTCTTCACACAAATTTGTGTACATTTCCTCTAAATTCAACCATCGTAATCCCTAACACGTTAGTGTAATTAGTACATAACCTGAACAGGTAGTAAGACACGGTGCTATAAATTTAGCTTCCCTTATCTCCTCTATTAGTGTTGAATGTTTGTCAAACCATGGCTCCTCCCTTCACTTTTTTCAGCGACATTCACTGCTCTTTGCTACATATATAATATTATTCTTAACAATTTCCCACTTATCTCTGGATGCATGTTTTCCTCACTATCCTGAGAGCACTTTAGGGCATCATACTATTTAAAATATCTATTTCTTAGTTTTATTAATATTGCTCTGATTCCAACCTGGTTTTTCAGTTAATTTAAAGAAATCTAATCAAAATATTTTAATTCTTTCTTTGAGGCGATTGTTCATGCACAAAGAGACAATTTTTTTTATTATTTCAAAGCTCTCTGTGCAATATTGTGCAATGCTCATGACAGAATAACAAATTCATTTTATTAATAAAGGAAATATAAGATAATGCACCTGAGATGCACATTTTCGAGTTTCCTTCAATAAGAATTGTTCAACCTCATTGGTCTAGGGCAGTGGTCGGCAAACTTATTTGTCAAAGAGCCAAATATGAACATTACAACAATTTAAAAAAAAATTGGGAGCCAAATCTGCTTGTTTAGTAAACTTTTTTTTTTTTGGTAGCCATCTTAATTGGGGTACCTATAAAAATATTTAAAATATATTTTTTTCTAAAGCCATCAGTACAAAATTATAATCAAAATTTAAAAAAAAA
Organism: Timema podura; assembly: GCA_033556935.1. NCBI lineage: Eukaryota > Metazoa > Arthropoda > Insecta > Phasmatodea > Timematidae > Timema > Timema podura. Next base: position 113,892,795 of record JAVRXN010000009.1, read on the forward strand.
ATCTTTTTAAAAAATACAATTTTATATGTCACTGGACTAAAAAGAAAAAAATTATTTTTCAATCATCAAAATAACAAAACTTTTAGAATGACCAAAAATGGAAGAAAACTTCCAACATTTGGACAAATAGAAGTTATCGAAAAATCGATTACAAATTTTGAACCGGAACCACAAACATACATAGCAGGTGTAATAAAATCGTATAAAAATACCTGTAAGATGTGCAGCTAGATTGAAAAATACAACAACTTTTAAATAAGACGTCTGAAAACGGCAGACAAAGTAGAAAAGACAAAACTGTTCACACTGCAACTTCTGATCTGTGATGCCAATTTGTACCCCACTACTTTAGAAAAAGTATGTGCGCGCATGATTGTGGTACCTTTGTATCACACCTGAGTACACCGAAAACATACGAACAATTTCAGCCGGTAGTTTGTACATGGTTTGTGTTTACGTTTACGAAAACTAATAAAATTAAACTCGATGTTCGCTACGTATTTTTACAACAATATAAAATTTTAATTACCTATTTATATTTTAGCTTAAACAAAAAATTACACATGTTCTCGATTTATAGAAGAATTTTAATTTATCAAAATAAGATGTAATTTTTCTTTTACCTAGTTTTTTAAATGAAAATATTATTGCGCCTTCCGTGGATATTTGTGTCAGAGCCGCACTTAAGGTGTCAAAGAGCCACATGCGGCTCTGGAGCCGCACTTTGCCTAGGGGTAAGACCCATGTTCGTGATAAAAATCTGTAGCACAACTTATTTCTGAGGGGAAGTAAAGCCATTGGTCCCATGTCAATTTTGGCATGTGAAAGAATTCTGGAAGATTTATGAAAATACCTTTCCTGGAAAAATTCCTAAGCCCTTTCGCTCTCACTCATAAAATACACATTAAATACAGTAGTCTCTCTATAGTCCAACACTCGGCAGGGTCAGTACAGGAAATGTTTGTGTTATGACTTGTCGGTATGTGTGACAGAGAGAGAATGTTTGTCGCTAGTATTTGTTGCATGTGTGGTTGGCAAATCAGTCGCTAGTGTGATTAATATGATAAACAAACCTGTGAACCAAGTGAGTTGTTTGCACTGTACAGTACTTAAACAGTGTTAATTTTGTGTTTGTTTAAATTAGTGCCTGGTACTGTTCAAAATGTCTTAATCCAGTAATCCGACCTCCGCCGGTCCGATATATGTTGGATTACAGAGACTCTACCGTACCTCAAATTTTAATAATAAAAAAATTAGTAGTATTGGTATTTTTGAATACACAAAGCAATTTCCCAATAAAATGTTTAATCAAGTATGAAACATGAATTTATCAAATTGTGTTTTATTAAACGTCTAATTAGGATATTCCTATTATAGTTTACATACCTGAAATATTTGTAATATCTTATACCAATGATGTCATATGAACAAGTATATGTTAAACTAATACTAAATTCTACTAAAATCTAGTGTCCTATTTTTTTTAAATGAGTTTATAGGTGCAGATTCATAGGGATGGAAGAAGGGGGAGGGGGCAAAGAGTCGGAACAAAACACAACATAAGTAAATTATAAAATTTTCTTTCTAGATTCATGTACAGTTCAACTTGCATAGGAATAACCTTATTTGTGATCTAGAAAAGCTGCTAGATCTACTTTCACAGATTCATACATCAGATAATTTAAATCTTAGTTGTCACTTGTGATATATATATAAACAACTAATAACATAGAAAAATCATGGTTACTACAGACAGGGAAAACCTGTAAAGTCAAGGAATTTTTTCATGTCTGTCAAAGAAAACAGATAAATATCAGGGAATTTAATCAATAGTAAGTAAAAGTCAGGTAGTTTAAACACTTGATTATTTCTGCACCTAAAAATTTAAACAAAAAAGTGAGATATTTTGTTTCATGTTACTAACACGCATTGTCTAGATTTATTTAATGTTCACATATTGAGCTGATTATATCTGCACACAACTTATATATATTTTCTAAAACAGACACAACACCCAACCCATGACCGTTAATTCATCATTGTGAAAGGGAAAACCCACTTTTCACCAATAATAAATTTTTTGGCCATCTAGGAATCAAACCTGGGACACTTAGCTCAATATAAAGACACGCTACCGACTGAGTAAAGGTTTCAAATTCTTTTTGCTGTTAATATAAATATAAACTATGGAGGCTAAAATATACTTCTGATAAAATATTAATGGCTGATTAAAATTAGCAGTGTTAAATGTTCATCAAAGCGTGGAAGTTCTTCCAAAGGAGGTTTTAGGGAAACTTGTCCACAATAATAGTAAGAAAATGCTACTACTAAAAGTATAGTGATTCATTCAATTTTTTTTTTATTTTTAAAAGTTTGTCCACATAGTTTGATAACAATGATGACACAAAATAAAACCACTATAAAGTTTTAACATATATTTAAGTATATTATATTTATTTTGTTTTTTTCTCACCATATATGAACACCCATTTGAGTTATACACATGCGTTAATTATGCTAATGTATGGTAATAGTAATAAGACCCGCCTTGGTGGCGTAGTTAGCTAACACGCTATTTTTGTGTTGAGCTTGACTGCCGAGGACAGGGAGATCAAGGTTCAAATCTTACTCAGGTGAACTGGGGGTGATTTTTACCTAAATGGTTTTCCACTCTCCCTCCACGCAAATGCAGGTTTACTTCCTCTATATTCAACCCTCCCAATTCCCAGCTCAATAGCATAAAATTATTACTCAAGTGTATAGCCTGAACAAATAGTAAGATTCAGTAGTAATTAGGATGGTGGAATTTGAGAGGAAATGTACCCTCATTTGGGTGGAGGAGTGGAAACCATTTAGAAATAAAATACCCTCGATACACCTGACGAAGTGGAACCCTGATTTTCCAATCACTGGCAATCCAATCGAACATGAGTAATATGTTGGCCGATGCTACCACCAATGTGGGTTATTATTAATACTTTCAATAAATTTTCATAAGTGATATTCATTACTGTGTTTTAAAATGTAGCCCTAATATGTTTTCATGTTGTTTTTCTCAATGTGTCTCACCCCTATACCTTTTAGGTTACGCATTTAAACATAAAACACGCCTATGTGTTGAGGACAAGGAATATTTAATTCAGAGAAAGTGTGCACTCATTTTCATGTAGGTAGAATGGAGAACCATTTAGGAAAAAACATCTTTAGTATACCTGAATGGAATTCAAACTCCAAACTCAATATGGCCAGGAATAAAGTGTATCGAAAAATGGAGATATTGTGCATCTTAGTTATCTGTAGTGTGACCGGTCATAGTGAGCGGGTCTTTGTTGCAGGGTATTATTTTTGTCACACAGGATTGGTCATTCAGGGGGACCCAGTGTGAAACATGTGTTTAAACTTTTTGAAGAAGAGTTCCATAAAACCTCACCCACAAAGCAAATAAAGGACCATTAGTAAAAAGAATTTGGGAAAACTGGATAAGTTCTTTGTCAAAAACAAACATTGTTTTGGAAGAAAATGTTCATCCCCAGACAATGAGCATGCGGGGTTAAAATTCTTTGATCACCAAAGAAAAGTCAGCAGCATTTTTCAAAATAACGAGGTTTGAAGAGAACGTCTGTTCGGCAGTTTCAAGAGCCGAGCCAGATGAGTTCTAAAGACGTGTGTTCTGTGCTCGCTCTCTGGCTAATGTGTATGAGGTTGAACATTTTCTCTTAAATATTTGGTGTTCTTATGAATCCCACGCTATGTTCTAAGGCTATGAGAACAAACAAAAAACCTACTGAGATTAGTGCAAGGTTAGAGCCTGAAAAGATTATTGTTTGGTGTGTCATTTTGGTATACTTTATTTCTGGCCATACTCTATGTGGCACTGGGGCTCAAACTACTGAAATACTCTACACTTAAGTAAATTTGATTATATCTACAAATGTTCTGAAATAATGTTCATAAAACTTAAATAATGGTATTATGTAAATAAATTATTTTTTTTAATTTCACTAATCCATATGTATAAATATTTTTTCAGGAATTTATATTTAAATTTGGGTTGGTAAGACTTGATATACTGGTAATTGAATAAACATTTTCTATATTAAAGAAAATGTCAATATTTTAACCGATGTATTTCATGGGATATGCTACATAACTTTGAAGTTAGCACATGATATTGAAGAAAGTGTCTCCAATTTTAAATAAGGTTTCTTGGACATGTAGTCTTGTACAGCACCAAGTAAAATAGGACACAAGGGGTTAACACAACTAAAAGTGACTAAACTTTAAATAAGATTGTTGTAAATTTAGACTCTCATTAAAATTGTCAACAATTCTGATAATGGTATCAGTGGTTGCATGGTCCAATGCAACACTATCACAAGACTGTAGAGTCCAGGATTTGAATCTTGAATGAGTGATTTTTCCTAAATGATTTCTCACTCTGCCTCCACATAAATGCGAGTATATTACCTCTAAATTATACCTTCCTCATTCCTAACACATTATTGTAATAAATACATGTGCATGTAACCTCATTAGGTAGTGACAAGCATGGGAAAAGAATTGGATTTCTCCAAGTTCCTCAATTCTCAATTATATGATTGATTATCAGAGAAAATATGAACATCTCTAGGAATGTAGAAGATCGTACCGCATTAAAATGTATTATTCTTTCTGGTAACTATGTTAACCTTCACTCACAATATTCTGACATTTATTAACTGAAAACACTGTTGGTTGTAACTACTATCGCTTCTCAAAGGTTTTCAATTTTCATAGTTTTTTTGTAATAGAACTTTGTGTCCTCCTTTCTTTAACTTCAATTGTAGTTTAAAATACTTTATTTTCACTTTTTTTAGGTTTTTTTGTCAAGGCTATATTGTATTTTTTATATCAATAACTTTTATTTTGTCATAATTTTTTTATTATAGAGACTATGTTTTAACTACGGTACACATTTTTTTAGCATTACATCTTACTACCCGTTCGTATTATAAGCTTAGGTCTATATACTAATTACGCTAATGGATTTAGGAATTAAGAAGGTTATATTTAGAGGAATGTGCCCAAATTTGCGTGGAGGGAGAGTGTAAAACCCTTTTGGAAAAAAACCTTAGAACACCCGGAGTGTAAAACCATTTTGTAAAACAAAACCTTAGAACACCCGATCAAAGTTCGAACCTCAATTTCCCTGTCCCAGGCAGTCTAATCTACTGCGAGAGTATTGTCTTAATCCGTGCTGCCACTTAAGGGGGTAGCTACAAATGTTATAATGGTGGAACCTAATTAAGAACCGAAATGAACAAGAACATTTATTTTTTTCTAACCAAATCAGAACCGATAAATAGTTTGGTTCAACTCCCTTCTTTATTTTGTTTCAAGAGGGACATAATTCTAAAAATATTCTTTATCATCTCCTGCTGGGAAATTTCCCCATTGGCCACCACACTACTTTGTCACCCCTTTAAAAGTTTATTTTTTTCAGCGCATTTTAGCAACCAGCCTTGTGGTATCTAAGGGTCAGTCAATGTACCTGACTACGAACTTAGGGGTCTCAGGTTCAATTCCCAGCAGGTACAATGGGTAATTTTCTCAAAATGGGAGCCATCCCATGGTCACCAGGGTTTGGTTAAGTTAGGTTTAATAGTTTCTACTGGTTCCACCGGCCACACCCTCACATGGAAAGAGCCTCCATGAAAAGGATGTACAATTAGAATATTTGGACCACAGGTAAACAGAGGAATGGAGCCTCATGTAAATGTTAACCCATACAAATGTGCTGCATCTCACAATGGCAACACAAAAACAGTCTATAGTAGGATTTTGATAGTAAGGAACTTTTAGAAAATACAAACATTTTATTTGTAGTAAGCATTGATATTAATTCACTATTTTATAGGTATTGATATAATCCACAGTGCCTAACGAGTTGGAGAAACAAAAGTTAGTAACTTTTTGGTGGACTTTTTTGACCAAAAAATTCCTTTGGTAAGCGGTTGAACATTATATAATGCACTCACACACAACATTAAACTTTAACTAGATGGCTAATGTTAACTTTGTCCTTATATTACGGTAAAAACAATCAGGCAACTTGTGGCTAGTGCATGGCTTCATGAGTAGTGGGTGGTGCGACTTTTGATGTGTTCGTGGTCGTTGATACAATGATGTATGGGAGATTCTAACAAAACTATTTTCCTGACCTTTTTTGCAATTAGTAACTTTGTTCATGACTTTCGTGACCCTGAACAATCAAAATTAACAGCTGTAGATCATACTACTTTGTGTATAAATATATCAAAACTATCAAAAAAGTACTATCTTCTTACCTGAAACTGTATTGTAAGTGTTGATGCTACCAATCAAAATTCATGCTATCAGCTTTTGATTAACTAGAGAAGACATGTTGGCAATCTCATTAATGATAAAAAATGTCCAGCAGGCATATTGTAGTGAGTGATTTTTCTAGAAACTTAATAACCAATCGAATTTAGAAAAATTTGCATAATTTTGTCACATCCTTGAATAAAGGCTATGTTTTAAATTCCCCGACAAAGGGCAAAATTCAGGGAATTTTTCCCAAAATGTATTCCTCTAAAATACGGTATTCACAAACATACTTCATTTTATTTCATTCCTTCTCATTTATAATAGTTCCAAAAATATGAAATAATTTAGTTTAACATTATGATTATTATTATCATCATCATCATTTTCCATTTTTAGTAAATATTTGTCTTTATTCATGCATAGAGGTTTAAGTTTTGTTAGGTTGGGATAGTTTAAAAAAATAACCATTAGTAAAATGACTGCCCGATAAAATATCTATGACGCCATTTAAATATACTTTGATGGCTTTACAGTTGTAATCAATATGTTTGACAATTTAGGTTGTGAAATTTCATTAGAAGATGTTCAAAATGTTTTGAAGAAAACAACATTAGGCCTATATTCTTTTGCAAGAGCTAATAATGAGTTTTCAGACATTACATATCTTGATAGGTTTGTGTGGATGTAAATCTACAAGAGTTCTCAGATCAACACGATTCAGGCAATATTACACAATATGACTGAATGTTATACTTTGACTTAGTCGAGTATAAGATGAGTAGGTACCATACCCAAGTGCTGGATCAAAAATGAAGACCAAATATTGACAAGTTGTCACAACTGGAGTTTTTAACAATTTTATGAAAAGATTAAATAATTGGGAGAAAGAATGGGAGTGATACATACACATCACTAAGTTAATGGTTTGATTGAGAGAACCCATATCAAGTTAGGCTACACAATATAAAGAGTCACTTTCACAATATATTGGATCGCTGGTAGCAAGGTTGAGGTTTGAATAAGTCCCCGCTGGATGTACTGATGGTAGTTTTACCAAAGGCATTTTACTCTCTAACTACAAATGTGGGTACAATTTCTTTTAATTCTATTTTCCTCATCTCAACCTCATATGTTCACTAGCACAACAGTTTTCATGTTGGCCAACAAAACATTAAGTGCTAAGTTTTTCAATTAGGCCCAGTAGCAGCACTTCTGCAAGGTAGTAAAGTTTTTGCTACCAAAATCATTAGAAATCATGGCTGTGTTCAAATTCTCTATTTATGCAGTTGCGTTGACATGTACCCTTGCCAGTTGTATTGGCAAGGAGGTAGTTAAGTGTAAACTTGTCTGAATCGTCACCAAAGATGCTGATATAGCACCCAAGACACCCTTGAGTCCAAGGCCGGAAGCAGTACATTATCGACATGTCCATTGTGTGGATGTGACTTACATCTTGTTTTATTTATCCTTTTTCGCCCGCTAAAGCTCGAAACTTTATGTTACCTGCCATTTTAAATTATACATGTTGCTAAATGTGACAAGTTTTAAAAGTATTAAGAAGTTGATAGATTAATAACTTACACCTACCATTTTTATCGCCAAAAGCAGCAAATTTTGTATAACAAAGGGGAGAGTCAACACCAACAATTTATTTTAAAAAGTGCCGATTTTAAACAATGTATGCCTATTCATTTTCATTGATAGATGAAACGTTAGTTGTGCACATGAATAAGGACCAAAGTAAGAAATGTGTTCTATAGTCATGTGGAGAATGTGGAGAATCATTAACAGTGCTCTGAATAAAACTAACTCCAAGTCTAATTCTAATGCTATAACTAAAATAATGTATGATAACCAAGAATATACCAATAACAAACAAATATGTGATATTTTCAATAATTATTTTATTGAGGTGGGGCATTCTTTAAGTATGAGAATACCGATAAAGCCTTTGGAAAAACTTATATTACTGGAGGGGAAAAATGCTCAATCCATGTCTTTACTATTCACAGATGAAAGTGAGGTGGCGAAGTTTATCTCTGAACTTAAAAACTCTGAGAGCCACCCATATGATCATTGTTCTAATAATCTGCTAAAAAAATGTAAGAACCCTATAACAAAATGGATTACTCTGCTGATAAATAGGTCCTTTGAAGAGGGAATGGTCCCGGATATCTTAAAAATTGCTAAAGTCATTCCGATCTTTAAGGGTAGTGGTACCAGGGCAGACACCTCTAACTATAGGCCAATATCGATTTTATCAGCTGTTTCCAAAATTATGGAGAAAGTCGTGAAAAAAAGACTTGTGAGCTACTTGGAACACATTCACTTTTTCTCTACAGGGCAATATGGTTTTAGGGATAAATCAAACACACTAATTGCATGCATGGACCTAGTTGACCAAATTCAAACTGCTCTGGACAGTAACTTGAGGTCAGCTGGACTATTCATAGACTTGAAAAAAGCGTTTGACTGTGTAGATCATGCCATCCTCATTTACAAACTAACTAAAATTGGTATACATGGAATAGTATTGGAATGGTTTAAGAGCTATCTATCCAATAGGACTCAGTATGTTTCAATAAATAACTCTACAAGTACGGAGGAACAAATCAGGTGTGGAGTTCCTCAAGGATCAGTTTTGGGCCCTATATTATTCCTAATTTATGTAAACGATATAGCAAAGGTAGACTTCAAAGGCCATATTCAATTATATGCTGATGACACATGTTTTGTGTATGTTGAAAAATCTCTGCTAAATATTAAACAAAATATGGAATCTGACCTGGCACTACTTGATGACTGGCTTAAAATGAATAGACTAACACTTAACCTGAATAAAAGCAATTTTTTGATTTTTAATAGGCCTAATAGTAATCATGACACCGATGTTAAAATATACTTCCAAGATAAAGAATTAAAACAAGTAAAGGAGGTAAAATACCTAGGTCTGTTAATAGACTCCTCACTTAGCTGGAAACCACATATACAGTTCATAATAAGTAAAATAGCTCCTGTGGTAGGGATACTTAAAAGATTGTCCTATAAATTCCCCCCTAATGTACTTAGACCGCTTTACTTCTCTTTAATCCATTCCCATATTAGCTACCTTAATGTTATTTGGGGCTGTGCCTATCTCAATCATCTTATGCCACTTATAGTTCTACAGAATAGAGCAATCAAAAACTTATACAGACTCCCTTACCTCACACCTACTAATGAGGTATACAGTATCACTAACATTCTGCCCATAAGGAAACAAATAATATATGACTCTGCAATAACATTTCTCAAAATAGGTAGTGGTACAACTTTAAGCTCAATCAAAGTGGATAAAAACCTTACACATGGTTACTTAACTAGAGGACATAACAATCTCAGTATTGCTCATTATAATACAGTAAATTATGGACTAAACTCCATTCGTGGTAAGGGCACACGATATATCAATAAAATTCCTAATGACATTAAAACATTGGAATTATATAAGCGAAAAAAAAAGCTCAAATCATGGATAAGGGTAGCTTCCTTGGAGTCTTTAATTTAATTGTTACTTGATAATGCTTGCTCTTTAACTCTTAATATATCTAACTACACTCATAATCTTACAATGGATAGGCACTGCACATATTTCGAGCTAATTGCTATTTGTTCACAGCTGTCTTTCGTTCTATAAACTAATGTATAATTTATAAACTTTTATTTAGGCTTATTTGATTTGGATAATTTGAATATTATCCAGATGCAACAACCAATAAGGTTAAATTATGAATGTCCTCATCAACAGTATGGTTGTCATGAATCAATCCTTGAATTTATCTTTCACCTGCATCCCTCCCCCCTCCCCCCTTCACCACCACCCAACTTATTTTCTATTATATGTATGTATTTTGTACTTGTCTTTTTTTTATGGTTAACTGAACCTGTTTCTTTGTAACTTTAATGTAACGAGCTAACTGCTCATTTTAAAGACAAATAAAACAAACAAAAACAAAACAAACATTTGTTGCCTTCCCCCCTCTTTTCGCTCTGCCAACCCAACATGGCACTAAATCTTATTTTTGTAGGGAAGGGAATCATGACCACGAGTTAAATATTTTTTATACATGTATAAACATTAACGATTTTTAATTTCAATTTCGAGTACCTAGTTAAATCCAAATCACTTAAAATACCGGCAGTTTTCCACAGGCTACTTACTGTCACTAAAACTGATCATTAAATTTAATAACAAGTGTAGTGAACTGAAGGGAACTTTATAATGCAATAAACTAAGATAAAGGGTCGTTGTTCCTAAAAATAAATAGATTATCTATTAACAAAACATACAAGCAGAAACTTTTAGGCCTACCACAAGAACCCAAGGACATTATAAAAGGACTGGGAATTAACTCCGGCGTGCAACATGAATCGACAAAAAAGTAAACAACAAAATAATTACCTAAAAGCCCCTCCACGGCCACGATTTTTAGGCATTGGCCTATAATCTTCTTCTTCCTCATCAGAAGGTTCTTCGTCATCTTTTTCATCATAATTAATTGGTGAAGAAGCTTCCTTTTCGCCCATGTCGGCCATTGTTTAAACAATTACCTCGAAGTTCGAACTCGAAGGCACGGCCTGTAGGAACATTTGAAATGTCACCAAAAAATTATTATACTGAACAATATACATTAAAATTATGGTTTAGAAAGTATAATAATTAAACACGAACATTTCAATTATAAATTCTAGAAAATAATTTATACATACCAACATTTAAGGAATATTTGAATAAATCGATTGAAAAACAAGCATAACTGATCATTCAAGTCTTGTCATTAGTGTGCAGTGTCGAGCGGCGGAACAAGCAGGAAGCGGTTGCCACTCATTCACTTTCCCACGTGGTAGATAAGGAGGAGGTTGTGTTAATTTCGCTGTGTTCTAGTATTTGGGAAAATGAGTTCAAGTGTGTGCTACAGGTGTAATCGCACTGGACATTTCGCCCGTGAATGTACCCAGGGAGGTGGAAGCAGCAGTGGAGGTGGATTTAGTCGTGGTGGTGGTGGAGGAGGCGGCGGCGGAGGTCGTGGAGAGAGCAAGTGTTACAAATGCAATGGATTTGGACACTTTGCCCGCGATTGCAGAGAGGAACAAGACCGGTGTTACCGTTGCAACGGAGTTGGTCACATCTCCAGAGATTGCCATCAAAGCTCTGATGGTCCAAGTTGCTACAACTGTAACAAGACTGGGCATATTGCCCGGGAATGCCCAGATTCATCATCCAACGACTTTGGAGGTAGTCGCGGTAGCGGTGGTGGTGGTGGCGGCGGTGGAGCGTCTTGTTACAACTGTAACAAGAGTGGGCATATTGCTCGCAACTGCCCTGAAGGGTCATCAGGAGGAAAGAATTGCTACAACTGTGGCAAGAGTGGCCATATAAGCCGCGACTGCGACCAGAACGACCGAAATTAAGGACTTGCTGTTTAAAAGGAAGCTTTTCAGGTACTTTTTTTACGCAAGGAAGTTCATTGGAAGTAATATCATATTCAAGTGTTTAAATAATATCTTTGCCAAGGAATAATGTAATTTAATCTTTGGGCAACACTAAACGTGTTTGTCGTTGTAAGAAGTAAAGGTTTCACAAGAGCATGGTGACGCTATATTTGTGATGGATCTATTTATCTATGTCAACCATTTCCCTGGTTTCCTTCCATTGTAGAGCCTGGTTTATTATGAGAGCCAGAAATATAATCATTTTGCGTTTATGTTGATGTTCACTGGTTCAGATATAATGTTAAAAGGGGTTTAGATCGATGACGCCGTTGTGACCTTCTAGGTCAATAGCGCCATTTTGCGGTGTAGTCCGCCATATTTGATGTTTTCGGAGGAGAGAATTTTCAGACGTGTACAAATGCACTAGTGTTCTTAAAACCATAAGTGTATGTTATTTTCCTGCTACTCGATGATTAAACTTATTTCTTGAAGATTCATTTTTTTGTGTTGACTTAATTTTAATTTCCTAGTGCAGTTTCAAAATCCTTATGCACTTAGCCCATAGATAAGCGTCTTTTGGAATGGGCTGCTGACGTGTTTTTTTTAAAGGGCGTAGTTACAAATATAAATTCGTGACTTGTTAAAATTTACTACAGTATGTTTGTCACCTTTCAGTTAATTCCTTTAGTGAAAATAATAGCACGAGACAAGATAATTCTTAAGGGCTGTATTTATTTATTAAAGGTCTGATAAACAAGTAGGCTGTTATTTTAATAAAAACAGCTTAAATATTTATGGAAACAACCTGTTATGCAACCACCTAAAAAGCAATTTTTTTACTGGGCCAGGTTCTTCCCTTTTAATACATTATAAAGTAGGCCTACTTTTTCATTAAAGATTTTTATTTGTATAATAGGTGTGCCAAATTTCAAAAGCTTATCCCGCTATTTATTCTAATTCTTGAATTACCATTCTCCTAAGTTTTATTTTTGGATGAGAATGTTTGTTGATTTAGAAAAGTATAAACAAAATCATTATGAGCAATAGTCAGCAACTGTCAGTTTTACCAAACATTTTAAAGACTTGGTCCAATAATTACTACTTCAAATCTAAAAAGATTTAACAGTCCAGTCGACCTAACATAGGGCTAGTAATGTGTTTTGAATGCATCCCCATACCATGGAAAGACTTAACACCTAATATCTACGCTACAGAATAAAAAGTATACGCGCAACACACTTGGTACGATACATCAATAATGTTAACTAATTATTTATTGGAATAGTAAAATTACTCAAACTTGACTGATAAATTTTTGCCTAAGCTTAGGCCTACGTCTAAATTTTTTTAAATTATACTATTTAGCTTTGTTGACTAAGGAAAGGTTGTGCTATATTGCTATAACCTAATCAAAATTTAATCATGAAAATGTGAGATTTTATTAGGCATTGGAGTTGATTAATTAATATTGTAATGTATTATACCAAATTGTTTTCATTGCCTTGATCAAGGGATTATTCTGAGGTTTAGGAGAGCTGAACACTTTTTTTTACCTGTGGAGGTGTGTGAGCGATCTGCTTTCATGTATTCATACTTAAAAAAATCATGTGATATACAACTGTTATTAATGTTGAACTCTAAAACATTTTGGCCTATAGCAATTTTTTTTAAAAAGAGGCTCATATGAAAATTCTCTTAGAAAAATACTTGCCTGATCTAACCTGATACTCTTTGTAAATAATGCATCAAAAATATTCATGGATAGATAAGTGTTATTTTGACTGCCTGGTGAGATAAAATAAACCAGCTTGTAAGTATATGCTGGTTTGTTTCTTTTCACATAATTCCTTTTGCCCATTTAAATCTTGAATTTGTTTTTATTTCTCTTGAAAAATTGGTATTTTCTATAGCAGTGACTTATATCTTAACAGGAATAAGTATAGCATCGAGATAAAAATAGCCCTATCTTGTCGGTCTAAAATGATATCAGTCTCATATTTTAGTGCCAAACCCAAACAGTTCCAAAGGGCTAAAACCAAAAATTGTAATTTTATATTTTTTTAATGTTTCCAAACCTTCCCTTTCCTTGTATAAACTTCAAATTGGTTAATCTTTCCTTTGTGGCAAATCCATTTATTTTGTTAAGAAAGGAAATGTATAGTGAAAACACCTTTTATTTTAAGTAGCCACAATAAAAGTTTAAAATATCAAATTCTTTCAACACTATTTCTTTAATTCATTGTTTTCTATGAAGTAATTTTAAAAAATCCAGTGAAATCATAACAGATGTTCACTTGAAACAATATCACATTTTATTTTTACCGTGTGGTGGTGTTGTGTGACATGCCTGCTACTTTAAACAAACCACCCTGTGTTTAATTCATCGGGAGGGGGAAGGCATTTGTGTATTATTTTGAAACAAAAATTTTGTGAAAATATACTTAATACTTTTCTCCCCACCTGGCTAAAATGATCGCCGATAGTGTAGTGTTATCTTGTCAGCATTTTAATCTCCCTCTTGGACTAGTGCGAGAACATTGCCTTATTTTTACACTGCATTCACTCTAGATGGGGGGGGGGAGTAGGGACATGCTGCATTAGATAAATATTAATACTCTTAGTAAGATTGTGTGACTTTTTCAGTTTTGAATCTAATATGAAATAATCCTGAAACCGGATTGATACTTGACGATTTAAAAAAAATCCATAACTATAAGATTGGTGGGTGTTTAATATAATTTACACGCAGGTTACTAGATAGGAAAGTCAGGGAATTTAAATACTTAACTAATTCTGCACCATAAAAATTTAAACACGACTTAAGAGAGCTTTGGTTTTTTAATGTAAACCAAATGCAAATTGCTTATGTACAGCATTATGCTAACATGAAATTACTCTGAAAATTTGGTTTAATGACAAATTTACACAGGGACACGAACCATACATAAAATGTTAAATACTGAATGTGATCAATATAATAAAAGAAAAATTGCTAAATAAAGTTTAAATGGGGAATATTTTAAATGTAAGTTTGAAAACATTTATTATGAATATTAATTTATTTAAAAAACAGCACAAATTGGCAAAAAAACTAACATTAAACATAAATATTGTTATTTGTGAAGCTTACTTTCAAATTGAAGTTGAAGCTTGGATATTTGAAGTGAAATCGAAGCTTTGCACAGCCCTTACTTTTGTTTTATACATAGGCCTACATAATCTATGAAATGAGCAATTTTAACATTTCCCGAAATATTTGATCTTCAATGATTTCTTCGGTAAATAGCTGGCTGTCGTCAGCTATAGGAAGAAGTTGGTGGCTGGTGTGACGAGTGCGTGCGGCTCTTCTCTCCTGTCTTAACAAACCACTATTTATTGCCATGGGTAATATTTATTTAGTGGGCTGCTCGAAATATTGGGAAACTAACTCTCCACATTGAAATTGTGTGGTAATCTAAGTCCTAAAGTAAATAAAATATTAATGAGTCCTCGGTAAAATAAGTGTATTATCAGGTAAGAGTTTTTAATTCTATATTATTTTTAATCTGATTGTTGAAACACTATGAGCGCTATTATTTTTTTTTTTTTTAGATAATCTAACAAAATATACTTTTTACAGACCATTTGAGGGTTTTTTCATTTTTCTGCCTAGCCTTGTTTATCAAGACTTGTCACGTATGGCTCATTGTCGGCTCGTGGACTGGAACACCAGACTGTGGCAGCTACTTAAACCTAATATAATTATTTCAATTTTAGTTAATTTGTTTTTATTAAATTTAAATCAAAATCCCCGGTGAGAATACCCAGAATTAATAATTTGTGAAGAATTAGGCCTACAACAGAATTAAATGTTTAACTGTTGGGTTTGCTGTTTCTTGATTATTAAAGGGATAAGCAATGTTTTAGCGGTAGTTTTGTAAAGGTGGCCTAACACCAAGGCAACATGTTGACTCGATGTTGTATGTCGGAGAACACGGCTTCTTGCGATTCTGTAGCATGCTTCAAAGCAACAAATTTGCCTCTTTTTTTTCAATGCCAGTCTGCTGCAAAGATGTCATCGAGAACGACGATTGCGGCTTATTCTTGCCGAAGAGGTAAACAAAGAAGGTGGAGCAGACATAAGTGTTTGTGGGACGAAATTTATCACAACTAGTTGCGATTGTCCAGTAGTTTTTGTCTGGCCTTTGTGTTCGCAATGAAATTGGGTATGAGGATTATTTTTTTCTTTAAATTTGGGACATCACATTCATTCTAATAATTATTTATATATTGAATACTCTAAAAAGATATTACATTAAATATAACTATTTCTCAATAATTCATATTTAATGTTTATTCACCATGAACATCACTCAAGAAACCATAAATATGCATCCATGAAAACAAGTTGAAATACATTATACTTTTACACTAAAATCATTTAGAAAGGGATTTATTGACCAAATGATTTTAATATTTCATTCTAATCTGAACTTACAATATGCAATTCAATTCAAATTTTTTCATATGGATATTTATTTGCAATATATTATTCCTAGTTCTCTGATAATTTTTAGAAAATATCCACCTTTTTGTTTTTATAATCAATCGGTGATCCTCTTAAATAAACTTCAGTGTGTTCTCATTTGAGCAATCCATCTTGAAACACAAACTATGTACTAGGAAAAAAACTAAAAATAGGTGCACGGAATACAACACACAATACCCAAAGTCGTACGGTTTTGTTGACTCTGAACCCACTGCCTATGAGAAGGAAGTAAACCGAAGGCAATATGTAGCATGCCACATGTTGCCTCGGTGTATGGCCGCCTTAATACACACATGTAGCAGGTGGAGGATCTTACCTTTCCTGTACCCTGTTCCAAACAAATTTACCATACCTCATAAAGTAATTAGTATAACTTAAAAACTTATTTTTATATTGTCATGCCAATATTCCACTTTTTTTTCTTAAACTTATGTTGATTCATTGTTACACTAAACGAATTACTTTAAAATTCAACAACTTTTCACTCTGTCCTTACTGAATTATGTGTTCCTAAATATTATTGTGGGAAGAATTATCAGGGTGTATAATGGCTCATGAAAAGTTACTAATTGCAACCAAAATGAGGGTCACTAAAGTCCATGAAGAGTCACAAATTTTCACTATTTTGGTCATAAAGTCACAACTATTTTTGTTTAAATTTCCTTCGCATCGTAACCACCTCATGTTGAGCCACCCACTACCCATGATGCAATGCACTATCAGCAAGTTGCCTGATTGTTTTTACCGTGATACCAAAGACAAGGTTAACATTTGCCATCTAGTTAAAGTTTAATGTTGTGTGTGAGTGCACTAACCCTATATATGCATTATATTATGTTCAACCATTTACCAAATAAATTTTTTGGTAAAAAAGTCACCAAAAGTCATTAACTTTTGTTTCCCCAACTTGGTAGACACCCTGATTATACCAAATCTATTAGGAATGATTATATGAAGCTTTTGATGATTACTCAAATAAAACCAATGCCAAATTTCTGTTACAATCAATGTTAGTGGTCAAAGTGGCCTTCCTATATAGCTCAGGGCTTACATATCATAGACCTTAATACTAAAAAAACTTTCATTCCTTGTAACATAACTTTTTGGGTGTGAATATTCTGTTAAACTAACATTCCATATAGATTGGGTGGGGGGGGGGGGGTTCCCTGTTCAACTGAGTATTTTTATCACTGCATCTTCTAACTGTCTAGGTTATATGCATGCGTGATAATAACTCTGATGTAATAGGGATGAGGAAGGAAGTGTTTTAGAGGTAGTCTACAGTAGCCCCATGGCTTCTTTGGTGCTGACTGACAGTTCACAGCTGACTTCTGACAGTTAACATTTAGGTATATACCTAAATTTTGACCGTCAGAAGTTACAGCTGCTAAACACATGTTTTTTGCAGATCATATGGTCCGGTGTAGGTACACATAAGTTGGTCTGGTAGCTTTTCAAAGCCGTCAGCACCAAAGAAGCCATGAGGCTACTGTACATGCATTTGCATGAAAACTATTTAGGAAAAAAGCCTTCAGTACACCTGACCCGCTTTTGAACTCTGATCTCCCTGTCATCAGCAGGCCAGTTTAACACAAGTGACGCTGATGGCCTAGACCAGGTGTTGGCAACTGCCCGATCGTAATTGATCGGTCTATCTCATTCATTTTCTATTTTCTTGCCTTATAAACTTAAATATATAAGTAATTGCATATAATATTTGAATGACCAAAATAATCTTGATAGGTTACAATCTAGAACGTTACAAGAATAATTATGAGGGATTGACCAAAAATAAAAGATTAGAGAAATTATTGGTGATCGCTGGATATTAATTGATAAGTTTATAGTCATTTGGGACCCAAAGGGTCTGCTGACCCCTGGTCTGAACTGTAAAAGATTTTGTTCACTAAAATGAACAGTTAGTTTTGACTTTTCTTACTCTCAAAAAGTTCTTTTAAAACTAGCAGAATTACAAAGGATTGTATGGTTACCCCTGGCAATTCTTTCTATTTGATTCATAGACAGTAAATAAAATTTCTTCATTTTATCTAATTCAACCCAGTTTTTGGTTAATTTTTAAGAAAAATCAAATTCATACTTTAAAATTCCACCTTTGAGGTGCTCAAGAGAACTATTTTCTTTAATTTCGGACCTCTGTGTGCGTTATATATCGTGCAACACTCGTGGCAGACACACAAACTCTTGATTTTATCAATATAGGCTATAAGATAAGATTGATTGTTGACCATCTTAGTTCAGTCGATAGCATATTTTCATTTTGACCAAAGTCTCGGGTTTGATGCCTAGAAAGGTTGCAGATGTACTGAGTTTTTTGAAATAATATTTTTACTCGGTTTCATGTCATTGCAGTCCAGATGCACTAACATTAATCATACATACATAATTATGTTGTTTCCTTACAAGGTAGGCAAGAGATTGTGCATCTGGCTCTAAAAACAACTCCGTACTTAATCTATCCTTACTTTTTTCCACACTTCTCTATCCTTGCAAACTCCCTTCTCTTCAACAACATTCATACACAGTCGTACATGCATTTTATTCCCAAAATTCTTAGTATTTCTATCTTTCACACATTTAGCCACAGCTTACATGGTCCACCCCTTTATTTTTTATCCACACAATCTACCTTCATATATTTGTTTTGTCACTTGATCCACATTCATCCTCTCTACTTGCCCAAACCAATGTAAAACGCTTCTTTCACATTGACCTATTCGGTTCCCTTCCAAACCGCACTCCTTCAGCACCCATTCTTTACTGACTCTGTCCATACAAGTTTTTCCACATACATTTCTTAGATATCTCATTCCAACTGCATTCACCTTGCTCTTGTGTTTCTCCTGACAAACCCACGCTTCACATCCATAAAACAATGTTGGCCTTAACACAGTTTTATATACTGACACCTTTGCCTCTTTTGATACTACATTATTTGCAATAGTCCACATAGGCTACATCCAACTTCTCTCAGAGATGCATTCACCTGTCTGTCAATTTCACCATTTCTACAGAACATTCTGCCCAGATACACAAAATTATTCACTTGTTTGAAAATTTTTCCCTTTATACTAAGATTACAATTATTTCCTGATTTGCCCTTATCAAAAACTAAACCATTTGTTCAAAGCTCCACCGACACAAAACTCTCTTAGAATGTTCCGTTCCCGCAACGCTAGTATCTGGCCCGTGTAACCTCTACCTGGCATGAAACCACATTGCATACCTCAAATGTTGTCCACATTTTTAACTCCAAAAACTTTTCCTGGAATACTCAACAACCTAATTGCCCTATAATTCTTACATTCATTCTTACTGCCGTTACCTTTGTACAAAGGAACAATGACAGCCTTCTTCCAGTCATTAAGAACATTCAAAATCCCAGCAGACATTGAACAACTCACACAATCTGGCAAGTTGTATCATGCCCCCACACTTGCATTTCAATTGTGAGCCCATCTACATCTGCCATTTTTCTGCTACTTTCTCTAAGTTTTCGACATACTCCCGCCTTCACTCTCTTTTTCATCCAAAATCATTTCATCACATTCATTCTGAATGCCATAGCTCAACTTTAATTTAGTTAGGAAAGGACTAAAACTACATAATAAAGGAAAACAATAATTCAACAATGTAATTCTTGGCAACAATACTGTATAAGCTACCAGGCTGGAAAAAAAATTGTTTGTGTAAAGAGAATAGAAAGAGGGGGGAGGGGAGACCATGAATCAAATTACTGGCAAGCCAGCTGCGGAATTGATTTGTTGCTTTCTTTACTCAAAGATAAAAGGTAAGAACTTTTGGTATTTCGTTTGTCTTTTTGACAAAAGTATTGTTTCTATGGCCTACCATTAATACAGTGTAGGTATTTTAAAATTATATTATCCCAGGTGAGTTGATAGTTGAACATATTATTTTGTTCAACCGATCAAAACATATTTTATAGCTGTCTTGTATAAAATATGTAATTGGTTTGAACCGAAAGGCTTTCGACAGAATGGATAACCATTTAAAAAAATTAATCAGACAATTGCTTTTTACGCTAAATATAATACGTGGGTTTTTTTGGGCTGGATTAAATTATAACAAATAAAAGTGGTTTTTCTTTCAAACTCATTCTGCATTCTTTCGCCTTTTAATCTATTTTGCTCCTAACTACTTTGCATTCATATGTTTCTCTTTGTATTTGTCCCACAATCTCTTAAGTTCTGTTTCACTCTTCACAGAAATTGATTGTTTGTATCCTTTCTTTTCTCTCGGCCTTTTTCAGCGGTTCAGTCTACCATGCACTCGACTATACCCTCTTTTTGTTTTCTTCTCCACCATTTGTGAAAGATATACGTTGTCACATTTAATTAGTCATTGCACTTGATTCAAAACCTTGCACAAATGGTAAGCTACATTTTTAAAAAAAATATTGATACAAATAGAAACAGCTTATGGGGTAAATGTTGTTTTTTATTGTTTTATATCTTAAATTTCTTAATGTAGTAAAAAGGTACCCACTTGGTTTATAGCGTCTCTCACAATACACAAGACTGTTAATGACTGGGAGATCAGGGTTCGAATCCTAGCCGTGTGTACTGAGATGTCCCTAAGTGGATTTCCACTCTACATAAATGTGGGTACATAACCCAAACAATTAGCAAGTTAGAGATAATATTTTTCCTCTAATATAATTGATTTCAAATTAAACTTGTTAAAAGCGGAATTTCATGTTGTTTGCATTGGTTTTTTTTCCCCCCTATAATACAAGATATTCATCGATTTCAAATCAAACTTATTTGCAGAAAATTATGCCTTTTTGCAACATTGTCAAGGTAAAGGATCTAATGTATGGGGCTGAAATTTAGTTCATATGAGGTGTAGATAATTAAATATTTATAATATAAATACCTAATAATCAGGGCTGTGGAGTAAGTACGACAAGCCTTTGACTCAAGAAGTCTCTATTTAGCTGTCAGGCTCAAGACTCCTTCATAAATCGGTAAATTAATTAGAACTAATAAATTGACTCATGTAAAATGCTTCAATACAGATTATTTCCTGGGAAGCTTCCTGATAACTAATATGGCAATTAAAATTACAAATTTCAGTCCTAAATAAGTTTTTATTTTTAAGTCTGAGTTGGTACATACTACCAACTCCACCCTAAATTTCTTCAGACTCACGACCACACTTATGATATGCCTAAATTATAATATGATTTATGTGAATATAACAATGAAATATTTAATATAGATGTAATCAGTGTAGGCCACTTGCAGGCTGATGCAAGGAGTTTCTTTATATCTTTTATTAATTATAATATTATAATTAATTCATTTTCCATACCTCATGAATGTCTAGTTATATTAAGTTTCAACTCCATATATTAATTACTTAACCTTAACAAAAGCTTGCATTAAATGGCAAGTTTGAGCCCTTATGATGTGTAAACTTTAATGATTTGAAATAATTTTGACTATTTATAGCTTTTAAGTTATTATTAAATCCGCGCAGTAAAATTTTTATTGCCAAATGACCTTAAATCAGGTTCTTAAAATTATTTTGTTAATCTTGACTTAAGTTAATCTTTATTTGTATTTAAATTTGATTGACTATTCAATTTTTCATTAAAATGGTTTTCCATTCCCTCTACTCAACTGTAAATATAAATTCTCGAAATTCTACCTTCATCATTACTACCGCATTAGTGTAATTAAATGCATGTGTTCTAGATGGGTAGTAAGACAAAGAAAAATCACATCCTGTTGCTAATATAGTATAAGGATTATTCTACCCTATAAACTAGAGGATGTAATTTAAAAGTATATAAAACATACATTAACCTTATTGATAAATATAATTTAAGAATGTGTTAGGAAACCCATTATCTGACAATTATAAAGTGTTATGTAGACATAAACAATTACTGTGACCAGGTCAGTTTAGTAAAATGCCGCCATCTTCCTCTAATTTCTTCTCACTTGAACTATTATCTGCTCCTCTCATCTCTTTCTTGGCCTATCTTGCAGTTTTTTCCCCTACATCATTTCCCGCATCCTCTTTCCATCCTCATTACATGCCCATTTCACCTCAGTCTTGCTTCCTCTACTATCTCCTGTACTCCTCTTTCCCGGATAACTTCATTCCTAATCTTGTTTCTCATGACAGCTAACATGCTCCTCACATATCTCATTCCCATGGCTTCTACTTTCCTAGTCTCTCCCTTACATTCACTGTCCATGTTTCTGCTGCATATGTGACAACGAGTACAAAGTATGGAGTGTACAACACTTCCTTACACT
Organism: Timema podura; assembly: GCA_033556935.1. Lineage (NCBI taxonomy): Eukaryota > Metazoa > Arthropoda > Insecta > Phasmatodea > Timematidae > Timema > Timema podura. Next base: position 113,915,430 of record JAVRXN010000009.1, read on the forward strand.
TCAAGGGGCCTTCCCTTCTCCATATCAGGTCTCTTACACACCTATAGAACAACTCTCCCTGCTGTCCTCTTCTCATTAAATCCTCTCCACTCCCACCTTAATCATGCTTCCAAGATATTTTACGTTCTCTACTTTTCTCAGCTCTACTCCATTCATCCTTATAGCTTTATTGGGTCTTATCTTCTTCCTTGTAGACCTTTTTAAAGTTTATAAACAGTTTGAAACCCTTTGTTTAAACAAAGTGTATAAGTGTGGCACAATCCAAATCGCTAACATCATTTATCTTTCAACAAACCACAGCTCTCAAACTCAGAGGGTAAAAAGCCTAGTTTTGTACTGTATAAATTAAAAGTTGTAAATTAAACCCTTGTGAAGGAGGACTGGAAAAAAACTAGAGTTTTATTAAGGGGTATTTTTAGTGTCGTGTATGCTTCGCCAGGTTGACAATCAAGCTGGAAGGAAATCCTGGGTGTATGAGTCCCTGTATTACATGGGGATTGGATTAACCAAAACTTTTCAAGTCTAAGGGCCAGTTTCATAGTCAGATTTAGTACGCCTCAAGTGCGGCACTATACTAAATACAAGACATCACCTACCTGAAATTGAATGGAATGGGCCAGTTTCGTATGCGAAACTGGCCCATTCCATTTTGGTCTAGGTAGGTGTCGTCCTGTATTTAGTATCGACTCGCACTGGCCCTAAGTGTACCTCTAGCCGCGAAATAGTCAAAGTGTCACTAATTAATGAAGTCGAAATATCTAGGAAAGGTCAGCACGCTGGTTGTTGAAAGATAGACACTGACAATAGTGAGGAACTCTCAAATTAATTACTCGAAACAAATTTTTCAAAATACATCACACTCTACATTTTAGGTACCTTATATTCAATTCTCTAGTAAATTACTAAAAAGGAACTCACACAGTTTTTTGATGTTACCTAATTCAACCACTAAAGCCATTCCTGACAGATTTGCCAACAGGATGGCTGGGTAGCGACACAAAGATACATAAATTAACTATTAGATTATACACTTATGCCAATCAGTATTAGGGCCAGTTTCAGTCAGATTTAGTACGCCTCAAGTGCGGCGCTATACTAAATACAAGACGTCACCTACCTGAAATTGAATGAAATGGGCCCGTTTCATATGAGAAACTGGCCCATTTCATTTTGTTCTAGGTAGGTGTCGTCCTGTATTTAGTATCGACTCGCACTTTAGGCATACTAAATCTGACTGAAACTGGCCCTACGTCTATAAATGTTTGTGTGTGTTACTCTAAACAATGCATGTGTAACTGCAAACCAGTGGAACCTGCCCGCCATACTTATAGTATCACTATTTTGCAAGTTGACCTCAAATGTTGGTGTGGTTGTTTGGATATGTTTTGGATTATCTCCTTTTTCCTTTAGAGAGATGTGTGTAACCCGAATGGGTAGTAAGATGTGGTGCTAATAATAACTTTAGGGAGACTAGGTTTAAATCCCTGTGGAGTCGAAACTTATCTTCAAATGGTGAGAAGTGTGTGGTCCGCTTGCATCAAGAAAAACAAATAAGAATTACAGTAATTGGTAAAAGAAAGGGCAACAGGTTTGGAATTAATAAAAGATCACTCCTTGTTAAATTATTTGTGATTTTTTTTTATTTATTAGAACAAGTCATTACTAAAATTATAATATTGATACTCATTTTAAATGTAGGTACCAATTTTGATAGTATTGACATACTTTATTAAAAACATTGCTTGTACCTTTATTCATCTTGAAATCTAGCAAGCTTACCTTGGTTCCACTATGGTGTTGCTTATGCGATAGGTCCATTAGTGTAATTGATTAAGATGAACTGCTATCTTCAAGTAAAAACTTACTGTAAGCTTACATCCTTATTTCCAAAATTTAAGTAATTCTTCACTTTTGTTTAAACATGGTTTCACTTTGTTAGGAAATATTTGCAATATTTTAATGAGTGTACTGATCTGTGTAAATTTACATTTATAACGCCAGTCAAATGCCAAGTGATTTGGCCTCTAACCCGCAAATTCAAAGGAGTATCCATTTCCGAATGTATGCGGCTTTCTAGGCCCAGATTCTTCTACTTCATCAGCGGTGGCGCTCTGCTCCAAGTACTGTCCTGGACCTGAGGAAGGGTAGAATGGAGCAGAACCTGAAGACTTGTATGGGGTGCTATATCGGGAACCTTGGTTGTTCGACTCCTCCGTTTCCTCCTGGACATTGTAAGGAAAACTACCACTGTACGCCTGGTTGGGGCGGTCATATCCTGAGTTATACTGGCCTTGGTCTTGCTGCTGGCTGCTGAATAGGATTGGGCTTTTTTTGTAGTAGGGTAGACTGCCTTCTCCAATATTAGCTGAGGTGTATTGTGGGTACGCAGGTCTAGGGCTTTACTGCCGAAGCTGGTCTAGAATTGTAAGAACCCTGAGGGGCAGCTGGTGCAATGGGTATCACAGGTTTTGGGATGTGATCACCTTCAAGGATCTTGAAACCATCCTTCCCAGCACTGTACTTGACACTAATAGTCTTGCCGTTGGGGTCGACGTAGGAGTAGCCACCTGTCCTGCTTCCATCAGGGTTGATGGTCTCTCCTTGTTGGAGCCCATGGTCTGTGGCAAAGTTGTAGTTGAAGGCACCGTCGCTAGTGAGCCCCTGCTTGTGGGACAAGATGATTGGAAGAGGAGAAGCAGACTTGGTCTGGTACTGCTGCAGGGGAGCTGGTTGGGGTGATACTGTTGGGGACTGCTTTCAGACTGTTGCCCATAGGAGGCCAGATACTGAGCATTTGTTGTCAGCGCAGCTGTTGTTGCAACCACCAATGCCCAAGTCTAAAACACATTAGTTAGCAAATTCATACCATTTGTGGTCATTAGTCAGTGAACAAAAGATATTAATATAAATAAAGAATAGTTTTATAAACCACCAGTTATTGAACGTGTAAACAGATAAGTATATCTCATAGCTGTTAACTTTTTATTTTGATAATTTTTGGCAAAGTTTGAGTCTAGTTTGCCTTAACTCTCAAAGAGTTACGATTTAGAGCATTAAAAAATTGATTAAGTTCATCACAATGTTTTGTGGGCCAAAACTGTAATGGAAGGTGTTCGTACAAATTTATTTCAACCTTAAGTCGTCTCCGACTTAGCTGTATGTGTAATTCGTCAAGGTAATACTTATATACCTTTCATGGTAAACAATACATTATAAACTTGTCTTTATGTGATGATCAAAGTTTTGGATAGTGTTAACATTTGTTTGGTTGTCTGTTGTTTAAGTGATACTCATTAGTTTTGTTTCTGATTCTATACACTCTACAGTATTTTATTTAAGTTAGTGTGGTACTTTAGTGGAGCTGTTTGGGTTTTCTCCAGTGTTTAAATGTGTGTGTTGTTATAGGGTTTTTTCTTTGAACTATTTGACAAATTCTGGACCAATTTGCTTTGTAGTTTCAGGATGACAGATGATGAGTGGACATTTAGTGTAATCCTTTAAATATTTTGAGAATCGGCAGCGATAACGAAATAAAAGTCACTTTCGCTTAACTTTCTATTAGACAATAAATGTTGTGGAGTGTAATACTCTAGTTTGATCAATTTTTAAACTTTAGCTAACACAATGGCTCTCTTTTATATTCGGGGAGTCTGAAATTTAATTTTAAATAGGGAAAATATTTTTAATTTCTTGACATTACACAAATAAACCGTTATTGATGTTTAAACAAAGGTTTATGCAATTCAATAATGATACAAGTAAATAGACGAATGTAACTTTGTGTGAATATTTGTGGCTTAACTTTTTGTGTGTATGAATAAAGTAACAAGCACTAAGTTGTGTTTAATGTTGAATATAAAGTTAATGTGGATAAAGACAAGAATATTAGTTAACCAAATATCTCAGGACTGTTCTCGTTATGAATTTAATTTTACCTTTTCAAGTGCACCTTACTTTCTCTCTGTATTAATTACATATCTTGCAAGTGATCTAATTGTGTCCAATACAAAACTCACTCTGATCTTTCCTTGCCTTATAAATGGCAGGGTTTACACTTAAAAAGTGTTATAAAAAATACATTTATATATGTTTTTTAGAACATTTATGTGATTATTTAAAGAAAAATCTTCAATACAGCAAGCTGTCTTTAGTTCTTGAAAGCTGGGCCAAGGTAACATTTGTTTCGACTAATGTTCAACGATGGTGTGTTTTGAAGATTGAATATGGCTGGTGGGGAAATCCCCCCTCTCCCACCTTGGCGCAATTTTTGGGACATGGAACATGGAAGATAAGTTATACTCCATTCACGGTAGGAATTACTCTCTGAAAGGTGTTTTTTCTTACCAATATCTTACTATATAATATATTTCTGGTAGGAAAAAAGGCCTTTCAGAAAACAATTCCTACGATGAACAGAAAGAGAGTTTTAGGCATATATTTTAATTAATATCACTTAACATTACACTCGTTTCTCCAGGTATATTTAATTTAAATTACCTTTCTCACCCCTACCCACCTTTAGTAACGTTTAATACCTCCCGGTTCGGTGGTCGTGCAGTGTACAGAGTCACTCTTATAATCGTTTATCCAGAATTTTTTTCGCGGTTTTCCTCTCCCTTAAAGTAAATGCGGGTAGATTTTCTCTATAATTCTTACCATCCGTATCTCTTTGTCATAAGAGTAAATATGCGGCTAGCCTGGAAGTACGTTCTTTTTTATGTTAGGTGGTAGTTTCCGTACTCGATGACCGCTATTTCTTTTGTTTCTCTTGTTCTTCCCGCGCAAATTTCACTCAGCACTTTAGTTTCTTTTGTTCGCGGTGCGCTTTTCCCGAGGCACGCGGAATCAATAAAAATTTCACACGTGTGTTTGTAAAGTGGATGTGATTGGCTGGCGTTTTGATTACACGTCTCGGCACTGGTGGCCGAACTCTACAATGTTTGACGTGTCAGTATGTCGCTCTTTGACCCATAAACATCTAGCTCCCCCTCCAAAGTAAAGAAGGTTCACTGCTACGTTGATATGCCCATTTTTGCCTTAAATCATTTTGTTGGTTTTACAGGCACGAACATTTACATACAATGTTTATTTTATAACAAAAGTAGTTCCGACCAAAGAAACTGGTCTAAATGGCTGTTTCGTTTACTTGTCCACCACCTACAACTTTAGGCCGTTATCAAACGAATTGGATATTAATTTGAGTTTCTATAAGATATAATTCATAAATGTGTTCACTTCCCAAGAAAGAAAATATACTTACATGCCTAACCACATCGTTCCCTTACGGGGTGGGCAAGAAACTGTGTATATAGCTCAAAAAAACAACTCCGTAAATCCATCCTCACTAACTTTCCCCACACTTTCATATCCTTGCACACTCCCTTCGCTTCTACAAAGTCATACATGCTCTTTTATCCTCAAAACTCTTAATGTTTTTCTTTTTCACACATTGGTCTACAACATTTAGCTACTTTTTGCATGACCCACCCTTTCCTTTTGATCCACTCACACCAACTTCATATATATGCTTCACTCATCCTCTCAACATGCCCAAACCAACGTAACACGCTTCAATCACCTGAAGAAACTTCTGCCTCAAACTATATATATGTAGGGGCAAACCAACTACTTCCGTAAGGGTTTTAGAAAATAATACTTAAATTTGAACAGCGCTAACCAGTGGCGGATTTAAAAATTTTGCGCCCCTAGGCACAGTTGTAATATGCGCCACCCTCCAATATATTTTTGTAAGAGCTTTAGAAAGTTTCAGAGGAAAGAGGTGTTGGGGGGCGGGAGGGGTCCTGAAGTTTTAGTATTCGAGAAAAATTTCTACGAAAGATAATCAGGCATGTACAGTACATGCCTTACAGTAGCTTTAGTTAACATTATGAAGATGGGAGACTGACCTCAGTTACAAAGTGATTGCAAAGTACGTTAATTCGAACTATTCCGATAATGTTAGTCAATAATTTTTAAACGTAATTATTAAAAACAAAAATATAATAAAAATAAAGATGGTATAATTCAAAATGTGCCGCCACCGGCCCTAGGCCCGTGCCTAGTGGGCCTAGGTGTAAATCCACTTCTGGCGCTAACACAAGCACTTTAGTGCTATGATTTATTTTGACTTTTGTGCTGAAATCTTAGTTTGAGGTTACTTCCAACTAACTTCCCTAATGGTTTTAGCGATTAAGGTTATATTTATAGGAAATGTTCCCGGATTTGCGTGAAGGGAGAGTGAAAACCCGTTTTGGAAAGAAAAAAAACACCTGAACTAAATTCAGACCTTTATCTCCCCGTCATCGGCAGTCTAGTCTACTGCGAGATTAGCGCCTTAGACTATGCGGTCCACCGAAGCGGGTAAAAACTAATGCTCTTTATTGGGTATTAGTTGACTTTATGTAACATGGTGTTTACTTGAATTATTCATCAATTTGTTTTTCAACCTTTTTTTAGCATATGACCCGAACGGGTAGTGAGACGCGGTGCTAAAAAAAACTATTTTTTTTTCTCCATTATTTTTCTCTATTCTATTTCTCATCTTATAAACGAAAAACATAGTATCCTATCTTACTAAAAAATTAGTCTTCTTTGTATGTATTTTTTGTACTGAATCTTCAAAAAAAAAATACGTGGTCACCATAGCTATAGACCTTTTAGAAGAGATAAAAAAAAGTATGAGTATTCATCAGAAAAACAACACTTGGCGTATTGATATGTGAAATTAGGTTTGTCATTGATTTAGTTATATCCTTTCTGTATCGTTTTATATATAAATATATATATGAGGGGTAAGGGTTGAAGTACGTTTCTTTCTCAAGTATGATCCTACAGTTATTGTTTTCAAAGGTCCAATAAGAAGGTAATAATGATAATTAGCGGTGTTAATTATTATGTTAATAGATAATTCACGGAGGTCTACAAATGCCTCGATCCAACCTTGTAAGTATAAAATACAGACTGTCAACTTTCAATAACTATCTTGCTAAAAAAGAACGCGCTTTCAAAAAAAAAAAAATACTATTCTACATAGTCCTAAAAGTTTTAATACTTTCTTTTTAACTGATTCTTGTACTGTTTTTATATTTTTTAAGTAACTTGTAATTCTTGAGAGCTGAGATTTCAGAAACTGTTTAACCTATATAATGAATATTGTAGTTAATGTAAATATTACAATATCGCCGACATTTATTTAATGAACTCACATAGCTCAACTTTTCCGATGCATGTGATCCCGTCTAACAATATCGTAGTATAGTAGCGGGTAATTAATTCTACGCAGAAGATAAAAACTTTTTTAACCATAGAGACACGCATGCGCACATAGACTATTTGCCACTGCGAGCCCAGCAATCGACTATTTCCTGGTGTTAAGATTGGTTCAGACTTAAGTTCAGTGAGTAGTGAGTCAGTGAGTGCTATCAGAAATTCAGCTCACACGAGTTAGTATTTGATCGACACATTTCACGTTGAATGTGTTTTAAAAAATCTCCGATTCGCACTAGAAACTTAACACAAGTCTAGCCGTTAATAAATATCGGTAGGTAGCAGAGTATTCTAGCGGAGAACATTTTTAATATAAAAGTATCTACTGATACCATTTGAATGTGTGTTCCATGTATGTATATTTTAAATTTGGGATAATACCCGCATTTGTGGCTACATGGTCCAAGGTGTCACTCTTGTAATAGACTAAACTGCCGTATAGAGTTCGATCCTGGTCAGGTAAATGTAGGTACACTTTCTCTTAAGAAACCTTCCTCATCCTCAACCCATTAGAGTAAGTACATAGGCTTATAATCCAAACGGATAGCAAGACGCAGTGCAGGAAAAAAAAATTGACCCAATCCTATATATTATTTCTGTTGGCAACATCCCATTTTCTCAACTAATACAAAGCCTACAGAGATGAATAAGATATCAATGGATAGGATTTTTTTTTTAGAGGCTTGTGACATAGCATACTCAGTTTACGTTAAAACAAATTGTTTGTTTAAAATTTAAGTTAAAAGAAAAATCAAACAATATGTTTGTATCAAATACCGAAAATAAACTCTTCTTTGCTATTTTGTGTATACCCTTCCCTGAGTATTTAATTTCAAAAACCCAACAAAAGAATAAATCTTTGGGGGGGGGGGGTTAATGTGCGAAAGTTTCGCAAGGGCTTACTGGTTGATTATATCAGCGCATGACTTACAAACTAACTTAAATAAAGAACGGGAGTATGGTGGCAAATACCCACTAGAGCCTACCCCTCACACTTGGTACACCTAGTGATGAAAGTTTTCCGCAGAGGTGGCTTTCAGCCAAAAGATGAAGAGCGCTGAGTTATATTCATAAAGCCATCAAATAGTGTTTTGGGTGGTGTCTGGGGAGTATTTGTTTTCAAATACATAATCCAAATTATGTAATTTAGTCACAGATCAACATTTTTCGGTAAAAAAAAAATCTCAAGATCATTGAGTCCTTGGAAAAGGGAATATATTATCTTCTAATCTACAGAAGCCACTAGATTAGATACACATTCAACTATGTACTTTAATGATGTAGTCGACGGCGACGTAAGAGAACTAAAATCGTTTTAATTACTTTTTTTGAACCTATTTAAATAGCTGAACTATTTTTTTATTGAAATTTTTTTTCTTAAGAGAAAATTTTCCATCTCATATCTTTAGGTGCGCAACGGGCTGGTGTTCAATACCCTTCGGATCCCAACTAACGCCATTGAACTAATTACCTTGAGCTATAAAATTACATTTAAAGTAAAATAAAAATTGCTTCAAATTTACAAAGAAATACTCAAACTTATATTTACCGCCCACGGCTAGATCAAACATGCACTTTACAAATAATATATATTATAGTATGTTCGTCATGAGCATTACGCGATATATATCGCAGGCAGAGGGTGGAAATTTTAAAATTGGTAGCCCTTGTGCACAAACATATGCACTCAAAGCTGGAATTTTAAATTGGTAGCCTTGTGCACAAACATATGCACCTCAAAGCTGGAATTTTAAAATTGGTAGCCCTTGTGCACAAACATATGCACCTCAAAGCTGGAATTTTAAGTTTTGACTTGATTTTTTTTTATTGAAAACTGGGTTAGAAGAAATAAAATTGAGATATTTTTCTTTTTGTCTGTTTTAAGTAAAGAAAAACGGAACGCCGGGTACTTCTGCTAGTACCTAATAAAAAGCCCTTAATAACGAAGCTATTGCATCATATTGTAATATTTAAACACATTTTATTTTTAAATCGCTACTTCTGAAACTTAGTGGCTGTATCTCACCAAGTAGAGAGAGTATAAACTTAATTTAAAGCTTACATCATCCCGTCATTTCAACAACTGTGAGATGAATACTCTTAGCTTTGGGTATTCGTGCATATACAAAAAAAAATCCTCAGTATTCAAAAATATACATTTGCTTCATAAATTAGTAAAATGACGCAACCCAAGAAAATATGACACAAATTAGCTATAAAAAACATTTCCTCAATCAGGGGATCATGAAGAGAATGTATTTATGCGTACGCATTGTATGTGGCTTACCGCCGCCTCCCACAAAAAAAAAATATTTATATGGGATGTTATCAAACTGTGGGCCCCGGTAATAACCATAAACCCGAACGGATAGTAAGTAAGATGCAGTTCTAAAAAGGTTAAAAAAAAGTGTTTTAGTTTTATGTCAATTTTTTAAAATGTAGCACCGCGGCCTACTACACGCATTTTTTAGGTCCTGCTTTCCATGTAGTGGAAATTAAGTGTGACATTCCTCACTGTTCGGTCTTGTCAGGTTGACGTAACTTGGGCCCTTTGTCTAAGGTGCCAGAGAAAGTCCATAGTACGCATTGTTTACCCCGCCCAATAAAAATGTGTGCTACATAATATTATGTATTAAGCTCGGGAACGGACAAATTTCCGGAAATCAGCCGGGTGTGAAGTTAACAAACGATTATGGTTAGCGTACAACTCCTTAACTCACATTCCCGACCGTGACTAGTTATTATTTTAGTTTCAAATAACATGGTTACATAAGTTAGTGTGTTGTATGAATTTATTTTCTAATAAAATATCTGGGAGCCGCATCGGTGGGTGCGCGAATTAAAGCGTCAGTCTCGCCTGGACCTTGTTTTAAAGTCTCTGGGAGGTTGGGGGTTCAAGCTCCGGCCGGGTGTAATGAATTACAAGATTACACCCACCCCCACCCGGTTTTTTATACGCCAATGTGGGAACATTTCCTCTAAATTCTAGTCTGATTTCCATAGAAAGCCCGTTATTTGAACACTGGAAACTCGTGTTGACACAATGGCGAATAAAAATTATTACTCACTGTATTCTCATTCTCAGCAAGTTTAGTTAATACAGTAATCTTATGGAACTTTTAACTTATATGACCTTCACAATTAATAAACCAAATAAAACATGTATGAAATGGAAAGTTTTCGTGACTTTCCAATCATTAGTAAAAACCAAACTTTCAGGGGGTCTCCTCATCCGTAACTAGGCAGTCTAGGGCGTTAAGCCATGGTAATACGCTTGGTTGTAGTAGATGGGGGAGGTCTGGGTTCCAATACCACCGGATAAAGTTTATTTCCCACGTGTTGGCGTTCTTACCCCGCTAATGCGGGTGTATCTCCTCACCAAGCGGCGGTTTTCATCCTACTTAGCTTGTAATTTTTTCGCAAAATGTTAAAAGGCATGTTTAACGCCTTAATATTAGGTGTAAGGGTGGTTTTTGGAAGTAGTACAGCTGCATTAGTGTGGCCTTAGGGCAGGAAATCACAGTGCGATATTCTAGCCTCCCCGTCTTGCCAGCACGACACCTGGGACCGCATGGCCATCGGTGCTAATCGCTCATTTTTTATTTGCGTCATACCTAGGGTGCTCTGACTATATTTAAAATATATTATAATCCATACATCAATTTTGCACCGCGTCTTTCTACACGTCCGGGCGATACGCATGTAATTATGCTAATAGGTTAAGAATTAACTCAATAAAGTAATAGAAGAAATATGCGCGTTATTACGTGGAGGAAGAATGGGGAACGGGATTCAAAACCCGACCTTCCCATCATAGGCAAAATCAGTAGAGACCGACGTATTTGTCCGCGTACCCAACTGTGCGGGTAAGTTCCTTGTTCAATTTCTCTTTCGATATCTGCGATACTGTTCTTTTAGGAACTAATTAGCCGCACGTGTTTTAGATGTAACGTTACGGTTTGAGACTGGAGAAAGTCGAGTAAATAATTACTCTATGTACCATAGTCAATGAATGGTAATAAGAATCATTGTACGGAACCTCAATGCTTCAAGAGAGAAGAATTTGGAATGTGAAGTCAACGGAGCAGTTCGGATGACGCAACGTTTCGGCCATAAGCGAAGGGTTGCTGATGCAAGGGTGTTTCGAGACAAAGGCGCTTTGATTACAGTCATATGCTGACGTCATTTAGAATATAGACTGGTCAGGGAATAAATAAATAGGAACAAGTGCTCGGTGCTTAAGATAATAGAAGCTCTGTGTTGTAGAGAGATACTAAGAACTAACTGTTCATTGTTGGGAATAGTTCAGAGGGATTCAGTTAACTGAAATTACCAGTTAATTTATCTAGTTCAATAGTTCAAGCGGTCTCAAACTGCAACTTGTAGCTCAGTATCTTTTTTTTTACCAGCTTATACGCATGATAATTATTCTAATAGGGTAGGGGTGAGTAAAATAGCATTTTAGAGGCAATCTACCCGCATTGGCGAGAAAGGGTAATGTGAAAGCATTCAGGAAAAAACACCCTAAATAGACCCTAACGGGATTTGAACCCCGATATCCCCGTCTTCAGCATGTCAGTCAAACATGAGAGTGACACTTTCGACCATTTGGCCGCTGAAGCGGGCTATATATCAGTCGTTCACCAGTTCATGACCTACACCAATACCAGTGATATTATGTAGTGGCGAACCCTACTCTTTTCGACAAAATCGCGAACACTTTACCAAAAGGTCAACTATGGTGGATATGCGGACATAAATTAAATGTTAAAAATTAATCTGATGTGTTGAAACGCGCCCTTAAAGACCCCCAGCCCTTCGTGTGCCAAGTCATGTGCCATCAAATTATCGATTTACTTCGGAGGCAAACTTGGACCAACATATCTGTTGTTTTTGTTACATAGGTATAGGTACAGGTTGTCCATCGTAGCTTTGGTCTTTTTTTGGACAGTTAAAAATTAGCTTAAAAAATATATCCGTGATCATTCACCTCGCAAATGTATCTCGTCACTTTGACACTAGAAAAATGTCCGAATTTGTGAGAGGAATGAAAACAGAAAGTGAAATTTGAACTATCGGGAAAGGCCAAATTACCGTGGACAGGCTTGTTCCGAAAAATCAGGATTGTGTCGATTTTAAATATTTTTAAGTGGTTTTTTTTTTAGAGTTGGCAGTTCTATCTTTCAAGCGCGTGCGTTCAGTCGCTCGCTCCAGTCTGGCCACCTCTCATTACAACCAATGTTTTATATTTTAGTCACTCGCTCGCCCAGTCCGGCCGCCCCTTAGGAGTGTAATTTCACAGTTTCAAAATGATTGACCAGAAAAAGGTAAAATAAAATTTATTTTCAGATGTAAATGTATTAGCAATAAACCAATGACGTAACGATAGAGAAATAGGCCCAATAGGAAAAAATCTCACCTTTGTTACTGTTATCACAGTTTATGGATCTAAATAGCTTCTGGAGCATAATTAGGATTTAATAGATAGTTTTAGGCTCTTATTATTATTGCAACGTGAGTTGGACAATCCACCTTATTCCTCCCACCAAGTTCTGATGGATGCTTGATTCATGTAGTACTTGATTTTACTCTTTATATATATATATATATATATATATATATATATATATATATATATATATATATATATATATTATATATATATTTACTTTGCATATTTCTACCTATGAGGCCGACACCTTAGCTCAGTCGGCAGTTTGCCTGCCCACTGAGCTAAGGATTCCGGGTTTGATTTCCGGCATGGCCTAAAAAATATTATTGGTAAAATTTGTATTTCCCCTCTCAGGGTGATGAATTAACGGCCGGGGGGCTTGGTGTTGTGTTTGTTCTAGATTTAAATTAATTCATGTGCTTATATAATCATTTGTTCCAGAAAATGCACGCTAATACCTCAAATAAATGAAAAATTAAAATGCTACCTGTGTGTACTTTTAATTACACTCAACCAATTTAATAGTGTATGTCACTGTTATCCAGTCAGGAGTGTGCTCATAACTCTTAGCCTTGACATTTTTACTTAAATCTCAGATTATTTAGGTATTGCGATGAACTGCAGTGTTCTGTGTTTTGAGCATAGTTCTGGTGTAGTTTTATGAAGTCAGAAGATGTAATAGGCTGGATATTGAAACAAAGATGTAAATAAGTCAAAAGAGAGAGACGAGGGGAGTTGGGAGGTGCGAAGTTTCCCAAGATAGAATGAGAGTACGAAAAAAACATAAATGTTTGAGATACATTGCTCTAAGCTAGAGGTACTCATGTTTAAATATTTCCAGGGGAAGCATCTCTTGACCTTCTTGTCCAACGGTGGTTGAGAGTCTTTGACCCCCTGTTTCTCCCTGCGGCTTTTAGAGTACAGCATACCTATTCATTTTCTCAGAATACGCCACTGGGTTTTACCTTCATCTGAAAGCTTCTACGATCCTAATCAAGGCCGAGGCTGACTATGAGCGTCTGACATAATGTATTGATTGACCTTGTGGCGCTTTGGAATGACCGCATCGCTTCATTACATTTAGTTGTAATTAGTACCGGTACGTTCGACGCAAGAACTATTAACAGCTTAATTAACACAAGGGGTAGAGATTAGAAGAGTAAATTAAAGGAATTGCACCCGAATTGGCGTGGAAAGTGGAATGGAAAACCAACCAACCTTAGCGCATCCATACGAGATTCGAACCTCGACCTACCTGTCACCGGCTATGCAGTGTATTGAGAGTCTGAGGCCCTCGGTGCTGGTATAAGAGTAGTTTTAGAAGAAATGCACCCGCATTATGATATGTCTTGGAGGTTCTCTGGAAGCTTTAGTTGGTCTCGCTATCCACTCGACCCTGCGAGCGGGGCGTGGAGACAGTTGGACTCGCCCTAGAGCCGGCCAGACCAGTCAATATTCGCGACCGAGTGGTTAGAGCAGTGATTCCCAACCAGGGTTCCGTGAGCCAGTGTCTAGGGTTCCACGAGAATTGATTGCGAAAAAATAGTACAATTTGCCACTTTTTTTTTTTTAGATCAATAAACAAATTAAAATATTAAGGTTTCAACGTGACATAAATAAAACAAAGAAGAATTTTTAAAGTTTAGCTTGGTTAGACTTTTGCTTGATAGTTATTATTTAAGAAACGAGAGAGATTTAGGGTGCATTTTCTTAAAGACGGCTGAAGTGTGCGGCCCACACTGCTATGTTTGTTTTACTCGCGTCAATCATGTGATCATTTCTCTTTGATAGAAGCAGCTCCAGATGTTCTTCAGAGAAAACAATAAACGTTCTTTTTCCAACTATCTTGAGGACGAATCGTAGTATACCTGGCAGATATTTATGAACACCAACATGCAAGGTCCCAAGGAAAATATTTTGACGTGTACAGACAAATTTGTAGCATTCATAAATAAAATTGGTGTTTGGAAAAAACATCTTTCTAAAGGTAATTTCGAAAAGTTACCCCAATTTTCTCATCTTCAGAGCATTACAACTGACAACCACCGTGAAGCCGTTATGCCCCTGATTTACGGCCATATGGAATCTCTGGCTGAAAATCTGGCCAAGTACTTCCCTTCTTTGTCATCGGAAGAGTATGATTGGGTCAGGAAACCTTTCACAAGATTCTCCAAGCAGTTCCGAAAATTTACTCAGCCTGCAGGAAGAACAACAATAATTGGCTGAACTGAAGTATGATCGCACATTAAAAATTAAATGTAATGAACTGTCATTAGATATGTTTTTGATATCAGTGAAAACAGAGTTTCCTGCCATCTCCCAGATAGATATAAACATATTGATACAATTCTCAACAGCGTACTAGTTTGAGCAAACAATTTCGTGTTTAACGAATATAAAAACCAAACAGAGGAATAGACTTGTCTGTGGAAGAAGAATAACTTGGTGTGTGCCTATCAAAGATGCGACGAATTAAGTTGTGTTCAAAAAGGCAAGCCCAAGTTTCACATTAAATTAAGAGACAGTTGGAATAATTTTTATATTGAAACTTGTATTATTTTCAGTTGTGTATTAATAATAAAACAATAAAATGTAACTTATTTTTTCGCTAACAAGTTTATAAAAAAACATTATAATAACACAAAACTATTGCAAAATATGTACACCCAGTTTGTTTATAACCAGTAAGCCAGATGTAAACTGAAAATCTTTTGTAATTTTTTTAAACAGTTATATTAGTAAGCTAAATATTAATAGGCAGTAAAAATACTCGTGTGATATTTTATTCAAAAGTATGATTTAATTATTATTTACCACAAACCCTACTGCTTTACATGTCTTTATTTAATTTAACACTGTCGAATCTATTATTATATGACCCGCCTCGGTGGCGTAGTTGGCTAACGCGCTAGTCGTGTTGAGCTCGACCGTCTAGGACGGGGAGATCGAGGTTCGAATCTCGGTCGGGTGAACTGGGGGTGGTTTTCCCTAAATGGTTTTCCACTCTCCCTCCACGCAAATGCGGGTTCACTTCCTCTAAATTCAACCTTCCCAATTCCTAATCCATTAGCGTAATTAGTACTTAAGCGTATAACCCGAACGGGTAGTAAGACGCGGTGCTAAGTATTATTAATATTATTATCTTATATGTCAGTCAGGTAGAGAGGGGTGCCTCGAGATTTTTCCAAATATTTCAAGGGTTCCTCCAAACAAAAAAGGGTTGGGAATCACTGAGCTATAGAGACAAACCACGCGTTTTTTGAGGATCATCCGCAGTCGTGTGGTACTCGTGAGTTGGGCTGAATTGCGTTTGGTCGCCGTTGTCGGAAGAGGTCTCTGCTTCAATCCTTGCCGAACGCAATGAGAGTATTTTTCCACTTAGGATCTTTACGCTAATGCGGGTACATATCCACTGAGCTATCATCCACGCCCTCACTCACAATTTTTGTTTTCGTGCCGTGTCTTACTACTCATCTGTACTGTCCGCATTTTTGTGGAGAGAGAGTGGAAAATTATTTAGGGAAAAAAAGGTACTCCCGACCGTGATTCGAACCATGAACTCAGCCCGGACGTCTAGTCCGCGTGTTCACCGGTACGAGTAAGTGCTTGTTAGTTTGAAAGTCGTGGGTGGTTCAGCGTTTCTGAAGGCACTGACCCGCATTACATTAGGTCATCTTCTGACAGGGAAGGTTTGTATTCGAATCCCTGTAGGATGGTCTGGAGGTATTTCTTCAAATGGGATCTCTAGGCTACTCCAACACAAGAAGGGTCAGTATTACCTAGGGACGCATTTTTTATAGCACCACGTCATACTACCCGTCTGTGCTATACGCATATGTACTAACTACGCTAATGTGTCAGGGATGAGTAAGGCTGAATTTAGAGTACGTGGACCCGTATTTGCCTAAGAGTGGAAAACCATCCTCAGTACATCCGACCAGGAATCGAACCACGATCTCTCAGTCATCGGCAGTCTAGTTTATTACCATGCGGCCACCGGAGCACCTGAGAACGCAGATATAGCCAACTCCGATTGCTTCCCAACCACTTGAAGACTTTAGACTACCACAGAGATGTGGATCTAAAGTATTTCAGAGGTTTTGGGTCAACTAGTCTGGGATATAATAGGGGCGACGCTTCTTCTTTGTTCATATGGTAAGTATCGTCGGCGTCCCTGCCCCCTACTCAGTTGCTGTTATTCTTGAGTTTTCTTTTAAAAAATACTTTTTTATATATATTTAATCCATCATATTATGCCTTAGCCGACCATTGCTTACCTTTCTCTCCTACTGACGTCCTTAGATGATAGGGAGCTGTGTCATGATTATTAACAATTTGAGTTTGATGTTCGTATTTTACAACAAATAACCCCTTTAAATGGATGATTTTTAAAAAATGTTCTGGGGTGCCCCTTCCTATACCCACACACTGAATCCCTTTGATCCCGGTGCTTAAGGAAAGGAAGAAGAGGATCTGAACCTTCCATAAACCCTATTATCACCATAGTACTCCACCACGCATTAATTACATACTACCTCATCAGTTCAAAGTGTTTAGAAAGTGCGCGTTTAATCCCCGCCCCCATGAGTATTAGCGTAACATCCCTCATCAAACACCGCAGCTTGTTGCTCGAGGTCTACTGTCGTTCGTTACTCCACTGATCTATGACGAGTTTTCACTCCTCAGTGTGTGGATGACAAGATGGCGCAAGACACGTGACACTTGGACACGTTTCCGTCGTCCCGGGTGACGCACCATGTTCACGGCTTGTGTAGACGCTCCCAGAGGACATGAGATAGCTAATCTTATTGTATCAGTGGCCAACAACAGTGGAGATTGCACGTACACCTCAGCACAATCAAACTGGCGGGGCTAGGCGCGCTATTAGAGGTCTTGTTGAGGTCCAGGTGGACCATTAGAGGTCTTGTTGAGCACCAGGTGGACTATTAGAGGTCTTGTTGAGGTCCAGGTGGACCATTAGAGGTCTTGTTGAGGCCAGGTGGACTATTAGAGGTCTTGTTGAGGTCCAGGTGGACTATTAGAGGTCTTGTTGAGGTCCAGGTGGACTATTAGAGCTTGGGTCCAGGTGGACCATTAGAGGTCTTGTTGAGGTCCAGGTGGACTATTAGAGGTCTTGTTGAGGTCCAGGTGGACTATTAGAAGGTCTTGTGAGGTCCAGGTGGACTATTAGAGGTCTTGTTGAGGTCCAGGTGGACTATTAGAGGTCTTGTTGAGGTCCAGGTGGACCTATTAGAGGTCTTGTTGAGGTCCAGGTGGACCATTAGAGGTCTTGTTGAGGTCCAGGTGGACTATTAGAGGTCTTGTTGAGGTCCAGGTGGACCTATTAGAGGTCTTGTTGAGGTCCAGGTGGACTATTAGAGGTCTTGTTGAGGTCCAGGTGGACTATTAGAAGTTTTGATGAGGTCCAGGTGGACTATTAGAGGTCTTGTTGAGGTCCAGGTGGACTATTAGAGGTCTTGTTGAGGTCCAGGTGGACTATTAGAGAGTCTTGTGAGGTCCTAGGTGGACTATTAGAGGTCTTGTTGAGGTCCAGGTGGACTATTAGAGGTCCAGTTGGAGGCGCATTAGAGGTCTTGTTGAGGTCCAGGTGGACTATTAGAGGTCTTGTTGAGGTCCAGGTGGACCATTAGAGGTCTTGTTGAGGTCCAGGTGGACCATTAGAGGTCTTGTTGAGGTCCAGGTGGACTATTAGAGGTCTTGTTGAGGTCCAGGTGGACTATTAGAGGTCTTGTTTGAGGTCCAGGTGGACTATTAGAGGTCTTGTTGAGGCACCAGGTGGACTATTAGAGGTCTTGTTGAGCACCAGGTGGACTATCAGAGGTTTGTTGAGGTCCAGGTGGACCATTAGAGGTCTTGTTGAGGTCCAGGTGGACCATTAGAGGTCTTGTTGAGGTCCAGGTGGACCATTAGAGGTCTTGTTGAGGTCCAGGTGGACCATTAGAGGTCTTGTTGAGGTCCAGGTGGACCATTAGAGGTCTTGTTGAGGTCCAGGTGGACTATTAGAGGTCTTGTTGAGGTCCAGGTGGACTATTAGAGGTCTTGTTGAGGTCCAGGTGGACTATTAGAGGTCTTGTTGAGGTCCAGGTGGACTATTAGAGGTCTTGTTGAGGTCTAGGTGGACTATCAGAGGTCTTTTTGAGGTCCAGGTGGACCATTAGAGGTCTTGTTGAGGTCCAAGTGGACTATTAGAGGTATTGTTGAGGTCCAGGTGGACTATTAGAAGTCTTGATGAGGTCCAGGTGGACTATTAGAGGTCTTGTTGAGGTCCAGGTGGACTATTAGAGGGTCCAGGTGGACCATTAGAGGTCTTGTTGAGGTCCAGGTGGATTATTAGAGGTCTTTTTGAGGTCCAGGTGGACTATTAGAGGTCTTGTTGAGGTCCAGGTGGACTATTAGAGGTCTTGTTGAGGTCCAGGTGGACTATTAGAGGTCTTGTTGAGGTCCAGGTGGACTATTAGAGGTCTTGTTGAGGTCCAGGTGGACCATTAGAGGTCTTGTTGAGGTCCAGGTGGACTATCAGAGGTCTTGTTGAGCACCAGGTGGACTATTAGAGGTCTTGTTGAGGTCCAGGTGGACCATTAGAGGTCTTGTTGAGGTCCAGGTGGACTATTAGAGGTCTTGTTGAGCACCAGGTGGACTATTAGAGGTCTTGTTGAGGTCTAGGTGGACTATCAGAGGTCTTGTTGAGGTCCAGGTGGACCATTAGAGGTCTTGTTGAGGTCCAGGTGGACTATTGAGAGCATGGGTGGGCCAGGCGAGCGACTAGAAGTCGTGGCGGCTATGATGTTATCGATTATGTTATATAATTAATTCCAAAATCGTATTTTTGCTTCGAAATAAAAAGTATTAATATAAGATGGTACAGCGAGTACACTTTGCTAACACCTCGCTTCAGCGAAGCTATGTGTGCTCTATCTCTCATTGTGTGCATTCTTGCTGAGGCGCGTCAATAAGATCACCTTAACTCTTCAAATTTATTCTGCATCCACATAAAAAAAACACATTTTCTGAAAATAGAATATAGTCTGGTTTTTTTTTTTCCTTTTAATATCATCTTTGTGTCAAACAACATAAAATTAATACGCCTTGTCCAGTTGTCCGTTACCCCAAAATGTTTACATTTGTTTCGTCTTTCATCGGAATAGAAACCGGTAGAATTGCCTTACTGATGTCCCGCTCGTTTAAATACGAACAAATTGTACAAGTTATTATTTTCATTGATTATTTTACGTCAAAAGGATTATTTAAACTTATGTGCGACCAATAATAATCTCAAAGATGATTTTTTTTATCGGTTCACAAAAAAAAGTTATTTTTCGTCAAGTTTGAAATTCGGCGTTGATTGAGCTATATATTTTGGGTAAAAAAAATCCAGCAGGTTTTGCATAGTCTCTTGTGAGGCCCATGGTTAGATTACGAACGGGTGTCTCTAAATACATCTTCATCATCCTGTGTCCTTAGATTAGTATAGTATGATTTTGGTAGGAAGAACAGTAGAAGTTAGTTACTAAAGTTACTAAAACCATTTTAATATATTCATACATAAAGTAATGTTATATGTAACGCTCACGTTTGATAAATATTATCAATACCTATAAAATAACACAAATAGTATAAAGAAATGTTGACCGTAAAGAAATATGTTTGAATTTTCTAAACTGTTTTTCCAACCAAAATCAGGAAAGTAGCGGATAGCCAGAACAGCCTTGAAAGAGTTAGCAGCAACAGCAAAAAAAACCTACACAGCCTTCATTAAAAAGAGAAAATCCAGGAACGATATATATATATATATATATATATTTAGACCTTCTTCAGTGGCCGAATGGTCTAAAGGTGTCATTCTCGTGTTAAGACTGGCCACTTTATGGCGGGGAAGATCAGGGTTTTAATCCAAGCCCAGTCTACTGATGGTGGTTTTTTCTAAAGGCTTTCTTCACTCTCCTTTCACGCAAATGCGGGTAAATTACCTCTAAAATGAGCTTACTTCCTCATCCCTACCTCATTAGAGTAATTATCATGCATTCGTATAACCTTAACAGAAAGTAATAAGGGGTGAATGAAAAAAAAATGTTTGAGATGAAGTGTTATGCCTATTGTCGAGATCGTTATATTTTGTAAAGAGCAAGCTCTTTGACTGTTTATTTTTCAAATCACTACTTCCAACAATATTGTTGTGTGGCTATAATGGCTGCGGTTTAAGAGATTTGTACAACTATATCCATAAGAAATACCCGACGCGTCCACGAAGACTGTACTCATTTCCTTTGACCTTGGTTGCCAAACAAAAGGGCGTTGACCTGTTACTAGCGCTGTGTTATATTGACCTAGTTAATACGATATGTTCGACTTGTTTGTTGAGTTAAAATAATATTATTTGAATATTTTCTTCAAAATTAGCAAGTATTATAAACTTGAATTTGGTTTAGTACGGAATAAGAATCTTCAAATCTGTCCCGGAAGTTAAATCTCTTTACTAGTAGTGCCTGCCATTTTTATTTCCAGCTTTATTTATTGTTTGGCGCATGCGGTGAAACAAAAATAAAACATATTTCACCGTTCACTTCCTCTCGACATTCAAGGAGATAATTGTTTCGACGTTGTAGGTTTATCGCCTTACCGAGCTGTTTAGCTAACCTTATAACTTTGACCAAAAAAAATGTAGCAGACTAGCAGTGGTAACAAAAGAAATACAAAATTGTGTTGTGTTGAGTTGCATACTCCATGATTCACGAGGGAATAACGGTAAAGTTGAGCGGTAGCTCATGCGTGTAATTGAGATGTTTTATTAGGAATATATAGTTGTTTTACTCCTAATTTCCTACCAGATTTAATTAAGGGTCATTGATATTTAAGCTTTTAAAATTGTGCCACATTAAGGAAATTCCAACACATTTGGTTTCGTGTGCAACACTCGCGCATGCGTGACAGCTATCTCATTTCCTCTACCCTGTAGGCTCTCTCTGCTTTCACAAGAGAGCGCGCAGGTCGCTGATTGAACTTCTTTTTTTGTAAGACATTTTAAAAACAATTCTATTTTTTTAATTGTCAATGTGGTAGGTACGGAACACAGTATAGTTTTCAACTTCTACGCCCTAAGATATCCTTGAAAGAAGGAAGCGTTTGTTAAGATAGCCTACGTGTGTAAAGTTATTGATATAATTATCTCCGTAAAAACATGTTAATGTGCGTCACCTCTGGCTTTTAATCTTCGATAAGAAAATATATTATGCTATTACTTATACTTACATAGTACACCAATCTTCAAACACTAATTAAAATATATTGATTTAGAAACTTGATTTTATCTAAACATAATTATACATATACATTATTGTTGGATTTGTTTGTTTTGTTTTATAATATTATTCTGTCTCGGTTATGATGGAATGGTATTTACCGACAATTATTAACTTGGGCCCCTAAAATGGTTTTGGGATAAGGACTACCATGACTTCGAATAAACCTTTATTGAGAGAGGCTGGTTTGAATCTGACTTAAATTAAATTTAGTCCCGATGGTAAAGGCAAAAATTTGAAACTAATGCAGGAAAGAATTTTTTTATTCCTGGATATTGATTCAGATTTGAAAATTAGGTTAGATTATTACTACAGTGAGATTACAAGACGTATCTTAACAACTCAAGATCCTTGTAAGATAGGCACATGTTTTACCGCAGTAACTACATTAATTAGATTAATTTTTGAAGGGTACGGGGGGTGGGGGAAGAGTAGATTCTCATTACACACATTTTCAAGGATAATGACTTTAATATTCAATCAAGCCCCATAAGGACCCCAACAATTAACATATATTTAAAATTAGATTTAAATATGACAAAACCTCTTTTAACCATAGTGTAAAGTGCATTAGAAAGATCTCATGATTGTCTAACAGATGGAAGCACTAACTCAAATAGAGTTAAAATTGTATTTTCCCTATTTTTCCCCCTGTACCCTTAATTTACAATCAAGATGTTGTACTAATTAATTTTTATCAAATGGATGTGAGGTTATACTACATCAACTGACCTAAGAACACCAGATCAAAATTGTAAATTTGGAATTAATGCATTGAAGTTCATCCGAAGAATATATGAAAAATCCTTATAATGCAATGGCTTCCAACCTTTTTCCGGAGTGTGACCCCAATTTTTGCCTCTGAGATCGTCGCTACCCCTTGCCTTTGAATCCTAGATTTTTAATTGATATAAAATGATAATATAACTTATCAAATGTATCACTCTATTTTAATAAAAAAATAAAAAAACAAAGTGTATAGATAGCATAAGCAATGTCAAAAGAAACTAAACATCATCTGCACAGTTAGTGGAATTTTTGAGCTTGCGTTGATGCACGTAATTTATTAAACCTTGACACTAGTGAAGAAATAGCCAATCTGTGATCCGGCTCTACGTTAATCTGATTCCTATATTTAGTTATAATGGCAGCCACAGCAGAAAATCCTGTTTCACAGAGATAAGACATGGAAAATGGCTACAGCTTTTGCACTCATTGATGGGTACTTACTTTCAGCCTGAATCCAAAATTGTGTGTGGGCTCACATGTTTTAAAATTGTGTTCCATAGTGCGATCCAAGGAGAGGACTATCAGTTTTTCTTGTTCCCTAATTGGCAGCCTCTTTCTTGCTTCCACAGAAAAAGGATTTCGTACCCATTCATTTTGACTGACATCATCAACGGATTCCTTAGAATATTTTTTTAGTCCTAATTTTAGCAATTTGAGGTGGTCGTTGATAATAAAAAAAGAGTGTTGAAATCATGCCGCACACCGTCATGTTCTTCAAGAGTTTCGTTCAGTCTTGGGGAACATGTCAAGAAAACTTTCTTCAACTTTAGCTAGCCATAGATCTAGTTTCTCAATAAAAGCGCTCACCGTGTAACTTGAAGTGAAAATGTTCGATCCAGACCCCTGCAGTGATGTGTTTAAAATATTAAGTCTTTCAAATATATCAGCAAGATACGCTAGTTTGCACAAGAAACTGTTTTCATTGATCTCATTTTGACTCCCGGGATAGTCACTGTCTTTGAGGTAAAGACTAATTTCATCCTTCAGTTCAAACACCCTTGAGAGCACTTTCCCACGTGACAACCAGTGCAGTGGCAGTATAGGAGCACGTGTTCAGCCTGTTCCCACGTGACACCAGCGTGCAGTAGAGCAGTATAGAGAACACTGTGTTCAGCCCCTGTTCCCTCGTATAAAACAGCAAACGT
The DNA here is from genome assembly GCA_033556935.1 of Timema podura. NCBI lineage: Eukaryota > Metazoa > Arthropoda > Insecta > Phasmatodea > Timematidae > Timema > Timema podura. The sequence goes on from JAVRXN010000009.1 coordinate 113,939,399, forward strand.
GTACGTGATTCAGTTGGTCTTCTCTTAATGTAGTTAATAATGGAACCAAAGACAACACTTAGTTCTGTACTCACGTTCGTTGATGCAAGTGACTCCTTGTGGAATATACAGTGAGTCCAGATGGCGTTGGGAACCTTCCTTTCACGAGAGCTTGTAAACCACTTCTTTCTCCAGACATGGCAGGAGCACCATCACTGCACATCCCAACACAATTTTCCCATTTCATCTCCCTTGCTGTCAAAAAATCGTCTCGAATCTTGAAAAGTCCTCCAGCACTGGCTATTCCCAGAATTCTCTTACAGAACATTAGGTGGGTCCTCTTTGACAGATCTGGTATTGATGTACCGAATATAAGTTATAAGGTGGGCATTCTTCACTGAGTCAGTGGCTTCGTCGACCTGTATTGCAAATTTTTGACAGTTACAAAGCTTCGGTCAGCTGTTCTTGTATATCTTGTGCCATGTCGGATATCCGTCTTCCCGCTGTGTTATCTGCCAAAGGGATCTTTCAGACTAGATCTGCAGATTCTTTGTCAAACATTATTTCAGTTATTTCGACAAGCAACCGGCAAAACGTGTGTCTCTCCAATAGAATGAGGCTTCTTACATTTTGCGATCATATACAAAATTGTGTATGATTCCACAAGTCCCTTGGAAGGCATATTTGTCATTTTTATAATTGTTTTGGTCTGTCCAGAATATTCTTAACTGTGTCGGCAAACATGCAGTCGGAGTAAGATAACCAAAATATGTTGTTTCTATTTGAATTTTAAACTTTGATATAATCATCAAAATCTCGTAAAAGAGTAAGTACAGACAGTATAAGGTTATAGTCTTCACAAAACTTTCGACTCCTTCGGATTAACGCCACGACCTCCAGGTTGGAAATCACTGCTCTAATGCATCCGGTCAACTTCCCCGGAGAGAGTCAGAAATGTGGTTAACATAAATTTGAAATCTACTTAAAACCCATTAGTTTAATTTATCAGCAATGAGCAATAATCTCAAAGATTTTTTTTTTTTTACATTTTTGTTGTTAATCGGTTCACATGGACTTTTATTTAGATATCTTAATAAATTTTCGAACTATGAATAAATAGGCTTAACAATTTACAACACAAATATCAAAACAGTAATTATTACTCATTGACTTCTTTGTTGGTTTAATTTTGATATTTGAATTATTAATAGAGAACTACTGTGCTTTCTCAAATCATCACTATATAGTTTAAAACATTGTTAGAAACCTTTAAAACAATACTTTACTATGGTTATATAAGCAACTTTGGAATCTTCATTGAAGTTTGTACACAAAATCTTCAATAAAGATGTAAACGACTTTATAATGAAACAAATAAAAAATTAGATGGAAAAAAGCAATATTGCACAATTAAGTATATTATATGAAAGGCGAAGCTTGGGGGATGAATGACAAAATCACGGAAATCAACCGTATCTAAATAATTCGACTAAGTTGAAAAATTACACCTGGACAAGGGAATCGAATCCGGGAGCACGGGACGATCCCTGGATAGCATTGGTGCGCTAAACCAAAGATCCCGGGCTCAATTCCCGTGTCCAGGTGTCATTTTTCAATTTATTTGAATTAAAATAATATTGTAGGTCCTCAACAATGTTTGATCTAGAACTACGCGAACAGTTCGAAATAATTCAAATGGGGTAGAGAGACAGCCTTATTACACAGTAGTATATTTTCTAATACACTCATTTTATTCCAACAAAGTTTGCATACTAGCTCGAATCAATTTGAGAAGCGAACATTAGGCTTAGGAAATTTTTTAGTTCGAATATTTTTTTTAATATAATACAAATCAAATATTCGGCTAAATAATTATAGATTATTTTGAACTCGAATCTAACAAAAATCACGTTTTAAAGATGAACACGTTATGCTCTGAGCTGGTGGGTTTGTGGTATAATTAATTGTAAAGCTTATTTAGTCTGGTTTGCCAGTAACAGGAAGGTCAGGATTCAAATCTCGGTTGGGTTGTTATTCATAATTGGTTTCTCACTGTTCCTCTACGCAAATTTGGGTCTACTTCCTCAAAATTATACCTTCCTCGTACATAATATAGTTTATTATATGTTACTAACGAAGAAAATTCTATAAAAAGTTAAAATTATTCAAAAGTTTGAATTTTAAGATTCAAATTAAACTACATTCGCAAACGGTTCTATTTGATTTAGAATTTCGAATCTAATACGAATCTCAGTTATATTTGAGTTTTAAATTTCGAATCATCACTCAGACTTATAACAAAATTACTTTTGTTGTACTTAAAATTTGTACCCAAAAATTCCCCAACTCCCTTTATTCCCCTCACGACATTTCGCACGTATTTTCACCTTCGGTAGTAACTAGCCTATAATAGTTAAGACTCTAAAAGCTAAATAATTATAATCTTACTACTCACAATGATTTCCATCTTCCCTTCCAGCGCGTAACAAATGTCGAGACAAAATAGTCCTAGATAAAGACGTGAGTTGCCTTATATCCAGAAAGTGAAATCCACCTGTATTTATTAACGCTTTGTTGGGTTGCGCCCTTGAACATGTTGGAATAGGGAGAAAGCGAGAAGTTAAAAAAAACCGTTGAGGTGGGGAACAAAGCAAAGCCTGTACCAAAGATATGCAGGCGCAGAGCACTCTGGTACCCTCGTCCTCCCCCAGCCAATTCACCCATTATTATTATTACGTTAGTGTATAATATGTCCGCTAACATCCGTCGGCGCACTCGAGCGGAAGAACGATTTTTTATTTTAGTTAACGAATATTCTGTCTCAGGAATTCAATACATTTCCTCTTTTGTTTTTGTTCTAGTTTAAATAGTTCAAAGAAAAGTATAGTCGGATCACTTTAGGAATAACCTTATCTGTCAATTCAAAACGTTAAATAAGATCTACTTTAACGCTAAGTCGAATTGTATGCATAGGTCAGTTTTGATAACTGTCTGAAGTGAGTTCTTGTCATTGTTAGCTCACTACATCTTTTATTAATTTTATAATGCAGACTCTTACGTAGATCAAACTATATCATAATCGTGGATAGATGGTACAGTTCAACTATTGTAGGAAGGGCCTTTTATAAAATACATATTTTTACGACCAGAATTTATATTTATTTTTTTCTCGATGCTTTTTTATATTTGTATTTAATATCTATAAATAACACTAATAAAATAGCAAAATGTTATCAATTTTGGCCGCAAAAGACTTTGTAATTTTCTAATATATATAAAATAACACTAAAAAAATTTAGCCAAATTTTTCATTTCACTTTTGGCCGTAAAAAAGTTTGTATTTTCTAAAGTTCCTTTTTTATGTAAAATTGTACTTTTATCATACAGTAACTAAAGATACTTGCATATTTTCATACGGCAAATTATAATGTTCTGCATCTGTCACTACAAATCGTATCAATGTCAATAAAATGATAAAAACAATATGGAAAATATAGTGAGCATGGGCGTAGGGAGGGGGTTATGGGGTTCAAACACCCCCGCTCCAGACATTTTCTGAAGTTTTTAATATGAAGCTTGTATAAAACTTCAAAAAACTTATAGAGGCATTCACTTTTCAAAAATATTCCAGGCAAAAACCACTCTAAATGGCATGTAATTTTTTTTTAAATCCATGGTAGGACCACTCTTAAAAAGTTTCTAAAAGCATTCAATTCTCAAAGTTGTATCTAAAGGTTTTTTTTTTTAATTCACGCGAGGACATACTAAATAGCTTTTAAGAGCATCCAATTTTAAAAATTTGCTTGTGGAAAACCACTAGCTTTTAGACGGATCTAAATTTCGAAAAAAAGTCAGATCAATAACACTTTTATTAGCAGTGGTAACCAAATGGCGGACCGCGGTCCTCATCCGGGCCGCAGAGACATTTTCAAGGACCTTGACGAGATAGTGATAAACAAAAGAAATGATGCTATTTCCGTGGTGGGCGGGTAGTAGATATGGAAGGCCAGCAATAATAAATAAGTAAAATAACTAAAAGGAAAGAAAATCACGTTTTGAATTAGTATAGCCTGTAGTCCTATAGGGCTTGAAATTGAGTCATTGTCAAAGTTTTGCCAGACCACGGAAGTATGTCGAGTTTTTAAAACGGACCTCCATTAAAAATAATTGGGGACCCCTGTTCTAGAGCATTCCAAAGTTCAAAAAATTCTGATTATGGACCACCTCAAATAGATTCTAAGGAATCTAATGTGTTAAAAAAAATAATCTTGTGAGCACTTTTTAAAATAGCCTTTAGAAGTATCAAAATTTTCAAAAATTTTCTGAAGGAGGATAATACAAATATCCTTTTTCAAAAAATTTCGGGGAGCACAAATCTAAATAATTGCTAAAATAATATTATTTTCAAAATTTTTCCAAACGTGGGCCACTACAAATAGCTTCTACGGGCATTAAATTTGCTAACTTTAATTGGGGGAGAGGAGGATTGAAAGTCCCTAAAAAGCTCTTTTGTTACGTGCCCTCCCCTTTTTTTTACAGAAATAAAATTAAGGATATTTTCTAAACCTAGATCTTTTTCAGAAGCTTATACTTTCAAATATTCCGATCTGACCTAGTAATAAAATACAGACCCTAATAACCCGTCATATGTATGTTATGCACCTATAAATACAAACAACTTATTTAAACTTTGATGTGAAGAAAAATTAAAATTTCGCCCTACACGTGGCCGCTGTTTAGATTCTATTCTTGGTCCTACAGTGGGACCGGGATGATCGATCTAGTGGTTGGGGTTAACACACTCCGCGAAGGGCAGTAAACATGAGTCGTGTGGAGGTAAAAAAGAGAACCATAATGCGTCAACATTTAACAATCCATCTTTCTTTTAGAAGCAGTGTGAACCTTCTTTTTACCTATAACGAAAGACACACTATCTAATCCACGTGACATCAAAGAATTTATATATTGAAATAGGGCAAAATTTTCATATTTATGGGGCTTATTTGCGCACATGTTTAATAGGAGTACTGTAACGATATTGAAAAATACGTGTGGATATTGAGATTGATCTTGACACGAAACTGCAAACTAATTTAAGAGAGATTCAATGTTAAAAAAAACCGCTTCGGTGACCACGTGGTCTAACGCGCTACTCTCATGTTAGACTAGGCTGCCGAAGACGGGGAGTTCATGGTTCGGTCCCGGTCGGGTGCACTGAGGGTGGTTTTACTGAATGGTTTTCCACTCTCCCTTCACGCAAATGTGGGTGCACTTCCTCTCAATCAAACCTTCCTAATCCTTAACCCATCATTGTAATTAGTACATAGGCTTATAACCCGAACGGGTAGTAAGAGGCGGTGCCAACAAAAAAGTTTAAAAAAATACCTATTCGGTGACTTCACCCCTTATCATACCAGTAAGGCTGTCGTTAGACTGCTAAAGTCACTCGTTTATCAATTCGGATAAATCGAGTTACATAATTATTTTATTTAAAACTATTTGTGGCTAAATTAAGCTTAGGTGTTGGGTTATTAGAGGCGCATCCATACATTTGCTTGGGATAGGCATAGTATCGATAGTCTATAATAATAAAAGGAAGTGTTTGTGTGCGATGCTCAGACAAATCTATGGCACGCAGAGCTCTGAAATTTTAACATAGGTGAAGGGAAGGGGGTCCGAATGCACCTCAAAGCCGGATTTTTAAATTTTTAGTTAGCTTTTCAATTAGGCTATTTTCAACAAATTTTTGTAGATGGGTCACGGGCAACGCCGTGCGGGATTGCTAGTAATTAATATGTAAACATGTAAACCTTTTGAATTATAAGTCGTAAGCCTGTTCTTAAAATGTAGCCCATGCATTCGACACGTCTTTATTGTTTCATATTATAGTTCTAGCAACTAACTAGATCGCGCAGGACTGAACTGGCTGGCTTAGGATGATTTTCACATGTTTTAAGTTTTATAAAAATTATTTGAGATCTTGAAATGGGAAGGGTGGAGGGGAATGTAAGTATAGAGGGGAGGGGGCACCAATGTGTGGTATATATAGTATAAACCCTTTCCAGCCCAAATTAATTAAGGTATATTCTAAGAATTTTTTTTAGAAATGTATTTCAAAATCCATGTATGGCTTGAAAAAAAATTATTTTGTTAAAATAATTTGGAATTTTTAAAAATATGTGGCCATTTGGCTACATCGGGCATGGGTATTTTTAAAAATTAAAAATAATATAAAAAACCAAACAAAAAAACAGCGTAGCCATGTGTCTACACCAGACTGCAAAGGGAATAGCACTAGACAAATAAGTTGTGATTAATTTTATGAGTACTTTCTAAATTTCAATAAAAAATTAATTTTGATACCGTATGCAGGTGCTATTAGGTTTTTAAATACCCAATAGCAAATCGTGCCTTCTTTATACTGCCCCCTACCCCTTTTCACACTCAACCAGTTTGTACCCCCTCTCTAGTTTTTCCTATTTTAACTTTAGAGTATGGAAAACTAAAGAAACAAAAAAAAATGATCGATTTGTTTATTTTATTGTAAAGGAATGTTATATAATAATGTTGGCGTGTGTCTCAACTTTCTTTGAAGCTCTTGGCACGTAGCTTTGCTATTAAAAAAAACTAGATCTTTTTTAGACATTGGTTTGTTGATAATATATAATGCTATTAAGATATAACACATTTCTAACATACATATACCGCCCGGATAGCTCAGTCGGTAGAGCATTAGGCTTTTAACCTAAGGGTCCAGGGTTCAAGTCCCTGTTCGGGCGTATATTTTAAATTTGCTACGACGATAGGAATTTGCTTCGAAACGTTAAATAAAATACTTTCAATCAATTAATATAACTATAATAATTAATAATAACACTAGAAATAGTAAATTATTAGCGGGTTTTGTATTTAATAAAACACATTAATTTGTATTGTGTCCATTAATGTTAGCCTAAAAAACTATTTATTAAAACGTGATGTCAAACCTTTTGTTTTGTACGAATAAATTCGAAGGAGCGATCAGTTTCACTGATGCAACTACTACATAAGTTATCAAATTAACGGTATAGTCACGTTACTCGTAATTAAAACAAGCAAGGTCGTCTTCGGAAACATTCCCCAGTTAACTCGAGCATGCTCTTGTCTGGTTAGAAACTTACATCGGAGCAATAGTTACGAACGAACGTTGGACCTTTGTGAGAGTTGGATTATGTCATATGCAACGATTAAAAAAAAACATTGGCGGGAGGAATTTAGGAACAACTAGTATCGGTGGACACGCGGACCAATGTCAAGCCAATCTGGTATAATTATTTGCCAGTGACTAGACCGGTCGGGGTTGTGACGGCCAGGTACACCGGGGGTAGATTCTCCTAAATTGTTCTCCTCCCCACTCTCTCTTTACGCAAATGTGGGTATATTTCCTCAGACTTAGAGGAATTAAATGCTGATAGCCCAGAAGGTTAGTAACACGAGGCAGATGAATAAAGCAAAATCCTTTAGTGTTTTTTTAAGTTCTCAAAGAAAATATGTATTTAGAATTTAAATTTTTGACAACCCGCTTTGGTGGCCGCATGGTCTAACGCGCTACTATGGCAGTAGACTAGACTGCCGATTACGGGGACACTTCCTATAAATATAACCATTGTAATCCCTAAAACCATCAGAGTAATGAGTACATAAGCGTATAGCCCAAACTGCTAGTAAGACACGGTACTAATTTTTTTTAACAAGCCAAAGTTAATACATTTGGTTCGGACTATAATATTATAATTAATTTAAAATATATTTTTTGGCGTATGGCCGAGTAATTTGTAAGCTGTATTTGTTATAACTACGCATATGTCTGAATTACATTTTAAATTGGGAATTTAGCGTGCACTTTCTCAATACAGATGATATCAGCACACGACTTACAAACTAACTCAACACGAAACGGTACATTTAATACTTCTTGTGCAGCCTTAGAGAGATCGCATTGCTTTTGCGATTGCGTATTCATCTAAATCGGAAAGCGAAAGTGTGGAATTTAATCAACCAAGCTAATTTAGTCTGTACAAATTTATTATTTCTTTTGAGTTCCTGCTAGCTCCTATGTTCTATGTTAACACTTCGTACAAATCCCTTTTTTGTTGAAGAAAATCCCATGAAAATTCTTTATTCTAATATAAAATAGCACAGACGGACATACACAGCCGTGACATCTATATTCCTCGAAACTACCTATCGATTTGATAAGCACCTCTTTTTTATGCTTTTAGTAGCAGGGTGTACACGCTTAAAATATTATTTAATTAATATTGCTTACATGTGATGCGGTGCTTAGTATTGTACAAAGCACTATCAAGCATAAAACAAATTATAATATTACAGTAGTAGTTATCTACACGGAGTTATGCCTTCTGACTCAGAGTTATCAAGATTCGTTTTAGTACCTAACATATAAAGTTTTGGGGGAAAATAATCAATAGAAAACATCTTACCTTCCTTTTAGCCTAGGCCTTTGTAACATTATTAATTTGTAGGGATTAAAGATGAAAAAAAGGACAAGGGAGAAGGGGAATTTCCTTAACATTTTAAAATTGAGTCTTAAAACTTTAAAATTTAAAAATAAAAACCTAGGATTAAGCGACATGCATATACTGCAACAGACAAACGCACAGAACAGACGCGCAGTGTTGCAAAAACGTTTTTTTTTTTCTTTTCTATAAAATCTAAATAGTTGCTTGACTTTAAATTCGCTAAAACGATGGGATAACCGGGACACACAGGCCTACGTTCTTTAATAAGCTTAATTCCTTACTAAAAGATTGATGTGGATATTAATACACCATATTAACTAACTTTTGAAAACAATTTATTATTATATTATTATTATTATTATTTTTTATTATTATATATTATTATTAATATTATTATTATTATTTATTATTATAATTCCATATCTGTTGCGATACTGTACGTTTATTATCAACTGTATCATCTAAGAGTTTCAAAATTTGGCCACATTTGCGCCTCACACGTTTTCACTATAGAATAACCTAGATATAATAAGGAACGCAGAAACGCATCGAGGTTACTCTATTTCACTAGCGCCATCAACGTCTAAAACACGATGCTTACAATACTATCTGGTTTGCTCGTTTATTTTAATTTTTTGCTCCGCTTCTTCCTATCCGTCCTTGAGTATACGCCTTTAATTAAACTAGTAATGTAGAGAGGAGAAAGGCAGAAATTAGATTAAATATACCTGCATTAGTGTTGAGTGAGAGTAGAAAACTATCAAGTAAAACCCACCCTTATTATTCACAGCTACGATTCAAACCCCAATATTCCCGTCATCGTCAAAACAGACTACGTAGTAGAACTTGAAAGCTAGTACGTGTACCAACCTGTGCGGCTCGCTCATGAAACTCTTATTTCAGTGATGATTTGATAAAGTGTAATTATTTACACGAATTGTTACAACTACATACGGAGCATTCATACTGTGTAGTAAATTATGTTAAACGAATATAGGGTATTTACAGCCATGATTGTAATTTCTGTCCCCCAATATAGTCCAGGAATATTGTCGAAAAAAACCCCGGACACAATTCGGAAAAATCTGAAAATTTCAGGATCGACTCATAATTACATGCTTAGCAACATATCAAGAATCCGAGGCCTGGCTTTTTTTTTGTAGAAGACCCCAAAATTCAAAAAAGTCCATAAATACTTAAAAATTATTTTAATGCTGGAAAAATTATAAGAACGCAGAAAATTTCAGGATTGACTCAGAATTATATGCTTTAAAACACATCAAAAGCCCCTTAAGTCCTCCTAAGCCCCATCCTCTTCTAGCTCTTAATATATTCGTGACCTCCATCCTCTTTCCCCGAAATTATATCCTGGAATTTTCATGAAATGCACGATCAGATATGCAGTAACAATCGCACCGCAAAAATGTGGCTAGAATACGTTAGTCAAGTTGAAATTACTCGCTCTTTTATTCGGGCAGAAAGGAGTGGAGACTGGTCCCTACACCTTGCTTGTGTACGTTCCATACTACCGTATTCACACGCTGCAGGTCATCTTCATTACGCAAAATCAGCACGTCTTTATTTGCAACAAATGTCTGAAAATAAGTTGCATAGTGGATAAAGATGACTTTGAAGCTTACTGCAGCAAAGGTTAATTTACAATCAGACGCACCAACAAGTTCTGATGTGGTGTAGCAGTGGATTTAGCCATAGAGTAAGAGCTCATAAGAGCAATTAAGACAGACGGTGGGCTTACGCTGGGTGTGACATCACTGACAGCACCCTTGCGAAGTGTATTCTTGCAATTCCTCCAGAGTGTACCTATCTGCAGTGCTCTGGAGAATTTTTGTGGGACCTGAAACATCACCTCCGAACAACATGTGAAGCTTCGCTCAAGCAGGCATTCTAGGGATGATCGTGACAGACAAACATTTTCCTTTTGGTTTGATGTCCATCAACCATTTGCCTATCGTTCATCAACTGAGTTAATCAGCTTGTCGACTGGTCTTGTAGGAGACGAACCTGTTAACTGTGACAAAGGGCCAGTTTTATAGTCAGATTTAGTACGCCTCAAGTGCGGCGCTATACTAAATACAAGACGTCACCTACCTGAAATTGAATGGAATGGGCCAGTTTCATATGCGAAACTGGCCCATTCCATTTTGGTCTAGGTAGGTGTCGTGCTGTATTTAGTATCGACTTGCACTTTAGGCGTACTAAATCTGACTATGAAACTGGCCCAAAGCTCTGGAAATAGGTTCAGAATGCATAAAAAAACATTACCGGTGGCACTTTCGGAGCAACAAATTTCAAGTGCAAGGACAGAGGACAGAGTAAACCTCTATCTGCCATGAACAACACTATACAAGTGCATAAACAAAGCGTGCAAATAAATCAACAACAGCTATTTAATCGTATTGTGTGTGTAGTCCCATCTGGACCGGGGTTAATGCAGTTCATTTCATATGAACTAGCATCTAGACCTATGTCTTTGTTTGACGAAATATCGATGAGGAAGACGAGAAAATCAGCCCTCGCTAAAATCTTAAAATCTGTTTCTCCTTGCAAAGAAAATGTATCAAAAGACACAGTGTTTGTTGTAGGTGGTGGGTACCTTCTTCATATCATTATTTGGCCTAGACCAGCGACTCACAGAATTATTTGCATGACATATTCATCTTAAATGATGAAACATTTAATTGTTCATCAGCAGTAGTGTTTTATGGGTGTGAGGGTCCACCGAACATTAAAGCGGAGGAGCAGAAGCGCCGGAGCAACATGAAAACCTCGGTAGATTTAGAAATAGATCTTGACATGGCTGTCACATCCTCTCAGGAAGAGCTACTAGCAAATTTCAAGAACAAAGCACGTTTTATCGAACTTCTAACACCCATCCTACGGAATTGCGACATATTAGTCCCGTTAGCGAATGGAGATACAAATTGTCTTATTGTTTTGACAGCCATTGAGTTATCAGCTGGGCAACATGTGACAGTTATAGTAACTGATACAGATATCCTTACCATGCTAGCTGTGCGTGCACTTTCAAGCATTAAGTGCTCTCTCCTAATTCCTGGAAAAACTGGCAAACCTGATAAAATTCACAATATTGTGGAGCTCCAAGAAGCTCTAGGTTCTGTAAAAAAACACCCGCCTATTTATTCATGCAATGACAGGTTGTGATACAACATCTGCCCTTTTCAGAAAAGGAAATAAATTGGCTTCTGACCTCCTCCAAAAGGATAAAGAGCTGTTCAGGAAAATGCTAGTTTTCAATTATCCTTCTACTACTCCTGATGAAGTAGCTTCAGCGGGAGAACTGTTTGTTTTGTCTCTGTACAAAAAAGAAAACTGCAACTCCCTAGACGAGCTGCATTATAAAATATGTGTCCAAACTGTAGCTCTCAGTCTGTCACTGCTACTTTCAACATCACCGTGCTTCCACCTACTAGTGCTGCTGCCCGTCAAAACTCACTTAGAGTGTATCTGCAGGTGCAACAGTGGTTAGATAATCTGCTCACACCAACGGACTGGGGCTGGCAGCTTATTGGAAAGGTAAATATATTATTAGACTGAGTCTTTTTTTTTTATCTTAATTTATTCTATCTAAATTTATATAATATATTTTTAAAGAAAATTGCAAAATTTCGAATTATTCGTCTTGTTGTGTTAACAGGATCTTGTTCCTGTCATGACATTTCTCCCTACAGCCCCAGAAAAGCTCTTGCATCTTATCTGTTGTGGCTGCAAGAAAAGTTGAGAGCGCAACTGCAAATGTAAGAAGAGCGGGCCGGCGTGCTTTACAATGTGTCGCTGTTTGGGAGAAGTGTGCCACAACTCCCCTTCACTGCCTGTCACTATGGATAGTGAAGAAAACGTGGATGACCTGATTAATATATTTTGAAAAATAAACTCTACATTAAATTTATTAATGAGTTGAGAGAATTTTGTGTGTTTACTTTAAGGAATTCACTCGGAGATGAATTTAACTGGGACACGAGAGAAACTCATTTTTAGTTATGCCTTGGAGGCTAATTTACTAATGCATTTTTTTGAAATTTTGGGTCTTATACCATAAAAGCCAAGCCTTGGACTTTAGAGGACTTTTGATATGTTGTAAACCATGTGATTCTGAGTTGATTCTGAAATTTTCAGCGTTCCGCTAATTTTCCCCGCTTAAAAATAATTTATAAGTACGGTACTTATGGACTTTTTGAGATTTGGGGTCTTCTACAAATAATCCAAGCCTTTGACTTTAAGTGGCTTTTTGTTTGTTATAAAGCAATATAATTCTGAGTCAATCTTGAAACTTTCTGCATTCTTATAATTTTTTCCCGCCTTAAAATAATGTATTAGTACTTATGGACTTTTTGAGCTTTGGGGTCTTATACCAAATAATTCAAGGCTCGGACTTTTGATATGTTGTAAATCATATAATTCTGAGTCAATTCTGAAATTTTCAGCGTTCTTCTATTTTTTTTTTTCACGATTTAAAATAATCTTTAGGTATTTATGGACTTTTTGAACTTGGGATCTTCTGAAGGAAAAAAAAAGTAAAGCCTCGGACTTGGGACTTTTGATACATTGTAAGGCATGTAATTCTGAGCCGATCCTGAAATGTTCAGATTTCTCCGAATTTTATCCGGGCTATTTGCTAATAATCCTGGGCTGATAGAGTTATTATAAAAACGGTGATAAGTATCCATGTTTGACTGTGATCACTTGCTGATTAGAGTAGAGCCCTGACCTTTTTTTTTATGTAATTACATATTTTAATCATGCCAGTTAAAAACGCGAAAAGTGAAAGGTCGACAACTAAGGTTGTTTGGAACTGTATTAATTTTACATATTTTTTTATATACTTTAGAATATATCAAATAAAAGTACATAGTTTGTGTGTTATTTTATTGTGGTATTATTTTTGTCTTTTTTTTATCTAAATAAGTTAGTTTTTAAATTATGTCACTAATTTTCAGATAACCTGTACTTTCATAAAGGAATTGTATTCAGTGAAGGGAAGGCAATGAGCAAAAAAAGTGTACTGAAAGTTAACAAAAATAATAAAATAAAGGGAGACTTAACGCAAATAGTTCACATCATCAGTTGAGTTTAAGTATAATAAAAATCATCATTCTCTAAAAATAGATTTAAAGTCGTCGGTGGTTGCATGGTCTAACAACTCACTCCTCTAGTTTTAGATTGGATTACAGATGACTGTATGTGTATCATTGTATGGGAATGGGAGGATCAAAAACTAAGCTAGTTTCCCCCATCTTTAAAAAGAGAATCAAAAGGATTGAAAAGGTGTTCACGTCGCCTCAAAGAGAACAGCTTGTTTCATCTGCTCCAAGTTTACACCCAGCTATACTTGGCACAGGTGTAGAACTGTTCCCAGAAATCGACGCGAACAAAACGATATATATTTGAATGATTCTTACCTCTTTCTCAATTCTCACAAGTCACTGGTGAGTAAGAAAAATTGATCAAGAAAGCAATATTACTGTAATTCTATTTTAGATAAAACCCACCTCAGTGGCGTAGCTAACTAACGCGCTAGTTTCGTGTTGAGTTGGACTGCCGAGGACGGGGAAATCGAGGTTCGAATCTCGGTCGGGTGAACTGAGGGTGGTTTTCCCTAAACGGTTTTCCACTCTCCTTCCACACAAATGTGGGTTCACTTCCTTTCAAATTCCTAATCCAGTAGCGTAATTAGTACTTAAGCGTATATCTCGAACGGGTAGTAAGACGCGGTGCTAATACTATTATTTAATTTTTTATTCTAGATAAAAAAAACCAGTCTACCAAAACAAAGTTTTAGGAAAATAAAAATAAATTACCCTTAAATTACTTATTTTTTATATAAACAAAGTTGTTTGAAATTAAAGTATATTTATATTAACTAAATACCAAATTTAAACAAAATTTTATTGGTTAAGTAGGCCCTATAACAATAATAATTCCTTTTATTGAAACACTACTATCTATAACAGTTTCCAACATTTGAAAACTACTTATTTAATTTGACTTTCTTCCGGTAGAAATCAGTTTTTAAATAGTGCAACTCAGTGTTGCCAACTGTACGATCTGGATACTACTTTTGATATAATTTCACCACCTGTACAATCCAATTTTAGGATATTTTCTAAAAGTAATATCCTATGGCCCTGCTATAAAGTAACAAATTTTACATACATTTCTTTTTTTACATGAAAATCGGTGGGTTTATCAATATAATGCCAGAAAGTAGTATCTTACCGTAAAAATACAATCCGTTTCAGGTCCATGTACTATCGCTAGAGACTATAGAGTTGGCAACACTGGTGCAACTTGGGTTAAGTTTATAATTTATGTTGGTATAACTATTTTATTCAAATAGAATTTAACTCTAATAATAATTCATGTACTGACTACTGAATTAAAATGCAAATATACATCCCAAAGTACTTACTTTTTTTAAACGTTAAATAATGTATAATAATAAACGAATGACAAACAATGGAATTAGAGATATACTCAACTATGAAAGTATGAGGGCCCACTGGATTCCATGCTTAAGTAATAAAAGGTGATAAATTTATACTAATTAAAAAATCCTGGAGTTAAATCTTGGGGTGTGAGTTGGTTCTGTTTCTAGACCACTGTACTGTGGTTCCCACTACAAATTGTTTAATTCACTTTTGGAGTAAGTTTTCAACCCTATCCCTTCCAGAGCTCAATTTGCACAAACGTTTTAGATTGATTTCCTATCCCTGCATTAGGTGCATTATATTAAGATATGGCATACTTTGTTTTGAAGAAACAAGCTACCTTTGTTCAACAAATTATTTTAATTAGTACTAGGAATTGAATAGGATCAAGACGGGGTGATTAGCATAGGAGACATTCTAGTGTGACATCTAATTTATTACCACACTGAAAAAAATAAAACCACTAATCCCACTATCTGAATGTCCCAATTCTTGGTGTTGATTGTTAATAATATTGCATTTTGGTAATGTTTTATAACTGAGAAAACAGTTTCTGACTACCACTCTAAGTGTACTATAACCATATATTAAAATTCTTAGAAATTTGATGAAGTGTGTGAAAAGAGCTTTATTATTCAGCTCACATCTTTATTAATTTTGTAACCAATTTTATTATTCATATTTTTTTAACTCTCTCACCCTCTCAAGTTTTAAAGTTTTTTCCTTCTCTTTCATTTGCTTTAAGTTTTATTTGTAGCTCTTCAAATTTTCTAACTATGTGTATCCACCCTATCATGTAAGTCTGCATGTAAATTTCACTCTCAAGGACGAGGAGAAGTGTAGAACTGTCTGAATTGTCAGCAACAATGCTGGTGCATCCTACCACATCCTTTGATCCAGGGACAATAGCAATACGTCTTCATCAAATTCTCGTGCAACCTGGTGCAGTGTTTGACAACTTTTACTATTCTTTTTTACTCCATTAGAGACCTTTACGTTTCCCATCATTTCACATTACACGAAAATCACCTTTTTATTTTATTGAAATAATACAGGCAAACAAACAAATTCTAAGGATTAATAAAATAAATAAACTAAAATTGTCTAACTTATATTTTATTTATAAAACAAAATCCTTAAACGCTTTCATGATGAAAAAAATTGTGTTGAACATAGGCCCAGTTTATAAAATAGCTATTAAATGGCAACACTGAGGTCCAAAATATCATTATCTAAAGTCAAATAACCTGACGTAGACTTCCATCTAAAGTATGTGACGAGCATCATTTTCAAGCAGGGCCATATCATGGAATTTGGAGGCACTTTCAAAATGTGAGCCCCATGGCGTTTTTGTACTAAGGTATAGGGTGACAAGAGTACACTGGTGTCTAAGAGTATGCAGTCATTTATTTTAGTGGTTGGTAATACTGAGGGTGGTTTGGTAGTACAATGGCAAAACACGTCAGTTACCAAGTTCTATAAACACTTTAGTCTGTATTCTGAAAATTGATGGACGTGCGGAAATCTTCGGCTACAAATGTGTGATTTATTAAAGATCACGAGCTATCAGATAACGCAGCCACCTTTGACTGGTAGCTGGCTTAATGCGGCCACTTGTACAGTTACTATAATTGTAAGGGATTGCATATTTAAGAATCAAATAGCCAAAGCTATTATTTATGCTTTATAGTGAGGAATTCTCCATCTAGATATCATATTCTGAAAATTGAAAAATGAACCTGGACACAGGAATCAAACCCGGGACCTTTGGCTTAGTACGTCAATGCTACCCACTGAACTATCCACGAATCCTTTATTATAATTGGAGGATATATAAGGAATTTGCACGCCCATCATAGGTTCTGCCTTAAAATATGAGTGAAGAATGACCCTGGGCACGGGAGATTACTGGATAGCTCACTGGTTAGGGCATTGGCGTACTAAACCAAAGGTCCCGGGTTCGATTCCTGTGTAGGTGTCATTTTTCAATTTTCAGAATATGATATCTAAAATGGAAGATCCTCACTATAAAGCATAAATAAGAGCTTTGGCTATTTGATTGTTAAACTTTAGTCTGTGTTGTTGTGTATTTCACTGGGATTTACAGATAAAAACTACTTTTGTTACTTTGACTGTAATTTTGTGACTTCTTTAATAAAAGGTATAGATTTTTAAATTATGATTAAAATGAATTACATTTATATCATTGCAATTTGGTGTTCATCCAGTAAACAAACATTTAGGAGCGGTCTTCAAGTGATACATGGACTGCCATCTATTATGGTTTTTGTTACGTTATATACTTATTAGAGCGTGCAAGATTATACACTGAATTTAAAGGTTCATACTCTTGGGCACTTTCTTCGATCACAACGTAATCAATGATTAATCAGACAATGAAGATGAGATAGAAATAGACGACGGTGCAGTTGTAGAACAACATAGCTTTCCCAATGAAAGGGTCCATATTACTGATTCTCACCGTCTGCCAACATACCAGAATGAAAACGAGAGAAAGAGATAGGGGTAGAAGCCTGAAATACTATCGGGGTCACCATACAAAAATGCACTTCTGGAGAAACGAAGGAAAAGAGAGGAAGAACTGCGTATGAAAGAAGAAAGGGTGAAGGTGAGAGCTGAGAAGACACAGAAGGAAAATATGGAAATGAAAACTACGGCTAAAAGAAAACTTAAAATTGGATAGCGCAAGTGACAACTTGTCTGCCTCAACTTTTAATGTTAGGCTATTGATGTTGATATTTCCTGTCTCGGCTGTGGTGAGATATGTGATGATGATGATGATGATGATGATGATGATGATGATGGGATTGGAATGCAACGACTGTTCAGAATAGTATTATGAACACTGTTTGTGACTTCTGCTAGGGGTCGCTGAGCACAACCTTCTTTGTATATTTTTATATTAGCCATCAAATAAAATGAAAGCTTTGTAATTTAATTGATCTTTATAATTTTATTTAATTAATATTACTTATTTGTATAAGCAGTTTTACACTTCTTTGCATAATATAGGTCTAGTAACTATAATTATATGTGTGCGTATTCTTCGATAACGCTTTGCTTGCTCTTACCCACATAGGTCGTCTAAGAGAACACATTTCCTACTATCGTTATAAAGACATATAATAATAAAGTACATGAATTCTCATTTGTTCTAATCGTATATTCTAGTTCTTTAATGAATGTTCTTTCATCATTCATGGTTATTTTTTCAATTGTTGAATTATGGTAAGCCCTTAGGCAAAAAAAATAATAATTGAGTACTCTTCCTCCCCCCATTCCTTACATATAAATATCGATACATTCACGTACCAATGTGTGTAAGAAAAGGTCATAATGGCACATCCTGTTAAATGTTTACACTCTTGATTATTACTATCATCATCATCATCTTTCAATAGCATTATACTATCTAAAGATTCAGTCACTTCATTTATATCTTCTTTAATTGTTTCTGTATTTGAACCTATTACTTGTATATGTAAACTTGCACTGTTCATTTGATTTTTTGATTCATAGTTACTTTCTATCCAAGCTCAAGAATCTTGGCTATAGTGTAGTTTTGAATTTTGAGCATCTAGTTGATGAGTGAAAGCCTGAAATAACATGTTAATTAGTAGTTGGAATAATTTTTAACTTTTCTTGCACAATTTCCATTTTTGACCCCACTCAAATTTTGTCTTGTAGAAGACATTGACTCAGATGAATAATGGGTCAAATAACGATGAGTAATTACGGCTGTGAAGTCGTGGAGTTTTGAGTCGAAAGCAATTATGGGTGGAGTTGGTTTCAGAATCTGTAAAAATGTACCGACTCTGACTTAAAAATAAAAATTATAATATTATAACAATATGGTTAATATATAATTTTAACTTTATACTTTTTTATTCTTAAGACCAATATATAATTTTAATGATATACTTTTTTATTCTTTAAGACCAATATTTGTAACATGAAATGACAAATTTATATAAAAATATAAATTCACATTTCCAAAGAAGCTTCCCATAAAGTCATCTGTATTGAAAAATTCTATCACAGTATTTTTTTATTACTAATTAACAGACTTTAACTATTTCTGAAGAAGTTGGACAGTAAAAAGAGGAGTCGAGAAGACTTGGCGCATCGACTCCACAGCCCTACGAGTAACTAGGACAAGAACAGATTACAGATGTCAGGAATATTTCTTCAATCTAGTTATAACAAATTTAAAAACAAGAATAAATAACTGTGAACCCATTGTAAAAATATATCGATTTTTGTATTTTGAAAATTAATAGGATACAATTCTATACTATCAGATTTTTGCATTATGAAAAAACAAGCTGTAAAATCTGTAAAAATATTATGTATGTACTTAGATCAAGCGATAATAAATCCACAGGGTTTTATTATTATTTTTACACTAACACATTTTAAAACATTTTTCAATAATACATAATTATTATTATTGTTTCCCAAATGAAGGCCTTTGGTTTATTATTTTTTGCCGGTATCACTTGCAGAAAACACTGCACATGACAAAACTTTGAAATGCTATTGCTCACTGATTCATTATTTCTCTGCACCACAGATGTCCCATGATAATACTTTGGTTTCAGGGTGCACTGCCCTTGCACAACCTTAACACTGCCAGTGCACATACTTTTCCCCACCCCGCTACTTTACCCTGTGGTCTCCCTTTAGTCCGGTCTTGTTTTCAAGGCAATAACACAAGGATCCTTGAGATTATTTGGTCCGAGTTTACGATTCTGATTGCCATGTTTGTGCCCCCACATATTTAAAACTAATTAAATATAACAATAGGCCCTACTTGTATTTTTTCTCTTTCAAAATGAGGAAAAAAATAGTTCTATAGGCAAAGTACCACACAAAAGCAGAACTGTGGAGGCGATGTGCCAAGCCTTTGACTCAGACTCTTCTATTTTTATTTCAGACTTTGACTCCTTCATAGATGTCTAAAATAGGATATTAATTGGTAATAAAAAATTCTCTGGTTATATATTGTTATAATATTATAGGCTTAAGTTTTTATTTTCAAACAAGTTTTGTCGGTACAATTTTACTGACGCCTGACTTCACAGCCCTGCAGAAAAGTGTCACTAAGCATTCAAAATAAATTTGAGTCATTTTGTACCTTGGTAGGTTCCATAGGAGCAGCTTCTGCTGCTGTTAGCAGCTGTTTTGGAAGAGAAGAAAATGTAAAGGTGGAAGTTTGACTTGTTTAATTAACGGTTACATTGTAATATAAAAACACTTATTAAATATAAAACCTAAATATAATATTATTTAAATATATGTGAAACAAACTGAAAACAAAACTTCAACATTTCTTTGGTTATATTCAACAATCTAGCACCGCTTCTGTTCAACACACAGTCCAAGCTGCGTTATGCACATTTGGAACGTAAGATGGCTCAAGATGGAAGCTGGAAAAATTGCCTGGCGGGCAATCGGAAAAAAAACATAGCGGGTATAGTAAAGTATAGCTTAGTTTAGTGTGTGAAACAACACTTTAAATATATGGTCTACTATTTTTTTTTAAATAGTAGCAGAGTAAATCTTAGCTTAGCTTAGAGTGTGAACCGGCATTTAGTACCTAAAACATTAAATACTAGAAAAAGAAGGTAAATGACTTATAAGAATGTTGATGTTTGGTAGCTTAAAGGATTTTTTGAAAATATGTGATCAATGTATAAATGAAAAACATCTCATTCACCAAGAAAACTTAAAAAGGTTAGGTCTGGAATTTTTTAAATGTTGTTTGTAAAACCTGGAAAAAATCAAAGTAAAAGTTTTTTTAGCCCCCTGAATGTGTACTTAAAGTATAATTTTTTCCACCCAGTGTTTCAATGGAGGATGAACTCCATCATTTATCCAGGCCCACCTCTACGTCAAGGACAAAACTTGAAAAAAATGTCAGGGGCACCTGCTCTAGTAAAATGTCTAACAGAATGCTAGACATTGCTTCATTCAGGAGAAGTCTCAAGCTACTTGGCCTTGAACTAGACGATGCCAGCAAAGAGCGTCATGACCGTGGGATGAAGAAACTTGCACTAAGCTGTAGGTTGGTAGTGTTACTAGTTTACTACCATCAAGGCTTCCCATTGGCTGGTTGCACAAATCCTGTTTGGAGACTTGAAGTAAAAGTTTTTAGGCACAGTAAAATATGAACAATTTGACTTGTAAGGGAAGATTCTACAGACATGGTACAGTCCATTTCGCTAGTCTAATGTGGTAACTGACCGTTAGCAAAAGATTGTTATTACAAAGCATTGATGTCAAACTATGTGGAGATAGATTATTATTTGCTTTGTAATACTATATTATCAATCAAAAGTGTTAATAAACACTTCATAATTCTTCCCTGAGGATTACTATATAATTGGCTTTTGTTTTGCGGTTGTGGCAAAATAATAAATTAAAAAGTATTATTGTCATACTTATATCTTCTTATGACTGGCCACCAAAATAAAAAAATGTGTTTTTATAACTTAGAGAAAGAGCCATACAAAATATTAGTTTCAAAATTTTGTAAGCAGATTTTCATAGACACACCCAAACACCAGTTGTATAATGTCATCAATAGCCTTCGTTTCCTTTGGTTCACATTCTTAATTTATGAAGAGAAGGCAGCCTTTTAGAAGCTCTCATTTGTAAAGCATTTTTAAGTGAACCACAGATGTTGCTTCCACAAAAAAGAAACATCCTAGCACTTATTTTTATGAGTTCGTTTTTCAATAATGTATAAACAGTTAAAAAAAAGTATAACACAATTGAAAACAAATTGTTAGTTGTGAAAGTTTTAATTGAAAAAGTGACCACAACTCAACATATGGTCTTGTAGATCATATAGTTTGGTGACATGCGAGTAGATCTGGTAACTTTTAATAGCTGTCACTATCACTCCAGTCACAATCGACTTCAGTTGTAGTCATGACCACAGCACAAAGATGAGTCTTACAAGACTTTTTATGTAAACCACAATTGATCGAACTTTTACTATCCATAGAGCGTTTAATCTAAGTAATTGAATATTTAATAATTGTTAACTTATGCTCATGATCAGTAAGGCTACTAGGCTCTACCATGTCTGTAACATCTTTGGAGATAACAGAGAGGTTTCTTGTATTTGGATAGGATCTTGGGACCTGATTCGGTGGCTGCATGGTGGACTAGATTGCTGATAACAAGGAGATCAGGGTTCGAATTCCAGTCGGGTGTACTGAGGGTTGTTTTCCACTGACTACGCAAATGTGGATACACTTTAAATTTAGCCTTCCTCATCCCTAACTCATTAGCGTATTTAGTACATACGCGTATAACCTGAACAGGTAGTAAGTGGCGCTAAAAAAATGTAGGACTTAAAAAATGTCAGAGCAGTCTAAGGTGATAGACTAGCACTGCACTTTTCGTCACCAGGAAACCAGAGATGGCGAATTTGATTTCTTTGTATGTTTAACCAACTTTGCAGGTTTTTAAGGGGGTAGGGCAACAGTAAAATAGTTTTTTAAGTAATGTTCTGATATGTGTTAATAACGAGCATGTTTAGTTTATCAGATGCCTTTGATCTCTTCTTGTACATTAATGTTAATATCTTGAAGACAAATTGGAAAATAAAAAAATAAATAGTTTGTTAATTGTGATACTCATTTATGTAAATTTCCATTGTAAAATAAAAATAAAAGTTTGACAAGTAGAGTGGAAAAAGAAAGTATTAGATCAAAGTCACCCCATAAGATGGGATACTTTGATACACCAATTATTGGTATAAAAATAAAGGAACTAAGACTCAAAGTGTTAATTCCACCCCATACTGATTTTTTTTTAAATCCACTGTAACTTGAATCCAACTATCCTGTGGGGTGTCTGATCACCTTACAGCTTTATGCATAAAGTGTTAATCCAATATGTTTGATGGGTTTATTTTAATGGACTTAAAACTTGAATTAAAATGCTACATTAACATATATTATCAGGCACAGTCATTCCATGTAAGTATTGAAAGTAGTGCTTGCCTACTTTAAGAGAGATAAAACCTTATTTTATGTTAACAAATATCTTTTAAATCGCAAACATAATTTATTTTACAATTTTAGCAGTATCTTTATTTTAGCTTTGTATTTGTCGAGTGTGACTCTGGGTCTGTCCCCGCCATGAGAACCTACTAACTACGAACTAAATCAAGCAATCAAATGACGTGAGGGGTAGAAGGGGAGAGTAGAGGAAAAATAAGCAAAATTTTAACTGCCTCTTGCTGCCACAAAATATTTTGGCCAACAAAAAAATAGAATAATAAAAGATCCATCAAGTGCTCTTGGTCAATGTTAGTGCATGCGTAGTGTCGCTTTTATGCCACTCATGTGTTCGGGACTGCTCTAAGGGTCTTGATTCGCATTATTCAAGTGTTTAAAAATTACTCTTGGTGCCATATTTATTTTAATCAAGCTTAGTTTTATGTATTCAACACGATAATTAAATACATTTTATGCCACTAAAATTATTTAAATAATTTCACCTCAATCCCACATGTGAAGTTGCTTACCCAACTCCTGAGACCACCAACCACCACTCTATTATTACTATCAAACTTAACATTTCTTACAATAAAGTTGTAATAAATGTGCACAGTCTCATAATATTTTAACTATCAGTCTCTAGTGTAAACATTACTAAACACCAGATATATATTCACTCGTTTCGAAAATACTTTTAGTCACTTTGACAAGTGGTATGAGTTGACATCCCTCATCAATGTGACCATACCTTTTTGTGAGTTTAATTATGATAGAAAGGTTTATTTAGTAACTTTTACATTTATAAAACATGCCATATTTACTGTAATTTACTTTGATTTGCATTGAAATTTAGTCATATTCTCTGAAATTAGGGTGTCAAACTCTCCCCATACTAAATAAATTAACTTTTTATTGATACTCTAAGAAAAATTCAAGTCTAGGTTGGGTTTAACTGTTCACAGATAGCCACTATGTTATTATATGCCTCAGAAAAATTAATACTTGCGTTAAAGCTTGTACATTCAAAAGTTTGAAGGCTTCACATTTTCAACAATTCCCTAAGAGCAGATAAAAGTACTATTTACACAACAATCACTTCTTTAAATGACCAACCATCCTAATGTAAACAACACACACACAATCTTTACAAAAACAATTAGAAAATCTGAACAAATAACTGAATGAGTTATAATTTTTTTTAAATAACCCAGGAATATTCTCCAGTAATAAAAATAAAACCTCAAGGGAGAACAAGCCTCTAACAAGTTCAAGTGTGTTGATAAAATAAATATGTTTATGGTTCCAGACCGGCTCCCACGATGGCTCCCACGATGTGCACACGAGTGTTGAGGAGAACACATTCTTTGTCAGATTTGCTTGGCTCCATACAAGACCCCACACTCCTCCATACACAAGGTAACTTTGTTTTTTAATTACAGTACCATATTTCTTCGACTCTTAAGACACACTTTTTCCCGAGCTATATAAACGTCTCTAAAACAGGGTGCGTCTAAGAATTATAGTTCTTTTTAGGCCAATGCTCTTGAATACGATATTTTTTGTTGTTAATATATTAAACTCTGTGACAAAATATTTCTTAGATTGGGTATTTAGCGTTTTATTTTTATTTATTTTCTTAGAATCAAAGCTTTTTTTCTGTTAGTGATATAGAAAAATTAAGGGTCATCTTACATGTAATGGTGTCTTAGAATTGAAGAAATACGATAGTTTATTCAATGCCAAGATTAGGGACTACTTAATCTGAGGGTTAGGGTTTTAGAGGGTAACTTAAAGGTAACGTGGAAAGGAAAATTGGAAAACCACAGTAATACATAATGCGGAAAACAACAGCAAAGCTCACCCGGCTGAAATTAGAACCTTGATATTCTCACCACAGGTAATCAAGTCCATTATGAACTTAATACCTTGAACAGTGTGACCACCACTGCTTGCTGGTTGCCTGGTAACTTAAAACCAGGTGCATATATCCCTCTCTCTTCACCATTTGTCCAGAGGTGAAATTGGTAGCTCATGTTCAAGCAGCAGGTATTGACTGTGTGTCAAGAGGCTGGAAGTGCTCCTAGCATATTTTTGTGGATCTTAATAAAACATACAAATAAGAATGTAGAACAAGAAAACCATATTTTTTTAATTAGTAGCCAGCAAGCTTTATGTAGCTACTAGCTAAAAAATGGAACACACATGTATATTATTACACAGGTGTCCAACGACTTGGAAAACGGGGAAAAGTCATGGAAAAGTCAGGGAATTTGATCAAATTTCTGGAATTTTCACATAGTCACTAAAATAATAGGCCTACACTACTTTCATTTACAATAATCAACTGTCAAACATTTTTCTTCACTGTGAATTTATTTTAGTACAGTTGTCTATCCAGTTGTCAATCTCAATTCTCAAAGTCAACTTGGGATTTTCATCTAATCTTTCCACCCCTCTATCGTGTCTTTACCCAAAGTTGAGTCATTAGTTCGTTAGCCCGTATAAGACAATCTTTTAATGTCTCAATATGATCTAACTCAAATCTAACTAACAAGGGGAGGCCACGACGTTCGGATCACGGATTATCTTTAAACCTTGTACACTTTTAGTAGTCCATTAGGACAACATAATGTGCAAGTAGTAAGGCGTACTACTTAGGCGTTTTCGAGAAAATCGCAAGAGAAGTTTTACGCGTCGAATATGTACCGATGCGTTGCGACAATGAACACGAGATGGCGGCGGTCGAGTGGTTAGCATTCCAGCTCCGTAATCGCTGGATAGCTGGTTCGAGTCCCGCTCACCTTTTTTTTTCAACACTGGTCATATTCTTTCATATATATTACAATTCAAAGGTAATGTAATGAAAAAATATGTGTATTTGCATGAACTTTTATTGAATTTCCAATGTTATTTGGCTGTTTACTAATTTTTATTAATACAACAAATATGATATTTATAATTATCGACAAGTAAACGACCAAACGCATAAAGTTTTCCTGAAAATGTATGCCGGTCGTGATTTGCGAAATCACTCATACCTGAAATTGGGTAGGGTGCCCGGAACTGCTTTGCACCTGGACGCTTTGACCTGCAGACACAGGTTTGAAAGGATAAGGGGAGGGCCAGGCTTGGAAAGCCCAAGTCAAACATCGATAAATTAAGGTGTGAATAACTTTAATCAATAATACAATGAGTTACAATATGTCAGAATATATTACCTTTGAATTGTAATATATATGAAAGAATATGACCAGTGTTGAAAAAAAAAGGTGAGCGGGACTCGAACCAGCTATCCAGCGATTATGGAGCTGGAACGCTAACCACTCGACCGCCGCCATCTCGTGCTTATTGTCGCAACGCATCGGTACATATTCGACGCGTAAAACTTTTCTTGCGATTTTCTCGAAAACGCCTAAGTAGTACGCCTTACTACTAGAACATTATGTTGTCCTAATGGACTACTAAAAGTGTACAAAGTTTAAAGATAATCCGTGATCCGAACGTCGTGGCCTCCCCTTGTAAGAATTCATGACCCAATGGCCCATTGCTTAGGCTGACATCCTTTAACCCCTTCATAGAGTGTTACAATTTCAAAATGTGAATGTGTCTAAAGATATTATTACATTAAGTTGTGATCTAAATAGTACAATAATGTTTATAATATAAGGACTGGAAAAATTGGAAATTGGCTCCGAAAACCTGAAAAAGTTAGGAAAATTTAAAATATAGTTTGACCAGACATCCTGTAATACATTACTAATTATGAAGATAAAGCTTTCAAAGAGTGTATTTTATTATCTTCCAAAAAGTTGACCGTTCTGGACATGATCTTAATCTTTTAACATAATATGACTCTTCTCTTTCCATAAGCTTTAGTCAAGTAAATACAGACAATACCTCATATATCTTAAAATTTCTTAAATAGTATACAGTACCTACCTCTAAAGCCAGTCAATTAATAATTTATAGAACAAATATACTAAAAGTAATACGCCGAGTGGACATTGTCGCCCTGTTGACCACATTTATGGTTGTCTGTGTATAATCATTTTCCCCGATGAGTCATCATCATTATCATCAATGGTTTCCAGTCTTTGGCCGGGTCAGTTTAGTAAAATGCCTCCATCTTCCTATATCCTTCCACCATTCTTCCTCCTTTAATCGCTTACATTCTTCTTCTTTCACTTGCACACTTTCTGTTATCTGCTCCATCTTCTCTTTCACTTTGGTATTCTAGCCTTTCCCATCCAGATTTTATGATCATACCATCCCAGTATTGGTTCCTCTTCTCTCTTGTATACTCCCTGTACTCCCACTGTTTCCCGTATAACTTATCCTGTGTCTCCTTGTGACATCCAACATACTCCATGGCTTCCACTTTCCTAGTTTCTCTTACAGTCAATGTCCATGTCCTTTATGAATACCTACTGGTAGTAATGTTCTTGTTTAACTTGTTTAGATGGTTTGAACCGAGAATCTTTGGCCAAGGCAGTGTATGAGGAATGGTACTTCAAAAAACTACGAGAGGCTCACCAGAAGAAAGAACAGCAGATGTTGGAGCAGGTAGAGAAACAGACAATGAAAGAAAAGGTAAACATTTAGTTAGAATTTCAATTGACTTCTCAGTAAAGAGTTCACTATAAGACCTATTTGTGTTGAGCAGATTTATAAATTTTTGATTGTAATACATAATTTATGGTATAACTATTTTTTTAGGCACAAGAGGAGAAAATAAGAAAGTCTGAAGTCAACTTTTCCAAATGGAAGCAAATGAAAAGAAATGAAAAAAAGTCGGAGCAATGTGTTGAACTTAAAGTTCCTCAAAACTCAAGGTAGATACCAGATTTTTCAAAGAATCACATCATCATTTAACTGAAGAGGCTTTTTGTTTTTTTTAAAAACAAACAATTTTCAATTTAAAAATCTAATCAGAAAGTATTCTTTGGATACATTAATTGTTGGTAGTATGAAATAAAGTGCCTTAAGCTTGCTATAATATTTCCTTTTTAAATGATCATGATGAAATTGTGGAAAATGAAGCAATGATAAAAGTAAAAACGTTTAACACTTATTTACAGACACGTTAATGTCTCGATTCTATGTTAGTAGATAAAACATAAAGTTGTCTTCATTAATACCAACATTGCCAAGGACAAATTTTCACTATTCAACAGCTAATTTGGCACTAGTGAAGCAAAAGAGAGCAGAATACAATTACTGTACATAAACAAAACCTCTCCAGTCTGAGTCAGTGCTACCATCTGTACTATTTGACTCAGTACGTGTGCTATAATTTCACCTGATGTAGAATTGGTACAATCCAATATTGGGATGCTAAGCTAAAACTAATATTCAGGGGCTTTGGTTAAAGTAGCAATAGAATCTGCTAGTTTTTAATTTCTAATAAAAAGAGGCTGGTTGATCAATATTGTCAATCTAAATTTTACAAGATAACTCCTTTACACACTTTCACAAGAGCCTGATTTAGAACCCGGTTGGGTCAAAATTAATGACTAAATGTTGCAATTCAGTTTGAACATAATATAATTGCAGACTTATATGCTATTATCTTCTGTTTGTTTTTTTTACACATAACCATAGAAACGCAAGTAGTATTCTGCTGGGTGAAATACAATCCAGCTCAGGTCTGTGTATAATAGCTAGAGTCTAAAGTGTTGAAAACCCTGGTCTGAGAAGACAGTTTCATAATCTAACTACAGGGAGCGGCAAAATGATCTGACGGTTTTCGCCGCCGCATGGTTGAGCGAGTAGGTGGTGGGGGGTGGTGGGGATAGGTGCGTTTCAGAGCCTACAGGTGGACATTTTTAGTAGCCATGGAACAATGGTCGGTTGAGCATCGCGCGTTTGTTGTCGAGGCGTTTTTTAAACGTGGCGATTCCTGTGTTGCTGTGCAGCGGCAGTTCCGTAGGCGTTTTAATTTAGGTCCAGGAGGAAAAGTTCCAACACGCAACACAATTATGCTGTGGGTGAGTAACTTCAGAGCTACCGGTTCAGCGTTGAAACGGAAGTCGACAGGCCGTCCAAGGTCAGCCCGGACGCCAGAGAATATCGATAGAGTAAGAGAAGCTGTGGAAGCCAGTCATCGGCGGCCGGCCCGTAAACAAGCTGCTGCTTTGCATATGTCTGACCGCTCGGTAAGACGAATTTTGCGGTTCGATCTGCATTTCCATCCATACAAAATGGCTATTGTTCAGCAGTTAAAACCCAATGACTATGCAAAGCGAAAAGCATTTTCAGAGCAAATGATTGATTTGATGACAGATGAAAAAAATTTCATGATGAGCGACGAGGTGCATTTTCATCTGGACGGTTATGTAAACAAACAGAACTTTCGTTATTGGTCAGCTACAAATCCAGAAGAACTGCATGAACGTCCTCTGCATAGTCCTAAGGTCACTGTGTGGTGTGGTGTAACAAAAACTTGTGTCATTGGGCCATACTTCTTTTAAGAGGGTGGTCGAACTGTTACGGTCAATTCGCAACGTTATCTGTTGATGTTACAAAACTTCCTGATCCCTGAACTTCGGAGAAAACGCTTAGTGCGCAGTAGAATGTGGTTTCAGCAGGATGGGGCAACTGTCCATACAGCCAATGAGGTGATGGACTTTTTGAAAAGTAAGTTTCGTGGCCGAGTAATCTCGCGTTTCGGGGATATTGCATGGCCAGCACGCTCCCCTGATCTAAGCGTTTGTGATTTTTTCTTTTTGGGGTTTCTTGAAATCAAGAGTCTACACAAACAAGCCCCGCACATTGGGCGAACTTAAGGTGGCCATAACTCAAGAAATCGCCAACCAGTCTCCTGCAATGTTAGGGAAGGTGTTCGACAGTTTTGGTGCGAGACTGGAAGAGTGCTTCATCACAGAAGGGCACCATTTGAAGGACGTCATCTTCAAATCTTAAACTGATAAAATCGGTTGTTCCAATGTTATTTTCTTTAATTTCCATTAACACCATTCTGTAATAACCAATAAAACATTTTTTATCACTCTTAACATTTGTGTTATTTGTACTTTAAAACCGTCAGATCTTTTTGCCGCTCCCTGTACAAGACTCAAATTTGAACATGCAACTAAAGGATCCAGGCTACAGTATTCTGCTCTCTTATGAAGAAGAAAGCTCTTTATGTGCCTGTTAATTACCATCATGTGATTTGTTGTGAGCTTTTGAGCCTACTTTTTTCTGGTAAGTATGCAGGCCTTTCCAAGAGCACTACTGAGCAAAAGTTTGTGATACCTGGGCTTGCATATAGAATTTGTAAAGCTGAAAATAACAAAGGGCATTTTCTACCCATTATTTTGTTCACAGGTGTAACACCTCACAAAGTTTTTCTGCCAAGCAGGAGAAAATCAGCTCAGCTTTTCATTCATGGAAGCAAGAGAAAGACAAAGAACTCAGGAAGAAGTTTTTGGAAGAGAAGAACAAACGAAAGGCAGAGGAAGATAAGAGGAAGGAGGACGAAGAGAATAAAGCTACAGCAAACAATGTAAGTACACTAAGGCTTGGTCTCGCTGCCATCTTTGATGAAATCACACTACTAAAAGTCACCTGCATAATAAATGGCGAGCTCATCTTGTCTAGTTTGCCAGTGATGGGACTTAATTGGGTTTGAATCCTGGTCGGGTGTACTGACAATGTTATTTTCTCAAATTTCTACCCACTCTTCCTCCACTCAAGGGTGGATACGTTGCCATTGATTCTACCTTCCTTGTCTACCCTATTAGCATACGTAATAATGTATGGGCCATACAAATGGTAAGACAAAGGAAAAAATATAGAACTAAACGTTAAGAGTTTTTTTTAGAATAATCTTGTTTAAAAGAATTAATCAAAACTTTATTTAGATAATTTAATGAAAAGTATCACAACTTTGGGTTTTGTGTGACAACATCACAAACTATTTTATTCTTATCTTTTTTGTTTTTACCTACCATCTTAGTTGAAATAATGTATGTTTCTTCTCAGGCATTTCAGCTGTGGAAGAGTAAAACAGATGAGGTGTTGAGATTGAAGTCAGAAGTGCAGGAGAGGAAGAAGAAAAGAGAAGAGGAAAAGAAAAAGAATGATATGCAAGAAAAGAAGGAAAATGCTCGGTCCTCATTTGATGCTTGGAAGAGAGTCAAAGATGAGCAGCTGAAAAATAAATCTGCAGAGGAAAAGTAAGGGAGGTTCATTTAATAGTTAACCAGCCTCGTATAGTGTTAAGACCCCCTTAGAAGTCCTGGGTTTGATGCCCGGCTGGTACAGAGGGATTTTTCTCGAAAGAGGAATAATTTCCATGGTCACCAGGGTTTGGTTATTTAGGCTCGAGTTAGGTTAAGATCTTCCTTTGCTTCACTTTGTTGTATTCACTATTATCATCCCCTAATCTCATCGGGACAATGGACATGGTAAGAGCCTCTACAGAAAGGATGTGCGATTAGTAAATTCGGGCATCCCCTGGGCAACAGTTGTAACAATACTGATTTGAACCCCTCTCATATATGTAAAAAAGTCATGGATGAAGGAATTTTTCTTCAATAAATTATATGTAAATTATCCTTTTAATACTTCATCCATGGAGAATCACGAGCTTTTCAGAAATGTCGAAGGATTGCACCATTAAAACTTATTTTTTCTTTTTTTAAAAGTAACTCCGTAGTGTTTACAAAAAAAAAAGCAAGTGATGTTAGCTCCCTATACCCAATAGTAAGCTAGCCTTCATGACACCTGTTGCCAGGACGCTTTTGATTTGTTGGTTTTGACACTGGTCACAAGAGGTCCAAGGGGCAAGGGGTAGGTCATATAAAGCTGCTTGTGCGTATGAATATATAGAGTAGTCACATCAATCTACAGAACGTTGTAATAAACCAGTGCCATGATTTAAATAAATCGTGTGCAATATTAAAGGTTTTATTTATTTAATTAAATTATCTCACAAACATTCTGTACCGCTTTAATTAGTGCTCGATCATGGGGTAATTATCAGCTGATTAAACAGTATAACTTTAACCGGCGCCCCAAGCAAACGTGGGGCATAATAATAATTCCGTGTCATAATTGGGCGGTGGATCACAGGCTATAAATACCAATTATCTCACAATCAATTCAAGAACGTTTCAATTGGTGCCCAATGCGCTACCGAATCATTTTAATTGGTGCCCAACGCGCTACCGAATCGTTTCAATTGGCTCCCAATTGCGGGACAATTATCATAAAATAAACCATATCACTTCAATTGGCGCCCAATCGCGAGGGCAATAAAACCGTAACATTATACAGTACATATATACTCGCTAATCTTTCCACAATACAGAGCCATGAGTGATGTAGCCCAGACACGCTATTATTACTATTTAAGAAATAGGCCTGAATAACATGTTTTTGTATTCAATATCACATAAGGCTTTACTGATTCCTTACTTTGATCCTTTAAGGCTTAAGTTCAATTCCAAGCCAGATGAACAAAAAATTGTTTCACTTTTTTTTTTGGCACCATAGTTAACCACTAGTGTGGGCTATCAACATTTAATTAATTTAATGGTAAAAGAATGTTAAAAGTAGAATTTAGAGTAGATATACTCTCATTTGTATGGAAAGAGAGAGATAAATTGTTTAGGCTAAACCACCTTCAGACACTAAGTTGATATTCGAACCCAGGCCCACCCATCATTGGCAAACAAGGCTAATGCCATGATCAGAGTGGTGACCTAATTTAACTATTAACAAATGTTTGATTGGATTAAAAGCTCTGTCTAGCTGTCATTGCTATTAACAATGCAAATATCCAAAGCTTGTTTTTCCTGCATATTGGTGTTTCAACCTCTCTCGAGCCAAATACAGATACAACAATAATTTTGTATTAAATCAAATAACAATAAATGTCTTACTATAGTGTTGGGGATTGCAAAGTTCACTTTTTCAACTCAAATCGAAGTTATTAAATAATCTTGAAGCCAAATCAAAGTTTGAATATTTTATTATTAGTTGTTTTATACAGTAGAGTCTCGGAAACTCGACACTCGATAACTCGACATTCTGTGTAACTCAACAAGTGCATGTGTACACACTTGTTGGCGCCAGTCATCACAATCCAAGGTCATTCAACTGTATAACCTCTCAGTTTGTTTAACTCGAGTGGAACAGTCGTGCTGTGGTGTTTTTACAATTGCTGTGTTGGTTAGTTTTCTATTTCAATAACGTGCGTGCGTATAACCCGAACGGGCAGTAAGACGTGGTACTACTAATAATAATAGTAACGTGCTATTTGTATCACTACAATATTATATGTACAGTACTATACTGCATTTCTGTGTATTACACGTATGTATATACACTATTAACACGTAATATATTGTACTGTATGTATATTACTGTTACTGTACCGTAAAATACTACAGTATAGTACAACTGTGACTATAATATTCAATAATGTACTGTGATTCATTCTTGTTTAGTAAACATGACATAGTAAACATACATCTTATGCAAGTTCATTTGTAAAACTCAACATTTCACTAACTCAACACCATCTCAGTCCATATTAGGTCGAGTTTCTGAGACTCTACTGTCCTTGAAAAAATACATTGGATTCTGGTTAGTTGGGGCACTGATTAATCAGGACAAAATTTGAAGAACAGAAACTAAACAAGTATTTAGCCTGAGTTTTTTCCACTTATTTGGACCAACTTGCCGCTTAATTGGGGCAATGAAGGTCGTGATTGAACAACAAACTGTGTGTAGATGGTAGGCACGCTCGAAACAGGCCAGTTTCATAGTCAGACTTAGTACGCCTCAAATGTAGCGCTATTCTAAATACATGACAACACCTACCTAGACCAGAATGGAACAAGCTGGTTTCATATGTGAAACTGGTTCATTCCATTCAAGTTTAGGTAGTTGTCATCCTGTATTTTGTATAGCGCCACCATTGAGGCGTACTAAGTCCGACTATGAAACTGGCCCCCATTTGGCAGCAGCCGAGTCAGTTATTGCAAAGTCGTGCTGTAGGACGGTTGTGTTGCATTCGTTCTATGTCTTGATAATTGGAATGATAATCATCTTCCAATGCCAAGATGAAAATAACTAAGATTATGAAGAAAAACTACCAAACAAATTTCGGCGAAACACTCAAGACACAAGAAGATCGGTAAAATAATGACGATGATATACCTAAGTGAGTGACTAACCAGGATGCCAAGTGAAGTGAGATGCTATTTTATGCAGGAAGGCAATGAAGGCAGTTCTTTATCAGCATTAGATACCTGCACCGACTTTATTCAGTTGCAGTCCATAAAGAGAACACATTAGGGTACACGTGATCATTTTTTTCAAAGCTAGAACCTTTATTAATGTGTAATGGCCTTTATTTTACATATGTACATTAAATGTGTTTGCTTTTAGTTTTTATTATTTTTAAATAAATGTTTCTACTAATATAAATTAAATACATTGTGCTTTATTAAATGCCACATTTATTTTATTTCATTCATATCTCTTTTTATAATGTGTTTTTCAGCTAATTGGTTAACATTTTGCTTAATTGAGGCAGCCGCTTAGTTGGGACAAAGTAATACGGTCCTGATTTGTCCCAATTAACAGGAATCCACTATATTATATTGTGGTTATTTACACAACTCTATACACTAAAATTACTTGGAAAATGTTTTATTGCACAATTGTTTGTAATATTGTGTTTAAATCTTATAAATCAAATTATTATTCCAACACAGATTTTTTCCATGTGAACATAAAGGAAAAATGGTGCCAAATGGCTATTTAAATTAAATATTTAAAATAGAAGAGAAGGGTAAGGCCTACTCACTCACCAGAAAACTGTAGGCCTCAAAGTTAACAATTAGAAACACAACAAAACACATAGTTTTGAAATTTTCAGGGCGCCTCAGTCCTCTTGTGCTGAAGATGTATCCTGAAATTTCATAAATGTGTTTTAGTATGTTTTTAATTGTGAATTTGGAGGTGTACAATTTTTTAGTAAGTGCCTTTCTATCCTCTTTTCAATGTTTTCCATGTGAATATTAATTTGAAATGTACAAAAAAGCTTAGAATGGCAGTAATTTAACATAACTTGAGTATTTTAGATGTTAATATTTTTATTGGTTAAGCTTCGAGGCCATTTTTTTTCCAAACAAAGTTGAAGGTGATGTTTGTAAACCAAATCGAAGCTTTTAACACCCCTCCTGTTGTGTGTTGCTATGTTTGTCAGGCTGGCAAACGAGAGGAGAACAAGAGAGAAATGTGTCCGTCAGAGTGAGCGCTTGTACGAGTCAGAGCAAGCGTTTGAAGAGTGGTTGGATCATGTGGAGGAAAAGTTCTTCCCTCAGCAAAATAAAAAACAGGGATTGCGTAGACAAGTGCAACCATGGGTCCCTTGTTAAATCATGACACGCACTTCAACACTTTAGCGCTTGTGTTAACTTAGCACTCCTAGGAACTTGGTATTTTATAATCTGGTGTTGGTGTTGAGGTGATCGACACACAACTAAGCATTTGTTTCTCAAGATCAGACTCCTTTGGATTGAGTCCATCCCAAACTCTAGTACAGAGGTTTTCAACTATTCTTTTTAGTTGGGTACCATTTCATTCATAAAAACTTAACTAAAGTACACCAAAAGCTTAATTTTTAAAAATGAATCGATTAAAATCATCTTAACCAGTCATAATAGTGTTATTTAAAAACCAATTGCATGACTTAGGAAGGAAGTGTGTTACTTTTTTATTAAAATATTTCATCAAACATAATTTGCTAAGTATTTTATATTTCAGGCTACAACAATAATATACCCATTTTAAGTTAGTCAAAACTTTTATAAACTTTACATGTCACTCAATTAAAATTTATTTGCAGCTTAGGGTGAAAAAAAAATACATATTGCGAAAACAATGCAATTATTTGGGTGTAAATACGTAACTAATGGGTTCCCTGGTATTGTTTAAAAGAATACTTTTTTATGTTGGGCTCAAATTAGGTTCATTTGTAGAAAATTAAAAGCTGCATTACTAAATTATTTTCACATACTCCAATTATTTTCACATACTCCTAGCAAATATACAGGATGTCTACTGGGTAACCAAAGTCACGAAAAGTTACTAATTGGGGAAAAAAAAAAGTAAGTCACGAAAATTCCTAAAAAGTCACGAATTTTCAATACTTTAGTCATAAAGTCATGAAAATATTGTTGTTTGAATTTCCTGCGCATTGTAACAACGTGAACGCATTGAATGTCAAGTCGCCCACTACCCATGATGCCGTGCGCTATCCACAAGTTTCCTGATTGTTTTTACTATGATACCAAGGACAAGGTTAATGTTGCGTGTGAGTGCATTATGCCTTTATATGCATTATATAATGTTTGACCCAAGGCTGTAGCCAGCCAATAATTTCAGGGGGGGTTTGGTGGGCACATCCCCCAATTTCCGGAGACTAGAAAAAAAAAATCTAAATGATAAACAGTTATAGAAGCTATCTGAAGTGCTTTTTATGGTAACACAGCCCCCTAATTTGTACTTGTACCTTAATTTTAATATTGTTTGAACCATAAATAAAGCCATATATATATACTTTGTTCATAAAATTTCGAGGGGGGTTTGAACCCCCAAAACCCCCCTTGACTATGACCTTGGTTTGACCATTTACTGAAGGAATTTTGTGTTCAAAAAAAGTCACCAAAAAGTCACTAATTTTTGTTTCTCCAGTTCAGTAGACACCCTGATATACCGCCTATTCTTAGTTGCTCACAGGTTGAAAACAACTGCTTTATTCCATAGATTTTATCTTCTAGAGATTTAAAGATCATCACACACACTGTACTCATGAAAATATTTTCAAAAATTGCAGATTTGAGGCACATAAAATATCTGTGCATTAAATTGATTTAGCATTATTTAATCTAAAACAACATGTACAAGTCAATAGTGTGACAAGCTATGTTTATTGGATTAATATTATTCAAATAAATTAAATATATAAAGCCTTGCCCAACTGTAAGTTTGGTTACAATATGGAGTAAAATAAGATCATTGTGGCTAAAGAGAGGCAAAACAGGGGAAACCTGGAAAAGTCAAAGAATTATTTGATATCAGGGAATTTAAATACTTGACTGATTCTGTAGCTAAATATTTAAACAAGATTGAGAGGTTTTGTTTGTCGATGTTGGCAAAATTCATTGCCTAGATATGGCATTCTTAACATGAGATGGTTGTCCAGGGTGTGTTTTATAACTCATTTATACAGGGACACAAACATTACCTGATTAAATAGAAAATGAATGACAACTTATAAGAATGTTGATGCTTCGTAGCTTAGGATTTAAAAAAAAAAAATAAGTGATCAATGTAATAAACAAAAAAATTCCCATCCACCAAGAAAAACTGTAAAAATACTAGGTCTGAAATTCTTTTAAATGAAATTTAAAGAAACCCCGATAAAGTCAAGGAATTTCATAATAAAAGTTTTGTAGGCACCCTGAAGATTGATTACGTACACATATTAGTTGTTTCAATTAGCGTTATTGTTCTCTATTGAAACAGATACTTATTTGATATTTTCAAGATGTATAGAGAGATGTTTTTTATGAATAGAGTTTATCAACACCCTTGATTTTTACTAAGGGAGTCTAGGTAGTCATACCTAGTTGTAAAAAAAACTAAGGGCGTCAAACTCAATTACTTGATACTTTGATTAACAATATTGTTATTGATATCAAAAGAATCGGAATCAATATGTTATCAAATTACTTCATGACATTAGGAACTCGAAAGTTAATTGCTGCACTTACAAAAGTACGTCATTTATACTTATCTTGAGCTAGTTCTATCCAGTCCACCTCATTAAACCTTAACTCAGAGGTGGCCAAACAGTCTATCGTGAATGACCGATTGATCGCGGCCACTTATTTGGTCAATCACCTTTGTGATTGATTAAAATAGCTTAAGGGGGAAAAAATTAAAGCGAGGGTTTGCAGCAACTACCAGATGTATCATTGTTAAGCTTCTTAGTTCTTTTGACTAATTTAACAGCTCACTGTAATACATTCAAACATAAAGTTTAGGGGAAGGACAAAAGTACTATCGAATTAGTTAGCTTTACAAATACTTTCAAATCATAAATGCTTCTTTTAAAATCAAAGATTGAAAAAGGCAATTTAAAAAACTTTCATAGCTAAAAAAAATCTGCATAAATGGAAGAAAGCTGCCTTTATGAAATATTTTGTACTGAAATACAAAAACTTTTACAAGAATTGGAAATACAGTTTCAAGATGTGAAGCATTTTGATCAAAAATTGTCTTTTTTATCATTTATGTCATTCTCATGCAACCAAGAGCCTTTGAAAATAAATTCTGGGCTCTGTCTTATGAAGAAAATTACCTATGATTAAGGTCCATTGCCCTTCATTTGACTGCGTATTTTGATTCAACCCACCTCTGTGAAGCAGCAGCTTTTCCTCAAACTAAGATTATAAAATCTAAATGTCAACTTACACGTTGAAAGGAGGATTTAAGGGCAAGGGCTACACAATCATCAGAAAACAGTAGGACTCAAAGTTCACAACTAAAACGAAAAAAAAAAAAAAAAAAAAAAGCCCCCCACATAATTGTGTAACTTTCGTGGTATATCAGTCCCCTTCTTCATGATCCAAAAATGTTGGAATTGTGGTAGCTTTGAGAATTTAGGTGGCATTATAAATTAAAATATGAGAAAAATGTAGAGAAAAGGAAAATAGAAACAAAATTGTTGATAATGGTGAAGGGAAAATGTCAGTGTGTAATCAAAAGGGACTGATGTACCCTGAGAATTATATAATTATGTGTTTTGTTGTGTTTTAATTGTGAACTTTGATGCCTACAGTTTTCTGGTGAGTGTGGGTAGGTCTTGCCCTTTTATCCTCGTTCAATGTTTAATTTAAACAGCTGTTTGTTGCCATTTTTCCTTTGTTTACAAAATTTTAATGTCAAAGCTGTCTGATGAACACTTACAATCCAGCCTTAGGTCACGCCTGAGTAATTATTATTACCTAACTCTAATTCAACAGACTATTTGAAGATATATCGTGTCATACATCAACTTAAAAGTCAAGTGATTAATGAGAAAATACTTTTTTCGGTGAAATTATATATTACAGTAATATATTTTGAGGAAAAATTCAGTTTTAGTCAGTCAGTTCAGGGCTATACGTTTGTATGTGTAATATAATTTTACTGTTAAAATACACCAAATGTGTTTTTAATATTCCCACCAATGAAACTAACAATATCAGCCCATGGCTTTGTAGCAGATATTAATGGACTTTCCTTCTCTGGAGTGGATCACTAGATCCAAAAGTCTGGCCACCCCTGCCCTATCTCTTTCAGGTCCATTATAATGTTTAATAACAATGAGGAGACCCGATTCGGTGACCGAACAGGCTAAGGTGTCACTCTAGTGTTAGACTGGCCTGTTGATATCAGGTAGATCAGTGTTCGAATCCTGGTTGGGTCTACTGAAGGAGGTTTTCCCCTAAATGGTTTCACACTCTCCTTCCACGTAAATTTGGGTTTGTTATCTCTAAAATGCTTCCTTCCTCATCCCCACTCCATTAGTAGAGTAATTTTCATATATGTGTACAACCTGAACATATAATAAGACATCATATAAAAAAAGATGGTGCAATGCTGTGTCTAGGTATAATCATTTTTGATACCTCAATTCTTAGCTCTCAAATCCCGGTAAATGCTGTACTTGACATGTGTCATTTGTGTTCTAGTAATTTTGTGAAAATCAATTATGTTTGTTTTGTTTAAGTAAATTCTTACTATCTACCACTACTCCCTCCCCCACCCCCGCCCAACAACTTATTACAGTATTATATCAAAAATAAATGTTTAATGTTAGGTTGGATGAATGGAAAAGGATTGAATTTGTAAATGTTGAAGAATCACAATAGTGAATTAAAAAAATTGGTGTTGAAATTCTAAGAATAAGAACTGAAAAAGACAGGAATTTTAATAAACTATAGCTATAAATGTATAAACAAATGAATAATTTCCTAATGGGTTTGAAATGTTTGAAGACAGTGTTGAGACACTGTAAAATAATTTAATGTAAGCGATAGAGAAAAAAATCCATCCAACCTGAAAGGTGAGGCTAGAACTTTATAGAAAAAAAACTATCTTCTACCTTCATTTCTTTATACATTTTTCATTTCTTTATGCATTCTGTTGCAAGTGGCTACCCACTTTTTCTAAAAAATAATGTTTAGAGGGGGGAATAAAGTCGAATTCCGTTTAACACTATGTAGTGATACTTCTTTGGAATGATGTATCATTTTTATTTTGAAGTTTAACATACCCATGCTAATCACAAGACATTGTTAGGATTGTCAAATCTCGCAGATTACGGTGGCAGGACATGCAGCATCAATGGAAGAATCTAGAACTGTGTTCAGGGTATTGACTGGTAAACCCACTGGGAAGATTATTATTATTATTAGCACCACGTCTTATTACCTGTTCGGGTTATACGCACTTACGCTAATGTGTAATGGTAGGGTGATTGTGAGATGAAATGGAGGACCTACAGTTTAACGTGGAATCCGAACCACGGTGGAGGCCTGGCATTCCACACATTCACAAGTTGTGATTAATACACGTCTTGTCAGAGGTGAAGGAAGGGTTTGGCAATCAGATAAATCTGTGCCGGGACCAAGGATTGAACCCCGGACCCCAGCACAGAAGTCCGACACCTTACCCCTAGACCACCAGGTCACTTCTCTGGGAAAAGACCATCAGAAAAACCTACACGCAGATGTGAGGAACATTAAAATGGACTTGAAAGAGATGGTGTGTTATGAGGCAGACTGGATAGAACTAGCCCAATATAGACGGCCTACTTTTGTAATCGCGGTAATGAAACTCTTGAGTTCCTGATGCCATAGAGTAAGTAAGTTTAATCAAAATTAGAATAACATTTTAAAATACAAGACAATACTAAATATATTTGGAAGAAGGTACAGGAAAGGTAGGTAAAAACATCTAAAAAGAACGAATACAATATGGTGTTTACAGTGAAAAGAAGAACACAGTTCACACTTTACATTGCTGCCATTGGACAAAGAGGTAATGGCTGTGTCTTCAAGAAAATCGATTGTCACCGCCAAATTCCCTGACTATGTTTCATTCTATCGGAACTCATCTGTAGGGATTGTGAAACATGCAACACAACTTCTTAAAAGAGGAAACAAAAAAAAAACACAAAGGGAGAAAAAATACTAAATACTTGAGATGGAACAATCAAATCCCTCACTTCCTCGAATTTAATGGTATTTGAGAAATTCGAGATTCTTAAAAATCTCAAAAAGTATATTGAATACAATTATGAAACCCTCGACTTGAAATACCAATTTGATGCAATTGGTAAAATGAATTATATAGACTACTCTATGTAATTGAGGACAAAATTATATTGATTTATTATTATTATTAATATTTATTAATTATAAGTATTTATTATTATTATTATTATTTGGCATTCCACACATTCACAAGTTGTGATTAATATACGTCTTGTCAGAGGTGTATATCAATATAATTAATTTACTAAAAAAAAGTTTTATTTGTTTATGACATAGTAGATATGATAGACAAAATATAATTTGTTGGCGACACAAAGTCTCAAACAACTTCTTTTAAATTGAAATTTCAATATTTTCACTATAACTAAAATGGTAAATTTTAAAAAATTCAAGAATTAAAATTTGGAATTGAGATTTGAAAGAAAGATCAAGATTCACATTTGAGATTCGATTTCGAGAAATATAGAATTCAATCCATCTCTACTAAAAAGAAAAGAAAAAGAAAAAATATTCCTGTAAATTTCACTGCGCAAACTTTTTATTATTACAAAAACTGAACTATACCAACCAAAACACAAATTATTAACACTTTTTGCAGTGCAATTAATAAAACTTCAACATTTCACAGCAAAATTTATTTATAATTTTAGCATTTGTACACATTCAACATAAGAAAAATAACAGGAATTGTGTCATACAATGTCCATTATTTATTTTTATAACCTCATCATTCTCACCTGAAACATCTTCCAATGTTGATCTGGTCAGATAAACAAATTAGAGCAAATTGTTCACTATAGTGTTAAAGCTTCATTTTTTTTACATAAAGATTTATACAAAAACACAAGTTACAATATATTATAATGTAGCAGAAATACAGAAAAAAACAGAAGACCATTCATTCATGAAAACTTCATCTTTGGCAATATTTGTGTCCCTTGCATCCTAACGCTCAGCAGAAATTGTAGATGAAAAACCTGGGGATCAATAATTCTCAAATTATCAGTCAATAGAGCTTGTGCTTACTTTTTTTTTCTTCTGCAGTGCGTCCTACCTGTTAGTGCTATCTGCATATTTACGTTAGGGAAGTATGGATGAGCAAGGTAGAATTTAGAGGAATGCATCCACATTTGCATGGAGAGAAAGTGTTAAACCTTAAGGGAAAACCACACTCTGTACACCCAATCAGGATTTGAACTCTGACCTACCGGTCACCGGGAATCCATTCTATTGTGCGATATGTGCTTAACAAACCAAGGGTTCAAGGTTCATGATGGGAGGCAAGATTTATCATTGTTAAACTAGATTTGTTGACTTTCAATAAATGGTAAATTAACTTGTTGGTGTCTGGTTGTCGTGTCTGTCCTAGAATTAGTGGGAAACAGCGAGCACACTAGCTGGTACTAATGTGCTTGGACACCAATAAATGCACTTAATTCTCAAATTCATATTTTATATTCTTCCTAACAAGTGGTGAGCTAAGAATACTTTCTCATTGAAGGCACACGCTCTTCATTGCCATATTTCAGATTAGGCCAGAGTGGTGTTTTCTGGAGTTAATAAAACTGCTCCTAGGCGGTACCACTAAGTAGGGTGTTATTTCACTGCTAGCAATGGCTTCCAATTTCCATAGTGGTAGCATTATGCACAGCAAAAACTGGCAAAACTCTAACACATATTACTCACAATCGTACAATGTTTCAAAACATCTCTGTGTTGTAACTGTAAGCTTTAATTTATCTCACTGGTGTGAACCTAGTATAGGCCAAAGATATTTTACAAACGCACACAATTAAGGTTTGGAATCAAGACCTATTCATAAGTTTAACATAATATATAAGGGCTCTAGCTCCAATGTAAGTTCATTTGTCAATTTTATTTTGATGTATCATTATTTAGGTTTATTAAATAATCTAACCCTTTAACATGTAAATTATCACAATTGCGAATTTAAATTTGCATAATTTTTTCACTAAAGTTATTAAACGATAGTATAGTATAGTAATAAATATCACAAACTTTAATATAAACAAATTCTGAAACCATTACAAAAACACATTAAAGACGGTCATATTTAAAAAAAGGAAAATTATCAAAAATGTCAGGATACATCCAGGCTTTCCATACGGTGATGCCACATCTACACAAAATCATAGTGGTACTCATAAATATCTGGGCTATCTCTGCTCATAGTTTCACTATGACGAAGTTGCCTTGTCTCTCCCAAACCCTCAAGATGGAGGCTCACTGCATGCCCTCGAAGGCCGAATCGTCAAGCGTGTGCAGCCAATTGAAGATCATCATGTTTCGCTCGTATTT
This sequence comes from Timema podura, assembly GCA_033556935.1. Classification (NCBI taxonomy): domain Eukaryota; kingdom Metazoa; phylum Arthropoda; class Insecta; order Phasmatodea; family Timematidae; genus Timema; species Timema podura. Next base: position 113,983,072 of record JAVRXN010000009.1, read on the forward strand.
GGACAGAGGTTTCCCTCTTTCTCTCTCTACATCCCTGATGGTAAGAGGCAAGTTTTTGTTGGCGCGCTGCTTCACAACACGCAGCATCGCCTGGGTGCCCGGAACAGCCAAACGGGTGGGTCCGGGGCCTGTTCCTCCTCCCCCGCTGCCCCCAGTCGAAGCGGCCGCTGTGGCCGCACTCACCTCCAGCTGGTCTAGGTTGAACTCGCTCTGGGACAGACGCTCCAGTGCCTTGTATGTCGTTAAGAGACGCCTCCGAATGTAGTTTTGGCGGACCTGATCAACAGTTAATATAAAAATGTCATTTAACAACAATTCTCTCTTTATAAACATTTATAAACACTTAGTTCTATAACACTCCTGAAAGGTGATACAAATATTGCTTGGCTTGGTGCTTAACTTAATTAATATTATAACTTTAAATAATATAAATTAAGAGAATAATACAAAATACAAATAGTAACTAAATATTAACAATATTTCTTATAACTATGCATGTGTGTGAATTACATCTTGACTTCGGGAAATGTAATTTTTTGTGGAAACAATAAAACATTTAAAAATAATGTTCCACTTTAGATGTGTAATTATTTTTCAGATTTATAATTTTAGTTTAAACTTAGCCTTCCCATTCATTCCAATTTAAAAAAAATTTGATGACAGAATAAAAGCTTAGGGTGATTTGATCTCGGCTAGGGTCGGGAGAAGAGAGAAAAACTCTAATTAAGTTGCAATTTAGAGTTTTGAGCAATAAATTTAAATTCTTTAATCTTGTAGAATTTTTTAAAGAAAAAATGTATACAAAATTTGTGTATTAATTTAATTTTTCCAAATAAATATTTTTATATTTTGTCTAACAAGTATTGGCTAAGGTTTTGATGTAAGGTAAAATAAAACTCCTAGGTCTAATTCAGCTATTATAATTGTGTATTTTTGATCTATATTTAGAATTTATTTATATATATTTATAAATAAATGTATTCTAACTAAAAGAGTTCTTAAATAAAAAAACTTACTGTGTAAATTCAAATAACTACTTACGCAGTAAAACATCAAGATATTCAAACTAATCTGAATAAATAAAAGTGAGCCACAGTCTTGTCCATAAGAATAACAAAAAAACTTCTCAACTGAGCCAGTGTGTTGTTACCTCTTATGTTTTAGTTTCTAAACCTTTCACAAAAAGCTCTGTTGGACTTCAAAAATACTAGTTTACCAAATTCAATCCTTAATTGTAACCTTTTAATATTATTTCTACCCGAAAAGTCCCAGGAAATGGTTTTTCCCACCAGTTTCGGGAACATCTAATTTCTCAAAATTTTTCCTGAATTTTGGGATCCCAAATGAAAAAAATAAAAATTTAAGAATATGAGTCTCAAGTCTGAAATTTTCTTGAATCCTCGAATTTTGAATATTCTTTAGGATTCGGGGATTCTAGGTTATAATCCCTAATTATAACTTAAGATTACATTAAAGTTAATTTTGAGAGAATCGGTCAAACTAAAAGGATTCACATAAGTTATATAGATATTAATTGAATACAATCACTAATTGCTAGTGACAATATTAATAGAATACAATCACTAATTGCTAGTGACAATATTAATAGAATACAATCACTAATTGCTAGTAATGATAGTATTCCAAGGTCGCTACAGAAAGGGAAAACAGGGAAATGTCAGGGAATTTAATTAAAAGAAGTAAAAGTCAGGGAATTTAAATATTTGAATAATATTTCTGCACTTAAACACTTATATAAAAGTGAGATATTGCGTTTCTGTGTTCATAAAATGCATTGTTCGGATATGGCAGTCAAAACATAAGATATTTGTAAAGGGTTTGTTTTCCATACAAAATTTAAACAGGGACACAAATAATACCTAAAACATTAAATACTGTAAAAATAACTTACAACAATGTTGATATTTAGATGTTTAGTAGCAGTTATGATAGTTTTTGAAAATTTTTGATCATTGTGATAAATGAAAAAAATTGCTATATACCAAGGAAAAAACTGTAAAAAAAGGTTGGATATTAAAAAAAAAATAATCATCTGTAAAATCTAGTAAAGTCGGGAAATTTTATAATAAAAGTTTTGTAGCCATCCTGTAGTTGAATACAGGCACTAACTGCTAACATTAACTACCAACAATGATAGTGTTTCAATTAAAACTCTAATTACTATAAGAATGGTTATTGAATCCAAACATGTAATTATAATAATTGAATTGAAACATTAAAAGTCATCATCATCATCATCATCCTCATGAACAGTTTCTAGCCACTGGTTGTTTCTGTTTGGAGCGTTAGCAAGGTCATGCTAGATATACAAGCCTCAAGGCTCCCCCACCACTCAACTGCCACGTCACTCGATGACAAGGCCGCTGTAGTCAAGGAGGAGGTTTCGGGGTTCAAACCCCCCTAAACCCGCCCCACCCCCGACATTTTATGAACAAAATATATATGGCTTTATTAATTTTGTGGTTCAAACAATATCATAATTAATATACAAGTACAAATTAGGGGGCTGTATAATCATAAAAAGCACTTCAGAGAGCTTCTAAAGGTGTTTAATATTTAGAATTTTTCCTTGCCTTCAGCAATTAGGGAGTTATTTTACTATAAACACACTTTTGAGAGCTTCTAGAGATGTTTAAATATATAGTTTTTTCCTAGTATCTGGGAGTTAGGGGGTTATGTTACCATAAAAAACACTTAAGAGAGCTTCTGGGTGTGTTTAATATTTATAATTTTTTTAGCCTTCGACAGTTAGAGGGTTATGTTGCCATAAAAACATTTCAGACAGGGCTAGCTTCTAGAATCGTTTATCACTTATAATTTTTTCTAGCCTCCGGCAATTGGGGGATGTGCCCACATAAACCCCCCTGAAATTACAGGCTGGCTACGGCCTTGCTCGACGGTATATCTTGTGGGGCCTTGAGATAAGCCTCTCCACTGCCTCCACCTCTCTGGAATAATTGATACCAATGATAGTAATGGAATGCAAGTGTCTGCTACCTTCTTGTTGACGGATCGTATGAGGTCAGCAGCAGTGAAGGCGGGAGGAGCGTTGACTGGCGCTGTGGAGCTCTGTCCTCCGTGGGGTGAGGGCAGTTGAGAGGTGGACGCCACATCCCCCACAGCCACCCACGTAGAGCATGACCTAAGACAACCTCACTACTGTATATTACTAGACACCGGAGGAAGAATGGGACTATCCTAACTCACCCAAAAATTACCATGGGTTGTCGTTTATTTAGTCCAAACGACTTACCTTAGTCGCAAATGATGACCACATCTTGGAGATGTATCTTACTTTGAGAGTCAGGTGGTGGAGGTATCTGGATGATGTTATTGACCTTGAGATACTTGCAAAATGTGACAGACCATGAATCATGTGGAGGAGGTACTTGGGAAATGAGAAAGACCTCGATTCAAAGGGAAGAGGTACTTGAGAGATGAGAAAGACATTGAGTCACGTGGAGGAGGTACTTGGGAGATGAGAAAGACATTGAGTCACGTGGAGGAGGTACCTGGGAGATGAGAAAGACATTGAGTCACGTGGAGGAGGTACCTGGAAGATGCGACAGAACTTGAGTCACGTGGAGGAGGTACCTGGGAGATGCGACAGACCTTGAGTCACGTGGAGGAGGTACTTGGGAGATGAGAAAGAAATTTAGTCACGTGGAGGAGGTACCTGGAAGATGCGACAGACCTTGAGTCACGTGGAGGAGGTACCTGGGAGATGAGAAATACCTTGAGTCACGGGGAAGAGGTACTTAGGAGATGTGAAATACATTGAGTCACGTGGAGGAGGTACCTGGGATATGAGAAATACCTTGAGTCACGTGGAGGAGGTACTTGGGAGATGAGAAAGACATTGAGTCACGTGGAGGAGGTACCTGGAAGATGAGAAAAACATTGAGTCACGTGGAGGAGGTTCTTAGGAGATGAGAAAGACCTTGAGTCACGTGGAGGAGGTACCTGGGAGATGAGAAAGTCCTTGAGTCACGTGGAGGAGGTACTTGGGAGATGAGAAAGACATTGAGTCACGTGGAGGAGATACTTGGGAGATGAGAAAGACATTGAGTCACGTGGAGGAGGTACCTGGGAGATGAGAAATACCCCTTGAGTCACGGGGAGGAGGTACTTAGGAGATGAGAAAGACATTGAGTCACGTGGAGGAGGTACCTGGGAGATGAGAAAGTCCTTGAGTCACGAGGAGGAGGTACTTGGGAGATGAGAAATACCTTGAGTCACGTGGAGGAGGTATTTGGAGATGAGAAAGACATTGAGTCACGTGGAGGAGGTATTTGGAGATGAGAAAGACATTGAGTCACGTGGAGGAGGTACTTAGTAGATGAGAAAGACATTGAGTCACGTGGAGGAGGTACTTAGGAGATGAGAAAGACATTGAGTCACGTGGAGGAGGTACTTAGGAGATGAGAAAGACATTGAGTCACGTGGAGTAGGTACTTGGGAGATGAGAAAGAAATTTAGTCACGTGAAGGAGGTACTTGGGAGATGAGAAAGACCTTGAGTCACGTGGAGGAGGTACTTAGGAGATGAGAAATATATTGAGTCACGTGGAGGAGGTACTTAGGAGATGAGAAAGACATTGAGTCACGTGGAGGAGGTACTTGGGAGATGAGAAATTCCTTGAGTCACGTAGAGGAGGTACTTGGAAGATGAGAAATACCCCTTGAGTCACGGGGAGGAGGTACTAAGGAGATGAGAAAGACATTGAGTCACGTGGAGGAGGTACCTGGGAGATGATAAATACCTTGAGTCACGTGGAGGAGGTACTTGGGAGATGAGAAAGACATTGAGTCACGTGGAAGAGGTACCTGGGAGATGAGAAAGTCCTTGAGTCACGTGGAGGAGGTACTTGGGAGATGAGAAAGTCCTTGAGTCACGGGGAGGAGGTACTTGGGAGATGAGAAAGACATTGAGTCACGTGGAGGAGGTACTTGGGAAATGAGAAAGACCTTGAGTCACGTGGAGGAGGTACTTAGGAGATGATAAAGACATTGAGTCACGTGGAGGAGGTACCTGGGAGATGAGAAAGTCCTTGAGTCACGTGGAGGAGGTACCTGGAAGATGCGACAGACCTTGAGTCACGTGGAGGAGGTACATGGAAGATGAGAAATACCTTGAGTCACGGTGAGGAGGTACCTGGGAGATGAGAAATACCTTGAGAGACGTGGAGGAGATAACTGGGAGATGAGAAAGACATTGAGTCACGTGGAGGAGGTACCTGGGAGATGAGAAAGTCCTTGAGTCACGTGGAGGAGGTACTTGGGAGATGAGAAATACCTTGAGTCACGTGGAGGAGGTATTTGGAGATGAGAAAGACATTGAGTCACGTGGAGAAGGTACTTGGGAGATGAGAAATACCTTGAGTCACGTGGAGGAGGTACTTAGTAGATGAGAAAGACATTGAGTCACGTGGAGGAGGTACTTAGGAGATGAGAAAGACATTGAGTCACGTGGAGGAGGTACTTAGGAGATGAGAAAGACATTGAGTCACGTGGAGGAGGTACCTGGGAGATGAGAAAGTCCTTGAGTCACGTGGAGGAGGTACTTGGGAGATGAGAAAGACATTGAGTCACGTGGAGGAGGTACCTGGGAGATGAGAAAGTCCTTGAGTCATGGGAGGAGGTACTTGGGAGATGAGAAAGACCTTGAGTCACATGGAGGAGGTACCTGGGAGATGAGAAAGACATTGAGTCACGTGGAGGAGGTACCTGGGAGATGAGAAAGTCCTTGAGTCACGTGGAGGAGGTACTTGGGAGATGAGAAATACCTTGAGTCACGTGGAGGAGGTATTTGGAGATGAGAAAGACATTGAGTCACGTGGAGGAGGTATTTGGAGATGAGAAAGACATTGAGTCACGTGGAGGAGGTACTTAGTAGATGAGAAAGACATTGAGTCACGTGGAGGAGGTACTTAGGAGATGAGAAAGACATTGAGTCACGTGGAGGAGGTACTTAGGAGATGAGAAAGACATTGAGTCACGTGGAGTAGGTACTTGGGAGATGAGAAAGAAATTTAGTCACGTGAAGGAGGTACTTGGGAGATGAGAAAGACCTTGAGTCACGTGGAGGAGGTACTTAGGAGATGAGAAATATATTGAGTCACGTGGAGGAGGTACTTAGGAGATGAGAAAGACATTGAGTCACGTGGAGGAGGTACTTGGGAGATGAGAAATTCCTTGAGTCACGTAGAGGAGGTACTTGGAAGATGAGAAATACCCCTTGAGTCACGGGGAGGAGGTACTAAGGAGATGAGAAAGACATTGAGTCACGTGGAGGAGGTACCTGGGAGATGATAAATACCTTGAGTCACGTGGAGGAGGTACTTGGGAGATGAGAAAGACATTGAGTCACGTGGAAGAGGTACCTGGGAGATGAGAAAGTCCTTGAGTCACGTGGAGGAGGTACTTGGGAGATGAGAAAGTCCTTGAGTCACGGGAGGAGGTACTTGGGAGATGAGAAAGACATTGAGTCACGTGGAGGAGGTACCTAGAAGATGAGAAAACCTTGAGTCACGAGGAGGAAGTACTGGGAGATGAGATATACCTTGAGACACGTAGAGGAGGTACCTGGAAGATCAGAAAGACATTGAGTCACGTGGAGGAGGTACCTGGAAGATGAGAAAGTCCATGTGGGGAGGTACCTAGGATATAAGACTGACCTTGAGAATCACAGGGTTTTCCTAAGAAATTTTATGACTTCACACCCAAGAGTTTTCTGACCAAGAATCGCACCTAAAATTTTTTTTACCTTGATTTGCACTAGGGAATTTGTCTGATCTTGATAGTCTTGCGGGGGAGGTACCTACAGTCTATACAGCGTAGGAGTGTAGTAAGCTGACAGCGAACGTTACCAAATCTACTCTCATGTATCCATTCGCCAAACCAAATGTACAATACCATGTGTTGAGTTGCTGTCACTTTTGGCATTCAAAATGTTCACATCAAACAATTTTTTTTAAACTATCTTTTTCTTTTAACAATTTTTACATTATTGAAACACGAATTTATGAAAATAAATGTTTGGAGGTTTCTTTTTTGTGGAAGCGGTATCTGTGATTCACTTAAAATATACTTTTCAAAAGAGAGTTTCTAAAAGGTTGCATTCTTTTCATAAATTAAGATGGCGAACTTGACAAAACGAGGGTGGTCAATGATGTCATACAAATAGTATTTGGCTGTGTTCATGCGAATGCCTTTAAAAAATAAAAAGTTTTATTTCTAAACTAATATAGTTAGTTATAAAAACATTTATTTATTTTATAATTTATGGTAGCCAGTCATCATAAGATACCAGTTTAAATATAATAGGTTTTAATTTATTATTTCACACACTATAATATCTTTTGTTGACACAACCACGAAACAAAAATATTAATAGTTTTATTTAATATATTTATCGTTCTTTCAATAAGTTACAAAAAGCCAACTATAAGTAATAGAAATGTTTGATAACAATTTGATTGCTTATTAATAAGCAAATAATAATAACTCCACATAGGTTAGCATTAAGTGACTTTCAATTAATGTTTGCAATAAAAATCTTCTGCTAGTTGTCATTTACCAACTCACCCGATGTATATTACTATAGTTGATTGTTATGACCTTGACTTTCAACTGCGAGTTGACTGACCTTGTATCGCATTTCAAGTTGTCTAGACTTGAATTGTACCTGGAGTGTTTTGACCATTAATATGCCGGCATTGTTTGACACCTTGAATCGTGCTTGGGAGATTTATGGCTTGAAATTGTACCCGAAAGTTTTCTGACCTTAAATATCATTTGGTACCCGCTTCGATGGTCGAATGGACTAGGGCGCTACTCTCGAAATAGACTATACTGCCGATGACGGGGAAATTGTGGCTCGATCTCAGTCGGTGTACTGAGGGTTTCTTTTGTTAAATGGTTCCCCACGCAAATGTGGGTAACTTCCTCTAAATTCAACTTTCCTCATACTAACCCATTAGCGTAATCAGTACATCCGCGTATAGCCTGAATGAGTAGTAAGACGTGGTGCTAAGAAAGTCACTTGGCATGTTTTTGACATTAAATCACCTGAAAGTTGTCTTTCCTTGAGTTGAGAGTCACTTGGGGTGGCGGCCAGGATATGTCTCTGACCTTGAATCTCACCTGATATCCTATTCCTTGAAGTCACTTGTAGTGGCGGCCAGATATGTCTCTGACCTTGAATCTCACCTGATATCCGTATTTCCTTGAGAGTCACTTGGTAGTGGCGCCCAGGAGATGTCTCTGACCTTGAATCTCACCTGATATCCGTATTTCCTTGAGAGTCACTTGGTAGTGGCGCCCAGGAGATGTCTCTGACCTTGAATCTCACCTGATATCCGTATTTCCTTGAGAGTCACTTGTAGTGGCGCCAGAGATGTCTCTGACCTTGAATCTCACCTGATATCCGTATTTACTTGAGAGTCACTTGGTAGTGGCGCCAGGAGATGTCTCTGACCTTGAATCTCACCTGATATCCGTATTTACTTGAGAGTCACTTGGTAGTGGCGCCCAGGATATGTCTCTGACCTTGAATCTCACCTGATATCCGTATTTCCTTGAGAGTCACTTGGTAGTGGCGCCCAGGAGATGTCTCTGACCTTGAATCTCACCTGTGAATTGACCTTGAATCACCTTGAAGCTGTCTTGCCTTGAGAGTAATTTGGAGGTAGCGACTTGAAGACGTGACTCACCTTGAGGCATGTTCTAGTCTCGGATGGTCGAGAAGGTATCCGGACCGTTGGATGCTGGTGAGGGCCAGCTCGGAGATGGCACATCTCGGGGGTGGTTGAGGCGGCGCCTCCTCTGGAGACGGTAGCTGAGATATGTCACTGGTGCTAAAACTCTTCTGCAAACCCAGCGCAGAGGATAGAACCGCGCAGCTGCGGATCAAGTCGTTCTCCTCTTCGAACCACAGGATCTCCGGGATGTCCGCAGGTCTACCAACACACATGTTGCAACAGGGTTTAACTCTGCACTGGTGAGTACAAGTGAACTGGAAGTGTTTTTATCCCCGCAAACATGTTTCACCTCCTCCTTCCAGGAAAATGCTGGTGTACTTCCTTATCACCCTTTTAATCTCTACTCCGCTAAAGCAATGTTTTAATAACACTTGTGCTAAGCTTAATTAACTATCAAACAACGGATACTTTCTTAGGCAATGTGTTTTTTTTAATCGATACGTTAACCTTAGCGCTATCAACTACTTATTCTAAGGTGGGGATGGATGAGGCTAGCACCCAAATTTGGCTAAGATGGGGATTTAGGGGGAGCGAGGAAAGGTAATGGTTTTTGAACTTTTTGTATTAAAACTATTTTGGTCAAAATAAATAATATAGTGCCTCAGTACAAACATAGAATTTAATTTTCTTCACATGGTGATATCAACAGTTCTTGAATATCTGTCAAGGGTTTCCTGTCATTTAATAGCAACTTTTTCTCTTCATTTAAAAAGTTTCTCATCTAATGCTGTCATGTTCATTACAGATATTCAAGAAGTTGTTATCACCTTGTGAAGAAGCTTAACTCTACGTTTGTAATAAAGCAATATTTTATTTATTTGGTTAAAAAAATCTAATTCTTTAAAAACAGCAAAAACTCAACCACCCTCTATTATTTAACTTCCAGACCGTTCGGCCATCGCTTTCGTGATGTTGTCATGTTGTGGGTACACCCCCCTGCATTCTACTTTACCTGCCGTGATGAGGGGGCACATGGGGGGGGGGGAAGGGTTAAAACACAATCCACCCTCGTGACATATTAACTAAAATCTTAGGTTTCATCTTTCTTCTCGTCATGCCTCACTCGTAACTTTGGGAAGAGCGAACATGCAAATATAACGATGGTGAGTTAGACAAACACATCGCCTACGTTAAATGTCTTCTCTTTGAGCACCTGGAGACGCCAATTACACTTGAATATCAAATACAGCGCTCATACTGTTTAAGGGGGGTTGTTGCAACTGGATGGATTCATTTCCACGTTTAGTTCGAATAACAACAATTTTAAATGGATTTTTTTCCTTTCTAACTGGCCCGAATGTGAGTATAGACTAAATTATTAGTGTAATACATTTTAAGAAATGAGGTTGAACAAGAATTATTTACGTTCGTGGACCTAAATATCAAGTTCATTTAGTCCGGGAACGGGAAGGCCGGGGGGTTTGAATCGCGGCCGGCTGCACCGAGGGTCGTTGTCCCCAGGGGCGGATCCAGATCATTTTCATATGGGGGGGGGGTCATAATTATAAATAACATAGTTACTTACAATGTGAGATTTCTGTTTAAAGCCATTTAACTATTTCTTATTCAAATTTGATCTTATGTATGTTTTAAACCATGGTCATCCTCTCCAATTTTTTAAAATCGGGTAGTTTTTATATACTATTGGGAGTGGCCCTCCTTCAAATTTTTTTTAAAAAATGGGTCACTCTAGAAGCTATCAGTAGTCTTCGCCTTGATTTTTTTTAAATTAGATTCTTTTATAAGCCATTTAAATTGTTCCTAAACTTGACATTTTTTGAATTTGGATGCCCCTCGAAGTTATTTAGAGGGATCCTCACCTTAATGTTTTACGATAGTTAGATACCTCTAGAAGATAATATTTGAAGTGGTCTTCCACCAACAAAATTTTGAAAATTGTATTATTTCAGAAATTAGACTATTTGGGGTGGTCCTCGCCTGAACATTCTTCAAAATGACATGAATCTAGAATCTATTTGGGGTTGTCCTCCCCTAGATATTTTTAATATTTGGATGACCTTGGAAGCTACTAAGAGCTTTCCTCACTTGACTTTTTCTGCCAATTAAATGCCTCTAGTCTAGTAGTTATTTGAAGCGGTCTTCTCCGGCAAATTTTTGACAGTAGAATACACCTAGAAGTAATTTGGAGTTTGACTTTTAAGGCCATCTTTCAGCGTCATATTCGATAATGTCAGAGGATTTTAAATATATCCAGGGGGAATTTATCCTAGGGAGGGGTAAATTATTTCCAGGGGGGTAGAGTCTCCCACAGTTCCATCGCTCCTGCTGTCCACACATACTCTATATTCGGTGTTCGTTGATGAACTGCTCTCAGGCGATGATTAGTCTTCTTTGATGTTTGGTAGTCTACCATCTCTATGTAGAACAATGTTCGTTACTCGGTATGCACGACAAATATTCGCACATGAAAACCAATATTTTTTCCACACTTGCGTGAGTCATATCAAACATTGAATAAATGTGGATGAATAATGCACGTGTGGACCCGGCTTAAGAGGTGTCTGCGCGTAAAACAATAAACAAAATTGTGTAATTTATCTGTGTTGTATTTTCTTTCTAAAATTTGAACTTTAATTTTTTTTTTATTAATTTTCTAACTTTCACAGGTGGGTTAACTGACCATTTGACACCCCCCCCCCCCCCTTGAATCCGCGCCTGGCTGTCCCTAAAATGGTTTATCTCTCCGCCTCCTTCGTGTAAATGTAGATGCACTTCTCAACGACCTTCTTCAGTCTTACCCTTTAAATTAAGTCATTAATAACCTTGGTAAGAGTAGTAATTAATAAAACCTATTGATGTGGGCTCCGATGTGACTTTGTCTGTCTTGAAAAGAGTCGCTAGTTTATCACAACAAAGTGTAATATACCAAGTTTATCAAAGAGTTGACAATAGAGGACGGAAAGCACCCTTCAAGGAAACAATCTCACCTTTGAAAGAGCTTCCTCCCCATTCAACAGGGTATCGCGGGTTTGATGCGAACAATAGAGGCGGGCGAGCTCCTTTCATAACGACAGGAAATATTTTCTTAGATCCCCGTATTCACATTCAAGTAGCTCTCTTCTCTCCTTTCTCTTATACTCACTCTCTTTCTCCACCCTTTCTCTTTATACTCACTCTCTTTCTCCACCCTTTCTCTTTCTACTCACTCTCTTTCTCCACCCTTTCTCTTCTACTCACTCTCTTTCTACTCATTCTCGTTCTCCACCCTTTCTCTTTCTACTCATTATCGCTCTCCACCCTTTCTCTTTCTCCTCCCTTTCTATTCTACTCACTCTCTTCTCCTCCTTTCTCTTTATACTCACTCTCGTTCTACACTCTTTCTCTTTCTTCTCACTCTCGTTCTCCACCTTTCTCTTATACTCACCCTTCCTCCTTTCTCTTTCTACTCACTCTCGTTCTCCACCCTTTCTCTTTCTACTCATCTCGTTCTCCCTTTCTCTTCTACTCATTCTCGTTCTCACCTTTCTCTTTCTACTCATTTCGTTCTCTACCCTTTCTCTTTCTACTCATTCTCGCTCTCCCCTTTCTCTTCTCCCCCTTTCTCTTTCTACTCACTCTCTTCTCCTCCCTTTCTCTTTATACTCACTCTCGTCTACACTCTTTCTTCTTCTCACTCTCGTTCTCCTACCTTTCTCTTAACTCACTCTCTTTCTCCTACCTTTCTCTTTCTACTCACTCTCGTTCTCCACCCTTTCTCTTTCTACTCATTCCGTCTCCACCTTTCTCTCTACTCATTCTCGTTCTCCACCTTCTCTTCTACTCACTCTCTTTCTTCACCCTTTCTCTTTCTACTCATCTCGCTCTCCACCCTTTCCTTTCTCCTCTTCTCTTTCTACTCACTCTCTTCTCCTCCTTTCTCTTTATACTCACTCTCGTTCTCCACTCTCTCTTCTTTCACTCTCTTCTCCTACCTTTCCTTACTCACTCTCGTTCTCCACTCTTTCTCTTTCTACTCACTCTCTTTCTCCACCTTTCTCGTTTCACCTTTCTTTCTACTCACCGATACGGGAGAAATTATTTATTCTAGAGATAATTTTCATAGTCAGTTTTTACTCTTTTCTATTTATATGCAACAGTTAAAAAAATGTAGTAAATTAATTTTACAAATTAATTAATTGCTATAATTTCATTTATGAATTAATTTGGTGGATCGAGTAACGTACCGCTTATTAATATAAACTATATTATAGTTTTTATTTTATTTTGCACCTCGTCTACCACCCGTTCGGGTTTTACGTTAATCTTTATGTTAATAGCTTTCAAAACAATTACTGGAAAAACAAGTCAAGTGTCTTCAGATGGGACGTTCCCAATCTGTTTGGTTCTAGCTGTCAGATAGTATGAAAAATAAAAACTTGTAGATAACCTGAAAGGTGACCTGGTGGTCTAGGGTAAGGTGCTGTGCTGGGGGTCCGGGTTCAATCCCGGTCCCGGCACAGATTTATCTGATTGCCAAACCCTTCCTTTACCTCTGACAAGAGTGTATTAATCACAACTTGTGAATGTGAGGAATGCCAGGCCTCCACCGTGGTTCGGATCCCCCGTTAAACTGCAGGTCCTCCATTTCATCTCACAATCACCCTACCATTGCACATTAGCGTAAGTGCGTATAACCCAAACGGGTAGTAAGACACGTGCTAATGGTAGATAACCTGAAGGGTGAATAATATGTGCTATCCTTGTTTGAATGATTCATTTCTCTCTCTCCCCTATTCCCCCTTCCACCCTGCTCTTTCTGCCGCACAAACGATAATAATATTTGTTTGTTTGGAGTTGCTTACCCTGTGTGTTAAAGGATTCAAGTACATTATTTAGTATCACGCGGCTGTATTTGAACTTGAACAACAATATAGGTCCTACCTCTTTGAGCTTTCAAACTCTCCTGACCAAGTTGTCAATAATGCAGATATAGGAATTTTTTAATCATATTACTCATTTGGAACTCAATTTGGCCCATGACCAATTTATAACATGCACGATTCCCCTTAAGGTGAAAATATAGAGCATAATTGTATAGAGTGGCACTACAAATAGATATTATGGAGAATCGGTTTAATAAGAGTGAGTAGAAATATAAAGGCTAGGGAACCTGAAATGAAATAAAAACCTTCCTCACGCGCGCTCGTCTGAAAGGCAACGTCAAAGGTTTAGTTTGTCAACACATGGAGCGAATAAAAATACTGCTTTGTCATAATAACGAGTTTCAGTGATTAATTGTTACTATTGTTATCTAGTATTATCGACCAAATGATTCTGACTAAGCTAAGGGGTGAATACGTCTTTTGAGTTGTTTCGTAAACAAAGATAAATTGGTTGAGCTGGATAATGATATAGCAGTTGATAGTTTAATATATATAATCCTAAATGTATTGTAATTCGATTGGATATGCCCCATTTAATTCTATTTTTAACGAAATGTGTGTTTATTTTGACTATTTCTAAAAAAAAAAAGAAGCTTAAACTTGTTTTCATAAAAGGCCTAAAATAACTATTAAATATACATGTACGGGCATGTATACCCATATAAAATAGTTCCTTTTTTCTTTTACTAATACATAAAAACCTCCTAAATTCCTTTAACAATTAATAATAATAAATAATTATAAATACACTAGCTTTAGGTATTTCATAAAAGAATATTAAGAAAACAAGTGATATAGGAAGTATTAAAATTAAATGTTTATTATGACACTATTTTTTTTAGCTTTACATTTCAGTAATAAAATCTATTTATAATAATAAATTGTCTAAGGCGTTCCTCTCGTGCTGTTAATCAGTAAGTTGAGGTGATGAAATAATTATAATAAATTTACAAACCATAATTGCTTCCCATCATTTTAATATAAATAGTAGTATTCATACCCATTTACAACGAAAATACACACTACACACCATTGTTATACTGAGATTTCCCTCAAACTACTGACAAACTCCATATTGGCCTTTTTCTTTGTTAGTGTTCCACTTTCCCTCCACGCAAATTGGGGTACATCTCCTTTAAATTCTACCTTACTCTTAGCTAGCACATTAGAGTCAATATTCGGATATTCCGAGAGGAATGTAAGACACGGTGCATAAAAAAAATGCGAGTATATATATTTAAAAATGCTAAAATTGAAAGCACTTTTCTTTGGCACTAATACAATTTGTTTTGTTGGGAAAGCCTGAAGAAGAGATAGAAAATCATACCCTAGTGACACCACCCGCAGTGCACGTTGCCGGAATTCGAGTTGACCAGTTGGCTGAAATTAGTACGGTATAGCAGATGTTATACTGATAGTAAGATAAGTTGAAATTATATTGTTAAGGTAATGGAGGATGAAACTTTTATTTTTGCTTTGGAAATTTCGAGGGAAGCCCCTTCGCGTTTTCTATTCTTAATTTTTACATCTAAGAATGTTCTTCATTGAGGTTTAAGGGTAGTCCTTACACCATTCACCCCCATTTTAATC
The DNA here is from genome assembly GCA_033556935.1 of Timema podura. NCBI lineage: Eukaryota > Metazoa > Arthropoda > Insecta > Phasmatodea > Timematidae > Timema > Timema podura. Next base: position 113,998,327 of record JAVRXN010000009.1, read on the forward strand.
TTCCACCCAACCGCTAAATAGTTTATTCTTCTGGTTTTGAATTTTTTTAAATAAGGAAAACTCATTTTACCAGCCCCCCACTTATAAAGATAAAATATTTTACACTAATTTTGTTATTTAAATTGTTCCCTCTACATTCCTGACAAATTAAATTTTCTATATTCCCTAACGGGTTTTTTTTCTACTTCTTCCGGAACTCAATTATGAAATTTAAAATGTTTAGTCTTTTATAATTATTTGAAATAGTCCTTAAACACACTAGCTAAATTTCAGTTTTCTACTACAGAGTCGTAGTTTTTGTATTAGTTTTGAAAATGTTGACAACCCTCCTACCCCCTTGTTGTCATTTCTCGAATTTGTTCTATTTTTTATTTGGTTATCTGGAGGAGTCCTTTTATCTGCTTGCCAAATTTAAATAATCTACCACACCTAAAAGTGATTTGTATGTACTCTTCTCCCCACCCCTTTTCCCTAATATCCCGGGGTCTCATTTAAAAATTAGAAATTTCAAATGTTTAGAATTGTTTGGTTATCTGGCGTTGGACTTCTACCTGTCTACAAAGTATACATTTTCCACTATGCTTAGTTTTTTTTACAAACCCCACCTCCTATATTTACTGGAGACTCATTTTAAATGTCAAATTTTATGTTATTTGAATGGTTCTTCTTTACTTTCTACGAATTAAGTTTCTGACTACACTAAAGTGTTGTTTGAATTTGACCCCTCCTACCAGTCTCTTTCGAAATCATTGACAAATTTTAGTTCTAAGATATTTTGTTATGAGTTTTTCTATATGTATAATCCAAATTATAATTGTTGTATCCATTTAATAACTATTTTTAACTATAGTTTCCCTCCATTTCCTGACATTCCTTAAAAATCAAAATTTTGCACCTTATGTTCTCTATGACACGGAAAGTAGTTAAACTATTGTTTTAGAAATTGAGCCTCGTATCCCACCAATTATTCAACTCCCACTTAAAATATACAATTTAAGCGGATATTTAGGATACTTAATGTCGTCTACTATATTAATTTTAATGATTAATAGCACCTATTATATTTGGGTATACGCTACAGCGCATAAAAATCTTTAATAAGAATGATCACTTGACAGAAATCGAACCCGCGTCTTGCTTTAACGCGAATCCTAACCACGGGGAGCATCGGCATTCCCACTTCACGTTCATTTTCACTCTTTTTCAGCAGGTAAGGAAGGTTGGCAATCTCAGCTACAAATGTTGTCAATTAAGATCAAACTATCAGCAACGCAGCACTTCAACTCGGAGGCTTAGCTGAGAAAGTACAATGACAACTGTAACCGTATATCACGGATGGATTAAATCAAGCTATTATATTATATTAATTAGTAATAAGCGTATAACCCAAACGGGTAGTAAGACGAGGTGCTTGAAAAAACAACACTAATGTTAATTGATTTTAAAACAACAGATTAATTGGACGATCGCGATGGATCTCTAAGAAGGATGAACGTTTAATATGTTCTCCATCCATTCCTCCCTCTCGTCTCACTTTCCTGCCCCCCCCCCCCAGCCCGCCAGTTCTAAATACATCAACTAGTATAATGGAACTGTCATTCAAAGATTCTTTCCTAATTACTTTCTGGTTTTAAAAACAGTTTTTTTGTACAGACTGTACCCGTGTGAAACAGCAGCTGGGAACAGAAGGAACAGCTTGTCAAATATTTATCAATTTTAGATTCTGTGAGCTCGCGGCAAGCAGGTACTTCAAAGGAAACTAAAGTACTCAAAGGTATTGATACTTTATTTATTTATATCGAGATTTTACTTTAACACGATTCTTATGAGTACTTGCACCCCGGTATTGAAATAAACCACCATTTAGTTATCAATTTACTATTAGTTCTGTGAACAATAGCCTCGCTCCCTCGGTCTTAAGATTGATATTATTGTGTTTCAAGTTGGAATATCTTCCGTAATTTCTCATTGAATTGGGAGTAGATAGTTTTCCTTGTTGATCAGGTTAGATAGAAAACAAATTAATACTATATTCAAAAATACATTTATTCATAGATAATAATAATTATTCGTGTCCAGATGTGATTTTTCAATTTAAAGAATATAAATTTAGATGCGGCTATAATCATGACTAACAAAAATAACAGCGTTGATATTTAATCCATCATAATAATAATTATTGTTCACATGGTTTAAAACGCTGGTCTCACAATATGTTTCAAAATTTTAAATAAATATGCGCTAGGTACTCGATCAGTTGCTTAGAGACCCAACTGCAATATAACTAGACTGCTGAAGAGGGGAGACCGAGGTTCGATCCCGGTAAGGTGCATTGAGAGTGGTTTTACTAAAGGGTCCTCCAGTTTTCCTCCAAGAAATGCTGGTCACTTAATTTAAATTAAATCTTTCTAATCCCTAACACTTTAGTGTAATAAATCCTTATACTAGTGTACACCCAAACTGGAATACGGTGAAAATAGCTAGAGAACATTAAATTACTGAAATATGTACATAGTTCGGCTTAGGTTAAAAGAGTATCCCTTCAAATTTCATTAAAAGGGTCCAAGCGATTTGACTTCACTGAGTATATTTCTTTACTGTAATAATATTTCTAAACCAATTCTGATAGATTGTCTATAGGAACAATACTATTATAATGCAAAGTTTTATCAATGGTTAGAAATAGAGATACAAAAATTCATCAACATTTTTATTGCTTATTTATCAGTATGTTTTCTTAGATATAGACATATCGATGTTACATATGATACTTTCTTATCGGTACGTATTGTTTCTTTAGATATGAGACAATATCGAAACGTTTCTCTTTTACACTCAAAAATTAGTAAAGTATCAATACTTTTCTTTCCATACCATATCCCTTGACTCAATGAAGGACAAATTTGATGTAGCATGCCCTTCAACCAAAAATAATCGGGACAATTCACCAAGGCGGAGATTTGGTCTTAGCTTTTATCTTAGCATGTATACGTAGTAGAGAGAAAGTATTGAGATATAACAAAGATATAATTATATATTTTTTTGGCGATTCTTTTTAGATACCCCTAATTTTATAAATATGGTTTTTAGTATCCCATTTTGTCTATATGTCAGCTTGTGTCTGTCTGTTTATATGTCGCTGTGCCTGTTTTTCCATATATATTCTTTCTGCATTTATGTCTTTGTGTCTATTCGCTCGACTACAACTTTTTAAATGTGTAGATAAAAAACGACAACATTATTTACAAATGTCAGTAACTGTCGGGGCGAGTATTCAAATAAAAATGTATTGAGCATAAACTATTTCATCAAATTGAATCAACTTCTCGCTTTTTTTTTTTATATATTGATCTGTCACAACTTGTGAATGTGAAGAATGCCAGGCCTCCACCGTGGTTCGGATTCCACGTTAAACTGTAGGTCCTCCATTTCATCTCACAATCACCCTACCATTACACATTAGCGTAAGAGCGTATAACCCGAACGGGTAGTAAGACGCGGTGCTAATAATAATAATAATAATAATAATAATATATTGATCTGCGTCTGAAAAATGTGTGTGATTGAAAGTGTTCTTTTTGTAGCCAACATTGATAACATGTCACTATAATATTATTAGTGTCATTTTATAGATTTTGACACTATTTTAGTATATAAGCCTGTCGGCAACAGGCGAACTAGATTCGAATAGTTAGGATGCAAATTATCTTTTTAATATAGTTTGAAAACGCCAACCCCTCACTTCGTATTTTTAGTCCACGAAAGGCTTTTTATTAATCAAACAAAAATAATTTAAAAAATCCACCTGAAAATTCGTCTTTTATAGAGTTTATCTTGTTATTTATTCTGTAAATGTGCAAAGTTTAATATTTCTAGGTCATCTAGGGGCTTCTGGAGCTTGCGAAAAGGCACATACACATTAGGAAATTTTATATATATAGATAGATAGATCTGTAGGGCTATTATGACCACGACGCAAAACGAATTTGCTACCGTTAGCAAAGAGACGCTAGACTTTGCGTCAAAAGTTATTATGGTCGACCACTTTGCGAAAGCAAAGTACTTGTGATCGCAAATATTTTCCTAGTAGAGTGACGCTAAGTTGCGCAGACATTTTACTTGTCCTTTGGTTTGCGTTATGAGGTTATGTTTGTTAGTTTTTGTAATTTATTAGGTGTTTTGTGTTACCTGATTTAAACTTGCCATCTCATTAGCCCAATATAATAATTTCAAAACTTTTTTTGTGTGTTTCACATAATCTAACTTTAAATAGGCCTATATCATAATGTAAGCCAAGAGTGGGGATAGTACGCTTACACTGAATTCTAAAAGAATATTTTTTTTGAAACATAATACTATCAAAATGCATTATTATTCAACATATACACACTGATAATTGGGACATTCCAATACAAATTGTTTGTAGGTTTTATAATAGGTGGAAGTTAGTTAGGCTTCAAAATATTTGGGATGTTATTAGTATTTTGACCTACCTCATGGGGCAACATTGACCAAGACGTTAATCTCTTTAGTCTAATTTTCCAATGGTGGGGAGGTTGGGATTTGAATCCTAGCTGGGTGTGATGAGTGATTTTATTTCTCTAAATGTTTTCTCACTCTCCCGCTATACAAATCCGAATTTTATAACTCAACCTTTATCATCTAAGTATACCCTATGGCTATTAGTGTTAAACACATGAACAGACCAGTTGACAAGATAATAAAAAGGTAGGCCTAATCTGTTTAAGATACCTCAACATAACTTTAATAATGTAAGCCTATTTAAACTGAATCGTACATACAGTAGTAATTACTTTCCATATTAATGTGAGTTGTAGGCCTATGAAATAATGCAGCCAAGACTGGAAATAACTAAAATAGGCCCTAGCTTAATATGTACACGTGGTTTGGTATAGGCCTAGGTTTTTTAATCATAAAATATTTACCAAATTTATCTGAAACCGATAATTAGTAGTTAGTTATTAGTTATCCTGAAGTGAATAAATTGCAAAGAACTCATTATAAAGAAATATAATATCCTTATATTCTTAGTCACTTAACTAAAGTCTCAAGAATTCCCTTTAAATAAAATATGGATTTTATTATTTCTAACCATCCAAACCACCCTCTCGTTCACTTTATTGTTAACTTAGTAGACTGACTGGGTATAAATGCCCATTGTTTTGATATTAAGTTGTCGAAAATATTCCGTGTTAACACTATTTTTGGGAGTTCTTGAACGCTTTCATCAACTGTATATAACTAGTTTTATTTACTAAGATCTTCACACAACATATTAATTGTTCTAGTATTGACACAAATATGTGGAGAATAAGGCATTGGGTCGTAAAGCATACATATTACAAAAAACATTGTTTCTTTATTGGCAAACATTTCATTTCCCCGTGTGACATTACTATTTGAATGCATATTTCACAATATGATTTTTTGACTAAAATATGTTGTGTATTGAATAATGTAGGCCTAGTATTTTTTTCATTTCAAACCGTAGGCAAACAAAATTCTGCAAGAGATTTATTAGATAGGTTAAATCTTTCTTGCAAATAATGTGATTTGTGATCAGCTGTTTGGGTAAATAAAAACATATGAATAATGTTCAGTCATGAATACCAACATTCTTGAAATAAATTACCTAATTTCTAGCCTCTAAACGTCTTAAAAGGTAATATTCTTCGGGAAAGTGTTGCCAACTGTTGACGCAAACTGATTTTATTCTGTGCGTTGACGCTAGAAGCAAAGTCGAAGCTAAAACTAGCGGACGATACAAAGTGTGGTGGTCATAATAACCCAAACGCTATCTTTTCCTCGAGAGTGACGCTAACTAGCGGTAGCAACTAACTTTGCGTCGAATGGTCATAATAGCCCTGGTCTAGGGGATACCTGCCTGAAAGATTAAGTTTTACAAGTTCTTTTGGGATTCGACATTATGTTGACTTTGTTTTTTGGAGCCCCTCTACCACCCATGGAAATTTCGGTCAACATGTAGTCCTGCACCCTTTTGGGTTAAGGGCAACATGCTTGCCCAATTTCAGCTTTCTTTGTCTTCTGAGCTTCAAGACATTTCAACGTTGATTTAAAAAAAATGGGAACCCACGTAAAAATGTTCTGTCCCAACTTTTGTAACTACAGTATTGTCTTTCCTGATATAATCCTACTATAGAACATCAACACTAGTAGACACGCAACGTCTGGCGTTAGGAATATTAACATTTATCATCTGTAGGTTTAATGGTATTTCAGCCTGTCTGACGTTGAATGGAGAGGGTGGTGATCGATTCCCAGTCACGTGCATGGGAGTGTCCACTCCCCCACCACGAGTATTTTCACTCTACAAGAGTGAACTGACATACAGCATCGATTATTACGTTACTTTTCAGTTCCACTTAAAACATCGGCTTCTTCTTTCTACTGACACGAGCAAAAATGATTTTAAATTGTTTAAAAAATAGCGCAGAGTCTATTTTTTGATTTATTTAAATTTGTAAAATGATCCTCCATCTGATAATTAGGTAGATTACAAGACTAATAACAGCCAATATTCATTAATAAATGCTTTTACGTCAGACTTAATACTGTTTAAAAAACACCAGGAAACGGAAAAGTGATGGTTTTACATTTACTAATATATTTAATATTCAATATTGACGTACGCTGCAGTAAACGTGTGTGATGAAGGGACAGGATAGAAGCAGAATACAGGGGAGTGACACAATTTGACAGGATGACAAATGAGAGAGTAAGAGGAATAGTAAGGGAAGAGACAGTCCAGGACAGGACAGAGAAGTAACGACTAAAGTGGTATGGACATGTGAGAAGAATAGAGGAGGGAAAGGAGAGAGTAAGATGAATAGTAAGGGAAGAGACAGTCCAGGACAGGATAGAGAAGGAATGACTAAGGTGGTATGGACATGTGAGGAGAATAGAGAGGGAAAGAGTGTCTAGGAGGATGTTGGATATAGAGGTGGGGGGGAAGACCAAGGGACAGATGGCTGAGGGGAGTAAGAGGAGTGTGGAGGAGAGAGGAGAGGACTAGGCCAAGATAGACGGAGAGAGGTGGGGGGAGGAAAGGAGGCAGTGGAGAGGCTTATGTTCCAAACAGACCCAGCCAGTGTGGAGGAGAGAGGAGAGGACTAGGCCAAGGTAGAGGGAGAGAGGTGGGGGGAGGAAAGGAGGCAGTGGAGAGGCTTATGTTCCAAACAGACCCAGTCAGTGGCTGGAAGCTGTTCATTATAATGATGATGAGTACATTAATGCCATCGTATGTCTTCACAAATGATGTATTCTGGGCATTCTCAGACATACTCACAAGAACCTTTATAGTTAAAATGTAATAAAAACAATCACTTAGAATTGAATGGATGGATTTATTATAGTTTAAAGTAATAGCGGCAGCCCACAAGTATATATTTCCCGGGTTTCCGGTCCACACCTGCCATCATATATCCTGACAAATGTTCTATATCCTCATACTAGTCCAGGGTCCTCAATTATTTTTAATGGAGGTCCGTTTTAAAAACTCGACATACTTCCGCGGTCTGGCAAAACTTTGACAATGACTCAATTTCAAGCCCTATAGGACTACAGGCCCTACTAATTCCAAAACATGATTTTCTTTCCTTTTAGTTATTTTACTTATTTATTATTGCTGGCCTTCCATATCTACTACCCGCCCACCACGGAAATAGCATCACTTCTTCTGTTTTCGCTATCTCATTAAGGTCCTTAAAAATGTCTCTGCGGCCCGGATGAGGACCGCGGTCCGCCATTTGGTGACCTCTGTACTAGTCCTTTAGATGAGTTTATGATATTTTTGGTGCACTTATAGTTATCACTGGGACTATCATCCTCCTATTCCTATTCCCTAAATGTGTATATAATTGTTACGGTTTAACACCAAAGTTACTAACAACTTCATTTAGAGGTAATCCTATACGGTGGCCACGTGGTCTAGCGCGCTACTTTGTGTTGGACTAGACTGCTGATGACGAGGAGATCAAGGTTCGAATCTCGGTCGGGTGTACTTAGGTTTTTTTACTCAATGGTTTTCAACTCTTCATTTCCGCAAATGCGGGTACACTTCCTCTAAATATAACCTTCCTAATCCCTATAATCATTAACGTAATTAGTATATAAGCTTATAACCCGAACGGGTAGTAAGACGTGGTGCTAAAAAATAAATAAAGGTAGGATTGATGAAGGTATTTTTAATGAAATGCACCCGCATTAGTATATATATGGGATGTGAAAACCACAGTGAAAAATCAAAAGTCCGGTGCATTGTGCCAATATTTGAACCCCGATCTCCCCACCACTGTCAAACCAGGCTCGATGTGCCCAACATTTGATCCGCGAGTCCACCAGTGCGAGAGGTAGAACAATATTGATTGTTTCAATAAAAGTGAAACAATGTCCACCATATTGTCAGCTGCATCCTAAGGTCACGTGATCATGCAGTCACCACGTGACCTTACTTCATTTACTGTTGTTTTTTAAAGCGCTCTTTTGACCTTTAGTGTAAATACCCACCTTCTAATTTAACCTTTTATGATTAAAAAAAACACATTCTTCTGCTTTGTTTGATTTTTTAATAAGACTTCACAAACAATTGTTTGTATTTTTATCGATCGCCTGGAGCAAACTCTTGGCTTGTTTACAAAAGAAATGTCACTGGCCTGTAATGTAGAATGTCAGGCCTCTTAGAATCAGCGATACTTAACTGGCGATACTTGCAGACGATGGAATCACATCTCATAAATAAAGAAAGGAAGATGTTAATGTATTTTTTAAATTGTCAATATGCGAAGTTATCAACTCATAAATTATTCAAACAAACAATGCTACCAATATCGCCAAGCTTTAAAACCAAAGAACAAGATAGTTGATAGTTCGACACCTTCACTCAGTTGATATCACGTCTGTCTGCTGAGCTCAGGGACCTAAGTTCAACACCCGACAAGGGTGTTCCTATGAAATTATTTATGTCGCAGTTAAATTAAAAGTCTGGGTCTGGTTTCTATATGTATCCGAGGGATAATTTGTAGTTAATAGCTATAGTTGGTTTAGTGACACGTTGGCGTTTTATGACCGTCTACCGGTTGTATGTTTGTATCGTACTTAACCCGAAGGTTTGTTGGATCCTCAACAGTAACATCGTCAGATGCAAGAGTCTACGCAGCACTGAAGAGGCGTATTTATATCACTTATTTTTATACATGCATACACACTTTCACAAAAACAACTTAGGATTATAAATATATATATATATTTATACATATCATTCTTAATCAAATAAATGCATAATAAAATGCAATCAATTAATTTTTATTTGAATTATTAGCTATTTCACATCTGCCACCGAGGGTTTCCCTTTAGATTTTCTCCAGGATACGGTGAGGGCCACCAGTTGGACCACACCGCCTTAGCCCATACAAGAAGATCTAGTGCATTGTAAACACTATACACAACCAGAGATGGATCTGGGCTGCCGGTTACTTAAAACAAAAGAGTTGTGTTTTCATCCGTCTCGCGAATCTGTTCTGTCAGTTTGACAGGTGAAGCTTATTTACATCACTTGTCAAAGTGATAGCACATATTTGTGAGGCGGGTGAATATGAAACTTTTCTGGTATGTTTTCAACTTTAGACAATAATTGGAAGAAATTATGTTTTTTTAATGCTTTTGCGTTTATCACTGACTACCAGTGGCTTACCACCCGCCCGGGCTATCCGCATTTTAGTTATGCTAGTAGGGTAGGGAGGGGTAAGGTTGGATTAGGAGGAAACATACCTGCATTTGCGTGGAGGGAGCGCCAAGAAAATATTCAGGAAGAAAAAATATCTTCATTTCAACCTGTCGGGATTCGAACCCCGACCTTCAATCATCGGCAAACCTAGAAAAGAACAGTCTAACGCTTTGTCTGTGAAATTAATCCTAAAGTGTAAGGATAAGGAACGGTAGTTTTTTTAAAGGAAGCGCACCCACATTAATGCAGATACACCTATCTGGGATTTGAGCCACGACATCTCTTAGGTCAAACTATTTAGACCATATGGTCATTGGCTCTGGATATCTCTAATATTAATACGTTCTCTCTCTCTCTGTAAGACTGAGCTAGTTCAATTTTCACAGGTAGGACCTTATTTTACAGCTAAAAACGTTACTAGGTCCATTTTCACAGATTCATACACCAGGTCAAGGTACCGTCAGCTGTCTCTTTTGATAAATAATATCTACATCTCTAAAATAACACTGATAATATAGAAAAATTATATAAACATTTACCGTATAAAATATGTTTGTATTTTCTTGAAGGGTATTTCTAGTAAAATTGGATTGTGTGTTTGTTAAGTGACAGGTCTCAGCTAACGCACTGAGGTAATCGACGCTCTGTAATATGGGCGTGGTCAGGAAGCCTCCCTCGGCTACTAACTGGATCTCTCTTTATTCCCCTTCAAGCCACACACACACACGCGTCACTCGCCCCTGTCCAACGCAATTAGCATGACAGCAGCTGCTCACGTTGTGCCCCTAACACGGCGCTGATGTTTCTTTTATTATGGTTGAAAGGAGGGGTGTGTTACACCGGGTATTTTCAGGGCTAGGTTGGCGACCCTAATTCTAAGTCAACTCAATCTAGAACAGCAGAAAGATCAAGAAGGTTGTATTTATAGAGGGCTGCTAACGATTCTGAATCAGGAGGCAGGGGTTAATTGTGTGTGAGGGTGGTCCCGATAGGGGGTTGTGTGAAGTGTCACTGTGATGTATTAATATTTTATTTTTTTAAATTGTTTCGTCTGATAAACAAATTAATACAAATTTTAATTGAAGTCATAGATATTTTTATAAATATTTCTTCTTCTCTCTCTTGAAGTGGCTTTGTTTATATTAGTATAAAACTCCATGGCTTGAGCCCGCGATCGAGCTATATGGACCGAGCGGCCACCACCGTTAGCAGTAAGCGAAAGTAGTGCTAAAATTTGCGGTTAGAGGGTGTCACGTGGTCAGCGCAGTGAGCCCTCCTGCGGTTAATCTCAGTGTTCTATACCGGAACCGCTACCTATTTATTCAAGTAGCTCCTCATTTGTCCTCATGAGGATGAGTTTGACCCTGTTACAGAACCACTGTTTCACAAATAAATTCTGGAAGTGTCACTGATTCATACTTGTTTTTAATCTCCACGTTTTACTACTTTACACTATACGCATACATGATAATTACTTTGATGAGGTAGGAGGGAGGAAGGAAGAGTTTTAGAATTAATCCATCCGCATTTTGTGGAAGGAGAGTGGAAAACCATTTAAGGAAAACTGCCCTCAGTAGACCGGAGTGAGATTCGAACCCTGATCTCCCAGTCTTCAGCAGACCGTTCTAACACGAGAGTGAAGCATTAGACCATCCAACCACTGAACTCGGTGGTCCGCTCGTTGGACCAAGGACTCGGAAGGGGTAAGTGGGGAGATATCTTGGGAGACACTGCTATGAAGCGTCTGGAGGAATGGCGATCTCTTTTGGACGATATTAAATATACGGAACATTTCGTATTAATAGATTGGTGACACTTTCTACCAACTTTATAATCTTACAGTCGATCTAGGTGGTCTTGAGGTAAAGTGTTCACCTCAGAACCAGATGCTCGTGGGTTCAAACCCAGCCGGGGCTGACGGAATTTTCCTAAGCGATATAAATCCGTAGTACCACTTCCTTTGGAGGAAAAGTAAATACATTTGTCCCATGTCAATTTTGGCATGTAAGAGAACCCTGAAAGGTATGTGAAAATACATTTCCCGGCAAAATTGGTAGGCACTTTCACTCTCGCTCATAGAAATTCTCTTGTGCTGATATAATCAGTCGGTTCAGAAAGTGAACGTCGAATACCCCATATAAATAGCTAAACAACAGTTTCCCAACGTTAGATTTTATCTGTGTTAAAATTATTAATGTTTGTTCATGACAATTTTGACTTTTTCTGGTATAAATAAATATTATTTAAAAAAAAAAGTCGTAACCATACGCCTAGCAAATATGGGCTATCACTTTGACAAGTGTTGTAAATAAAGCTCACCTGTCTAAGTGACACAACAGACTTGCGAGACGAACAAACACCTAACTTTTGTTTAAAGTAACCAGTAAAGTGTCCTAAAATTACAACGTGTCACTAAACCACCAATAACTACTGATTCAGAATTATTTCTTGGCTACATATAGCAATCATACATCAGACCACTAGTTTAACATGTCATTTAAAGGTATCATTAATAATTTAATGTGAATAGATTCTCATTCCTTGCCTGGTCCCTTAGCTCAGCAGACAGACGTGATACCAACTAAAATAAAGTGTCGATATTACCTAGTTAAGTGTCCTTTGGTTTAAAGCTTGGAGATATTGGTACGACTGTTTGTTTGGATGATTTACGAGTTTACAACTGCACAAGTTGACGATTTTTGTTGGTGAATATAGCTTCTCCCATCACTAGTTTTCATGGCTGAGTGGTCATTAGTAAAAAAACACACTGATACGACGTAGGATTAGCTCAATAATAGTATAATGTGTTTTTTGTGGGCTTAGTACTGTTATCCATATACTAAAATATAATTTTCCTGACACAGATGTTGGATGTTTGGTATGGTTGTCTCAGTTTGAGTTGGTTTGTAAGTGGGGTTCCGACACAGTTATAGGATTATAAAGTGCATGAAGAACATCCATGATAAAATTAACATAAAGTTAAAACCACGTAAGTGTTTATGTTGGACAATCTTCAAGGTAGAATAATAAGACTAATTAGGACATCTCATGTATTTCATTAGTTTAATTCATCGAGATCTACTGTCCCTTGCACGTGTTGATAATACAACTTGCATTACATGGCTGTATTACATATGGTGTTATACATATCTCACGGAGTCAGTAGTCGAAGAATTAAATGCCCTTACACTTTTGATGATACAACCATGCACTACATAACTGTTTGACATGTGGTGTTATTACATATCTCACGGAGTCAGTAGTTGAAGAATTAAATGCCCTTACACTTTTGATGATTACAACCATGCACTACATAACTGTTTGACATGTGGTGTTATACATATCTCACGACGTCAATAGTTTAGAAATTCAGTGCCCCTACACTTTTTATGATACAACCATGCACTACATAACTGTTTGACATGTGGTGTTATACATATCTCACGGCGTCAGTAGTTGAAGAATTAAATGCCCCTTACACTTTTGATGATACAACCATGCACTACATAACTGTTTGACATGTGGTGTTATACATATCTCACGGCGTCAATAGTTGAAGAATTCAATGCCCCTTACACTTTTGATGATACAACCATGCACTACATAACTGTTTGACATGTGGTGTTATACATATCTCACGACGTCAATAGTTTAGAAATTCAGTGCCCTACACTTTTTATGATACAACCATGCACTACATAACTGTTTGACATGTGGTGTTATACATATCTCACGGCGTCAATAGTTGAAGAATTCAATGCCCCTTACACTTGATGATACAACCATGCACATAAAATAACATGTTTGACATTGGTGTTATAACATATCTCACGGCGTCAGTAGTTGAAGAATTAAATGCCCCTTACACTGTTGATGATACAACATGCACTACATAACTGTTTGACATGTGGTGTTATACATATCTCACGGCGTCATAGTTGAAGAATTCAATGCCCTTACACTTTTGATGATACAATCCATGCACTACATAACTGTTTGACATGTGGTGTTATACATATCTCACGACGTCATAGTTTAGAAATTCAGTGCCCTACACTTTTGATACAACTGCCTTAATGTTTGATGTGTGTTATACATATCTCACGCGTCATAGTTGAAGAATTCAATGCCCCTTCACTTGATGATAAACCAGATACATACTGTTTGACATGTGGTGTTATACATATCTCACGCGTCATAGTTTAGAAATTCAGTGCCCTCACTTTTTGATACAACCATGCATACTAACGTTGAATGTGTGTATACTATTACGCTCAATATTGAAGAATCAATGCTTACACTTTGATGATACAATCTGCACTAATACTGTTTGACATGTGGTGTTATACATATCTCACGGAGTCGGTAGTTTAGAAATTCAGTGCCCCTTGCACTTTTGATGATACACTTGCATCACATAATGTTACGACATGTAGTGTTATACATATCTCAACGGCATCAGTAGTTTAATGGCTAGGCTTGAAACATATTTTTGTAAAATAGGGGCTTCACCTTTCACAATGATAAATTAACGGTTGGGGAACTGAGTGAAGTGTCTCTTCTAGAGTTTAGATAGTCTTTAAGTCGTATGGTAGTTCAGAAAACACACATTAAATATGCCTGGTAAAAATAAAACACATAAGGAGTCTTCATATAAATTGATGTTTCATTTTGAATCAATTTAATTACTATGGCTTGGCTAAGGCTCTAGGGGCCCCGGGCTCGATTCCCGGCGCTTCCAGACTTTTCTGTTAAGCAGTGTGTCTGTAACGGTGTCAGGCTCAACCTCTTGAGGACAAATGAGGAGATATTTGAATGAAAAAAAGTAGCGGCTCCGGTCTAGAAAACTGAGATTAGCGGCTGGAGATTTCGTTGTGCTGATCCCACAACACCCTCTATCTGTAGAATCTGGCACCATCTTCGCCAACAGACTGTGGCCACTTGGTCGATATAGCTCGATTGCGGGATGACGTTATGGAGTTTTTTAATTACTATGCAATTTATAGGATAGATTAACAATAATTTATATATTAATAAAGATAATGTTATTGTGAATTTTTTTGGTTGCTTTTTGTTAATATGTCCCTCATCAGGGTCATTACTACCCCTTCCATACCCCCCACCATCCAGAGAATAACTCTCCATCAATCTTCCAGTTGAAGATATTGTCAAAGGTTTATATAGTTATTAATATAGCTGTGAATGTGGGGTCTGGGCGGGGGGAAATTAAGGGTGACGCTTTCATGATGCCAAGAAATTGCTCGAGTGCTTGTTATCGTCAGAGGCTGGTATTGGTAAAAGCTTTTAGCCTTCTAACTTATTCAATCAAATACTTTCAACTGAAGAAGGAAAAGATAGAAGCGAGAATTTACTCGACTGAACGTAGGAGGATCTATTTCGTTTAGCACTCACTATATCTTTATGTCTTTGATGTTGAATAAAATCTAATTTGAGAGAAATGTATCTATAGAGAGCTACTTTTGTTATTAAGTGATGCATGGTATGTACTTTTTAGATACGGAACTAAATTATTATATTAATTACAAAGTAGCTTAACCTACAGTCCGATTAAAATATCAAGGAACTTCTTTTATAATTATTAAAGTTACTGAAACAGTTGTCATGTATTTATACGTAGAGTCTAAATTCATGTGCAAAAGTAATTTTTGATACATATTACTAACACCAATAAATAATACTAATAAATTAGAATATTTTATCAATGTTGACTTTAAAAAAAATATTTTATCTTCTGTTATTCCCTACCAAAATACAACCGCAACTCCAAAGGTTTAGCTACTGGATGAATCCATACCTGAAATAAATGGTACGACATAATCGCACAAACTTTCTCATATAGTGTATTTTAGTTTGGAACAAAATTTTCAAAAATATATTTTCAGTAAGTTTTCCTCGCTAAAGCAAACATAATATCTTGTTAATCACAATAAAATACTCTTTATATATAACATTTAAAATATTGTTGGACCATTTAAAAAAAATTCAAATCTTCAAAATTCAATCAACAGTTGACAACCCTCAAATTATTTTTATTTAAAAATAAGTATATATTTTCTTATTTATAAACAATTCTCATATACCTATTTTAAACTAAATCTTAAAATCAATTTATAAAAATTTAAAATAAAAAAAATATTTAATCAGTAAACTATCCTTAAATTAATTTATTATATAAAAATCAACATACAGTATTATTTATCAAGTAAATTAATTTGAAAATTCCAATCTTAAACAAAATTGTTAAAGCTATTTTCAAATAGTTCAAAAATCAGTTATCAGTGAACTACTATTAAATGAATGTTTTTAAGAAAATTAAATATATATATAAATAATTATTTATGAAGTAAAAAATTTAACAGATACCCATTTTTCGAACCAAATCGTTAAAGCAATTTTAAAAATATTCTCATTTAAAAAAATCAGTCATCATGAGCTACCCTTAAACAGTTTTTTTTTCCGAAAAAAAGTAGACTATTTTTATTTGTAATCCCTCCAAATATCAATTTAAAAAAATCGTTAGAGCCATTTTCGAAACATTTGTAATTCAAAAATCACAGATCAATTTGAGGAACCCGCCTCGGTGGCGTAGTTGGCTAACGCGCCAGTCGTGTTGAGCTCTACCGCTGAGGACGGGGAGATCGAGGTTCGAATCTCGGTCGGGTGAACTGGGGGTGGTTTTTCCTAAATGGTTTTCCACTCTCCCTCCACGCAAATGCGGGTTCACTTCCTTTAAATTCAACCTTACCCATTCCTAATCCATTAGCGTAATTAGTACTTAGGCGTATAACCCGAACGGGTAGTAAGACGCGGTGCTAAATATTATTATTATTATTATTAATTTGAGGACTAGAGTCAAAATTAAAAAAAAAAAAGTCCTGAGCTATTTTCTTATAAAATCTAAAGATCAAGTATGAACAACATCCATCAAACCATTTTGGATCCATGTTCAGGGACAGACAGGCAGAATTTTTTTGTAAAATCCATTATTTTTTTTGTGGTTCGGGCTCACATAAAACTCTGAGACATAGAAATCTCAAGATATATTTAATTTACGATTACAATACCTTCTAACAACAGTTTTTCATATAAATCTGTATCTGGTTTCCCTCACCACTGAGATACAGGAACGGTCTCATCTAGAAATAAAATATAAGTTTTCTATACAGTGAAGCCACGGAAATAAAGGTCACCCCCCTACCCTACAGTGTCAAGGGAAGGGGAGGACGAACCGTGTCCTCTTAGAGGGGAAGAGGGGGGTGGAGTAATGGCCGCCACCTTCACTCTCTCTCTTCCCTCGTTTAATGTCGTGTGTGGAAATGTCAAGGTCGCACGACTGTCACTAAACCCGACTTTATTTTTTAATGACCCAGAGTCTTACTAACCATCCTGACTAGCCGCATATTTACACTGATGTTGGTAGGGATGAGAAAGTCTAGAATAAATGCATCGTCATTTTCGTGTGTGTAAAAAAAGGGGGGGGGGGTATTTTAGGGATTTCAGGGAAGGGGGGAACATCATATCCCTCTGCAGGGATTCAAACCCCAACCTCTCTATCACCGACAAACCAGACAATACGTGCGTGTTGTTTGTTTAGTCCGCGTGCCCAACGATGAGGATAATATTATTTAAATTGATGGTAAAGTGGAACATTAGAATCTGAACACGGCCTCATTACGACCATACATTTCATTTAAATCTACTGAGGAACATGGTTTTGGTTTCTGGCCCTATCCGTATGGGTGGTCACGTTGTCTAAGGCATTAGGCGTGACGGAGGAGGTAAAAGTTCGAATCTTGGCTGAGCTTAGGCCCTACTGGGTGATGTTTTATTTTACATTCCCTCTCCACAAAAATGCTGGTACATTTACTCTCAATTATATCCTCATGATTACTGCATTAGTTTTAAGTAGGATGATAGCACGAACTGGCGGTAAAACGTGGTTCATAGAAGTTCCCTTGTTCCCAGGCACTAATGACCCAATTATATTTGAATTTACAGCTAAGAATATCTACACAAACATGTAATCCACAATTTACTTGCACCTGGAACCTCCTGATTGAAGTATCTACGAACCACTTGTATACAAGTATACTAAACGCTTCAATTGAGGTCCCTCTCAACCGAGAGTCGATCCCAGATCTCCGTGGAACCCATAAGAACTGCAAGACAAGGCTCTAAATTGCTCGATAAAATATGATAAAATTGTTTATGGAAACACATGACTAAATGGTAAAAGCACGAACACAAGTTAAGAGAACCTGATTCATTCCAGACAGGAGATACATAGGACTTATAGTATTTGTGAAATGCATTCGTCCATTAACCTGCATTCAAGTAGTTATATAGATTTGTATTTAAGTAGTTCTGCAATTAATGATTAAATTAGTTCCAATAGGTAGTTTACTAAAGTTATCAATTAATTAGTTTATGAAGTAATTCCACTAGTTACTATATCTAAGTAATTCTGCTAGTAATGAATACATTAGTTATGTTAGTTAATTTATCAGAGTTGTTCCGCCGTACTATATTTAGTAGTTCTGCTGGTTAATGATTAAATTAGTTCCGCTGATTACGTATTTGAAGTAGTTCCACAAGTTACTATACTTAAGTAATTCTGCTAGTTAATTACTAAACTAGTTCCACGTGTTAATTTATTAAAGTATTTCCAGTAGCTACTATATTTAAGTAGTTCTGATACTTAATGTATTAAAGTATTTCTACTAGTTAAAGTAATGACTTGTTGACTTTGTGTCGACTCTAGGTGCTTGGAAAAAGTTTGTCCTATAAAGGGCTAAAAGTTCCGGTGTTATTAGCGCAATTTCAATCTACACAAGTTTACAAACCTCGTCAGGTTTAAAAGTTGTCCAGTAGCTTGGTCCCAACGTCTAGTTAAACTATCCTTGGAAAAGTATTTGCCTATATTCTTTTTTTAATTTATTTTAAGGGCAATGGACGATTGTCACGATGTTTGCAACATATATTTAAATGTCGTCTTAGCTGCTAGCACAAGCTAAGAGATGTTAGCACCAAAGACCACCCGTACCTCACCTGAACTCACACCCCGTCAAGACAAAGATGGTTTTAAAACCAAGTGGTGCAGGTATTTTCCACGTGCTCACCTAGAGGTGCTCTGCCCCCGACTGTCGGGGTTGGGGCTCGGCCCACGGACCATGAGGTGGGCGTCACTGTACGACTTGAAGTTGACGAGCCTCATAGCTCGCCCGCCCCCGACCGCCGCCGCCGCCTCCGAGGCGATGGACGACACGGAGAACAGTGACAGGTCCGTGGTGACGGATTCGTGGGACGGAGACCTCAACATCCGACATGCCGCCATCTGTGGTGGCGCCTTGGCGTCGGGTTCCGTCGAGGCCATGACGGGGTTGGAGGAGACGCTAACAGCGTTTCATATCACAGTCTTGCAATTCTTGATACAAACCATGTAGCACTGGGCGGGAGCGTTGTGGGTACACAACCGCTCCCCGCGGCTGTCAGATCGATACTGGTCGCTAGAGGTGGAATTTGAGGGGAGAGGGACAGAGCAGGGATGATAGAGGTAGATCGAGTAGGAGGCGCATGATCAAAACGAAAAGGAATTAAATGGAAAGATTTTCGCGGCATGAGTTTCTTGTCTAACCTAGCGTGCGGCAAGATTTTAATGGCTTGATTGAATATAGCTCAACCAACGGTTTAACCTAATTCTTGAAGGTATTTATTAGAATAGCGTTTTATTTTACTAACAATTTTTTCTGTGGAATAATTTTAACGTTCTGTTATCATTTTAAAAATATTCACGCATGCGCTTCCTTATCATGTTTGGATATCACAGAAACAAACTTAAAACAAACAACATAAATTGAGTAGCGAAATTGACGAAAGGTCTACTATAGTTACTTTATAGATGTCAACATCTACACTTTCTGTCAAACTCAACAGCTGCGGAACACATGGATATGTGACAGTAGGTCTAATAAATATTTTGAATGTAATAACGTACTTCCTGTGGCAATACGATTTTACGTTTGCTTTTACTTATTCCTTCATAAAACGCTTGCGTACGCGCATTTCATACGGAGCAACTTTGTCACAAGGCGCTTGTCCAGGATAGACCACAGTTGAAGTTTCAGCGGTCAAGAACAAAACTATTACTGCCAATACACTTTCGTTCCGTGCAATGAGCTCTATTTATAAATGGAGGAACAAGTACACAGACTACACACTACTTTGACACTGATTAAAACGTGACGCTCAGTTTTGCTGTCAGCTTGAGACTGAGTGGACAAATCTGGAATGTCATTGCTCTTATGGCACAAACGTGTCTCTTATTTTTATAAACGATGAAGTATTAAATATCACTTGGTGATACAAATATACATTAAATGAAATTTAGTTTTGTTTAACAGTTAGTATTGTTCATATATAAAATATGAAACCATACAATTATTAATATTTTAAGTCACCAATTACGTTGGTTAAGTTGAACTGAGACTACAACATTGTTTGTATTAGAATGAATAATTATTAATATATCTCTGCTATTCACATTAGAAATAAAAGTACTTTCACCAGAAAGCCCTAGTTAAAAAAAAAGAAAAAAAGATCACAATTAAAACCCAACCTTCCTAATTAAAAGTGTAAGTCATTATACCAATCTTGTGCTTCATAGGCAATATTTATCAATTTTAATAATTTTTCTATGATCAATATTATATCTATAGGCTACACAAAAAAAATCTTTTTTTATCACCGCGTCTTACTACCTATTCGGGCTATGTGCTAATAGAAGAGCTAATGGGATGTAACTTATTATATCACTACATCTAGCGTGAAGAGAGGCTAGGAAAAGTATGTATACTTTTATACCTACTTTTTTCCATTCTGGATTTGAACCCAATATAAAATAAAATGAATATGGATCTATAATAAGTCATTATAGTAAAAAGTTTTGCTAAAGTGCTATGGCGAAATGTGGTGAATTCTAGACAAATTTGTTTTGAAACACAATCATGGTTGCTCTAATTTATAGAGAAGTCTACCTTCTCTAACAATTCGCTTACTCCATCCTTTTTGGTGTAGTCCACGGCAGTCATGGGCTTTGGTAGACCATCGGGGGTTGATCAACGGGTGGGGGTGGGGAAACTTAGGCAAATAACAAAATTTTAATTATGTAGAGGTTGAAATTCTCAGTATCTTGATTATTTTAATATAATTTCTAATAAAGTTAATGAGGTTGGGGATTTTATAAAATGATATATAACTGTTTATGAAAGTCTTTGAATATTATAACTACTGGGCACTTGCAAGCCTATTACATCAATAATGAATTTATGTGTTTCAAGGATAACATTAAATTAACAGAATAAATAAACAATGGCAACCAAATATGTAAATGAATTGGAAAGGGCTAAGAGTCTAAAACCCTGACAACTTTACACCTCACACATTCCATAAATAGCTACAAAGAAAAAAAAGTATTCACCGCAAAGGAACTGGCCTATAAACTAACACTAAATTCAGATAGGTCTTCAATCAATCTTAAACAAAATCCTATTCTTTCCTTCTGGCCAGCAATTGTTTTGTTTTGTTATAATACTAATATAATGCATCATTGGTTGAATACCTAGTAGTACAGGCCAACAACCCGCATGATTGGTGGGAACACGAAGGCATGCAGTTTGTCTTATTTGCCAGTGACGAATTTGAATCCAGAGCGGGTATACTGAGGGTGGTTTTTCCATCTCCCTTAATGTAAATGTGGTCACAATTTCCTTAAAATTATACCTCCTTCATCCCTGCATAGTTATTGCAATTAAATGTGGATAGCCTGGATTAATATTAAATTGCCAAGCACTGAATATAAGCCATCCTTCAAACATTAACTGCTGTCAAACTAAAATATTTCTTTCAAATTTTAACTTCTGCCATTGTCTTGTGAATGTGACTGTCTTTCCTGCCATGTAGTGATATTGACCTACAACAGCTTTCTCATTGCCGCAGAGTTTGGGGGGAAAGTCGAAAAGAAGCGAGAAAAAATAAATCTTTTGAAATCCATGATCAACATTATTTTTTAAAATAACACAACTAGGCTATAAGAATTTTAGCTAAGCCTATTGAATTTTTAAAAAGCATCTAAATACTAATTTTTTTTGGTGATCTCTACTTAAAAAAACTGATAGTGTGCCTTGACAATTCTAAGCTCAGTATTTTAGCAGTTTTCTGACCAAACTAATAACATATTTCAACATTAGAAAAGTTTAGTTTAATTTACTGTTTTCCTTCCCTTTTATGTTTCGATCCCTCTATCCTGTACCTTCTTCCATTTATATAACAAAAAATACCTCAAAAAGTGAAAAAGAGACATTTGTTAAAAAATCTCGACAGTTCTTGAATATGTCACGAGCATAGTAGTATTTGAACAGAAACATTTTGAGACAAAATATTCCTTGTCGAATTCCACAATATACTGTACCCTTCATCTACTCTGTAAGGTAACCATCATACCTTGCATTGTTTCACTATGGTAAACCTTATAATACAGGCTCATGGTGTAATCCCTTGAGGTTAGACTGCTACCTTTCAGGGTAAATGGAGTGTACACGACAAATATTCAATAACTGTTAAGTTTAGTTTGATTTTTTAAATATACTATTCTAATCTACTGAAGCAATAGTTTATCTCTGTAAGGAAAACCTCTTTTTGCTTTATGAGGTAATTGTATTATATTTGGAAGAAGGTATAGGAAAGGAGGATAGAAACATATAAAAGGGACGAACACAATATGGCTTTTACAATGAGAAGAAGAACACAGTTCACACTTTACACTGCTGCCATTGGACAAAGAGGTAATGGTTGCCTCTTAAAGAAAATCGTTCATCACCGCCCAATCTCCCGACCTAGGTTTCATTCTATCGGAACTCATCAGGGAGGAGTGGATTTTCTTCAAGAGGCAACCATTACCTCTTTGTTCAATGGCAGCGATGTAAAAGTGTTAGCTTTGTTCTTTGATTGTAAAAGCCATTTTGTGTTTATTTCTTTTATATGTTTCTATTCACCGGTACTCTTACCTTTTTCCAAATATGAAGCAATAGTTTATTTATTTTGGCCAACAAGTGTTATGTTATATAAACTATAAAACAATACATCTCTTAGTTTCGGAAATGTGTGAATGTTGCAACATTCAAACCACAGTATGTTTAGCTTTTGTGATAGTGTAAGGGCGTACATAATTATGGCTGTTTACAAGAACAAGGTCAAGAAATAACACATCTTTGGTAGGTAATATAGCTTAAATAAACTGTCACTTTGTGATGAGGATTCCTGTAAAAGTATACCCCGACTTATAACATTTCACACTTACGAAACTTCTCAATTGCCCCAAACTTGTGCTTGCTGTGCAGATGCAACACCTTAGTGACATGACACTTCCATTCGCATTTGTATCCAATGATTAGTGTTCTTACTATTTTTCAAAATATAAAGCTTACATTGTTTATTTTAGTTAAAAATCTCGTTAGGTCCACCCATATATGACGATTGCGATATTTATGACAGTAGTTTGTCCTAAGTGTGGGGTATAGCGGTATTCTACTTTTTATTTTTACTAAACGGTGCAATTGAGACCAGTTAAACAAATTTACTGTATAAAAAAGTTATTCTAAAATAAAAAAAACATTAAACTTATTCCAATTCAGCTGTTGTCAAATGAAGAATGCAGTGGTGTATTCTCCGGGTATGCTAGTCCTGCGCTGCATACCCATAATGATTGTAACCACCTTCTTTTCCCAAGAAATAAAAGTCAGGCAGTTACCAGAGAGTAACAAAATATTTATTTGACATAAGAGATGTAGTTTAAAAAAAATAACAAAATATAAACATACTAATATTGACCATAGCGTATAAGGTCACTGAATAGAAGTTAACACAATAAATCGTTATACTCAAAAATTGACCTTAACATTACTATAGCTCTCCATGAACAGCAAAATAGGCTAGAGAATTCAAAGTTCGGAGCATTAATATGAATATACTATTGTGCTTATAATCAAAATAGACTAGAAAGTTCAAGTTCTGTGACTTTGAAATTTATACATTATTTCAAGAATAACGACGATAGACTAGAAAGTTCAAGTCATGTGACTTTAATATTAATACCATATTTCTAGAATAATACTAATTGACTAGAAAGTCCGCCGATAGTGGCTCTAATTTTCTGGGCGCAATAATTACAATGGTCCCCACGACCATACAGCCAAACTATGGTAAAGCCTACTCCACCCTCGCGCTAACACCCCGTTCTCGGGCATAGTAGGGCAGCGTGGTATAAATTACAATATCAAGAGAATATCTAGCTACAAGGTTGGCGCGCCTCATAAAGTAAATACAACTGTGCCGAATATAAGTGCCCCGCTTATTAATAAGTTCCCGTTAAATAGAGTCCTAAACATATTCACACATAATATCAGCGGTTAACATCCCTTAGGACTGCTTAAGGCAACCAATATTGCATTAACAATGTCAACAATTAGCATGAGCTACTCTCACAAATAATAGGGACAAAATGCGCACTTAAAGTTAAAGTCCCAAAAATAAGTTCCCCAACTAAGTTAAAAAATAACGAGGACGAGGATACAACCCAACCTCGTAGATACCAAAAGGAAACCTATCCTAAATCTGACCATTATAAATATTAAATCCTAATTAGTAATTTTGAATGAAATCCCACATGTTAAGCAGAAAAATAATTTAGATAGATACAATAAAGTCACAGTCTAAGCTGTCATCTTCACCTCAGTTAGCCTACAGTGCAATGAGTGACTATACAACCAAAACATCTCATTACATAGGGAGAACGAAGAGCCATGCTCACAGAGAGCGGGGAGGAAAGGAGGGGATGGAGCGGGTACTCTGCCGGCCATCCGTAGAACTAGAGACATCAATGACAGCTCTAGCGGAGGAAGAGGTGACTTAGCTTAGTCAATGGGATTGTGTGTTGGAGAGTGGTCAGTGCTCGGTACATGTACTGGACTAGTTTCTTTAAAATTCAATGTTGTCTGTGTTAACTGTGTAAATACTAATGTTTGAATTGTTAATAAATATACATGTAATGAATTATAAATTTTAAAACTAATATTGATTCATATTCCAAGAATATTGTGTTTTAAGTAATTCTTCTTCCAAAAGACTCTACTTAACACAATAGTAAACCCAGGGCCTGCTGCTTGAAAACCGCAAGGCAAGCTAGGGAGGCTCCAATGACCTTGCCCAATGTCTAGGGGGTTGCAACACATTCCTTTCCGCTCACCCACAAGTAATTGGCCAATGAGTTCGGGTTTTTACACCCCAGGTCATGTTGTTCATGTATAGCAAGCTAAGCATTGTGCCAACTATTGAAAAAAGATTCAAGATCACAATGTTTATTTATTAAGCTAATTTAGTATAGTTTAAATAAAATTACATAAAATATATACAAAATTAATTGTAAAATAACAATTAGTATACATAACAAGCTTTAAATTATACACTAATTAAATACATTGAGTTATGTTTAGGTATTCTATTCACATGTATTTGGCGAACACATTTAACCACTCTATCAAATGTAGGCATTTCAGCACTGATAGGGTGAGGATAGGGGGGAGGGGGGAGGAGCGGGTGCCGAGGCTACTTTAACCGTAATTGAGGGTAATTCTTGCTTTTCTTTAGTAGAAATTATTTGCTGAGTTTTATTAGTGTTCTTTTAGTTTTTGTTTTACATTAACTACTTATTAGTCATTGAGATTTTATATAATCTTACATCAAAGAATCCCAAAAGTCAGGAGTGTAATTTCACCATTTCAAGATGATCTAGCAGAAAAAGGTAGAATACAATATATTTTCATATTAATCAGTGGTACACCCAGCCATTTACTTTGGGGGAAGCATTCAATCAAGGCTGTAGCAAGAATGACATTTTGATGGAGAGAGTGGGTTTGGGGTTGCACAGCTTCCTAATCCCTAAAGGCCGAGAATATTTATGAATATTAAATACTTTTAGAAATTATTTGTAGTAGTTTTATAGTAATTAAGAGGTTTAAATAATGCAAATGGTATCGAAGCTATTATTTGTGGGGTTTTTTCAATTGTTAATTTTGTGTGTGACGGTGAACTTTTTGAATACTAGGCTTAAGTCAAAAGCCTGGTTTTAAAATGTAGCCTATACATTCGACACATCTTCAATGCTAATTATTTTAGTTATACTAAATATTATTTAAATTTCTATTAACATTATTTGTGGTGTTGGGGAAGGGGGGGGGTCAAATACCTTGTTTGTCCCTCTCCCCCTTGGGTGCAACACTGCTCACAGCAACAGATCTGTGTAAACAACTTAGCAATAAACCAATGACGTAGCGATAGAGTATTAATAGTCTGAGATGAGCTCTCCTATGTTAGTCAGAGTTTACTCATCTAAAGGCATCTGGAGCATAAATTCTCAACTTGTGAGTCTCGTTTGTTTCCAAGGAGCATTGTGTGAGATAAGGTAGGCTTTAAGAAATAGTTTTAATTGCAACTTGAGTTGGACAATTCACCTGATTCCCTCTCACCAAGATCTGATGGACGCTTGATCCATGTAGGCCCTACCATTCCATTTTACTCTTATTATGATTTTTTGCTTTGAGTATTGCTAAACTGTGTGCTTTTAATTACACTAGGTTAAGTGAATAGGATCTGTCTCTCTTATGCATTCAGAAATGTGCCCATACCACTCTTAGCCCCGACATTGATATTTACTTAAATTTCTAACCATGTAGATATCATTACAATTTGAGAACCACCTTTGTGGTTTAGTGGTCAGAGGTTCCAGCTATGGGCCCAGAGGTCCCTGGTTTGATTCCCGTCGCTTCCAGATCATCTGGGAAGCAGTGGGTCTGGAACGGGTTAGATTCAGCCTCGTGTGGATAAATAAGGAGCTACTCAAATAAAGTATTAGTGGCTCCGGTATAGAAAGCTGAGTTTAATGACTGGAGGCGCCGTTGTGCTGATCATTTACACCCTCTATCTGCAAAAAGAGTTGGCACTAATCCGTCAAACAGTTTGGTAGCCACTCGGTAGGTATAACCTGAATGCAGGCTGATGCCATGGAGTTACTTTTATTACATTTTGAGTGGATGGTAATCAATGTTATGGATAAATAAATAAAGAGAGAATATGGGACCAAGGGGGACCTCAAAATTTCCTAAAAGAGCATATGGTTAAGGGGAACCAAGAACCACTGTTCTATAGGCACACACCTTCAAATATTTCCCTTGAAATAATCTCTTGACGTTCTTGGACAACGATGGTTGAGGGTCCTCGGCCCCCAAATCTCCCCTGAAACTTTTAGAGTACAGCATACCTATTAATTTTTTTCAGAATACGCCACTGGAAGAATGTAAGAAACTGCTCTTCGATATATTTCCTGGTTTTAACATAATTGTGTATCTAATATCAGGGTTAATCGGCCATGGCAGAAGTATTCAAGTCATTTTCCCAAGAAAAGACATCAAAGGGTGAATGAAGCTTCAATGAGGAGTTAGGGCTGGACAGTAACATTACACCAGTTCTCTCATACCATTTTTAAAGTATAGTTTCTGAGCCTGAAATAGGATAAAATTGTCTCATATAGGAATGTCATTTTCAAGAATAAACAAAAGACACCTCTGTTTAGTAAATGTTTTATTACTCATAAAACAATGTTATGGCAACCAATCACAAACTTAAGAAATCATAAAATCAATCACATACATAGTAGTCAACAAAGTTTGGTTGAGAATAAGACATAAAAACAAAAAGCAATCAAGAGCAAAATATATTTGGTTCAATTATTTTTCAACTGATTTATTTATCAATATTGACATAAATGAATTTGACTAATGAGTTAAGCAAGAGTATACAAATTATAAAATAGACTATTGATGAATTAGAACCACAAAAGCACATGTATTCCCCAAAGTTGGCATCATTAAATTTCAAATATCCAAGTTGATTAATTTAGAAGATTAACATAATTTTAAGGCAATGATTAGAGCTAAATTATTGTGGACTGGTTTGGCTTTATTTTAGTTTATTGTTTAACTATAACTTAAACAATTTTAAAAACCGTGGCAAAATCTACACAACATTTTCGAGTATTATGTATGATATTTATCAAACAATTCCTTTTTTTTAAAACATTTGTTATGAAAATAATTTTGAAGGGGAAGAATGGGATTTTCAAATGTATTGAATGTAGGTAATAATAGTAATAAGAGCTAAAAATATTTTCTCATACTTTACTTGAAAGAAGTTATTATTGAGAGACACAACACGTATATTAAAATGTATACCACTCGCACCCCACTCACTTTATCATTGGATCTACAGATAGATCTTTGACCTCAAACAAATTCAAACCAAATGTTCTTATGCCGATCATGTATTCAGAGGAGTTCACACACACAGTCAACGGCGAGTTTAACAGAATGCCAAATATAGTCAATGATTGTAAAACATAAAATGGCGATTTTGATGTATTTAATAGTTTGATGTATGAAGTTTTCAGTATTTGAAGCAATAAGATGTATTATTTGATTGTTTATGACTATTCTTAGTTATGATTGAATAAACAAAACAACTAGAGCCTATATATATATTTATATAAATCTATGTAATGAAGAAACAATTTCAAGATCCAGTTGAAAACTTCTCGTTCCAACTATGAATTTTGATATATTTTAGTTTTATGCACCTGAAGAACAGACCCACACAATCTGCTATACAACAGAGACTTTCAAAACAAAGAATAATGTTAATTGTTCTATTCCACAACACTATTTTAATATACCTCTACCTTAACTAACAAAATAAAATAATAAAAACCAAAAGCGTCATTATGCTGGAAAATGTACACAAACTAACTCTGTCAACTAAATAACCAAACATTTACCCTCAAACTGGCCTGTTTGTGTATTCTCCTGAATGATTGCACTGGAACTTAACTAGTTAATAAAAAAGTACACATATATATAATGAATTATATACTATATTTCTTTTTTTCTATGCTAGATAAAAAATAATGAACACATAATTCAAAATACCATAACAGCCTGAAAATAGGTCACACCCTATTTAAGAAAATCTAAAATCTTGTTTTTATTAAGAAAGTGTAAGTGGCCTGTTAGAGAACTTTACAGGAAATGGGCATTGCAATAAATCAACTGTATTTTCAGTGTAGAGATCTTTAGTTTTTAAAAAAAGTTTCTTTAGCATATTCTCTCAATAACAATTAGGTGTTAATAATCTTTCCTTACAATTCAAAATTTAAGGTGGATGATGTAGAAAAAAAAAAGTCTTAGCAAACAATTAGGACATAGCTAAGATACCCATTTTAAAAAGGCACACAAACATAAATAAAATGGCAGTGACAAAGGAATTCAATCAGAAAGGTAAAATGAATACAATCTAATATATTGCAATATTTTGTTGTTCTCCTTCCCAAGTGAGTCCATTTTTAGGAATTTTTATGACTATTTAAGAATATTTCCATTAAAAAAATAAACACATTTCAAGGAATTAAATAAACTTAGTGAAACATTGCACATCATGCTTTTAAAAATGAGAATAAAATCATATTTGTCATCAACAACCGTGCTTAAACTAGTAGTTTCCAAACTACACCTAGATTTAAAAAAAATCCAAAATGCAATTCCAATTTAAAGCCGGATGTTAAAACTTTGTTGGCACAAATTGATAAAAAATTAAAATAAGGAAAGCTAGACTAATGAGCAGAAATAAGTGAATAGGGCCCAACTAAGGCCAGATAAAACAGTTGGTGAAATAAATGCACAAAGTGTCTTCTTCCGTCTATCTTTATCATTAGGTTAGTCTAACATCTGCCCTTAGATCTACCTCAAAATTATTATATTATGTTTGAAATAAAGTTAATTATGCAAAATATAATATATAATTAAATAAATACAATAATTATATAAAATAAAGCACACATAAAAAATAAAAGTAAAAACAATAACACCTAATATTGAAGTGTTTGTAAATAGTAGTTGTGATAGTTTTACATTATTATTGTGTGCAATTAATTTTATACAATTAAATAATATTTATTTAATTGCATATAAAATTACTAATATGAAGTTACTAAGGATGTGTGAAGTCCACATTTTTAATTTCGAAGCAAATTGAATTGAATTTATAAAATATTCTCGAAGATGAATTAAGGTAAATTGTTTTAAGCTTTGAAAAAAATTGTTTTGTTTTTATTATACAACTTTATAAAACTAAAATAATTTGGACTTTTTTATTGAACAAATGTTTGCGGTATTTTATTCAAATTTCCTATAAATCAAGTCAATATCAAAACACACAATTATATTAGTTAAGATTATTTCATATAAACATTAGTTTTGTAATGTATATAACACCTAAAAATGGCGGTTAGTGAACTTGAATTGAATATTTTAGATGTTTTACTACTACTTTCTTAGAGCATAGAAATATTGAAGTGAATGTAAACTTATGTTTTTACTTTTATTTGTGTTTTGTTTTTTTACAATCCTATTTTATTTTATATTATATTTGCTTAAAGCACTTTATTTCATTCATATTATTTTAATTAGTGAAATTGGAAAATTTTTTCAAAGTGAATTTGAAGTTTTGAAGCTTTGCACACCCCTAGAATTGATTAATATTAACTAGTTTTCACTGCAATGTCTTAAATCAAAGAAGTTTGAAAATGGCCAAACAATTGAGAAAAAAAAATAATAAATTGGAAAATATGTTTCATAAAACTATATAATATATTTCCATTTTTTCTAAGATTTTACCCATGTTTTAATCAACACAGCATCATTGGTTGTACTTCATTAGTTAAATATTTCTCTCTTGGCCAATTTCAACAAAATGCATTAATTATAATAAAATTACAAAACTTTCAAAACAAGCACTTTAAAATATTTTAATTTTAAACATCATACACTTATTCTACACATTTTGTCCCCCACATTAGGGGCATTAAATAATCAGGCAACACATATTTTTACCCTATCGAGCTCCCGTAGCATCACATGACACTGTCCAAAACTCCTGCCCCTAACAATGTTAAGCAACACCATCTGTTTTACTTGAATCTTTAAAAATTACTCAATTTTATCTGTTTGCATAGTGTGATAATAGTGTGACTTAAATCAAATCAAGTTTTCATTCCTTAGAAGAGAGCTCTAGTTTATTCCTAGTAGTGTATTAAATATTTCACATAGCTATGGAAGCTAAGTAACATCGATCTAACACCATACTTTCTTCCCAACAAACAATGTTTCACACTTGTCTGGTTGTTACAAAAAATGTTACAGAATTAATGAACCCTTTAACGACCAAATTTTAACTAGACACCAACTTTAACTCATCATCATCATCATCAACTGTTTCTAGCCCGGGGTCGGGTCAGTTTCGTATAATGCCTCCATCTTCCTCTCCTTCAAAAATTATTATTCAACGTGCACATTTTCTTTATGTGTCCCTCTCATTTAATTCTTAGCCTGCCTTGCGATCTTTCCCTAATATTCATTTCCATCATTTAACTAAAATACTGAAATATCCAAGCAAATAAAAAAAACATATATATACAAAGACAGATATGTTATGAACTAGGTCTATTTGACCAGGATAACATTTCAAAAAGATGTGGCTAGTAAATATATATTTATCTGTGTACACTTTGTATCTCGGGTACTTAGAATTGACGTTGTACCAGTTAGGGGTGGGCAAGACTTGATTTTTGAAGGCAAAGAAAACATTCAAATAATAAATAAATGTTAGCAATAATATCACAAAGATCTTAAAATACATTGAGAAAATAATGGATTTTATATCTTCATCAAAAGTCTACAGATTCAGACAAACCAGTTTTAAAGACTTTTTCAGCACCATAACAAAAATATGCATCATTCAATTAAAATACTAATTTGTAATTGTAACTGTAAACTGTAAAAACCAAATATAGATATTTTAAATTAAAATTAAATTGACGATTTTAAGAAATCTAGAAGCTTATAAAACTTTTCAAACCTCTAGAAAAAACAAGCATCTCGCTTTTGTGAAATTTGTAATGACCCGGAATTTTAAATTTTCCATTTCATTGCTAGATTAAGGGTTTGTTTCTCTTTATGTGTTTAGTTCACTATGTTGCCTCTAAACAATAAAAAACAATTTCACACACCCCACCTGAAAGAAAGAGTGTGATTATAAACCAAGCCTTTTGAGACTATTGCGCATAGCCAAGCGAGATCGGCCATCCCCACTCCATGATTTAGACTTTGCTCGGAAGTGGCGCAAGTCTGTCTCGTGGTCAGGGTCCAGCATGGGGCGGTATGAAGAAGGCTCACAGAGGGTGTTGAACTGCTCATAAAAGTCCTTGTATCCGCCATGAAGAAGGTAGAGCTCAGGGTAGTGCAAGGCAGGGTAGCGCTCCTCGTTCTGTCCTCGGTCCATGTTGCGCAGGAAGCGGGATCTAAACAAGACACATGCTTGGTTTAGCAACAACAAATGACTGACAAATGAAGGAAGTAGCTTGGCAAGGTCAACTATTTATGAGGGATCAGCATGTCTGTTGTTGTGAGCCAGACAAGGAGTAGAGTATAAGGGGTGTTAAACAATCAACTTTGAGAAGTGTCAAACCTTGAGAGAACATTTAAGAAAAGTAACTTTTAAGAAGTTTCAAACCTAGATAATATTTTGCAGTTTCATACTTACAGCAAATTGAAGAGGTGCCAAACATGATATTTTCCAGTATTTTTTTCCCTATGCAAATAGTTTAATATAAAACACCATTTTCAAACGAAATTAACTAATAAAAATAATTTTATTAAATTTTTGATGGAACTTTACTATTTTATTACAGTAAAACCTTGGATTGCGAGCATAATTCGTTTCGTAAACGTGTTCGTAATACAAAGCACTCGTATATCAAAGTGAATTTCCCCCATAAGAAATAATAAAAACTCAGATGATTCATCCCACAACCCAAAAATATTTAAACTAAAAATGATTAATACCTTTCTTATGTTCGTTGATTAAATGTAACTGTACTGTAATCAAATTTATTTATTAAATTTAATGGTGGCTGGTGTGAGGTAGACGAGAGAGATAGGAGGATGTGTGTTATTGTCTAGGACGACTTTAACTGACACTAACGGAATCACTGCTATATGTTGGCTCACTCAAATATTTTTATTTTTGTGCGACTTTAACAAAGAACCTATCCAATGACACTGCTTGGCAGACAAAGCGTAACCATATTACTACTCGTATTGCAAGATATCGCTCGTTTATCAAGTTAAAATTTATTGAAAATTTTTGCTCATCTTACAAAACACTCGCAAACCAAGTTACTCGCAATCCAAGGTTTTGCTGTAATTGTATTCTTTGATAGTAATTCAAAATTTTGTTTTTGGATTTGATAAAAAATGCTATTTGCGCACACTTTTATTTATTTTATATTTACACCGCGTCTTATTACTCGTTCCGGTTATATACCTATGTACTAACTACTCTAGTGTGTTAGGAATGAGGAAGATTGCATTTAGAGGTGTGCCTGCATTTGCGTGGATAGAGTGGGAAACCATTTAGGAAAAACCACCCTTAGTACACCTGGCCAAGATCAAACTAAATATCCCCGTCATCGGCAGTCTAGTCTATGCCTTAGACCATGCAGCAACCGAAGCTGGTTTTAATATTATAACTTTAACAAGTCTTATCATATTAGTTTAGAAATCCATATATTTTAAATCTAAGATTATTCTAAAGGGTAATTTTTAAATTTCCCGTTCCCATCCTGAATCCCGATATTTTGACTCATTTCCCGTCCCGTTCCGAAATGAAAAAGTCATTCCCGTCCATCCCTACATCAGACTAACAAGGGACTGGTGACAGGAAAGTTTAATTTCAAATCTTGGCCAAGAATCCTTGGGGAAGATTTTCAATATGTGATTTGTTGTTCTTGTTTTTCCATTTTCTTTCCATGCTAATAAAGGTGCATTTAACATTTATGGCAATATATATATGTGTGTGTGTGTGTGTTTTTTTTGGGGGGAGGGTGGGCACAGGGAATGATGATTTTTAGTAAGGATATATATTAATTTTGTTTTAAGAACAAACAAGTTAAAAAGTATAACCTGTTGTGTTGTTTTGTAACTTTGTCTATACAATATCAGATAGTCAGTCATAGATAAATAATAGGGATGTAAGAGACTCGAAAATATTTCAAAATTCGAGAAATTAAAAAAAAGAGAGCAAATAATGGCACTAAGAAATTAAAAAACCAAACCGGGAATTTATTATTTAATATAATACCGTAGTAACCCAAAAATAGGCCACATTTCTTCCCAAAAAACAGCCTTTATTAAGAATTGTTTTTATTATAAATATTGTTTTTCAATATTAAAATTTGACAATGTAAGCTGTTTCACTACAAAATTAAATTATAGACGCTGCTCATTGTAACTACCTATCATTATTTTATTAGTTGCATTTAAAATGTGTATGAGTTATATCTCAAGTGTTTGAATGAGCTCAACTGTCAAAAAGAAACTATAAACTATATATTTACTCTAATAAACATAATTTACATTTTTGTACTTTCAAAGGACGTTTTATCGTCTCATTCTCGTACCTCGATACTTTTTTATATTCTCGTCTCGAATTGAAAAAATTGTTCTCGCACATCCCTAGTAAATAATAAAGTAGAGTCTCGAAAACTCGACCTAATGTGGACTGAGATGATGTCGAGTTTTACAAATGAACTTGCATAAGATGCAAGTTTACTATGTCATGTTTATTAAACAAGAATGAATCACAGTACATTATTGAATATTATAGTCACAGTTGTACTATACTGTAGTATTTTACGGTACAGTAACAGTAATATACAGAAATTCAGTACAGTACTGTACATATAATATTGTATTGATTCGAATAACACGTTACTGAATTGTAAAACTAACAAACACCAGAGCACGACTGTTCCACTCGAGTTACACAAACAAACTGAGGGGTTATACAGTTGAATGACCTTGGGTTGTGATGACTGGCGCCAACAACTGTGGGCACATGTGTATATCGTGTATGTCTAGTTACACGGAATGTCGAGTTTCTAAGACTCTACTGTATTGAGATTGATATAGTGAAGTTTTAATGTCAACAAATATTATGATGTTAATAAAGATGATTAACAAATATGAAAATTGCAATTTAAATATCTAAAATTAGAACCCATTATTACAAATTGATTCAAAATAAATGCTGTTGCATGAGTAAACTGAATAAATTTTTATTTTTTAACAAGATGGAAGACAATGTAACATGATTGAGTGTATGACAACTAAAAATGAGAACACAGTGAAGATAGAAAGAATCAATTTCATCCATCCCAAAACTTATTTTTTCAATCTTAAATATTTCATTAAAATTCTTTTTACATCACCTCAAGTATAAATATAATATATTCCAAGTTTCCAATGAAGTAATATTATAAACATAAATATATAACTCTGGTCCTACAATTAATAATATGTATATTCACTCATGATAGTAATTTCAGAAACTTACTGACCCATTTTAGTCTGTACAATTGTTTTCAAGTGTCATTTAAAATCATGTTACAATCTTGTTGAAAATCAATTATAATCATTTCACTTATGCCACAGCATTTATTTTATAACAATTTATCCTATGATTACTTTTTTCCATTTTCCCCCTTATGTGTTTTTTTGGTTTCCTCTTTTAAGAAGTTGCGTCGGGCGTTTCACACTCCTTCTTGATGAGTTCCGATAGAATGAAACCTAGGTCGGGAGATTGGGCGGTGATGATTGATTTTCTTCAAGAGGCAACCATTACCTCTTTGTCCAATGGCAGCAATGTAAAGTGTGAACTGTGTTCTTCTTTTCATTGTAAAAGCCATATTGTGTTCGTCCCTTTTATATGTTTCATTCCTCCTTTCCTATACCTTCTTCCAAATATAATACAATTACCTCATAAACTGAAAAGAGGTTTTACATATAGAGATTCTCGATGATGAAGAAAACCTCTTTTCACTTTATGAGATAAGTGGATATTTAAATGGCAGTTTTCATATTTGTTAATCACATTTTTTAACATAAAAATATTTTTAATAATGTTCATGTTTATTTGATAAGGAGTAATAATAATTTATAGTATTGTTATATCTTCTTGTTTATTATTTTTATTTCCTTCTCGTTATTTTGTATACTTTTGGTTTTTCTTCTGTGACGACATGTTTTGGTGATTTTTCACTACCTTCAAGTCTTATTTGTATTAAAGACGATTGATTTTACTTCATACTATTGGAAAGTTTGTGAAATTTTACGGTTTTATATGGAATGATTTTTAGTGAGGTGATCTTCTTATTTAAAATTATTCCGTATAAAACCGTAAAATTTCACAAACTTTCCAATAGTATGAAGTAAAATCAATCATCTTTAATACAAATAAGACTTGAAGATTAGTGAAAAATCACCGAAACATGTCGTCACAGAAGAAAAACCAAAACATATTTAAAATAAGGAGAAGGGAATAAAAAATAAACAAGAAGATATAACCTTATTATCAATCATAATATTTGTTGCAGATAGACCAGTTAGGCAGTAAGACCTGCAATACCCACAAATGTAAGATACAATTATTTGGATGTGTGGTGGAGAAGAAGCAATGAACTTCAACTAGCTTCTAAAGGCAAATCATTTGCAAAAATTTTCCAAACCTTCTTTGGCTTAGGGGGCAATTTTTTTTTATTTTCTTATGATTCTCCCCTCTGCACACCGCACGCGCACGCACACGCGCACACGCGCGCACGCACACACGCGCCACACACACACGCGCACACACACACACGCGCACACACACACACACGCGCACACACACACACACACACCGCGCACACACACACACACGCGCACACAACACACACGCGCGCCACAACACACGGCACACACGCGCACACACGCGCACACACGCACACACACGCGCACACACGCACGCGCACACACGCACGCGCGCGCACACACACACACACACACACACACACACACACACACCAATCTGCTGGCACTGTTATGAAAAATGTGAAAGTAGATATTGTTTTTCCAGATAAGGTTCTTCCTATG
Source organism: Timema podura (assembly GCA_033556935.1). Lineage (NCBI taxonomy): Eukaryota > Metazoa > Arthropoda > Insecta > Phasmatodea > Timematidae > Timema > Timema podura. The sequence continues at coordinate 114,035,293 of JAVRXN010000009.1, forward strand.
CAATACAACTATACTAGATATTTGAGTGAAATTGATACATTATTAAAGGATGGACAGTAAACAAATTGAACATAACGTACTATTGTATTGGCCCGAAATTAGGCCGCACCCTAAATTTTCAACCAATTTCAGGGAAAAAACAATATTCCCACTTAAATATGATCAGTGTGTATTAAATCATTTGAAAAGAAACATTATTTATCGGTAGGTGCCTACACTTAAAATTAGGTTACTTAAATATATAAAATCACTTTCAGAGATAAAAACCCTCACTATTTACACTTAAAATTATGTCACTTAGAAATAAAAAAGTAAGTTATTCATACTCAAAATTAAATCGCTTGGGAAAAAAAGGTAAGTTATTCTTATTAAAAATGAGATCACTTGGAAATTAAAAAATAATGACACACTTAAAATGTGATCAGTGAAAAAAGTAGGCTAAAAGTGAGACACTTTGAGAGGAACGAATAATTATTCATCTCACACACTAAATTATTGTTCTCACAATAGAATAAATGTTGACCAACATACTGAAACAAAATCTAGCTCGAAATATTTAAGCTCCCTTTACCAAAAGGATATATTGCTGATAAAATGCGCTGAAGAAACTAATTTTATTTTGGCAGCCATTATGGCTCAAATATTGTACACACAAATAAGATAGTCATTCTTCATCTATTTTTAAATAACTTTGCCAACTGTCATGGAAGTGGTGGCTATTAACTTATAATATATATCGATTCAACAACATGCGTATCCTATAGGTACAAAATTGAATGTGTATTAGCTAAGAGTGCGATTATAGGCCGCATTAGAGTTTTATGAGAGCTGTTTCTTGGAAAAAATTGCGGCTTATTTTCGGGCCAATACAGTACAATAATGATAAGAATAAAAAATAGCAATAATAACAAATAACTAAAGAGAGGTTAAAAGCAGTAACAATAAGCAAAAAATAAATCAAAATATTGTAAATTTAAATATTATAGGTGGAACCTCTACATGATAAATTATTGATATGGGATTTCCTTAAATAACACTCTGAGTTTAGCTTTACTTTTATGATAGAAGTCGAATTTGACTAATCTAGAATTGGCGCTATGGATACAACGACCTATAGGGCTTACCTTATAAGAGCTATTGAGAAAAAATAATTTTGGATTACGAGAAGCCCGAGAAGGGATATGAATGCCTACATGATCAAAGGCAAATTTGCAAGAAATGTTGTTATTGAAAATATTAAAAACAAAAAGGACATCACAATAAAGTCTATGCGAGAAGAGAGTTTGGAGCCCTAAGAGGTTTCGAATTCTGTCATAATCATAATAAATCCTAAGAGAGTCAGTTAAGGTAATGGAATTCCAAGCAACAGTAGCATATTCTTTAATTAGATCTAACCAGGGCGTTGTACAGACATAAAAAATAGTCAAATTTCTTAAATGATGAAATAATAAATTTAATAAGTCCAAGTAATTTCAATGAATGGGAAATTACATGTTCAACATGATAGTGGAAATAAAGTTCGTTAGCCAGGAGAACACTAAGATCTTTAATATAAAGGTGCGAACTATATTTTCATTGCCCAATTTAAAAGTAAAAAATAAAGGATTAGTTTTCCTAGTGAAAGATATAGATTTGGTTTTAGATTTATTAATAGACATTCCATTTCCCAAAGACCATTGTAGAATACCATTTACATCATTTTGTAAATCTATACAATCTGCAATTGATTTGATAGTTTTAAATAATTTTACATCATCAGCAAAGAGTAAATAACTAGAGGAGTTCAAATATTTACCAATGTCATCAATAAACACATTAAAGAGAAGAGGACCTAAATTAGAACCCTGTGGTATGCCACAGGGGGTTAAAAATGTATTTGAGGTGTGTGAATCAATTTTAATAGTGAATGATCTTTCATGCAAATAACTGCTGAATCAATTTACATATGAGTGAGAAAGTCTAAAATTACCAAGTTTAGAGAGAATAATAATATGCTGACATAGGTCAAATGCCTTACTTTGGTCAAAATAAATAGCATCAACCTGACCTTGGGCAGAGACTTGAGAGGCAACATGCCCAAGAAATTCTACTAAATTAGTGATTAGTAGTAATAATAATGATGATGATAATAATAACTAAATGTTAACATTATTTCTTATAATCCATTCATTATAACATTCATCCTATAATAATGAATGGTTCTAAACCAGCAATAAGCAGTTTTAGAGCTTTAAAACAACTTTCACCTGATTTTTTTTTGTCTCGAATCCTCGAATCTTGAATATCCTTAAGGATTCAAGGATCCCATCCCTAATAGTAAAAATAAATCCATGTTAATAATAGTGATGAAATAAATAAATCCCTAACAAGTTCAACTTACAGATTGGGGCCTCGCTCAGAAGAGAACTCGCAGTGGAATACTACGATATTCCGTTTACTCGAATCGGAGGACGATTCTATTAAGTTCTTGTTCTCGACCAGTTCCTTCAGGATCTGTTCTTTGGTGTAGATGTTCTTGGCCCCTCTGATGTGCCCACCCTCAAATTCGTAAGGGTACCTGCAAGCGAACAAGGTACCAGCAATTAGCTACTAATTAACAACTGTGTACAACAAGAACTGGGAAATAAAGGGTGAAGTTCACTTTTTTGTTTTGAAGTTAAGAGCTGATTTTATATATATATATATATATATATATAATATATATATATAAAAATGAAAGAAGTGATCAACCAGGTCAATATGAAAAATGACCTGGCATTGTACATAGTGACCAAAACAGTCGGGCAAAGTGATAAATATTTGTTAATTTATCATTTTGACCAGGCAGTACCTATGCGTAATGCTTCATGCTCTTCGGGCTATGTGAAAAACAGTGCAGTACTACGTCACTGGCAGGACATCCAATCACGTGCCAGACAATCAGCGCCTAACTAACCTAACTAGTTTTATTGTTTTATGTTTGTTGTTATATAGGAAGAACCAACTATTACAGATTATTAAATAATATTATATTTGGATGAAGGTACAAGAAAGGTGGATAGAAACATATAAAAGGGACGAGCACAAAATGGCCTTTACAATTAAAAGAAGAACACAATTCACACTTAACATTTCTGTCATTGGACAAAGAGGTAATGGTTGCCTCTTTAATAAAATCGATCGTCACCGCCCAATCCCCCGAACTAGGTTTCATTCTATTGGAACTCATCAGGGAGGAGTGTGAAACGCTTATTAAATAAAAAATATTATAAAAAAAATCATATTGCTCAGAGAGTGTGGAGCATTATGCATACTGCCCGGTCAAAATGATAAATTAACTAGTATTTATCACTTTGCTTGACTGCTTTGCTCACTATGCATAATACCAGGTCATTTCTCATAGTAAACCTACCGATAGTCAAGACACAAGTTTGAACAGACAACTAAAGAATCTAAGCAAAAAAATAAATAAATCAAGAAACAAGCAACAACAGTATCAATGTGAACATGATCTACCTCTAGCCATGCTACCATAATCCAGTTGTTTTTTACTCTCTTCTGTTGAAGAAGGGGACTGATGCACCCCAAAAATTTCATAATTATGTGTTTTGTTGTGTTTTTAATTGAAAACTTTGAGGCCTACAGTTTTCTGCTGTGTAGGCCTTGCCCTTTTATTCTCTTTTCAATGTTTAGTTAAAAATCGCCATCTATTTTAAATATTTAATTTAAATAGCCATTTGGCACCATTTTTACTTTAATTATTTCTCATATAAATTTGTTTAAATGATTTTATAATGATAAAAATTTATAAAAATAAAGAAAAAATAAATTAATAAGTGCAAATGTAATGAAGAAAGCACTTATTAATTTATTTTTATAAATTTCTATTACTATAAAATATATAGAATATCTCTATAAGGAAAACCTCTTTTCACTTTGAGGTAATTGTATTATATTTCTAAGAAGGTACCGGTACAGGAAAGGTGGACAGAAACACATAAAAGGAAAAAAACATATTGTAAAAGCCATTTGTGTTTGTTCTTTTTAGATATTTCTATCCACCTTTACTATATTATGTATGAAAAAAGTGCATTGAGCAAAAACATTTAGTGATAAATAAAATGATAGAATATTAGGTAAAAGGTAGAGCACAAATAAAAGTAACAACACTGACACATATTTACACACACTTCAATATTTCTATGCTATTGTAGCATCTTCCTCAGGAAGTAGTAGTAATTAGTCTAATTAGTAGTAATTAAGTAGTAATTAGACTAATTACTACTATTTCCTGAGGAAGATGCTATAATAGCATCGAAATATTGAAGTGTGTGTAAATATGTGTCAGTGTTGTTACTTTTATTTGTGCTCTACCATTTTCCTAATATTCTAACATCTTCCAAATATAATACATTATTATAAAATGACAAATGTGTGGTATTTAAAAAATAAATAAATTAGAAAGTAGTGTCATAGAATTGTCTCTGGTTGCCGCATGTTTTATACTAGATTTAGGTTTCTGTGAGAACTTGAATTTTGAGCTTCGAGCCATGTTGTCATTAAAGCTTAGGTTTGAGATCGGAAGTTTTGTAGGCTTTTCATTTTTGAGCTTCTTCTTGATACGTAATGGTAAACATAGACTATTTCACTTAAAAATACTTGACTAATAAAATTAATATCAAATTTAACATTAAAACATAATAGAGCTCTCGTTGTCAATTCTGAATTATTTTCGATTTATGTTGCATTGCCATGTCAAGGCAACGATAATAAAATAGCTAAATAGATCACTAAATAATTTAATTATTATTGTTTTTATTATTTTTACATAGTCACTATCTAAAATTATAATTTCAGTTAGATTAAAAATTCAACATTTATAATACATGTTGATTGTTTTCGAACTTAGGACATTTAAATTTTTTATAATACATTCGACTACAAAACTAGCATTAGTTACTATTTAGTTACAGGATTATGTTGGTTAACCTTTCTAAAATCAGTGTAGATCAACATAAATATTTCACCAAACTTACCACATTTAAATAAAGAAAGCATTTACTATTTCATATTGTCTACTAGAAATAATATTTTAACCATCTTATTTTTCATTTTAAAGCAGAACATCAACTTTTATAAGCATTAAAAATTGAATTGGAACAGAAGACGTGATCATGCACTATTATTACATTAAGGATTAATAAATGAAATATGAAACATTTTCAATTTCTAACTGCTTGTGATGCTTACATTTTCTCAGAGGGTAAATAAATTTAGGAAATAGTAACTCATTAAAACATCTATTTTATAAACTCTTTTTGTAAATGTTAGTGTAATTTTAATGTCTTTAAAGACATGAATGTTGAAACCATTTCAACTATTTTTATGCTATATTTTAAATGAGTGTTATTATTTTTTAATTGTTTTTAAATGTGTGATTTTTAATTTAAAAACCAATATTTGCATTTTAAAACTTTTTTTTTTTACAAAAGTATTTAATATTTATAAAACTGGGGGTTATTCTTATTTTAAGAACATGTGTTGTCATATATTTTTAAAATCTCATATTTTAAAGATGCGGTAGTTAAATTTTATGTTTGTTTTGACTTGTGAGATTTTAAATATATACTAATTTACTTTTAAAATAAACAAATATATACTCTTAAACATTTTAAAATAATGAATATACTTACACTCGACTCGAAAACTTTTTGAAAATCTCGACTCGAATGAAAAAACCCGAGCTCACAGACCCCTATATAAAACTAGAATACTAACCTGCAGTCTATTATAGAGTAGGACTCCACCTCGTCAGCGAACCCTCCATTCATTAGGGCTGCCAAAGTTTCAGGTGTTATGGTCTTGAGATCCTGATGTCGTCCTGGTATCAAGGGTAGGAAGAAAGGTTTGCTGAAGTCTCCGATCAGGTCTGGTTGGATAGTGGCTGAAGTAACAGTCAAAATACATTACATTATGAGAATTACAGCAGTGTGTGTCGTGATACATGCAACAACAATAACATTCGGTTCAACCATGCAGCACACAAAACGTCTTTAGTTACAGGCCGGAATACTGAAGTTTAGCAACACTGCGTTAAGGCCGGTCAACAACACAGCCACGTGCAGTATTGCTGATTAGTTCACTTTGTTTTACTGTTCGGGATGTTTGTTTCTCGTGTAATTTACTTGATTTGAACATTTTGCATCGTCCATGCTTCTAATGCATGTTTTGGGTCATAATATGGCAAAACATACAATAGATGAATATTTTGTGTATATGATTAATTATATGCAACTAACAGCTGACATTATTCCAAAATCCTCAGTTTTGTACATTTGTGGCTATGCTTATTACAAATTATCTGTTCGTTTGGAATGCAATTGTTGCCTTGATTAGATGGACATGACACAGATGCTAACTATTTCAATGATCCTACCCGAGGAGGACTAACTAGTCCTTCAACAATAGTTTTGAGGAGTGCAGTTAATGGACATATAATAATGAAGATTTCAATAAAAGATAAGTTCGAAAATAAGTTTCTTCAGCAGAAAAATCAGAAGCAACTTTTTCTGTGCACCCCCCTCAGTGGCCGCATGGTCTAAGGTGCTACTCTCGCAATAAACTTGACTGCTGATGACGGGGAGATTGAGGTTCGAATCTCAGTCGGGTGTACTGAATGTAATTTTTCCAAAATAGTTTTACACTCTCCCATCACACAAATTCGTGTACACATCCTATAAATATACCTCATTCCTGAAATTACTTGCATAATTAGTAGGCCCTACATAAGCATACAGTCCAAACAGGTATTAAGACGCGGTGATAAAAAAACTTTTCCTTTGTTTGGCCTATAAATACATTTGTAAGGATCCAGAATTAGAGAATTTTCAACAATTGTTTCTGTGGTAATTCCTTGTGTGAAATATTTTCTTTGGTTTAGTCGACGCTTGGAAAGATACTTTTTATCAACTTCATCAAGCTATGAATGATAAACTTAATAGCGAAAATTCTTGTTCAGAAAAAAATATAAGTTAAACACTTTACAAACCTAATGTTTCAAAATTATAAATTACATAAATAATACTCTTAATTTTATTAAACTATTTGCTAAAGACCTGGACATGGGAATTGAACCTGGGACCTTCGGATTAGTATAATGCATAATGATAATGAATGCTCTTTCTAGACCTCGAGCCATTGGCCTTTTGTAAGTTTCATTATAAAATTCTAATCATATTTGTGAACGGTACATAATTCTTAGCTAGCATATTTATTTTAAAATTATTATTTACATGTTTATTTGTTGTATTTTTCAACCTTTGAAGTATTTTTTTTAATGATACTTAAAACATGTTTAGATTAACTGTCAGTATCATTCTTATGGACTCATCAGTTTTTAAATAAAGAAAACTGTAGTTATTACACAATTTTCCGTAAGAACCAGCATAACGCTAGGTCCCATGATGTCACTACAAGCAGAGTTGCTACATTTAACACTATGGCCTGTGACTAAAGACGGCCATGATTCTTTGCATATTAACTTGTTGGAGATTGAGTAATTCAAAGTTTCTCTAGAAGTTATTTAAAATATTATAAAGTATAAAGTCATTTAATTCAGTATTGATAATTGTACTTTTGAACCCGAGTTAGCCTTTACCTTTCCTTAAGCCCCCCCCCCCATTTTCCTCCTCTTCTTGTTCCATCTTAACATTATAAAGTAAATAGAACATTGAAATACTCAGTAAATTGTAAACAATTCAATTTTTTTTTTTCCTATTGAAATTCATACTGTAAATTTAATATATAGATGATAAAATAAATTAGCATAAATAGTTGTAGGTTATGAAAAGTAGAATGAAAGACGGTATGAATTTGGGAAGGACTTGGTAATGGTATTTATGGATATGGAGAAGGCATAGGATAGTGTGGAAAGAAATAAAGTTTGGGAAACAACGGAGGAAGATGTAGTGTAAAGAGGAGTTGCAATGAGAATGAAGAGCATGTATAAGGATAAAATAAATTATATTAAGATGGATAAGGGGTGTACAGAGTGGTTCCAAATAAAAATGGAATGAAGCTTTCTCACCAGTTATTATTTGTAATGGTAATGGAAATGGTCATGATGTTTGCTGATGATATGATGGTGTGGGGGAGATGGAAGAGGAAGTAAAAGAATAGCTACAGGAATGGAATGAGGAAAGTGAAAGTGTGTTGAGTGAAATTTAGCATGGTGAAGCGTGGAAGTGATGGTAACGACAAGGAAGAGAATAAGGCCTAGTAAATATATAAGGTTGGATGGAGTAGAGTTGAGAAGAGTGTAAAATATCTTGAAAGCATGATTGAGGTGCAGGGTAGGAGTAAAGACAATTTAATAAGAAGAGGGCAGCAGAGGGAGTTATTCTATAGGTGTGTAAGAGATCTGATATGGAGTAGAAAACTGCACTTTAAGTGTAAGGAAGTGTTGTTTAGGGCGTACTTTGTACCCATTGTCACACATGCAGCAGAAACATGGACAGTGAATGTAAGAGAGACTAGGAAAGTGGATGTCATGGGAATGAAGCTACCTGGGAAAGAGTGGGAGTACAGGGAGTACATGAGATAGTAGAGAAAGCATGACTGAGATGGTATGGACATGTAATGAAGATGGAGGACAGGATGCCAAAGAGAATTATGGAGAAAAAGTATGTAGAAAAAAGACCACCAGGGAGACCAAGAAAGAGATGGGAGGTGTGCAAATGAAGGAGAAGAATGGAAGTAATTAAAGTTTTCATGATTTTCTTAGTAAAAATATTATTTCAATGTTTTCTAAAGATTCAAGTAAAAAGGGAGGAAATTTTAATTTTCATAAAACAAACTAATTTGGTGTTTTTAACAGTAGATGCAATTTGACCATGATGGGGAAGTAGGAGCAGGATGTTAGTAAACCTGATGATTTTAGGAGAAAAAGTGTTGGAGGTGGGCGTTAGGGGTAACAATAAGACGTGTTTTTGAATCAGTCTGCTTAGTTCTTCAATGCTAAGGACTACTTTTTAAAGCTTGTAGTTAAATGTCCCAAATTCCCCAATAGTCTAGACTTTGTTAATATTCATTTATGAAGTTTAATGATTGTTCAAATCACTAAAAAAATCCTGTTTTTTTGTTTGTTTTGTTTTATAGGTGCATGGCAGCTCTGGTAGACAATTTACATCCATGACTGTTTCCAGCCTGTGGCTTGGGTCAGTATTTTATTCAAGCCATATATTTCCCACTAACGGCTTGCTAGGCCTGTCGTAGCTTCATATGATATAACTTAAGACTAGGACAGGCACAGCATTCAGTCCCCATCCGTTAATTTATCAATGAGAGAGGGTAAACCCACATTTCACCAATGATAAATTTTCAGCCATGCCAAGAATCGAACCCGGGACTCTTAGCTCAGTAGGCAGACACGCTACCGACTGAGCTAAGGTATCTTATTCTGGTACATACTTGATAAAGATGAACATGCTTATTTTCCAACCAATTATATTGAAATTAAATCAAATAAAAAACAATAATACAGTTGACTCCACCAATTATTTAACGGGAGGTAACTCACATCTTTGTAAAGCGTTCTTAATGGTAGCCTCATTTTCGGAGAAACTGCGCTGAAACGGTGGGGACTTGCTATTCAATATGTTCTCACTAATAACGTGGAGAGAGCTGGACTTGTGACGCTTGGTCTGGAAACGTTCAAGGTTCTCGCAAGGTGGCTCAGGGCGCTTGAATGAGCGCAACGCAGACACGGCCATTGGTGACGAGCTCTGGACGGTGGCCGTAGGTGAAAACAAACAACTGCGAGCCTGCAAATACTTTAATTTATGTTATATAAACATAAGAGGAGTAAGAGGAAAAATATTTTATTTACTTATTATTTTGCTAAACAAATTGATTATCCCATCATATGACTTACAAACTAACTTAATTCATAAATAAACCAAACACCAGTATCCCCAATGTTTCATCACCAAAAATACAGTTTTCAGAGCACTGATATGTGTTGTAAATGTTCATAAATCTTATAATATTTATTTAACTATCCAGGTGGAATGTTATTTTTCAACATTATTTAGTTAATTTTGATTTATTTGAGGTATTTAACCTGCATTTTATGAACCGATTGATTATATCAGCACACAAGAATTTCTATGGGCGAGAGTGAAAGGGCCTATCAATTTAGCTAGGAAAGGTATTTTGACATACCTTCCAGGGTTCTTTTACACGCCACAATCAACATGGGACCGATGGCTTTACTTCTCCTCCTAAGAAAGCCGTGCTTTGGATTTTTATCATTCAAGAAAAATTTGTCGACCCCTGCTGGGTCAGGTCAGGTGCTGAGGTCAGCACTGACCACCGAGGTAGGCTATTTTTAAACAATTAACATGAAATTTCTCTCTTCCGAATTTAAGGCAAATGGTTAAAACAGATAATTTAATTTTTAATAATCACAACAATGACAACATATGCACATTTTAAAGATAATTGAGGATTGTTTTTGTGATTTTAAAGCTTCAGAGCTGCTATTCTCATAAAATACATAATTTAAGTGTGAAGATATTTCTCTTCAAGTAGGCAGTGTCTTTTTGGTTGATTGATGGAATTGTTTCACCAGACAAACTATAATGTCACATTTATGGAACAGAAAGTATGCTTCTATTCAGGCTTGTTACGTGTTTAGGACCCTTTTTCACCACATAAGAGCCCTCTCACTCAAGGCCACCATGTGTTTACATTCATTCAAACAGAGCTCTTTCCATGAAGCGCTACTTTATGTGCGGCCAGAAAGCATATTGTTGCTGAAACGTATTTGTGTGTGCTTGTTTTTTGTTTTTAAAAATGAATATCGAAGCTGAAAAATCAGATTTTGACACCGATAAATACTGTCTCTCATGTTTAGTCCCCACCACTAGGATGATTTCTTAAACACTCCAGTAACTCATCAAAAGATGTAATGCTCATGCGTAGAAAACAAAAAAAAATTGTTGGGATTCTGTCGAAGCACGTTATACAGAATACAAAACACACCTTTCGTTGATCGGTCCTGCAAAAGTGGGTGAACCCAAAACTTTTTATTTCGCTGCTTTCGACGACTATGCAACCAAGTGTATAGAAAAATAGTTAGTGCTGCTTCTTTTAGCTTCATTTTCAAACGTGCAATTGGTGGCACGGCCACGGTGGTCCCGTGTGTAAGAGCTCTAAAGGTGGCAGCAAGTAAGGTTTGCTCGAACATCAGTCTGTGATGAATGTGGATGAGCAATAGAATGGTCGATATTAAAACCTGCCGGTACTAACCTTGTTGACAGCGGGAGATATGTTCTCCACCATGGAGAGACTGCGACGTAGTGGCACTTTCTTCCTGCTCTCCTCGCCAGGAGTGACACCATTGTGATCCTTGATTATTGGACCAGATAGAAGGCTGCTCAGGCCTGCTGGCAGTTGCGTGTCTTCGTCCTGACAAGTCACATGTTTTATTACACACTATCAAACATCACACACACATTAAATCATTAGTAGTAATACATATTTAGTACTTATATTTGAAAGAAGTTTTTTTTTTGTGAGCCAGTTCTTAATACCCACCTTAGCTCAGTCTATAGCATGTCTGTCTACTGAACTAAGGGTCCTGGGTTCGATTCCCAGCATGGCTGAAAATTTATCATTGGTGAAATGTGGGTTTACCCTTTCATTGTGATAAATTAACGGCTGGGGACTGGATGTTGTGCCTGTCCTAGTCATAAGTTAGATTATAAGGCATATGAAGTTACAACAGGCCTAGCAAGCCGGTAGTGGAAAATATAGGGCATGAATAAAAAACTGACCCAGACCCCAGGTTGGATAATACCCATTTTGGCTCTCCACAGGTTAGGAACAGTTAAGGTAGAATTTACAGGAAATGTAGCTGCATTTGTATTTTAATAAAATAAATTCAAACCCATTTGAACTTTGCTAAGTTTTAAATAATGTTGAAAAACAGAATTAAAGCTTACAAATAGTGAGGCCCTGACACTTAACTATGGAAAAATATAGAACCCATCTTTTTGTGTGCGTTCTATTTTTATGATCGTTTGGGCTAGCCATATATTTTACACAAATGAGAGTGGCAATGAGGAAGAGAAAATTTAATTGTGTTAGCGTGGAAGAAGAGTGTAAAACTATCCTGAGTACACCTGGTAGGTATTCAAGCAACCTCGTCAATGCTAGTAATGACAATTATGAAACTAACACCCTAGACATGTGTGTTTCAACCCGCAGTTTACATGTAGTCCATGACCTGTTTTCTTTTCGCCATTCAACCTCAACAAACTTTTAAATAAGTATTTAAGAAAGGCGTAACCCTGTTCTGCATCATCGAAAAACTTGAGGCACAAAAACAGGCGCAGTAATGTCAGTCACTATTTGTATTGGTGTTATAACAATACTACTATATTGTCTTCTGACTACAAGTATCTGTAAGAAGAAAATTAAAATTACTTGAATAATAACATTATCATTGTGTTTTTATGTTTGCTACATTAAGCAGATTAGTCTGTAAGTCACTCTGCCTAAAACCATACAACCATTAATGTTGAGACAACTGTTCTCTCACCATCTTGTCAATGTCGAAGATCTCCGGGAAGCCATCATCTATGGAATGACAAGAATCACTCCCCGAAGAGAGGTTCCGGAAGAGTGTTTCTCGGGCTGTGGGGCTCTTGCTCTTAGGAGACTGAACGTTTCCCTTCCGCGGGGACTGCTCGACAGTCGGTCTTCTCGGAGCCATGCCTAGCGGTTCCACGAACCTATGGTGACAATAGCATAGCTCGTATCGAAACAGAGCTATTGTAACTCCCACTTTTAATTGGAACAAAAACTATCATCTGCAAGATAAATATTGAGATCCCAGCTTCCAAAATAAATCCTTTTGTTGACCAATTGAAAAGGTTTTTAGTTGTGTTAAAAAAAAAATTGAAACTATTGAAACATTTTTCCCGTGTCTATACATCTGCTATTAAATTAAATTAAATTAAGTTAAATTAAATTTGTGTATTATTTGAATAATTTTACTATTTACTTTCATACAATTCATCTATATTTTGTTTTATTTTAATGTGATTATTTCTATACATTAGGCAAAGTTCCATCCCTTTCCTTTCATTAAAGTCAATTTTTTGTTTATTTCCAACTCACTGGAATCCTGATTTTATCTCGTCGCTGTCAGGGTAGCTGGCCCCATACCCGCTGTCTTGGGAGTTGGGATCGTGGTCTTCTAGAGGATGGCGTGGGCGCACAGGACTCTGGAGTTGACGAAACATCGCAAACTATAGAAAAACAACATACGGGATGAGTTCTATCAAATATAATCTCACAGGTTTCAAAATGCGGCGAGAAAGTGTACACAAAATTGCCACTATTTTCTCCTTCAATATTTTCTACGTATTCTGGACAAATTGTCAGGTGATGGTGTTTGGGGTTATCCATAAGCCACGTATATTTTTTCTTGTCTTTTCAGGCCCCCTCTCCCCCATGTAACACCATGTAGGCACCCACCCCGTGTTACTTAACTTTTCTCACCAAGAGTGAATGTCATTATTTCATAGAAAAGTTTTTGAGATACTAAAAGAGGGACTGGTGACCTGGTGGTCTAGGGGTAAGGTGTCAGACTTCTGTGCTGGGGTCCGGGGTTCAATCCTCGGTCCCGGCACAGATTTATCTGATTGCCAAACCCTTCCTTCACCTCTGACAAGACGTGTATTAATCACAACTTGTGAATGTGTGGAATGCCAGGCCTCCACCGTGGTTCGGATCCCACGTTAAACTGTAGGTCCTCCATTTCATCTCACAATCACCCTACCATTACACATTAGTGTAAGTGCGTATAACCCGAACAGGTAGTAAGACGCAGTGCTAATAATAATAATAATAATAATAATAATAATAAAAAAGAGGGACTCAGATTCAATACGTCTTAAAATACATTTTAGATCCTAAATATAAATGATTTAAGAGAATATTATTATTATTATTTATGGCTAACTGTACATACAGACAAATATTTGAAAAGTAAATAGCCTTTTTAAGATTATTATCAGTCTTGTAAAGTACAGTTTTGAATATATTACTTTTCAAGTAGTAATAGAATACTACACAAAGAATGTGTATGAGAGTTTACATCAGGCAAACCTCTGCCATATTTATATTATGGATATCAGGTTTGTGATCTGAGTAAGAGCAAGATGGCACTAAAATGTGCTGACTAGGATGGCCCTTTTCTATAGTGTAGCTACATGATGATGTTAAAGTGAACACATCCAATGTTTGACTCTGGGGGAAGACATCTTTCTTAATACTGTGCACTTTTTATAGTAATATTGTCAACATATAGAGAGCTATTTAAACACTTCTAGGTATATAACTTTTATAAATTATATTTTGGATTAGTCTACAATTTTACTTTACCAAATTATCAATACCCAGACTCATGATTTGTTCCACCATTGATCCTGGATCCTGGCATCATTCTCGGCCAATGGCCAATGAAGCGTAGATCAGGGTTTGAATACCTGTTGGGTGTACTCAGAGGGGCTTTTCCTAAATGATTGTATACTCTCCCTCCACGTAAATGAAGGTAGATTAACTCTAAAATTCTACCTTCCTCATTTCTACTCCATTACATAAAAAAAAAGAATAAATACAATATGACAACACTACTCTACAAAATGTATATTAAATTGCAGCCAAACATCTTGTATAGTAGTTATTATTATTTATCACCCCATCTTACTACCTGTTCAGGCTATACATGTATATTATAATTACTCTATTTAGTAGGAATGAGTAGGGTAGAATTTTAAATAAATTCTATCAGCATTTTCATTGGGGGAAAGTGGGAAACCAATTAGAAAAAGCAACCATCAGTAGATCTGACTGGTACTCGAACCCCATCTCCCCAACATTGGCCGTCTAGTCTACCGAGAGAATGACTATTTAGACAACGCAGCCACCATAGTGTGTGTATAATAGTTGCATTTATATACATACACCTTAGATTTATCAGAAGGGAAAAGGTATAGGCTTTAATTCACCTACCTTTTGTGAATAGTTAATGATATTTGAAGCTTTACTTTCCAGAACATGCTGCTGGTATGAAGAAATAACACTAGTGATGGACTCCTCAAACTTGACTCGAGATAAATTCTGTACTTTTGCTTCTTTCCATTTCACTACAACATCTTTTTGAGACTCTTCCACTGTTTTTTCTGTATATTTCTTTCTATACTCATTTTAAAAAAAGCAATGAACATGTCTCCAATTTGGAAGACATTTTTTTGTATTTGTGCAAACACAAGCAATTAATCACGGCCTGTCTTAAAGAGTGTGCAGTAGGAATCTAAATTATACTCAATCTCAATTATACTTATAAAGTAAGCCTGCTGTGACAGACAGTCACTATCCAACTTAAAGCAGGTGAGGGGGTCAGTGGATTGGATCAGTCTAAACAAGTGCCATGAGTATAAACATGTCAATGCCATACAATGAGAATATCAAAAAGTGCCAAGCTTGGACTTTCAACAACGTAGATATTCAGAAGTTATATATAAGTATGTTTATTAAAGGTGAAAACATGAACAATAAAATTATTTTTCAAGATTAAAATTTAGGTATAAGATCTGTATTATGTAACATTATTATTATTAGCACCGCGTCTTACTTGTTCGGGTTACATGCACTTACACTAATGTGTAATGGTAGGGTGATTGTGAGATGAAATGAAGGACCTACAGTTTAACGTGGAATCCGAACCACGGTGGAGGCCTGGCATTCCACACATTCACAAGTTGTGATTAGTACACGTCTTGTCAAAGGTGAAGGAAGGGTTTGGCATTCAGATAAATCTGTGCAGGACCGAGTATTGAACCCCAGACCCTCAGCACAGAAGTCTGACACCTTACCCCTACACCACCAGAACACCAACGATTATTATGTAACAATTTTATATACTCCACCCTCTCCTCATGTAATACCATATAGACATAGACATTAGAGAGTTTCCCCCTCATCCGCCCCACAAAGCATTACCGGGTTTATGGCTGATGGAGAATATATGTGTCCAGTGTTTCAGAAGCCGGAAATATTTAATTCTCCATTTCACTTTTTCTTTTGTATAAAAGCAAGCTTGCAGTTAAATGTTCTAAATTCACAAATATACTAATATATTTATTAGCGTTTATCAAAATTCCCTGTATTTACTGGTGCATGGAAAAATGATATGTGTAACTACTGTATGCTATATAAGTTGGGAGGTTACATATAATAAACATATCTCCGGCACATATATCTCTGAGGTCAAATATATGCAAATATATCTGAAAATGTATTTTATGTACTGATGATTAGTGGGCACAAGATGAGAGAAAATGAGAGAGCAAGAATATATAATGTCTTACTGTTTGTTCAGACTTTCCATGACTTACACTGACATTTCCAGGTTTTTCAGACAACGTTTAAAAAATTCCAGACCTAACCTTTTTACAGTTTTTTTTTTGCTGAATGGGAATTTTTTCGTTTATTATATCGATCACATATTTTCAAAAATCCTAGGCTACCAAAATCAACATATTGAATAAGTTTTGTTAATTCTATATTATTTAATTAGGTATTATTTGTGTTCCTGCATGAATGTGTTATAAAATAAACCATGTACAACCATCTCATGTTAGAATAAAATATCTAGGCAATGCACTTTGTTAACATAAAAAAAACTCACTTTTTTTTACATGTTTAGGTGCAGAATTAGTCAAGCATTAAATTCCCTGACTTTTCCTTATTTTTGATTAAATTCCCTAAAATTTCCCCGTTTTCCCTGACATCAAAGAATTCCCCGATTTTTCCAGGTTTTCCCTGTCTGTAGCCACCACGTGTCACTTGGGATTGAGGATAGTTAGGACAGAGAGAAATAAAATAAACACATTTCATCAGTTGTGAACCTCACCTTGGAAGGACTCTTGTTCTGCCTGATCTTGTTGGGACTGCCGAAAGGTAGAGAGTCAGTGTCGACTGGGGACACAACCCCTCCAGCATTCTCCTTATCGCTGTACGGGGAGTTGCCATAGTTGAACGACAGGTTGATCGCCGCTGTAGACTACGGGACTTCTGGAAACCTTGGCTACCGACCCCAGATGGAAGATTCACCGCATTCTTCAGCAGACTGGAAATAAACCAAAAACCAACATATACTATCGACATTTTACATATTTCATTGAAACAAGATATATATATATTTAAACATGACACAATTACTTTACACAATGGAGATCTAGCAAAACAATTTTCCTGTTTCAGAAAATTACAATTTCTTTCAACAACAGTTTCTTGAGTTAAACCAAACCAATTTTGATTATTTGTTAACAAATAAAAGCATTTACTTTAAAGATTATCATGTCAAAGTTCACAAATATTCAATAATAAAGCAGCAAAATCTTTTAAATTAACTGTGAATTTATGGGCACTATTATGACAAGGTTTCCTGATATAAAAAAAGATTGTTGAAGTTTCAAGAACAAAACGGTCTTGAGTTGTATATTTGTACAAAAATCACAAAAGTCTTGAATCTCACTGGGCTTTCCTACACACCATATGACTTGGACTTGCAAGAAATTTTATTGAGGCAGTTTTTCATCTGGGTATGGCTCATTATTTATGAAATTAAGAATAAGAAACTCAGACAGGTGGGTCCAACCCAACTAGTACTACTTCTTGAGTTGTCAAGATGGCATAGTTCTATTTGGGGGAATGTGGAGAGTGAGCTGAAATGTTCTTTACACTTACAATATTTAGACACTTAACCCTTTATTTGGATATGGTAATGAGTAATATTAGCTTATAAGCAAGTGAGAGTCGTCTTAGCCAGGCCTGCCAGGTGCTAAAGCCAGGTGCTAAATCCAGGCTTGTTACCAGGAGCAAAGAGTGGGTCTCCCTCTTTTTGTAATATTTAATTTCAGAAGTGGCGAAACCTTGTTTAGGGGAAAGTTAGCAAAAAAAATGGGGTAGAGAGGTTGAAGGGCCTGTGGACCCACCCCCATCAAATGCCTAGAAAATATTCATACTGATGTTCATCTGGATTTTTTTTTAATCAGACTTTTCTATAAGCTATTTGGAGCGGTCTTCACCCGGCAAACTTTTTAAAATTGGCTGACTATAGAACTATTTGGCGTATCATCGCCTGGAAAATCTTTGAAAACTAAATGTTTCTTGAAGCTATTTGTGAGCTTCTTTTGGCAAATTTTTGAAAATTGGATGCCCCTGGACGTTATTAAGAATCTGATACAAAGCCATCTTTCAGCTTCATGTTCAAGAATATCAGGGAGTGAGATAAATCTAAAGGGGGCAAGTTTATTCCAGAAGGGGGATGTTCCCCCTCCCATCTTTTTCTACACCATTCTTGACTTTGGTTTGTACATTAAAAAAACCTTTGTTGTCACTTTTACAAAAGAAAATCAATGTACAAAAATTATTAATAAGTGACTTAAATGAAGACTGAGATGTCACGCACATGATGAAGTATTTAAATTGAACTCGATTTATTGCTCACCAAATTTAGTTTCAGTACAAAAATTATAGACTCGGTGAAATTTCTAAACACTTTGAAATGAAGGACAAGACTGGACTGAACCAATAATATAACTGTGGTACATGCCAATAAATTCCTCCGTAGGTAACCCCATCTGGTGGACTGGGCATGGACTGTTCTCGAGTATGGATAGGCATTTTATTGCTTGTCATTCATATTTTATTTTGTATTTTTTTAAACTTGATCTCGGTCCAGGGCCCGGTACCATGGTACCAATAGCTCCCTCCACGCGCCTTGTGGCGGGCCTGGTCTTGATAATATTCTAAGCCAAGTAAAAATGACATGAATTGTAACATAGATGCTAATGGCTTGAACAATGAAATCTCAGCGTTTTGAGTGTGGGGTGCAAGGGAGCGCGGGTTAAGGTCACTATTTTTTGTAGTATCTAAGTTTTTATGACAAAAAACATTTTTGGCCATAATAAGTAAAATATTGATTAAGTAGATAAGTTTCATGTATTTTTCTACACGTAGTAATCCAAACAGTTATTAAATAATTGTCGTAGCCAGAGCAGAATTTGATTAGGATCTTTTCTCTTCACTTAAAAAGTGTATGTTCAAATTATGGCTATTGAGTAGGTACACCAAGCCTTCAACTCAGACTATTCTATTTTTCTACTCTCCTGACTCAAACTTCTTTATAAATAGCAAAGTATATTTAATTAGTAATAAAACAATTTACTGAAGTTAAATGCTTACTTAAGTTAAAAGCTTATTTGACATTGTAGATGTATATTTAAATAAATTTTTCAATCCAAATTACAAATTGGTCCTAAGGAATAAAAAAAGTATAAAAGAAAAATAACATAGGGCCTAGTTACTACATATTGTTATAATATTATAAGTTTTTATTTTGATGCTGGAGAAGGGTACATTTTTACAGACTCCGACTGCTAGATTTCGACTTAAAAGCCCTGGTTCAAATGCAATTATGTTGACAGATATTAAATAATTATTTAGATTAGTGTTTAGAAAATTATTCAGTAAAGCCAAAAACATATTTTGTTATAAGACCTTCAAAAATATTGAAACTCATTCTTCATTTCATCCCACTTTATATGTTAGCACCCATGTCCTAATTAATAAGCGAACAAATTCATCACATAATGTTTTTTGGGAGTATTCCTTATTCTGCACACGACTATAATGTGCATTGCACAATAGACAACACATGACAATAAATGTTCATGCCATTTCAATAACACACATATGAAAGTAGTAAGGTGTACCAAATATATTACAAACAACGATTTTAACCAATTTATTTAGATTTTCTAGTTTGAAAAACCATTTTGTTTTTAGATTGTTACACGGAAATTCCATTTTACCCCAAATTGAAGCTTATTCGATATCTCAACATTTATTTGACTCCAGGATTTATTTTTAAAACAAAGTTACTTATAAAATATATCTTTGGTAGGTTTATGCACTCAAATCTGGGAGAAATGGCAGATAGATAGCACAAAGAATTCAACAGTCAACACTCGGAAAGAAGGGATTTGAACCCCGGCCGAAGTTTTCCCAACCACTCTCAAGGTGAGTGCTGGTGCATTCATATTTTAAAAGAAATCTCTTTTGTGCCTATTACCTATGGCCGGAGAATTTTACTCACCGATGGCCCCGCAGACCAATACTTCCATCTGGGCCAAATTTAATTTCTGTGACAGGGAGGAAGGAGAGCTGGGTTCGAATCTCGGTCATTGTATGTTCTGAGTTGTTTTTCACCTAGATAGTTTTACATTCTACCTCCTAGAAAAATGCATGTAAACTTATAAAATGTTACCCCCTTCGTCCCTACTCCATTAGTGTTGTTAAAATTAGATCTCTCGGATGGATAGTAAGAAGCTTAATATTTAAAAAAAGTCCCTGTGTTTTGGAGGTTCAGCCACCCTATCAAAAAGTATTATTAGTAACGTATTGTTGTGTTTCTTTGAGTGAGGCAAGAGGGGCACATGCCCGGGGCGCCAAATTTATTAGCGATATTAATAACAATTTAAATTTATTTTTTAACAATAAAAGTGAATTTTGTTTTTATTAATGTGAAAATGATGTTATGACGAGAAACCAATTTTTGTACCAATATTTAAGAACACAGCTACATTTAAAAAAACAGTTTTCATAGGGTGCCATTTTTTTTATCTGCCCTGGGCGCCTTCAACAGTAGTTACACCTCTAGTATCTCCCAATGCATGGCAATTCCAGAATTGTGGTTAAAACAATCTGTAAGACGCTCCTGTTAATACAACAGACTAGTACCTGGAACAAGTGTGGCAAACCTCGCAGCACTCCGAGGTCAATCCCCCCCAGATCATGACGTGAACAACTGATAACAACCTAGTCGACCGGTGACTCTGTCCGCACTGACACAAGGTAGACGACCCTCACAGTTCCGCCGCCAAAAACATATGACTGTTGAAAGGGAGGGGACTAGGATAGACCAATAGGAGAGCGCAGGCCCACCGGTGCGCGCTAAAACACCCCTACCCGCATAAACACACATGACCAGCCATCCCCCTATAGTGGGGAGTCTCGAGTTCGAGTATCAGCTGGCCAACATGATACTACCGCTCATAAGGCAAATTTACATCTACCTAACCCGCTTCAGTGGTATTCAACTTGGGGTACGCGACCCCCGGGGTCACGTGAAGACATCTTAGGGAGTATGTAACTATATATATATATTATTTCATGATAAACACTGAATAACCACAGCCCGATATAGGGTTTGCAACAAAAGACCCGGACGTAAGGACGTGAGATCATTGTTTTCTCTCTCTCTCTCTGATGTAGATGATAGAATATGTTTAGCTTGCATTATACACCAACAACTTGGCGGGTACAAAGTTGAAGATAAATTATATCTGGGGGTACTCGAAATAAAAAGGTTCAACACTAGTGGTCTAAGGCGTCACTCTCGTGTTAGACTGGTCTGCTGATGACGGGGAGATCGGGGTTTGACTCCCTGTCGGGTCTGCTAAGGGTGTTTTACCTAAATGGTTTCCCAATCTCCTTCCATGCAAATGCAGGTAGATTACCTCTAAAATGCTTCTTTCGCTGTCCCCACACGATTAGAGTAAATATCATACAAGCGTATAAAGTGAATGTGCCTGAAAAGTAGCAGCAGTCTTCCCATTGCGGATTACACCATGACCATAACAGAGTGGAGGCGTGGAAGGTAAGCTTGCTACCTTTCAGGGTAAACGGAGTGTACAAATAGTCAGCGTTATTTCGGAGCCTGTAAAAAGCAAACCAAGAAATAAATGACCCAACAGCGCCTCGACTAACTCATGTTTTCGTACAGTGAACAAAAATTGATGATGTGATTGGGGAGTTTATGTCACTCTCCTGGGCGGGAGAAGACGAATCCCTGCGTTGGAAGTAAAATTGATTTTTTGTTTGTTTAATAAGCACAAATACTATTTTCTATACTTGGAATGTTGACTCCTTATCCCCCTCCCACTAAGCCATATCTACGGCCTTGGGCCCACTTACTCTCAGGGAGGTAATCTGTATTGTGAACACCTATCAATTCATTTAGGCTTGGTTTATATTCATACATAATTCATAACTAATAGCGAATAGTGTATACTGTATAGTGCGCAAGAAGTTGAAATACATTATTTTAAATGATGGCGTCTATAATCGATTTATAGTGAATAGTGAAATAGTTCACAGTGCATAAAGTTGATTTAACTTTAACTTTTCTTATACGTTATGCACGATTTATGAAACGATACTCTCGCGAGAAAAATCTAGCCAATAGGATTTATGGAAAACATAATTCGATATTTTTCAAATATTATTTTATAAGTTAGAAGTTGGTCGCCATATTGGGCTTTAATTATCGTTAAATAGTTTTATATTGTGATTTTAACTTGAAAATGAGTGAAAATGAAAGTGACAATGAATATACGGTTGAATTTACAGAAGATGGTTTTGTGTCTGTTGCTTGGGGGAGGAACCCCGCACCACCTATTAATGTAGTTTTTGTACTTGCCTTGGTTATTTGGGAATTTTTATGGTTTAAAACACCAGGAGTTGGAAAATTCACTGTCTAAACCCACATAACCCCCCTTCAAAAAATACATTTCGTACAACGCCCTTGTACTCTAGCCTCATTTCATTCAACCACTAAACCAGATTGTCCTCAAATGAAGATAAATAATTCAAACATACTATTAAATATAGAAGGATGGGTTCTATAAAATTAATTTACCCGCGATGATAAAAGGCCAGAAATGCAATTCTAGATGGTCTGCCATTAAATGCTAAATATATAAATTCAGATTAATACTATTTAGTAAACAGTACCAATATTTATCTCTCAGATTATAATACAGCTAGTTAAATTGGCGTGTTAAAGGGAAAAAGTATATTACTTAGCACCGCGTCTTACTACCCGTTCGGGTTATACGCTTAAGTACTAATTACACTAATGGATTAGGAATTGGAAAGGTTGAATATAGAGGAAGTGAACCCGCATTTGCGTGGAGGGAGAGTGGAAAACCATTTAGGAAAAACCACCCCCAGTTCACCCGACCGAGATTCGAACCTCGATCTCCCCGTCCTCAGTGGTCTGGCTCAACACGACTGGCGCGTTAGCCAACTACGCCACGGAGGCGGGTAAAAAGTATATTATATTTGTAAGTATGTAAATTATTTTGAAGACCAATGATTGACATATCCATAGAGGTAGTATCCTTAAAATACCACGCGCGCAAGGAGATCACCTCTCAAACACATGACAATCGTTATGAATGTCTTATTCACTACGTTGCATTATAAACCTTAGTAATTTTCTTATGAATTGTGCACTATACACTATGCGCTATTCACTATTAGTTATGAGTTATGCATGAATATAAACTAAGCCTTATTAGAAACAACAGAAAACTATGGTGCATTCCATACAAGGAAAACCTCCTCGTCAATATTTGGTTAACTGCAAACATCGGCCAGTGTACCTGAACCCGATTCTAACATTGGTCTCGAAGATTGTTCGTGTGCTGACCTTGGAGACCGGGGTTCAATCCAAATATTATTGCCACAGCCTCCCAAATCCGACACGGAAATCCACACGGATACCTGAGGGACCGGGGTTCGCTGAGGGTGTTTACTTATCGACATTGTTACGTCACTGCTCCATTAGAATGCCTATTATTTATTACATTTAATACTGTGGTTATTAACGGCTTAATTCAAAGGGTGGGAATGTGAAAGGTTGTAAAAGAGGACGGGCAAACGATGGTGACGAGAGGAACATTACCCTCTGTGCTTATGTCCAAGATTCGAACCACGGCCCTCCCTTGTCCGCATGCGAGTGTTGAAGCATTCAGTCCCTTAGGAAGCGCGTGCATCAAAGAGAACCCGCCCGTTGACCGTGCGGCTTAGTGAGGACAGGATGCACCAACTGTTGGGAAGGAAGGAATAACCGCGCTCCAAAGTTCAAGGTCCCCTCAACAGAGGTGACCGACCATGATACCTTCTCAGGATGTCCGCACCCTCAGCAACCACGTGAGGAGTAGAGATGGACACAACTGTTCACTGATGGAAATAGTTCAAAGATATTCCGTGAAATTAAAATAAGTAGGCTCTGATTTACATGGGGATGACAGGGCCTAGGCCCTCCACAAACTTATTCATGAATATTTATTATTATTATTATTATTATTATTATTATTAGCACCGCGTCTTACTACCCGTTCGGGATATATGCACTTACGCTAATGTGTAATAGTAGGGTAATTGTGAGATGAAATGGAGGACCTACAGTTTAACGTGGGATCCGAACCACGGTGGAGGCCTGGCATTCCTCACATTCACAAGTTGTGATTAATACACGTCTTGGCAGAGGTGAAGGAAGGGTTCTGTAATCAGATAAATCTGTGCCGGGACCGAGGATTGAACCCCGGACCCCAGCACAGAAGTCTGACACCTTACCCCTGAACCACCAGGTCACCATTTATTAGAAAAACTAAATTTTTGTTTCAGACAGATCTAATTTATTGTGATGACAATAGTTCCTTTTCTAAATAATATCTTTTAACAGTTAATATTACTCGTTTCAGTGGCCGAATGGTCTAAGACGTCACTCTCGTGTTCGACAGACCTGCTGATGACAGGTAGATCGGGGTTCGAATCCCGGTCAGGTCTACCGTGGGTGGTCTTTACTAAATGGTTTTCCATTCTGACTCTGCTTCCATGCAAATTACCTCTAAAATGCTTCCTCCCTCCTCCCTACCCCATTAGAGTAATTATCATATATATGCGTATAGCCTGAACAGGTAGTAAGACGCGGCGATAAAAAACAAACAAAAATCCAGTCAATAATGTAAAGAAAAAATTACAATGTTAGAACGTTGTGGGGGGAAAAGAGCTTATTTAATGTTGAGGTGTCCAACGGGGGCAGTTCATTTATGTAGTTTAGTCGTTCCCGCTCATGCCAGTGAATAGTAGGCCTAGTATCATCTAAGATAACAGCTTTATTTTTAGTGAGATCTGTTGAACAATAACGACTGTTTATTGTCAAGTTTCCTTGTAGTTCACTTTCAACTAGATCACTTCGAGAAGGGACTAGTTTGGTTGGGGGAAATAGTTCAATTTGAAACCATTCGCTCGCGAACTACACATCTCTAGACCTAAAGCAAACCAAACCTGGCGAGAGCCTGGAAAGAACATAGAACCCAGGACTTTTCCTCTAAAGTTCTACCTTCATCATCCTTATTACAGTAGCGTAAATAATGTATGCGTACAGCCCGAACGGGTGTTAATATATAAATAATGATATTGAAAATAGCCCATTGGCATTAAAACGGTCATTAAGGGGGAAAAAGTATACATTATTAACAATTCATTGAGGGGTAAAGTGGGAGTTTGTCCCTAAAACTCCTTCCTCCACCTCGTTACCGCTCTACACTAACCTTACGTCTGTCTGCACCCTCCACGTAGGATACATCACATTTAACTTTTACGGAACGCGACTGTAATAAAGAAAGAAGGAAAGGTATCGTCGGTCCGCGTGTAGCCCCAACATCTGCGGTGTCTGGGGGGGGGGGGGGGATGGTGCACGATAACCCCCACAAGCGCCGCACATGGCGAGATTCCCACACGATGTCCTCCTAACAGCGGATAGGGAGACCCTGGTGCCTTCCAAGACGACCTTTCTTAGCTGGGAACCAGTCATTGCATGCTCGACAATGGACCACAAGAGGACCAGCGCATTTCCACAATTTAACCAATTTTTCTTGAGGACACGCTAAAAATTACTAATTTCATATATGCACGCGCACACACATACATAAATACATGGGAAATCTAAACGTAAGATGGGGAAAAACACGACGTCTACAAATCCCATTAAAAATAACTACTTTTATTTCTAATTTGAACAATAGGATATAAACTTTTTTATGTGAACCGTGTTTTACCATTCATCCGGACTATCCAATATACCCATAACATATTTACACTAATTGGAGAAAGGGACGAGGAAGGCGGAATTTAGAGGAATGCACCCGCATTTTGTGGAGGGAGAGTGGGGAAACTAGCGATCGAATGGTCTAAGGCGAAACTCTCGTGTTAGACTGTCTTGTTGATGACGGGGAGATAGGGTTCAAATCTCGGTCGGGTCTATTGAGAGTGCTCTTTCCACGAAAATGTGGGTAGACTACCTCTAAAATGCCCCATTTCCCATCCCTAGAGTAGTTAATTTATGCGTATAGCCTGAACAGGTAAGATAGTAAGGTAAGACACACAGCCGAGCCTGACGCGTGACGGAGCGGAGGGACAAGTGTAATGTACTTTGCTGGCAGACCGTGTGAACCTCCTGATACTCTCTGGCCTCCTGATACACAGGCGGGAAGTTTTGGCGGGACCAGTCCTGGTGGTAGTCCGTTCACCCCAACCTCTCCCAACCGCCGAACGCAAGGTCTCGGTCTCGGCCGCTCGACGTGCTCGCCAACCACCTCAGATATGCGGTTCGAATCCCATTCTCGGTTTGCTGAGCCGCATAGTGCAGAGTGGAAGTGAGAAACCATTATATATATATATATATAAAAAGAAACTCGGTACAAACGACCGGGATTCTAACTTCAACGTCCTCCGTCACTGGCAAACAGATAAGACGCGCCGACGCCTTTGTCCACGTGTCCATAGGTGCGGGGTCACGTACTATCCATAGCGAAATAAGAAATTGCAGAACACGAGAGATATAATTACTGCAAACCTACTTGCTAGGGTAAACGTAGCCTCACGTTTTGTTGTACCAAATTAAACATGTTTATGTATTAAGTGAAAATACGGATTATTTCTCTCTCGCCCTTTCAAGCCACAAACATTTGAAGACAAGGAACCGCCCGAGGTTACTAACAGCTTCCGCCGTTTCATTTAAGTAAACACGAAACAAAAAGTTACATCTTAACCGTAAAGCACTTTGAAATAATATTATAACTTTGGTCTGCACTTTTTTTTAAACAAACTGATTGTATCAGCACACGACTTACAAACTAACTTAATCCCAGAAAATATACGAGTCTCCCAGGCCGTTAATTCATCAGTGTGAAAGGGAAAGCCATAATTTCACCAATGCTCAACATTTTCGTGTTATCTAATCCGGTCCTGTGTATCAATAGTTGACTTAGGCGCTATCGACTGGGCTAAGACCCGTCTCGGTGGCGTAGTTAGCTAACACGCTGGTTTCGTGTTGAGCTAGACTGCCGAAAATCGAGGTTCGAATCTCGCTCGGGTGAACTGGGGTGGTTTTTCCTAAATTATTTTCCACTCTCCCTCTACGAAAATGCGGGTTCACTTCCTTTATATTCAACCTTCCCAATTCCTAACCCATTAGAGTAATTATCACTTAAGGGTATGAACCGAACGGGTAGTAAGACGCGGTATTAAGTATTATTAGTATAGATTGGGCTAAGCTGTCGAGACAAGTAACACACTGTCATGACACTACCGACTTCCGGTAAAAAATCTCGTAGCAACAGGGAGTACCATCAGAAAACGGAAGAAGGAATCGATATTTAGAGAGGAACCCTTCGTGAGAAGGAACAATATGGGGGGGGGGGGGGATTGTCAGGAAGGCACGTTGGTCCAAGGAAAGGAGGTTAGGTTGAGTCAGCTGCTAGAGAGCACACAACGTGGGAGAGAGAAGACAGCTGCCAGGCGCGTCCATCTCCTGCAATCACAGCATCGCCGACCCATATCAGGTACACCCCAAGACAGGGGGATTATAACGTGCACTCTCAGGCATCGCTCTTGACAATAGACTGGGTTGCCGGTAATTGGGAGATCGGGATTCAATACCAGCCGGGTGTATCGTGAGTTTTTTATTAAATGGTTCACTCACCTACTCTCCGAGCAAATGCCGGTAAATATGGATTCCTACCTTATTAGTGTGAATATGTGGATAAACCTGACGGGTAGTTAGACGCGGTGCACGCACACACACACGCACACACACACACACACACACACAATGATATTATTTAACTACACGACTTATATACTGTACTTTTCTTTTTAGCATTGCGTCTTACTACCCGTTCGGGTTAAACGCTTATGTACTAATTACGCTAATGGGTTCACACCCTGTTTTGAAGCAACCCGCACCACCAGCTAAACGGCCCAGAGAGTTAAGATCTCAGTAGAGGTAATATATATATATATTTTAAAATACGCACATCTTCAGGCATTCATAAGTTGCTTTGCCAAGTTTCTCGGTCTTAAAGTGACATTGTTATCACACAAATGTATTTAAGATTTTATTCGATTATTTTGTTGTATTCTCTGGAGGTTTAGCTGCCTTTTAATGGGAGAATTCATCTATTTGTCTAAATATTTAGTATTTAACTTTAAGATCAAATCAAATAAAGATTTTGAAATTTATCTATGTGTAAGTTGTATTATGTTAAATAAACACGATGTGCCTTCTTTTATGAACACAAAACAATTAACACAAAATATAGTTTCTCTTTGGATTTTAGATTGAAATATTTTCTGTAATTACTATTTAGATTGCAGTTGATTTGGCGGCCAAGTGAGACAAAAAAAATTGAATTATGCATCCAATATAGGAGAATACGACATTGATCACGTGGTTTAAGACAACATTAAAAAAACATCAATTTTATTTTATTTTAATAGAACATATACAGCCTAAGTGTTTACCGAACGTCCAAGCGAGATTTCAGCGCAATCGGTGTAGTGGTTTTTGCGTTAAAGAGTCAAAGAGAAACACAAAGACACCAACTCATTTATATATTATAATAGATGTAGATTATAGAATATCGGTATGTATAATTGCACCACGCACCTACAAATTTGGGGGTACGCGGACCAAAAAAAGAAAAGTTGAATACCACTGGCTTATGGTGTTGAAACAAAAAATTTGGATAAGACACGAAAAAAGGAATAAAATTACTCGCACCCAAATATCAACTGGCGAATGCTGCTGCATTCCCTCGAAGTTTAACCTTCCTCCTTAAGTTAATGCAAGCAGCCAATGAGCAGAGTATGCTGCATTGCAATGATATACTTTTTCACCGCGGCATTAGGAACTCTAAACTTCAGAGCACCGCTTACAAAAGTACCCCACCTATCCCTATCTTGAACTAGTTCTATCCAATCCTATCTTTCAGGTCCATTCTAATGTTATCTTCCCAATTGTCTCGCCATTGGGTTTACCAGTCAATACCCTGAACAAGGTTCTAGAATTTCCCATTCACGCTGCATCTCCTGTCCACCGTGTTCTGCGAGACTTGATCATCTTAGCAATGTCTTGTGATGAGTACAAGTTATGTAACTCATCATTATGTAACCTCCCCATTCTCCATTAGACTCATCGCTTTTAGGACCCAATATCTTCCTAAGCCCCTTGTTTTCGAACACCCTAATTTTGTTCCGTCATTTAAGGTAAGAGATAATGTTTCACAACCAAAGAGAACAACCGGTAAAACTATTGTTTCGTATATTCTGAGTTTTAGATTAAAAATTAATGAGAAAAGTGCACCTCCTTGTTTCAATCCATTATGTATTTTAAAAGTACTTGATGAGTGAATATCAATGATATAAACGGACATGTATTTAACTAGTATACATATAACTATGCGAGTTCTATATAGTAGGTCCACGGTGTGGTCATTAAGATCATATTTATAAACCATTTAACATTATTAATTTTGTTAGTACGGACAAAGACCAGGATGACACGTCGGTTTATATGCCCTTGTTGGTACTATCGCGGGTATATCGACAGACACAGAGGGGTGAGGGTAAAGAGGGAGACAAATATAATATAAAAAAGGGGGGAGAATCCCCCTCAAACCCTGCCAGACATACTCGGTCTGGGGGTGAGGTGCGCGGTGTACATAGGGTGAGAAATTAATGTGCAAAAGACCCCCCTTCCCCCTCCCCTCAAACTACCGGCACGTGCCGGCTGGGAAAGAAGTTTCTCCGACAAGAGAAAACCGCCCTTAACGTAGCGGTTCATAAGGCCTGCAATTGCTCGCAACAGTATCCTAGAGGGGAGAACAAGTCTTTTGTGCGTAACAAGTGATCTCTATACTGGGAATGCCCACACCCTTGAACACACACACACACACACACACACACACACACACACACACATATATATATATACATACATATCCTCGCATCGTCATATAAGCATATTACGTTATATAGCAGGGGTGGCCAACTAGAGGGCCTTTGGGAGCCGCCATACTGGAAATTTTGAAAACCACAAATGAGTGCGTTAGGCACAATTTGCCAACAATGTAATGTTATTGCTTTGATTATTTTGAGTTTTGGAAGACGCTTCTGGAACAAAATATCCCAAAATTAAAAAGGATTTTCAACGATTAATCTTAATTATTTTCGGCACGACACATTCTTGCGAGACTTTTGTTTTCAACAATTCAATTAATTTGTATATTTAAAGCGTTAAGTTATTCCTTACTGTAATAATTTCCGGAGTTACAAACATCCAATGTTAATATTAAGAAAAAATTAAAATATTAAAGCCTATACAATGATGTGTCCAAAATTTTCAAAAATCTTCAAAGCTATTTCAGTAAACGTCAATTTCTAGAGTTTTACACTACCTATTAAAATTTTACTAAGGAAAAAAAACCTTCTTCGGTGGCCGCATGATCTAAGGCGCTACTCTCACAATATGCTGGCGATGACAGGGAGATCGGGTTTCTAATCCCTGTCACGAGTAATGAGTGAGATTTTTCCTCAATTGTTTTCTACTCTCCCACCACGCAAATGCGGGTAAACTTCCTCTAAATTCAACTTCCCGCCTCCCCAACTGATCAGCGTAATTAGTATGTGTATAACCTGAACAGGTGGGAAGACGCGGTACCAAACATAACAATAAAAAAGGATTTATTCCAAGGATTATCACATCAAAGTTTACAAATGTTCTATAGTGAAACTGCAATCTATATAATATGATTTACGTTAGTCGGTGAATGTATGGACGCTATTAATGACAAGGTTCCCGATCGGATCATAACACATTTTTTAAGTCTGTGTTGTTGGCCCGTTGATTTTCACATAAATCAAAAAACGTTACTACAAAATTTGTGACCTGAACAAACAATAAAGTTGACATTGCCGATTTTTCGCCTGGGTACGACTCGCTAATGTCGATAGAGGTCTGTTCTGAGTAATTGATATTTACATGGGTTCGTGCGAGATTTCTTTATAAGTAGCCAATTACACTTTTAAGCCATGCTAAATGCTAAGATGAACACCCGTAAAGCACCGACAAGAAAATATAATATGTAAAGATTTTATTTAAGTTTTTACTTAGCACCACGTCTTACTACCCGTTCGGGTTGTACGCCTATAAACTAATTACATTAATATGTTAAGAATTAGAGAGGTTTTAACTATAGAAAGTGCACCCGCATTTGCCTGGAAGGGAGAGTGGAAAACCATTTAGAGAAAGCACCATTAGTGCACCCGACCGGGATCAAACTACAATCTCCCCGTCTTTGATAGTCTAGTATTTTGTGAGAGTAACACCTTAGACCATGCAGCCACCGAAGCGGGTTATATTAGTTATTGTTTATGAGAAGTTAAATCATCATTACTATGTTTTTGTTTTTTTAATAAAAGATTGAATAAATAAAGACGTTTACTTAATTTTCATGTTTATATAGAATAATATGTCAAAATGAGCATCAGTGGGTATGTGACTTGGTAATGTTGACCTCGTAAAGGTGGATTAGCTCTTATAGCGTGACATTACTTCAGGTACGCCAGGCCTGCGTTAGGCCGCGTGCGGCTTGCGAGTCACGATGGCCACCCCTGTTATAAGGAGAGGGACAATGAAAGCCAAGAAGGGTGGCAAAAACTGAAAGAGGTATTCTCATTGGTTTAGCATGACAAGAGCAGACCAATAGGAAACCGCGACGTTCCTATTTCCATTTTTATTTAAAGGGGTTGGGGAGCTAAAGCGCGAAATGTGAATCGAAAGATGCTGTCAAAAGTCTCGCTACAGCTGTTTCGGATGTCTCAAGGACTAGCCTGGAAGGGAGTGAGGTTCCCAACAGTTGCCCTTAGAAGCCTCCTCCTTCAGCCGTCAGAAAGAAGACAAAGATGAAACATGTATCGGCAAAAAAAGAGAGGGATGAAGGGAGGAGGAGTTGTCGTGTCTCTCTCTGGAGATTGCACCCCTTCCGGGATATCCGTATATTTACAATGATGAGGAGAGGGACGAGGAAGGTATAATTGAGAGGAAATGTACCTTAATTTGCATGAAAGAAGAGTGGGACATCATTTATAGGGGAAAATAAAACCCGGTACATATTCGAAACCCAACTTTTGCGCCGCCGACAAACCAAACTAGACGTATGGCGTATGAATATACACAAACATACCACGTAACCTTTTGAACTGTCAAAATGTTCCTTCGTATGGAAAAAAAAAATATGAAGAGACAGAGAAGAGGGGCATCCTGCAGACCGGGGTTTGATTACTCCGACGCTTTGGGAACGACCCCTATTTCTATTCTCTCCAGGCGAACACTGGTGAGTCTATTTCACCATTACTACTACTACTACTACTACTACTACTACTAATTTCAATTTCCTTTATTATAGTGCTGACCAACAGTCGTAAGACCCATAACAGGCCAGCACTGAAAAATAATTAAATAAGAAACTATAGATAACATAGGAAATATAATAATAAAACATTTCAAAGGAAGTTGTTTAGTAGTAAGTATAGCAAGCACCATTATTATCACAGGATTAATTCAAAGGAAGGAGAAAACCAAATGATAAGATCCCATAGTGGAAACATCAAAAGTGCGAGTCAGACGCCATAGACTTCGTGACACCGATGATGTTAAGAAACAATTCCTGGTGTGCATACAATACAATACAAAGCTGCAACCAGCAACGGAGCAATTTTATATATATATAAGAACAAATGAAAAGCTAGCAAGAGTGCGTATGGAAAACAATTAAGAGTGGTTACTAAGATTTCTCATTACTAAGATTTTTCATTTGTTCTTTTAGCAAGGAAAGAAATATTGATTTTGGGGGCTTCTTGGAAAAATTGATGATCATATTCTTGCTTAACATTCCACAAAGTCCCCCTGATCATTTTTTTAACAGTAAAGAACATAAAAAGAACAGGTTTTTTTAGAAGACAAAATGCATGCATACAGGATAGACGACCCCTTCAAATGCAAATTTTGTAAAAAGATTTAAGGAAAAAAGCTATACCGTCACTCTATATAATCAAAGAATATATAATTGTTAGTATACATGAAGTAAAAAATTATATTTTTCCGTGGGATTTTGAAAGTTATATAAAGGTAATGGATATTTACTTGATTTTTATACCTAAAAAATCGATAATCTGCCTATCCCCTTTTTATACCTCTCTTCTCTCCTTAGAAACAGATAAGATAGTTTTACATTTAATCCAATTTAATTTAATTCGATCGTTAGAAAATATTTCCAAAATTCAGTTTGCAAGGTTCTTTCAAAGAATCGAACCTACTACGTTCACCAACTTTCACTCGGTCTACTTTGTCGTGATTCCTGTCAGACGGAGAAAATAACTTGTCCTCAACGCGACCATCACAAGC
This sequence comes from Timema podura, assembly GCA_033556935.1. NCBI lineage: Eukaryota > Metazoa > Arthropoda > Insecta > Phasmatodea > Timematidae > Timema > Timema podura. The sequence continues at coordinate 114,069,011 of JAVRXN010000009.1, forward strand.
CCCGAGGGAAACTTATGCAGGGTGAGCTATCGCGTTAACCGGCTTCGGTTGTTTAGAGCAGCGGTTCTAAAACTGTTTAACCTCCGGAACCCTTTACAACCCTAAAAGGTATTACGTACCCCAAACAAGATTTTATTTAGTTGGGTTCTATCTAAAGATGTTTACCGCATTAGAATTTAAAGCTTTGAGAAATTGTGTAAATATATATATATTTATTAATTAATTTAATTTTAATCATAAAAAACTTGAAAAATAAACACAGGTATTTCATAAAAATAACATACTATGTTTTATTTTTTCCAAAACTATGTTTTTGGTGCGAGTATTGACATTGTTGGAACATTTTTGCAAATCTTTTTAATGCCTGGCTTAATAGAATACAGCTGGAATCGCATCGCATGTCTTCTGAATGCAATACGTTGCAAACTGCTTCGGTGGCCGCGTGGTCGAAACCGCCACTCTCGTGTTAGACTAGACTGCCGATAACAGGGAGATCACGGTTCGAATCCAGGTCGGGTGTACTGAGGGTTTTCCCCCCAAAATGATTCTCCACTCTCTCTCTCTCCAAGCAAATGCGGGTACACTTCCTTTAAATTCAACCTTCCTCATCCCTAGCTCATTAGCATAAGTTAGATGAGCTAGTACTGACCAGGTACTAAGACGCGGTGCTAAAAAATACAAAAAGTTGAGATATATATTGCAACTTTTTTACTATTATTATAATATTCAGATTTTTTTTTGTTAGAGTGTATTTCAAAAATCCAGCCTCACTAAGCTTCTAAAGTCTCGGGGAGCCCCAAGTCTTCTAGGAGCACACTTTGAGAAACTCTGGTCTAGAGGAAGTACACCCTCAATGGCCTGGAGAGAGGATGAGAAAAAAATACCCTCGGTGCACCCGGACGAGCCTCGACTTCTCCGGCAGCCCACTCTATCGTTGCAGGTGGAAATGAGCTCTGGCCTCTCAGTGGAGGTACGTAAATAATTCATAAGGGACAGTATGAGGAAGTCGTATACCCTCTCCTCCCCTCCGAGTTCTCACGGTCTGGTTTCCATTGTTCTCAACTGAGGGTTGCCATGGGAACAACAAGTACACAAAGTCACAGGGGAGGTAACTAGTTCTACTTGGTCTCCAGAGCTGGAACAGCTGATTCTCTCTCTCGTTGACCACCGTCAAGATGACAGGGGTATGTGACAAGTCGTCACACTAACTATTTGATAAGGGGCACTTTTAAATTATTATTCTTTTAATTTTACTTTGCAAAAAAAACTTGCTAAGGTTCGACGAGATACATTTTTGCTGACCATTCGATGCGTTTTCGAAATAAAGAATCGGTGGGGACAAAAAAACAGGCGAAACACGATATTTTTCTCGAAGTGAAACTAGAAACTTGTTCCGAGTTCGCTAACGGTATTTTTAAAATTTAACTTTCCTTACATTTCGAAAACCAAACAAAACCCTGTCAACGGAGCAATTTATACTGTGATTGCCCCAATACAAGTTGTTACAATATGGAACACGGTATGAAGGACTGTTTGGAATTAGTTTTTTATCACCGCGTCTCATTACCTGTACAGGTTTTAAATACTCATAAGTACTAATTATGCCAACGAGCTAGGGATGACTAAGGTTGAATTTAGTGGAAGTGTACCCGAATTTGTGTGGAGGGAGAGTGGAAACCCATTTTGGAAAGACCACCCTCAGTACACCCGACCGAGATTCGAACCCCAATCTCCCTGTCATCGGCAGTCTAGTCCAACACGAGAGTGACGCAGGTCTTAGAGAATTCATTAGTTTTTTTACGGTCAACATTGATAAGATTCAACTTTATTATTATTATTATTATTATTATTATTATTATTCTAGGAGTTGTTCTACAGCTGGCTATCTTTGCACATAGTAGCAATTCTTAAAACAGTCTAATTTTTTTAAAGCATCGCATCAGGCTATACACATCCTAGTCTGACTAGGTCTTAGTTAAATTTATTCAATGTTGGCCTTTAGTAATTAATTTTATGATATAACTTAATTTAAGTATGTGTGCAAATATATAGACCTATTGGTAAGCACAATATAGTTCACCCCTACTAGAACTACAGTATAGTTTAGGCACGTAGACTAAAAAGAGGGTAGTGTGCAATAGGACTGTGAACAAAAGAGCTTGGTTTTAAACAACAACAAACAAATGAACACCCAGGTGTGTGAGAAGATTTCATAACACATGTGGATGTATTTAGTTTTATATTCTGAAACTATTTATTAATTTGAAATATATTAATGGTGGGAACTTTTGATTAGAATTATTAACAAATGAAAATTCTATTTCATTACAATGTATTAAAAAAAGATAAAGGTATGCTATTATTGAGTCGTAAATTATATTGTGATCTGTGTAATATTGTAAAGTATACTAAACGCAACGTAAGTGGTATTCCGAGTCATACAGTTTTGTGTGTGTCTGCTGAAACCGGCTATTTTTGTGGCTTGTGACGTCCAAATACATAAGGTATAGACTTCATATTCCCTAAACACCCAACCAGGATTCGATCCCAGACCTCCCCGTCAGCGGCAAACCAAACCAGATTGACGCTTTAGCCTTAACCCATGTGCACGCCTATGATAATTTGATTAATAATTACAAAAATATGAGTTTAAATCTCAATGACTTCCATCTCAACTTTAGCTAACGGAGAAGCGATTAACCGGAAGAAGATATACAATAACGCTTCAACAAGAAATCACATCCAAATCCAGTTTGCAACCTTCTACTTTTGATAGCTGCGAACTTGAGATATGTGAAACATACTCTCTCTCTCCTCTCTCTCTATATATATATATATATATATATATATATATATATATATTTTTAATAATTCATCGACCTCGGTGGTATTGGGGTAAAGTGCTCTTTCTCGGAACCCGATGTTCATGGGTTCAATCACAACCAAGGTTGACGAAATTTTCTTGAAAGATAAAAATCCTTAGACCAACTTCTTTCAGAGGTAAGTAAAGATTTCGGTCCCATGTCGATTGTGGCTTGTTAAAGAACCCTGAAATGTATGTGAAAATACCTTTCCCGCAAAATTGTAGCTGGTATCCAACATCGTAGAGATAGGAAGAGTAGTGCGGCCGGGATGCTGTTTTGTCACCCAGTCTGTTGAACTTGTATGGAGAGTGGCTGGTCAGAGAAGCCCTGAAAGGACGTGGCAATTTCAGGATAAGAGGACATGTCATTAAAACTTAAAACTATGGAGACAATCTATCAATGTTGGCATAAGATGATGAAGAGTTGCAGGAAATGATGGAGAAAATATGACACGGAGATCAACACTGAGAAGTCAAAAGTGATGGGGATTTAAAAATTGAAGAGCAGCTGAAAATAAAAATTGGAAGCCAGGAGTTGGTAAGCATTGAGTAGTTCAAATACATAGGAAGTCTGCTGACAAAGGAAGCCTACTGCTGCACCAAGGAAATTAGCTAACAGATTTTGTTTAAACTTGCTAAGCTGAGTGTTTGGTCTGACAAATAACACTGTAGACTTGATTGGTTTTAGAATATCTAATATTAAAAAAAAAAATTGCCTTCAGTATTTAGTCCAAAGTGTGTATCTGGGGATTGATTTTTATGTTTTTTACAAATATAAATAATTCGAGGATTGTTTACAAATAACTTATTTTTAAAATTTGAAATTATTAAATAACTGTTTCAACAATTTTGTCTAAAATTTATATACGAAGAGTGTTCATTGTGATTAAACAAGATGATGGGATTGTTTTTCTGGGGATAACTTACTTAGAAGTAATTTAATGAAAACCTATTTTTGAAAAATTTTGTTCCAAGATATATGAGAAAATGTGTACGATCGAGTTGTACCATTTATTTAAAATATGGTAAAATGGTTTCAAGTCCATCGTTTTCTAATGAAGTCTCCATGTTATCTCACCACAATGGAACTATCTGGTTTGAGCTGTATTACATACCTAAGTTGCGCGCTATACGTGTAAACGCACATACCCCTCAACTTGCCCCTGATCTAAGAAGAGATGCATCAGGCAGTACAAGCTTTCACACGACAAAATGCAGGAGGGAAGTTATTGATAAGAGTGCAGCAGGCAGTTGGCACTGTAGTGGCTTTTATCTTGCTAGAGTCAACCCTCTTGCACCGTGGGTAACATCTGCCACCCACCCTTACAACCGACTCTAGGGTCCCCTCTCCCCCAATGGCACAGAGGGGCGTCCATAGCGTCACGTCACGCAACGCACGCGGCGTCGCATTGGTCGGTACTAGGTATGTTGCGCTCATACAATCTAAGTCAATTTGTAATTAAAAAAAAATAGTATTGCCAACCTCGCCAAAAGATCCCTATTATCAATCATAAAGCTGATACAGCTATAAACACCATCCATTGGCGTATTAATACTTTAAAGTAGATCTGATAGCTTCCATGACTGTTCATGGTACTTGTATTAATAACCGTCAAAACCAAACTCATATTTACTCTAATGAGGTAGGAATAAGGAAGATATCATTTAGAGGAAGTGTACCCGCATTTGGTTCAAGGCGCGAGTGAGAAATTCACCACAGTACACCCGGCTGGGACTATAAACCTGACCTCCCCATCGTCAGCATTGCCGAACACGAGAGTGACGCCTTTGCCCACGTGTCCACAGGTGCGGGTTTAGGATTGTTAAAAGTGTCAATGAATGTTGGGATTACTACTCAATTATTTTATTAATTACTAGTTTATTCTATTATCAAGCTTTAATGAGCCTTAGTGCCTACTATGAGCGACTGATCTTTACTTATTTCCAAGACAAACACAACTGAGATAATCAGTTTACCACTAATCTCTATGATGTTGTGTTGGTACCACTAGTGATCAATGCTTGAATTTGTATCCTTTCATAAGCAGGTTATGTTGGTAGTAACAAAAATACCTTCTGGCAGCGGCAGAAATACCTTATGGTGGCAACATATATATATATATTTTCTGTTAGCAGAAGAAATACCGTCTGGTAGAGGTATGTATATATCTTTTCCGGCAAGACAAAAATATTTTCTGGTAGCAATCTGTATACGTTCTAATAGATGAATAAATACGTTTACCTTCAGTTAAAAACCTAAATACCTTTTTGGCAACGGTATTATTGTTGGTGACCTTATGGATTCAATGTAAACCTTTTCGAGGGTATCCCTCCCGAATTCCTAGCTTTCCACGACGACGTTATATAACCAACATTTCACACAAAGTCTCCATTAGTCCCAATATAGGTGTCGTGCTGTGGAGGGAGACCAGCAGTCGCGCGGGAAACAATGTTGGAACCATGTGTGAGTGTGTGGTACTCCCCTCCCACATCGCACGTGCAGCACACACGCACATATTATCAGTCCGCTGGGTACTCAACCCACGCGGGATACTGTGGGGAGGAGGGGGTTAGGCGCGTCTAATGGCCCGGTGTAGCCAGTCTTTCTCACGAAGCTGTTCACAAGTTTCCCCTTGCACTCTCTGCCCGTCGATAGTGGCCTCCCCCATTACCGCACGTCCTCACTCTCGCCTGACCTGGTTTGCCAGGGTAACGAGGTCGGGGTTCGAATCTCAACCGGATGTACTGAGAAGGATTATTCATTAATGGTTTCCCACTTGCGTGGTTGCGTTTGTATAGCCCGGAGGGGTAGCAAAATGCAGTTTGAAAAAGCTATCAAGGTCAATTGGGCGTGACGTAATTTCCAGAGCTGTGAAGTCACCAAGCCTTCGACTCCAACTCCTCTATTTTTCTAATGTCCAACTCCAATTACAGCTCCTACTCAGACTCCTAATGTATATTAATTAGACGTAACAAAGTCACTACAGTTAAATGCTCCAATACTGTATGGGAAGCTTCTTTGATATTGTGAATATACATTTGAATAAATTTGTCAATCCAAATTACAAATATTGGTCCTAAAAAATAAAAGAGTATCAAATTAAAATTATATAGTTACCACATAAAGAGTTATAAATTTATAATAGTACCAGTTTTTTATTTTTATGCCGAATGCGAAGTTGGTACATTTTTACCGGATTCAACTTTGACTTCGCCCGAAGTCCGGCTTCACAGACCTGGTAATTTCCTCCAGTGTATCTCCTAGTTCCAGGAAAATAAATATATAACAAGCAGGTAAATTTTAAAAAATGGGGGGTCTCGATGCAACGAGCCAAAGAACCAAGCGTAAACATGGCCGACTTAGGTACCAAGAACACCAGCCGGTAACTACTGGAATAATTTAGTTTGTCATGTATGTGTATTTAGATTCCTGGCGCTAAGGTGGACTGATAAATTTAGCGGTGCTAGGTTAAATAATAAGTGTAAATTAAATATTCTAATAAATAAAATAAACTGTAGAAGATTAATTTCGAAAAAAACAACACAACACAACAAAGTATTCCCTGAACAATTATTGAATTCACATAGTAATACTTGCAGTAGTTTGCAAAGAGTGGGGTTCAATACCGACCTATGCATTTCTCTAATAAAGAACCACCTTCTCCATTCTTGTCTCCTTGGATAGATAAATCAAAGTTGCGGAAAGCCTGATCTGGCAGCACCAAAACCAACTTTTGTGGTGAAGCGTCCGTTTCACAAGTTCGCCCAAATGTCCTAAAGTAGGCAGCCCGCTCAGAGGTGGCGCCGTGTGGGAGGACTACCCGTCAGGGAGTAGTTGGACATACCGTGAAATCATAACAAAAGTGACATAAACGACACTTATTTATTTCATAATGTTACGGTGCGAGTGTGAGACCATTCAGATGATCTGATGCTGTCCCTCCATTTTTTAATAGAGTATCACGCACCGGTGGGAGCGCGGACTAAGGCGTCAATCTAGTTTAGCCAGGTTTGCCGGTGACGGGGGAGGTCAGGGTTCAATTCCCGCTGTAATCGTGGCAGTGTTAGGTTAAAATGAGGTGTCAAAGTTTGAGATATGAGGTAAATAAATGGTTTTAAGGTGGGGATATAATGAAACGCGAGGTATGGCCAGTGTTTTGCAGTTTTTATAGCAAAACTTTTTTTGGTTAAAATAAATAAAATAATGCCCCAGATAGATTAATATAGAGTTTAATTTATGGTGATGTGGTGTGTTGAATATCTGGTATGAGCATGGCGGTATTAGATGACGAACTTCTTAAACGAAGCTAAAAGGTTATCATTATATTCCAGGACACCCTTGACAGATATTCAACAACTGTTGATATTACCATGTGAAGAAAATCAAATTAGGTTTTTACTGGAGAATTATTTTATTTATTTAAGCTATAAAACTGCAAAAAAACTGTCCTTAATTTGAGTTCCTTACATTCCCACCTTTATACTTTTACTATGTTAAACCGGCTGGATGTAGAGAGTTTTTTCCCTTCTGTATGGTTTATCACTCTCCCTCCATGCAAATGCGTATGCATTTCCTATAATAAATGCTATATTACTCATACTTCTAAACATAATGTAACTATGCGACTATCCCAAAACAGTGGTGCAAACAAATGTACTGTATGTATGTATTTAATGTATCGAAGCTCTATAATTTGTGTACTTTTTTTGATTGGGAATTTTACGGGCAATTATAATATTTTTAATTGTATATCTTTGGAATAATGTCGTAAGCTTGCCAGCCTGGTCTTAACATTTAGCCTAGAGGCCTACATTCGAACACTCTTCGGGGCTCTAGAGCTGTACTTGATGCTTTATTTAACTCAGGGGGTCTCAACCGGGAGAGGGGGGGATTTTAGGGGGGGTATTAAGACCACATACTAAAACTGTTTAAAAACATTTTTTCTTCAAACTACAATATTTCTGACTTTGCATAAATAATTTGTTTAGTTTGACGCACTGGACTTGCTGGACGATAATTTTAATTTAATTGTAAAGCTCCACAGTAAACATAATCAAAGTAATATGTATTTATGTACTAATATAGAAAAACAAGTGTTTTCAATATTATATGCATATTATTCAGAATGCAACTTTTTGCGTTAGGCAATCTTGGAGGGTGCATGTCACTAAAAAGGTTGAGAACCACTGATTTAACTTATTTGCCGTCTTTGAGGGAGAGGGGCTGCCCCAATTACGCCCTCCCCTTCCCCACTGGGTGGTCCACCGGTAGGATTGCCACATGTCCGGCTTCAAGCAGGACAATCCTCTCTTCTTAACTGCAAAATGGCTTCCTCCTGGTTTTAGTCTGACGTGGTTGGTAAAGAATACATCATTTGCATCCTAGTCCAGTCCGACCACAACAGCTCATTGACGTATGTGGATGCACAGTGTAAGTATACCTAACGATAGGGCCTACGGTTTAAGTTTGATCCAATTTTACTGAGCGGCCAAAGTATACAATAAATGCACATAAAGAAGTAAAAACTTTTATTGTACTTTCATGTTTGGAATTTTGTAAACATTTCTATAAAAATTATACTGAGAAAATAATATAATTCTTCATTAAATCATTATATTATGTTAACTATACCTCCAAAATTCACATTTCCCTCGTAATGATAATAAGTCGGGGTGACTGTGACTCTGGTGTCATGATGTCACATCATTTTTATTCAAAACCAATCGCAACACACAAACATTAGTTACGAGCCCACCGGAATCCAAATTTAATTCTCTCGAGGAGTGAAGGAAGGGTTTACGCCCCTCTATAAATTTTGATTCTAAAGCACAAAGCATCGTCAAAATTGATCAGTTGGCCTTTTTTTATGTAAGAAATGTATAATTAATGTTTTATATTGTTATTTTAAACCAGAACCTCAGGATATTAATTCTAGTCTAATAGTCTAGTAATGAATCGTCTGAATGTGAAATTATAGAACAAGTAGTATCCAGATCATTCAGTTGGCAGCATTGGACAGGAGTTAGGATGCAATGGACAGTTGTGTCGTGTTCCACCTCCATCCAGGGTGCCCTTAGCAGACGTGGGTCCCTGGGCAAACTTAGTTTGCTGGGGCCCCAGTTACCTGCCTCGCCATCCCCCTCCTCCCAAATAGTTAAAAACTCAATTTTTGTTTAATGTTATCACAGTAGTTTGCACCTATATAACCAGTTTTCAACAGTATAAAGTATCAGGAGATGCCCTAAAGGTAAATACATGTATTAATTAATGTTAGAATCCATGTTTTTATACATATTTGGGGTGATTTCTACCCAAACCCTTTGTTCGATTTACCTGCCCAACGAACTTAATCTGAACAAAGAACAACCGTACCGAGTTTGAATCAAATCAGTTAATGCATTAAAAAGTTATCGTGAGACATATACACCACAGAAAAATGCAGGTCGGTGGAGTTAAAATGGAGAGCTCGCTTCACTCGTTCAATAAATCTAACCACATGATTATGTTTTTACAATCTGACAATATTTGCCAGGTCGCTTGTATAGGGAGCCCACAATACGAGCGCGCAATTAAAGATGTCCCACCCCAACTTGTTGTACCTACCTACCTACCTCTGTCCCCTTAGCAAGTGCGGGGCCCTGTGCGGCCGCACCGTTCGCATACCCCCCAAGGACTACCGTCGGCAACAAGCGCAGACACTGGCGCTGTCGAGTACGATGGAAGTTTGAACAGTCGCGAGTCGACGTAATCAAACAGCGAGAAGTAGGTCAGGAAGAATACAACAATGATAAGGAGACCGCAGACCAGATTACAACAGTCGACACATTATTATCTACTTATGCGCCTTACACACGGACGATGTTTTCGTACTTTACGTAGATAAACTTAAATTCAAATAAAGATGGTAATGTTCCCGTGAGGGAGTGCAAGTACATTTAGGAAAATGCATCTTGGTACATACACCCGCCCGGGTTTCAATCCCCGAACTTCCTCATCACCCACAAGCCAGCCACACTAGATGAGACTGACGCCTTGGTACGCGTGCTATCAATGCGGGTCACTCGGTACAGTAAAGCAGATACTCTCGATGTAATGAAAAAAACCCTGATATGAACTATATTTGAAAGTTACAAAAGTTACTAAAACTGTCATACGTCAACTTTTGATAAATAGTGTCAAGTACCTATAGAGTAACACTAATTATATAATTAGTGTTGATCGAAAAAAATATGCTTGTAGTTTCTAAAAGGTTCCTCCTACCAAAATCCTAGAGCACAAAACAATACACAAAACACATAAATTGTGGGTATGTTTATAAAAAAAAATATGCCAAAAACGTACACGCAAAATGCATCACCAAAACAAAAGGGGTTATGAAAGACCAAAACAACAGATTAAATAAATGAATCAAATAGCCAAAGCTATTATTTATGCTTTATACTAAGGAATTATCCATCTAGATATCATAGGCTCTGCCTTAAAATATAAGTGAAGATTGACCCTGGACACAGGACGATTCCTGGATAGCTCAGTGGTTAGAGAATTGACGTACTAAGCCAAGGGTTCCGGGTTCGATTCTCGTTCCCAGGTGTCATTTTTCAATTTTCAGAAGAAGATTAAATAAAACTAATTTACCAAATGTATATTTTACCTAATGATGTTATTTCATCAGTTTAAAAGGCTGCATCTGCCATTTTTGAAATATATTGAGCATGTAATCATTATTGGGAAACTTATTTCTACACGAATTGGTGGGCACGCGGACTAAATGTCAAGTTCATAAAGTCCCTTTTGTTAATGACCGGGATGTCGGAATTCGAATCCCGGCCGTGTGTATTAAAGATGGATCTTCTTAAATGGTCCCCACTCCCCTCTCCCACCATCCAAGTGTGAGTCTTTCCTCTCTAAATTCTACCTTCCTCATCTCTACCCCACTAGTGTAAAAAAATGCGTATATTTCGGGCGGATGGTAAAACATGACAGAAAAAAAAGTCTTTTTACGGCGTCTTACTACCCGTTCGAATTATACGCATACGTAGGTCTACTAATTACACTGTGTTAGGGACGAAGAAGGCTGAATGAAATTGTGTTAGGGACAAGAAAGGCTGGAGGAAAGTGTGTTAGGGACAAGGAGGTCTGGAGGAAAGTGTGTTAGGGACGAGAAAGGCTGGAGGAAAGTGTGTTAGGGACGAGAAAGGCTGGAGGAAAGTGTGTTAGGGACAAGGAAGTCTGGAGGAAAGTGTGTTAGGGACAAGGAAGTCTGGAGGAAACTGTGTTAGGACCGAGGAAGGCTGGAGGAAAGTGTGTTAGGGACAAGGAAGTCTGGAGGAAAGTGTGTTAGGGACGAGAAAGGCTGGAGGAAAGTGTGTTAGGGACAAGGAAGTCTGGAGGAAAGTGTGTTAGGGACGAGAAAGGCTGGAGGAAAGTGTGTTAGGGACAAGGAAGTCTGGAGGAAAGTGTGTTAGGGACGAGAAAGGCTGGAGGAAAGTGTGTTAGGGACGAGAAAGGCTGGAGGAAAGTGTGTTAGGGACGAGGAAGGCTGGAGGAAAGTGTGTTAGGGACGAGAAAGGCTGGAGGAAAGTGTGTTAGGGACGAGGAAGGCTGGAGGAAAGTGTGTTAGGGACGAGAAAGGCTGGAGGAAAGTGTGTTAGGGACGAGGAAGGCTGGAGGAAGTGTACCCAGAGAGAGGAAAACCATTTAGGAAACACCACCCATAGTACATACGACCGGATTTCGAACCCCGATCTCTGTCATCGGCAATCCAGTCTATTGAGAGAGTGACGCCTTAGACCATGCTGCCACCAAAGCGGGTTTCTAATAATTACAAAATGAATGGCACCTCCTCAAGAGGATGGTGGAGAACAAGTGGAAAGATAAAGGGATAAATGATAACAAAATGCACAAAGAAAATCATTACCACAGTGTTTTACTGTAGTGTCAGTTTATTACAAAAATGTGTATCTTGGTTTGTGTCGCTATCCAAGTTTAATTCAATAGTAGCACAGTTATTGTTACCAAACCAATGTTGTGCCCCCATCACAATTAAAACTCGGTTAATCAAGATATGAGGCAGGCACACCAGCCCTGCGCAGTAACGGGGTTTACATGGGTCCATCACTTCTAAGAGTTTTTTTTTAATAAATGCATGGCAGTATAAACAGTGTTTTAGTTTATTTAATATACCCATAAGAGCATTATGAACATCAACTATAAACATTATTAGTAATGGGATGTATACAAGTCAAAGGTTCACCAGCTACCTAACTAGAATGGCCGCTACTTGCGGTTTCAAACACATTTCCATCTTGTGGTCTATTTAAACTTTGTGTTCCATTGTTACGCTTGTCTCTCTTCGGCTCAAATATCAAGGCGAGAGGACGGGTAGTAATATATTCAAAACACGTAGAGTTGACAGCTCTACTTAGCAGAGGGAATTAGGGTCGAAACCTATAACAATATGGTGCCATATTTCAGACGACGTCTGCCCACTTTCTTCTAATCATCCAAGCTACATCTTTTTTGCCTTGTAAAGTACAGGCAGAATTCCCTTACGGAGCTGAGGTGGTGATGGAGTCAACAAACATGACTTGGGGTTGAGAGGAAGTGGTATTCCTTGGACCGCACTCGATCAGTCCAGATTCGGTTCCAAGATCTCGTCTATCACCCGAATGACGCCGATCTTCATACGTCGTTTCTGCGCCGGCGTCATGACGCGGACGTCAGGCAGCAAACTCTTGAAGAAATCCAAGTCAGCCTCCGCGTCTCCAACCGGGGTGTATGCGACCTTCGCCCTCTTGGGCTGGAGGAAGTTTTCAGGAGCGTAGCTGCGGACTTCGTCGATCGAGATCTCTGGGCCGTTCCTTCTTTGGGTCTCCACCAACAGCCCTTTCGGCGGTTTGACGTCGTAGTCCTCCACGTCCGTCTCCTCCTCCCGGGTTGAAGCGACCCTTCCTCCACGTCTGTCTCCTCAGAGTCCACGTTTGAGCGACTCTTCTTCTTCCTCGACCTGGTGAAGGGGACGACGAAGTCCAGGTAGGGTGCAAGGTAGTAAGGTTTCTTGTGCTTGGCCCTACTACCCGCGGCCTGGTGCTTCATGTGTCTCAGCAGGGAGCCTCGGAGGTTGCGCCAGCGCTCCTTACAGTTCACAACTGGAGGGATCAGACATCAAACAATCAACAAACACCTGCTTATGTCTCTCTCATACATACGAGCGATGTTTCCGTGTGAGAGACCAACTATCATGGTGACTATTAGCAAAACCAGAAACTATCGGTAAAACTTGTTTGTAATTTGGTACGAAATAAACTTTATTTTTGTTGTCAGCATTAACTATTTCAAGACAAAACAAGAATGAAAACAACGAGCGTGGCGTGTGAATGCACGTCTTATATTTTGTTAGTAGATACTTTTCTGGTTATTTTACGATAGTTGCCATAATTGTTTCCATACAGGTTCCTCTAATTAATTAAGTGAGAAAACATAGACCGTGTGTATGAGGCATAAGAATAATCCTTAGCTTGTAACATTTAACACAGGGTTATTAGTAAGCTTGTGCGAACCTTCGAAATTTTGAATCTTAATATTGGAAGATCAGGATTAGGGGCCTAGATTCTAATCTTAACAAATCTTATATTAGGATTCGATGGGTTTAGCTCAAAATTCGAATCTATTTCATTCATAGTGACAAATTAATACCATCAAACCGGAAACCAGTTACGTGGTAGAGTGAACAGAGTGTTATATCTCTCTACACGGGGTGTGTTGCTTTTCGGGAGTTTTCTGGTAGGTTGTTGTGAAGGGGTGTCTTGATGGATGTTGGTCTGTTGTGAATGTGGGATGGAGGAGGGGTGGGAGATGGTTAGTGGGGGAGGTCTAGTCTATTGGGTACGTGGGTAGGCTCTTCGTCTGAGGATGTCTGCACAGTCCCAGTTCATCTGAGACCAGAGAATCGTGTTGGAGGGTAGTTGCCTGGAGACTGGGGCTGGAGGTCGGGCGTATTGAGGGAGAGGACAAAATTAAGTAATTAGGAGAGGGGGAGGGGAAAGGGATTTGGCCGTTGTAGAGTAGCCTGCATTCGTAGGTTTCGCCATCTTCTTCCCTCCTCGTTTCCCTCTTCCCTTGGAATGGGTCATGAAGAGTTGATTCTTGATAAGTCCGTGGTCCAGAGGTGCTAACGGATGGGTGGGAAGATAAGGCGGCCGGCCAAGGGCGCTACCTTAGAGTGGGGTGCTAAGGCAGCCGGCAAAATCAGCGTAATCAAGGAAATAGAAAGAGAATAGTTCCGTTCTATATTCCCGAGACTGCAGGTTTAATGTTTTCAACAAATAATACAAGTAAAGAAAACATAAAAAAGAACAGGTAAGTATAAATTCTTACACACTAAACTAAACACTTAGCATTAAATGAAAATACAAGATATAATATATAACAGTTTGAAGAACGTGGGGATCTTAATCTAATTATTATTTACAAAAATAAGCTTGGTCGGTCACCCTCAGATGACACGTAGCAAGAGAAACTAACTTGAGTTATACAGATTGCAAAGGAATACACATGTGGGAAAGTTGTTTGTCACAGCAAATATTTATTTTGTATTTTCAAAAAGTAGCGAAGCCCACCTTTTATTAGATACTACCCGACCTTTACACTAAGAATAAAAAAATGGTGTTAGCTTCATTTGATTTTTCACTTTTGAGAACTATTTATTGATTATATTTTTGTAGTTTTGTATCTAAAACATTTTATTTTATTTTTATGTCTAATATGTTTATCAACATTTTTTGAAATATTTTATGATTGGATTGGATTCGGTAACATAACTTAGTAAAATATTCAATAATGATTTGATTGGAAACATTAACATGGTAAGTTTATAAACGGTTCGATTCAGATCTGAATCGATTTAAAAAATAAAATAATCGATCCCATCTTTTTATAAGATTGAGATTCGTCTAGGACTCGATTCAATAAAATTAATTTAGCATGAGATTAGATTCAGATTTTATTCGACTAGGTTAGCCGAGATATGGATTCGATCCGAAACTGAAAAGTATAAACTCGCAAAGGCTATTCAAATAGGAGGAGGGGGTGGGAATGGATGGGTGATAGGAGAGGTTGTGGGCAGTAGAGGTGGATACGAGAGGGGAATAGGTGAACAAGAATATAAGGTGTGGTCAGCAGGAACACGGAGGATGTGAGAGGAAGATTAAGGAAAGATATAAACAAACGAAGAATGGGGGATGTATGAGTTTGGAAGGGAATAAGGATAAGAAGGATAACAAGAGAAGAGAGTTACGGATAGTAGCTAAAAGAAGGAAGTGATGCTCTCAAAGTGCGGCGCAGTGGTGGTAACACCCTGTAACTCAAGGTAGGACAATACAGCGTGCCACGAACAAAATAACAAGTAATGATAAGATAATATATTTTAACAAATAAAATTCAATTTTGAATGAATTTAAGTCGGACAAGTTGTACTAGATTGACGTGAAAAAAACATATATATGTAATATAAATATAATATATATGTACAATATTTAAATGATATTTGTAAAAGAATTTAGTAATAATAATGACAAGTTATGATACATTTTAATCATGAATATGTTGAAATGGTAACAAACATCTAAAAATTAGGTACATTTTAAGATATACATTCGAGTCAATTACACTTAAAACTAAGTTGAAAAAAAAATCAAAGTATGATGTGACCATGCATATATTGAATATTAATGTACTACTCTTGAGAATCTATAGAAAAATTATTACTTTTTAAAAGTAAAAATTGAATTTATTTCTTAGCTGTAGTTCCCTGTACCTCGATTTCTGGCTGGCACAGTTATTTAGACGACATGTTTCAATACATCAGCGGCATCATCCTCAAGTCTACCCTATAATCTTAAACTTAACAAATCGAAAACTCAGTCAAGAAAAATCTATACTTCAGAAAGGTTACAAATTCAATTGCCTTGACTACTATGAACAAGATTCTAACTCACCTTCACTTGATTTGATTTCCATTCTCAACTGAAATTCACCTTAGAGTATCAAATCAATAAAAGCATAAACTACCTTGATATAATATCACCAAAAACAAACATAACAATTTTGAATACAAAATGTACAGAAACCCCGCGCACACTGATGCAATCATCCCAAATTATTCTAATCACCCTACAATTCACAAAAGAGCTGCTTTCAAAAGTCTTATCTACAGACTACTTCATATACCTCTCAACAAAAAGAACTTCAAAAAATGAACTCAACGTTATCAATCAACTTGCTGTTTCCACTGGTTACTCATGTTCATTAGTTTACCGAATCCTTCAAAAACAAAAATCACAACTTACCAACAAATCAACTCTCAACCATTCTAATTTCAATTCAAACTCAGATACTAAAACCAAATGGATCAAGTTTAACTATACAGGGAAATAAATTAATAGAATTACCAATATCTTCAAAAAACACAAATTAAAGGTAGCCTTCCTTCAGCACTAACAATAACATCAAAAAACATATCAATAACTCTAACCGAAACAAAACCAACCAATACGACAAAAGTGACCTTTATCAACTCACCTGTGACTGTAACAGTGTATAAATGGGTAATCTGGGTGCAAAATTTCTACCAGATTTTCTGAACATCTCAAACAGTCAAGACATCAACCAAACCCAATGAACAAAAGCATGAAACTAATTTACAATACCTCAAAAGGCACAACAATGAACACAGCCGAAAATATATTTATTCAAACCGCATTATTAAACAATAAAAATGTATTAAATAAACAATTAATACATTAAGAAAACTCCCTCAACATACCAAAATTTAAAAAAAAAACTCCATTCCGGTCTGCACCCGCCCATCCTTCCATAGTAGTTAATGACCTGTTCGGGCCAGTGTCGATAAGATTTTACCCTTTTTTCATTTCCTTTTTTGTTTTTTTATCTTCAATCCCACACAATTTATTTTAATTAAATTAAATTATCACGAATAAATAAATTCAAAATATATCTACCTACTATCACATTTCCACAATATCACAATACAAAATATCTTCTTATATTTATAATATCTTACTTCATATTACATTTTTCCAGAATGTTCTTATCTCACTTCATATATACACGTTAATTGTAATTCTCCTATTAGTTCCCTTGATAACACGACATGGGCTACTCAAGCACATAGTTTTAGTTTTCTGGTAAATATGACACTTCACCTTTTTTTTCAACATTTTAACTTATTGACCTTAATTAATTTTATGTTATACCACATTGGCTGGCGCATTGTGTTTTAATCATGAATTTCATTCGGTTTGTTCTTTCTCATCAAACTTGAGGATGATGCCGCTGATGTATTGAAACATGTCGTCTTAATAACTGTGCCAGCCAGAAATCGAGGAACAGGGAACTAAATTCAGCTAAGAAATAAATTTAATTTTTGCTTTTAAAAAGTAATAATTTTTCTATAGATTCTCAAGAGTAGTACATTAATATTCAATATATGCATGGTCACATCATACTTTGATTTTTTTTTCAACTTAGTTTTAAGTGTAATTGACTCGAATGTATATTTTAAAATGTACCTAATTTTTAGATGTTTGTTACCATTTCAACATATTCATGATTAAAATGTATCATAACTTGTCATTATTATTACTAAATTCTTTTACAAATATCATTTAAATATTGTGCATATATATTATATTTATATTGCATATAAATGTTTCTTTCACGTCAATCTAGTACAACTTGTCCAACTTACATTCATTCAAAATTGAATTTTATTTTTCTTAATGTGCTTGAACTTAATGTGCTTACTAAGCAATTCCAATCTTTTTCAAAAATAAAGATAATACACAAGTGACATTGTTAATTAAAATAAAATACTAATACTATGGACAAGTATATAATTATTACTGATAAAAGTGATCACCGCTCGGGGATGTGTCAGCGGCACCGTGAAAAAAAGAGACCTCTCTTATTCGAGGAGGATCGAACCAAAGTGGTTAGACATTCAGTGTCCTGGTAGATAAAATTCAAAACACCAGTGTACAGTTCATTTAACAATAAATAAACTGGTACCTTCAAACCCTTGATTACATTTGAGACTCGAGAGTGTTTTTAAAATTTTAACCAGTATTTGTTTTAGAGCTCTAATACTGCGCATGGGTCAATAGTTTTTAGAATGAACCCAAACTAGGCACATACCATTGATTTATCGCTTGAGTGAATGAATGAATGAATACTATATTTGTTATTTCACTATCCAACAAAAAAAGTAAGTATTTAATTCCTACTTCTAGTTTATATAATTAATGTATTAGAGTAAACATCTTAAGTTTGCCAAGTTTTCTAAAATACATATCGGGGTTTACACTTTGTTTCTAATATTGATTTAAAAACCCGTTGAGATTGACGGACCATAAGAAAAGTTCGCGGGCCGCGGTTTGGGCCACAGTGTAAGCTTAACAAGTAAACGATATGGTGTAGATGAATTTAAAAAAAAGCAAGTGCGTGGTTGGAAAGCTGAAAAGAAGAACATTAATAAAATAAATAATTTCTCCGTTAATTTGGGAATAGCCCGGACACGGACGCCCGTCTCGTTTGGTCTAGTGTGCAGGTGGTGGGAAGGTCAGGGTTCGAATCCTCGTCGTGTCGAGAGACGAAGGAGACGTCTAGGAACATACCCTCACGAAACCCGACACATCAGAAAGCATCTCTGGATAGGAGGATGAGGTAGTTGGGAAATCAGTCGGTAGTCAAATCAATCGTCCAGTAACCAACTACAAATATATGAGTTGGCATTTGTAATTAGATAACCTAGAGGGTTATTAGTCTTTGGTCAGCGTTCTGTGGTTTGAATCCCGGCAGCCATTAATATTGCGTCTTCAAAGAGTGCCGAAAAGGGCGGGAGGAAACTATCACACAACTTTTAACAATGATCACTCAATTACTGTAATATTATACAAATTAAAACTGGGACACTCCCAACCTCGAGGTTCATAAACATCTAAAAAAAAGTATCTAAAAAACAATTATATAACCTTGTGTTGTTGGGAGGGTAATAGAATAGAAAAAAAGAACATAGTTGTATTAATTTATTCAATTAAAAAGTGATCTCTTTGTTGTTTATGACATAATAGACATAACAAACAAAATAAAATTTATCAGTGGCACCAAACATAAAACTACTTTTTATTTCTATTACATTTTAAATATTTTCACTCTGACTAAAATTGTACACATTTAAAGATTCGAGATTCGAAAGAAAATTTAAGATTCGGATTCGACCCATCGCTCGTAGTAGTCAAGCGATCAACTAATGGACGGTTGCACGATGATGACCACTGTTCTTTCAAAGTCCTAAGATTAATTTTAATTATTCTACACTAAATAATTACATCTTCATTCATTAGAGTTTTTTTTGCCGGATGTGACGTCATATCACCATGGTAACACAAAACGCCTCTTGACTGCTAGGTTGCTTATACTCATTAAACATGTCGTAGCGTAGCAGCAAACATCGTGTTAAACTCTCCCACCCAAGACTTGGCAACAGTGTAGGACCGCCGTTACCCGAGCTGCCGGCTTTCGTTGCTAGTTTTAACCCATCAAGGTGGTTAACGTGAACTTTCTAAGCACGCGGCTTAGAAACTAGCTTATGCTTAGACAATATTACTAAAATCATACACCTGGTCTTAGATATGTACTAAGTGTTTAGTGGATAAAAGAACAAATCCACAAATATCTTCGTGGACGCCTCCACGAATCGAACCAAGAGTGATTTGCAAGTGTAACCACAGAGACAGGTTCAACACGTGTTTGTTTATCGCTACAACACAACCACGGGATTGATGATAAGTGATATCAGAGAGAAGAGTCGAGTGTATGGCAACACAGCAACACAGCAACATCGGAGCTAATAACCTGATTCCGTGCTCTTGGTCCTGCACGACCGGCTACCCACACTCACTCACGCTAGTGGAGTAAGGATGAGGAGGTAGCACATTCATACGTGGAGGCAGAGTTGGAAACCGTTTATAAAAAATGCGTCTTCAGGATTCGAGCCCCGACCTCCCCGCCACCTTTAAACCAGACTTAAGGAGACGGGCGTCCATGTCCAGGCTAGTACCAAACTTATTGACTTTATCTAGATTGTAGGGATTTGGAGAGTAACTTAGGAGAAGAAATACACACTAATTTAGCGTGGAGAGAGGATGTAAAACTCCATGTTCCTGTGAGCCTGATGCCTAACCAAAATCAGAGGCACGCGGACTAAATGTCAGACTCATCTCCGGTGACGAGATTATTATCATTAGGTACTATATTGTTAGAGTTATTTACAAGTAGGCTATTATTATTAATATTAACATTTGTGAGTGTCAACAAAGTTTACTTCCTATCAGAATCTGACTATATCACCTCACCATCCTCGCCGAGTTGCGCGGCTATCCCCTGCCACGCCTCATCTTGTTTGACCCTGTTAGCGTAGTCGTCGATGGTGAAGTCGTACAGGCACCTGTGTTCCTCTACCAGCTGGACGAACGCGATGTTGAACTCCGGGTCGTCCCTCATCTTGGTCGGATGATCCACCATGTCGCAATGATGGCTGCCGCTCGCTCGCTGCGAGGCGAGGCACGCCACATGCGCGTCACTTGCTGCGCCGCAGACACGCCGCGTCACTCGTGCCCGACACAAGGGACTTAGCCTCCTCCCCCCTTAACAACCGCACAACCAGGCAAAATCGATGAGCTGCTCCCATTGCACAAGTGTGTAGAGTGGAGACTAAATGTCTTGAGGACCCTCGTTCAATCACAGGCGACACATTAAAAAAATCGTGCTTCACACGTCTTTGAAGTTGTCTGCATTTTCTTCGTAAGAATGTGTTTTTTTCTAGAATATTTTTTAAAGATATTTTACAGAGGTAGTGTAAAGAAATGAGATGTCATCTTTCATCACAATGATTAGTGTGAAATCCTGCCATTGGTGTTTGTAATAGGATTATTTGAGCTTAATTATGAAATATATGTAGTCATTACGCAGCCCAATGTTGCAGGGGGGGGGGGGGGTGAATGAGGGAAAGGGGTAAAATATGTGTGTTTAATCAAAGCACTTAGTCATCAAGTTGGCTTTTTCTTCAATGTAAACAAAAATGGCTACTATTCAAATCCTTCTGTTAAATGGCCCAAACTCATATATTTTCCAGCTTTTTTTGTAATCTTTTGTGAAAGTGTGTGTGTTTTTCCAGTTTTCCAGGTACGTAGTACCGTGGTTTTACTACCCATCTGGGTTATCTGCATATATACTCTAATGGGGCAACTATGAATAAAGTAAAATTTGGAGTGAGAGATTAGAAAGCCGTTTAGGGAAAAATACACCCAGCCGAGATTCGAACTCCGAACCAGACCAGACGAGACTGGTACCTCTGTCCCCCCCCGGTGCGGGTGATGCTAGGTTCTTAGTTCTTACTGTATATCATATATCACAGCAAAGAGAAGTACGGAGACCCAAGATTGTTCTTGATACACGTGTTCTAACAATCTAACGTATCAACAGTTAGTACAGTCTTCATGCTTGGTAAGCTGCAATATTAATATAGAGCACATCGACGGGACATTTCACTTGTAAGAATTGTTGCTCAGTATTAAGACAACATTGCTCGATATCCGCTAAGGTGGACGCATGCTCTAAGGCGCTAATACAGCCATTGACTAGAATGTCGATGATTGGGAGATCGTGATTCGATTCCGGTCGGTTGTAGGCCTACCATTCTCTCCACGCAAATGCGGGTAGGTACACGTCCTCTAAATTTAACCCTCCTCATCCCTATCCCGTTAGCGGTATTATTACAAAAGCGTATAACCCGAATGGATAGTTGAGTCATATGATCTTCACCCTCCCCGTTTGAAAAATAATATCAATTCCTATAGAATCACGCTAATTATATACTAAAATTTTAACCGTGAAAATATGTATTTGTAATCTCTAAAAGGTCTTTCCTGCTAAAATTTTACTACAGTCCAATTTTCAAAGAAAGAACCCTATCCGAAAGCTAAAATAAGTTCCTAAATCTACTTTAACGTATTAATACGTCAGGTAATGTATCTTCAGCTGTCATTCTTGACAAATAATATCAATACCTCTAAAAATAACATTAAAAATACAGTAAAATGTAATCAATGTTGACCGCAAAAAATATGTTTGTGTTTTCCAGTGGCGGATCCGGGGGAGGGAGGATGGCAGCGATCTCCACCCCCCACCCCCAGATAGAACATAATAGCAAGTATTTAAACCAATATGTTAATGTTGTAAAACATGTGACCACCTCCCTCACCCTATCACCTAGATTACCTAACTCTTTCAACTTAGCTCTAATGTGCAGAAAAGCAAGTGGCTTAAAACTAAAACTCTCCAGTAATTATTATATTACTAAGTTTATTATGATAGCCAATTATTTGTATTAAAATAATTATTTTCTATTAATACCTACTAAAACAATTTAGGTCCATGTACATAGAGATTACTTTTATTGTGACAGTGACTTTTTGTTTGAAGTTTTTTCTATTAAAATTACAAGTTTGTTAATCAAAATTGTGTTTTTTCTTAAAAGTTCTCTTTTAATTATTAATTAAAGTTATTTTTATATGCTAGCAATATTATTATGAATCAAAATCTTGCTTGGTTAACATTATTAAATTTATACGTGAAAGAGCCTTATGAAAACCAATCGCCCCCTCAACAGCCGGGCCTGGATCCAACCTTGTTCATATCAAAATCCTAATATTTATTTAAGTGCTGAGTTCAACGACATTTGCAAATAGCATTTAACGTGTTTTAAGAAAATATATTTATCAGTAACGTGAATATATCAAAGCGAATGTTGATACCTCATCACCAAACAGTTTTACCCGGCTGCAACGAACGGAAATAGTGGCGTGCTCTCGCATAACAGAGAAATGAGGAGGCCGAACAAGACTACTGACCCTATCAAGGTCATCGAGACAAAGCAGGAACTCGTAGTACGAGTATATATAGTACGATTCCAGTAGAAAGGTACTCGGAGAAAATACAAACACCATTTTTTGTAGCCAACAATAATGATACCATTTTAACGTAATATGAAAAATATTTGTTTTTAAAAGTATCACCGCGTCTTACTACCTGTTCAGGTACTTTAATGGAGTTGGGCTGAGGAAAGAAGCATTTTAGAGGTACTATACCTACATTTGTGTGGGAGGAGAGTGGGAAGCCATTTAGAAAAAATATCCCCGGTACACCCTACCGGGGTTAGAAGCCCGATCTCGCCGTCTTCAGCAGGCCAGTCTAGCACGAGAGTGACGCCTTAGAGGCTTAGACCATTCAGCCACTGAAGTGGACAATATCTTTAACGAATCAATATGTAAAGTAACAGCTGCAAATTACGTGAATGGACGTATGAATATATTAATTTAAGTTAAGCCGTAAGCTTTCCATTTTATACCGTGGTCTTAGAAAATCTCCCGAACCTTAGAAGGCAATAACGTATTTTTTGGGGGGCGGGGATGGGAAGGGAGATAAATATGGGGGCTGGGGGGGGGGGCGGAGATTACGGATTACCTGCGGTGACCTGGGGTTAAAACTTTCGAAATTTGAAAGGATATTTTAAACATTTAATCTCTCTGGAAGCAATTTTAGGTGTTAAAACATAATTGGGGCTGTGCTATTACTTGTATATTACCTACTCCAAAAAGCTACTAGCCTGAGCATTGACGAGCAATACAATAAATTACAATATTGATATTTTCTGAAAGCGTGAGGGTAATTAACCCCTTACCCTCCCTCAGTAGGCCTACGCCCCTGATATTCTTGACTTTATTTCTAAAACTAGTGGTTTACCTTCATAGTTTACTATAGCGGAGCGCTATAGTACTTTCTAGTTTTATATTAGATCGTGCGTTTTACAAACATTGTCGGATTTACATCTGTGGGGGGCCTCGGGTGGACATACAGTGTGGGGCCCGCAGAGACCCATGTAAATTACATCAGGACTGAGAAAAGGAAAAATTTAAGCAACTGTTTGTTTTACACGAATTTAATAATAACAAAGTAAAGGGAAGAAAGCTATACAGAGAATTCATAAAAACTCTCATTATATACCAACTTTCCTAGCTTTCTTTGCAGAAAACATGTTAATTAGGGTATTATGTTTTCTTTCTTGAGAAGTTTTGTGGGGGCACAAGGGCAATCACCCCGGTCTCCCTCCCTTAAATCTGGCACTGTTTAAAAGGGTATACTGTATTATATCGGATCAGGGTTGGACTGGTAGGTTCCAAACTTCTTGGGACTTCAAATTTGACGGCTCTTAACATACTGTATATTCATAAACACCACTGAAAATACTGTATTTTTCAGTGAGAGCTAAAAGAGTGGTGTAAAGTGTTTATATTTTTATCATTAGTAAATTTAATCACGAGTCTATTTCAGCTAAACTATCAATGATTACGTCATTATTCAGTCCACATAAAACATATCTTCTACGTTTTACTGGCAAGAGAAAAAGGCTTGTAAAAGGTTAAACAATAGCTGGGAATCTATTTGTGAAAGATTTAAGTTTGTAAAAATGATCCTCCGTCTTTTACTTGTGTAGATTGCAAAACTAGTAACAGTTGTTATAATCCGGTTCGGTGGCCGCATGGTCTAGGGCACTACTCTAGCAGTAGACTAGAATGTCGATGATGGGGAGATCAAGGTTCAAATCTCGGTCGGGAGTACCAAGGTTGGTTTAAACAAAATGGTTTTTTTACACTCTCCCTCCACATAAATGCGGGTTCAGCTTAGATAAATATATCCTTCATCCTTAAAACCCCTAGCGTAATTAGTACATAAGGGGGCATTCAAGTGTTACGTAAGCCCATTTTTGAGCATTTTTAACCCCTCCTCCCCCCTTGTAACCGAAAATAAGCAAATACCCCCTTCTCTTGCTTATGTAAGATTTGTCAACCATTTTTAATTTGTTCACAGGAATAACCATTCTTTTTTTAATGCAATTTTACCTATAGCCTGAAAAGATATGATGAAAAAATAAAAGATGCATGCAATTTATATATTGCTGGTAATTATTAACAGAGAGGTGTAAATTATTATTATTATCACCGCGTCTTACTACCCGTTCGCAATTACGCTAATGTGTAATGATAGGGTGATTGTGAGATGAAATGGAGGACCTACAGTTTAACGTGGAATCCGAACCACGGTGGAGGCCTGGCATTCCTCACATTCACAAGTTGTGATTAATACACGTCCTGTCAGAGGTGAAAGAAGGCTTTGGCAACCTTATATTTACAAAGAAACCACCCTAAACTCCATTTAATCCGATGACCAAGGTCCTTGTATTCACGTCTCAACACTTTCAATTATTGTTTCTATTTGGGGGGGAAGGGGGTACGTCACTCAAGCTTTGACTTACTTCTATAGACTTCTCCACTTCTTCCTCGTTTAGCCACTCATAATCTTCATTGCTGCCTGAAGTCCAAGCGGCTTGCGATACACCCTTCCTCAATTTTGCCCGTCTTAACTGTCTTCCGTAAGCATTGTTCTGACCCCCCTCCCTCTATGGTGCTTAAGTAATACTTGAACGCCCCCTTATTCATAATTATTACTCCCCTATGAAAATGATCTGCATGCACGCACGCACGCACGCACACACACGCACGCACGCACACACACACACACACATATACAAATATCAACCACATTACAAATATGTACTAAGATTGCATCTTAAGGTGGGGTGCTAATGAGCGTGAGTTCAGGGCAGTATTTTTGAAGTTTTTATAGCATAAACAATTTTTGGTCAAATAAATCAAATACTTCTTTTATGGAAACATAGAGTTTAGTTTTCTGCACATGATAGTCTCATCAGCTGTTCTTGAATATATGTCAAGGTTGTTCTGGCATGTTGTGATATTTTCTCTTTATTTAAAAAGTTTGTCACCAAATGCTACTATGCTCATGACAGATATTCAAGAACTATTGAGATTAGCATGTGCAGAAAACTAGACCCTATGTTTCTATTGAAAAAATATTTGATTTACTTTGGCAAAAAAATATTTATGATACAAAAACTGCAGAATTAATGCACTAAGCTCGCGCTCACTAGCACCCCACCTTAACAGTATAATATTTTTAGACACATTCTAGAACTAGATTTTAAGTAGTTAATAGCGCTAAATACCGATCAATACAAAAAAAGATTATCAGTGACCACACTGGAGCCAGAACCGGCTGATTGCGACTCCAAGCTTAGGGAACGTGATGATGAGGGTGAACCTAGATATGGTTTAGAGTCAGAACGAGTCAGTGGGGAGGCAAGGGAAGCCCGCCCTTATGTAAACAGCTGATCGAAGGTTAAAGTCGAGTACAATAAGCTCGCAAAGGAATGCTTAGCGCGCAACTATAGGTGTAACTATGAAGTATCTGCTTCGTAATCTTGCTCGATCTTAACCAGGGGTGTGTAAATGTGCTTCTAGCAGCCATTACGGCCCCTTAGTTGAGTGATAGGGAAGCTTTCTGAACCAGCAAATAAACGAAGCTTAGACACGACCCAGAATTATTAGGTGTGGGTTAAAGTTAGAGATGTGAAGGATAGGGGGAAGGGGTCCTAGATTTTTCAAAAAAAAATTTTAGTTATTATTTCTAGCAAAAAATTAGGGCAAGATTCATAGGGTTTGGTTGGATTCATAGACAAGACTTGCGCGCCTCAAAACCAAATACAATACCTAGACTCGAATGTAATGGACCAGTTTCTCATACGAAAATGGCCCATTCCATTCTGGTCGTCTTGTGTTTGGTATCGAACCGCACTTAGAGATGTGAGACGGAACATTTTCCGTACTGGTAAATTTTCCCTATATTTTTTCCAAAACAGAAAATTTTCAATTAATATTTCTGTAAATTAATTTCAACTGATTAAATGGAATTATAATGTAATCGAGGTAGTAAAGATATCCCAAATGTCAACGTTTATACTTACAGACTCAGCCTTTAAATATGAGTGAAGAATGACCCTGAGCACGGGACGATTCCTAGATAGCTCAGTGGTTTGAGCATTGGCGTACTAAGCCAAAAGTCCCGGGTTCGACTCCTGTGTCCAAGTGTCATTTTTCAATTTTCAGTTTATACTTAAGATTAATTTCTCCTGAGGGCGTTAGCCCCAGAAACATCATCAAACGAGCTTCGGTGGCCGCACGGTCTAACGCGCGACTCTCGCAATAGACTAGACTGCCGATAACAGGGAGATCAGTGCTCGAAACCAGTCGGTTTCCCTGAGGGCGGTTTTTCATAAATAGTTTTCCGCGCTCAAGGGTGCAATTCCTCTCAATTCAACCTTCCTCATCCTTAACACATTAGCGTAATTAGTACATAGGCGTACAACCCGGACGGGTAGTAGGACGAGGTGCTAAAATAAAGTAGTTAGGAAACAAATTAATGCGAGCCATTGCTGACCCATTATGTTCATAAATCATACTTCAATTTTTTATCATCAATAAGGTAATTAAAATAATTTTAAGGTTGGCTCGATATTTGTCCCTTCCCCCCCCCCCCTATCCTCGTGCTTCCTATCAACACCTCCCCCTCTCCTCTCCGCCGTGCCCCCCCCTCCTTCTTATAGCCCACTCGTCTCTTAACACACTATATTTTGAAGTATAATAGGCTCTAGGTGCCACCTCTACAATTTGACCCCTCCATCACAAGCCACCACTGCGGAAAATTTTTGATTCAAAATTTCCCGGAAAATTTTCATCTCCAGCCGCACTTAAGGTGCACTAAGTCTGACTAAGAATTTGGCCCCAAGTTTTTAAATTTTCACTTAAGTTTAATTTATTCTAATTTCAAATTAGTTTTAATGAAACATGAACTGCGATTCCAGTTCGCTTCTCAAACTCACGTATGGACTATAGCGGTTCATGCTATAACGTGGTCCAACGTCTTAGCTCAGCCGGTAGTGTGTTTGTCTACCGAGCTAAAGGTCCCGGGTTCGATTCCCAGCACGACAAAAAAATGGGTGAAATGTAGGTTTCCCCTTTCATAGTGATGAATTAACGGCCGGGGGCTGGATGTTGTGTCGGTCTAGATTTAAGTTAGTTTATAAGTCGCGTGTGTTCAGTCTGTGCACGTAAATAGGCCTACCTTAACAAAATGAATAACGTCGGGTCTGTGGTAGACCAATTTGTTAGTACTTTAATATGAGAATCAAAACCTTTTCGAATACATACACTTAACCTAAGAATCTGAAAATCAGGTACGCTCATCGTGTACGTAGGAAATAAGGGGGTGCTTAACCTAGATTTTTGAAAAAATAAAAATTGAGCAATCATTTTGTTTGAAACATTGTAAAAGTGGTTTTAACTAGTTGATTGTTATTGATGTTGGTAAAATTAAACTTAGTATAAAAACACTGTATAAAGTAGAACTTAAATAATAGTCTCAGTATTTTATTTGAAGGAACCTTATAGTTTATATATTTTTTAATTTATTTTAGGTATTTAACGTGCACTTTCTGAACAAACTATCAGCAGACGACTTATAAACTAGCTTAAATCTCGGACAAACATAAAATCCAGCCCCCGGCCGTTAATGCATCACTGTGAAAGGGTAAACCCACATTTAACTAATGATACTTTTTAGGCCGTGCCAGAAATCGAACCCGGGCCCCTTATCTATGTATACAGACAGGCTACTCAGTGAGCTAGGGTGTTGGACGATAGCTTATACAATTTGATAGTATTTAAAATGAGTTTTAATACTTTAAATACAATTATACAATTTAAAAAATATTATTTATCTTACAGTTTCACTTAGTTTTTTAAAATATTTTCACTGGTGGGAGCTTTCTCGACATCATCGGCCTATATTGACGAGTACGATACCGTGGGTTGACTGGCTAGTAACGTCAGAGTGTTGAACCAAAGAACTATTAACATTTTTTTTTGTTGGGAAAAACTATTTGTACGCTTCTGACCAACAAACTTTTGCTCTAAAATAAACATGGTTGTTTTTAATATTATCACTGCTTTATAAAAATAATATAAACTTACTGAAGTATTTTTAGTAAAAACTCAGAAAAAATAAGTTAAGGCTATTTTAATAACAATACAAACGCTAGGAAAGGTCCCAACGATATTTATTTTAAAACACAAGTTTGTTAATAGAGTACGAAATGATTTTTTTAAACAAGTTAAAAACAATTCAAAACTTGCGTGAACCTTTAAAATGAAGAAACACTTGGTCCTCAATAACTATGAGCACCCCTGTTCTTCTGGCGAACATTGAAAACAGAAATTTAACAACGTGTACTTTAGAAAGAGAGGATGGATGGGAGGAGGGTTTTCCACAATCTGCTGACAAAACAATTCCAGACTTGACTGCTGTCTATAGTTTTGGTCCGAACTTGTCTCCAACCAACAAAGTTGCACAGGCAACAACCAAACCGGGGAAAACAATTTTAGGACACGTAAATTTGAAACTACCATTGCATTAGTTAGCGGCTTTCTGGAATATTCCTGGAAATTAGATTGAAGCATGGGAGGAAATTTTAGGGAAACAGAGAGTGAGATTTAAATATCTACCTTTTTTTAAGGAAAATTTACAGTTTTTTAAATCGAACTAATGTAATCACTAGTCAAGATGTCTCAAGATTAAAGTTTCCCCTTCAGCTCAAATTATTCACAAAGACGTTAACACCAGAGGCATTATAAAATAAGTAACAATAAAGCAATAACAGAGATTACAGTTTTATTTTCACACTCAATTATCGACCACAGCGCTTGGTGGTTGAGTGTGTCCCTAACAATGTAAGGTCTGCTACTTCCAAAGCCGTTACGAATACAACCCCTTTCATTGGGATTAAAGCAGCCGAAATTTTTACAGAAAAAATGTCCATGTCTAAGGGGAAAAAATAAAACTATGAGAGAAAAATACGATTAATAATATTTCACGGAAATTTAAATGTATAGGCAAAATTGCATATTTTATTTTAGGAATGATCCGCGTGATCTTGTTATCCAGGCATTAAATTGTAAAATTTGGCCCATAATAGCTCATGGTCTACAAATAAGCAAAACGTGAGTAGAACCATTCACTACACGACAAAACGATGACATTAATTCTAAGCGTCATGATGACCAGATCATATGTCTTGTAAGTACGGATTAGATATACGTCTTGTAGGGACTACAAAGGTTATTGTGTACATTTTTATTTAATCAACAAAAACCAATATATTTAAATTGATTGGTTTCTTGACCAAGTTATTGGCTCTACTCATCTTTGAAAAAGAGTTAGGAGTCATTAAAATATAGATAATAGATCTACTTAATTCTTCCTGTTAACGGCTTGAACTAATTTGTTTCGTTTATCTCTAACCCATGGACTACCATGTCTTTCTTGTTTTTATTTAGACTTGAACATCCTTCAATACAACTCTTTATTTTCTATTCAGACGCTTTTTTTAAAAAAAAAATCATTCAAATGTAGTGTATAGATAAATTGATTTTTGAACGCTTTGCTCAACATTTTTTCTTCTACATACATTTTTAAAAGCTTGCATATATCCTAAAACTCACAAATATTCCTGTTTTTTTAGTTTGTTTGTAAAAGGTTCTATGTATTCCCCGGTTTTTTTCATACTTTTTTTATTTGTTCTCCTAGAGTTTTCCCGGTGCGTGGCAACCCTGAATCGCACCGAACCCGGGTCTTGCAGGTTCCATGGCATTCCCGCCTCGAGTTTCTGCAAGGGACCTGTATACGGACTCAGTCACACGCACTTCGACCAAGTAAGCTTCACGGTACAGATTTCGATGACGCGAGCTTTGACTTCCCTGACACCCGTGGCAACATGTGGTGTGGACAACACACACGGAACTGCAGCCAGAGACGACCATCGGCGTCTCTTCAAGAGCAAACATCCGGCCTCGTGGTGTAGTGGTCAGAGCCCCTGGTTGATGACCTAGAGGGCCAGGGATCGAGATTCCCAGCTGGTACCGGAGAGTTTTTCTCGAAAGGGGAACAATTCCCTTGGTCATCAGGGTTTGGTTAGTTGGGCCTAAATTAAGTTTAAGATCTTCATTGGCTTTATTTCGTTATGTTCATTACCATCCCCTCATCTCATCGGGGCACGGAAAGAATGTACGATTAATACATTCGGGCGTTCCTTGGGCAGCGGTACATAAGTATTGGTTAATATTTCCGCAAACTGAGCTAGAGATTGATGTAGACAAGATACGCCATTATTATTATTATCACTACTCAAGAGCAAACCAAAATACGCACAAGCTAAGCCCATTCCTCTCGCGATGAACTGGATTGACAGCGACTGAGAAGTCAAGAGTTCGAATACAGGTCGAGTGTATCGAGTTTTTCCCCCTCAATTTTCCTCCGTGAAAATGAGGGCACATTTCCTTTGAATTATACCTAGTTCATCACTACCCGCTAGTGTAAATATGCTGATAGCAAATCGCAGTGCACAACAAATAGCGATAGTAGTAGCACTATGATAGAAATGGCCTTGTTTAAAACATACTTTTGCAGTAAACATTAATAACACGTTGCTATATTATAAGTGTTATTTTTAATGTATTAAAACAGTTTTAATAACTTTTGTAATCGCAAGTTTAGGTTCTTCCTATAATAGTAATGCCGTTTTTTTGATGAGGACCCGTGCACGCCCCACGGTTGGGCACCAATTATGATGAATGATAACTTTTTTACGTTCACACGTCCCAAGGTTGGGATACCAGTTGTCTTACACGGCTCTGTGATGATCCGATTATGTGTCTCGCTCACTGTAAGGTTACTTAATGGTTATTTCTGTTGAAATTAGTAACATTTAATGTTTGTACACGATTTATTTGGTTAGTTACACTTTCAATACTATAAATTTAACATTAAAGTGATACCGTTCTTATTCGTTTAACGAACTGACGCAGGGAGCCAGAGCTTGCTATACATTGAGATAGGGAATGCTATAAGAACAAACTGCTCCAGCCCCTTATATATGACCTACCCCTTGCTTCTTGGACCCCTTGTCACCAGTGTTAAAACCAACTAATAGGAGAACTGGCAACCTGATGTTGTGAAGGCTGGCTTCCTATTGGGTAAAGGCAGCCAGCCAACTCATCCCCAGGTTTGTAAATAGAACGAAATAAGTTTCTAAACAAAGAAAAATTTAAAACTTAGTATATTTGAATTTACTTCTGAAAATGCCTTATGGGCTTAAAACATATTGAAATAAATTATAATCAATTAAAATAATATTAATAATAAAAATATAATTTGTATTTAGAATCTTGTACTGAAATTAAATCTTTCAATTTTGCCTAGTCATCCATGGATGAAGTAGTATTAAAAGGAAAAATTACATCCAGTTCTTTAGTTTAAAAGATAAAAACTATCCTTCGTCCATGATTTTCAGATAAGTAAGAGGGCCCAAAACATATCATTACAATATCAGAATCATACTATACTCGTGCAGGGGGACAATATCGGTACCTTGCTACCGGTCCCGCCACTCCAGATTCACAAGTTAAAAAAAATATACAAAATAAAAATATATGAAGGCCAATCAATAAAATGTATATCCATACTAAGGAACCAGCTGTGGTTTCCTACGGAGGAACTTCCAGGTACTGTCACAATTATATCAGTGGTTCGGTCTGGTCTTGTTCGTTCGTTTCGAAGTGTTTGGAAATTTCACGAGTCTATTATTTTTATATTGAAGCTAAATTTGGCACACAAGGAGAGTCGGTCAGTAAATCAAATTCAATTTAAATATTTAATAATTTGCGTAACATTTCAACGTTCAGTCAAGATACGTATTAATTTTTGTACATTGCATTTCTGTTGTAAAAATAACAATAATGTTTTTAAAAAATTACAAAGTTAAGAGTTATTGGTGTAGTAAAGGGGGAAGGGGGAAATCCCCCTCTGGAAAGAGCTTGTCTCCACCTGACTGGAATAAACTTGCCCCCTTTGAAATTTATCTCACTCCCTTGTGATATTCTCGAACGTGAAGCTGAAAGATGGATTTGCATCAAACTCTAAATAACCGTGTAAGGAAAATACCACTTTAAATAGATTATAGAGACATCCAATCATCAAAATTGCTAGAGGAAGATAATTCAACCAATTTTTCAAAATTTGCCCTGAGAGACCCACTTTAAATTGCTTCTAGAGTCACCCAGTTAAAAAAAATGCTGGTGGAAGACTACTTTATATAGCTTCTAGGGGCAATCAAATTTCAAAAGGTTTATGTGTAAGGACCACCCCAAAGAAGAGTCTAATTTTCAAATAATTTCCAGACAAAGGCCACTGTAAATATTTTATAGACATTAGACATAGACTCCTAAAAAAACTTTCTTTTTTCTTTGCTAACTGCTCCCTAGACAAATAAGGTTTCGCCACCAATGAAGTCGAATATTACAAAGAAAAAAAGGGGTGGGGGGGGGCGTGCTTTGCCCCTGGTACCGGGACCGATTTGAGCACCTGGCGGGCCTGCGTGCATATCCGTCAATGGTGTGGCTCTGTAGGCCCCTGCAAATGATTCAAAAGTGCAATTATAAATAAATAATACATAAAGTCTGTTCACCGTAGGAATTGTTTTCTGAAAGGCCTTTTTCTCTACCAGAAAGCTATTATATAGTAGGATTTTGGTAGGAAAAAAGACCTTTCAGAGAGTAATTCCTACCGTGAATGGATTATAAACTACCACCAAAATATATATTGGTTTCATCGTTTTATATATTCTTAAAATGTGTGTCGGTAAGAAATATGTTGTTTTGTTCTAAAAACATACTTATACAATTTAAGCAAAGGTCACGGGTCGGATAAAATAGCTGGTCATATATTTTACTAATAGTTTTTTTAGTTATAAAAATTGCAAACATAACGACTTTAGCTCGCGATCTATTCCAACCTTACCTTATTAACACTTGGTTCTTGGTGTGCGTAGGTCAATTAATTACTTTCATGTAACTTTTCCTCTAATTTTCATTCATTATTAATATTGTAACATTTCATAGAAATGTTGGGTTTGAAATGGGGAACGCACGCCACAGGAGAATGGCTGACGCTACAGTAGCCCCATGGCTTCTTTGGTGCTGAATGACAGTTCACAGCTGCTAAACACATGTTTTTTGCAGATCATATGGTTCGGCGTAGGGATACATAATTTGGTCTGGTAGCTTTTCAAAGCCGTCAGCTGTCAGTCAGCACCAAAGAAGCCATGGGGCTACTGTAGCTAGCACTGGGCTGCTCAGTTCCCCCACCACTCCGTGACTAAAAACCTGTTTGAAAAATAGACTCCGTTCTGTGTTGGGTGAAATTAAGCTAAATTCTTAGTTATTTTATCAATGGAAAGCTACATATCACGACGATTTTCTTTATATAAAGTTGTGTCAGAATTGTAAAAAAAAATCAAGTAAAGTCCCTATGTATGTTGTATTATCAGTGGCAATTGAAAAATTATGATTTTGTAGAACCTTTGAAAACGTAAATATATTTTATGATTTGGCAAATAATTTTTATATATTTTTATTATTAATATTATTATTATTATCATCATCTAAATTATTTCATCATGTAAAAGAAAATGTAAAAATATATAAGTTATATCAAATATATCTAAACTGAATTTTCAACATATTGTTTATTTTTTGTCTGATTATTAAATAATGTATGACTGTGCGGTGTCGGGAAAATTGCGCCTTCCCCCCCAAAAAAGGGAGAGAACTGTGCCCTCGCATGAATCATCACACTAATATGTGGGAAAAGTGCACCCACACGACCTTGTTAGTCTCCCCTAAGTAATTTTAACAAGGTCATGTTGGTGCACTTTTCTCACTTTCCTCACGACCTTAGATCTATGGCGTGGATCGGTTCATTGCATCCTTTTGTTTAGGAGGGTGGGTATTGCAAATTGACTCATCGCACATCATGAGGTCTTGAGGAGGTCAAAGTACATCGATTCTCCGCACCTGTATCTTTGCTTGTTGTTTAGGTTAGGTTAGGTTAGGTTTTCAATTAAATAAAGATTAGTGTGTATCTGTAACCATTTGATGTGAACGCATAAAGCGAAGTTAGCAAACTAATTATTGACGATCTTTTACTCCATTTTTTGAATCTAGGCTAGACTCTTCAAACACTTTGTTAGGTCCTTGTGCATACTTGTTTTGTAAGTGTGTAAAACAGTGTGTGGGGCGCACTTTTCCCACATAATGGTGTGATAATTGATAGGAGGGCGCAATTTTCCCCTTTTTTCTGGGAAGGTGCAGTTTTCCCGGGCGCAATTTTCCCTAATCCGACTGTGCACATGTTTTTAATTTAGTTTTTTTTTTTTACAAGTGGCCCTGAGTCCCCGAATTTCTTGATCCAGTCCTGTTCCTAGGTTTTAGTAGATTTGACAGCCATTTTTTAACTTGAACAAACTTTGTGAGGCTGGCATGCTCCCACCTTGAGATCTTGTATTGAACTGAAGCGATATTGTACAATATCTACAGACTGACCAATATTTCACCATTACGCGATATATATCATACAGTTGTAGAGTAATACAATATTGAGCAATCCTTCAAACCTCACCCACTTCGGTGGCCGCATGGTCTAAGGCGCTACTCACACACTAAACTAGATTGCCGTAAACAAGGAGATCGGGGTTCAATTCCGGTCAGGTGTAATGAGGGTGATTTACCCTAAATGGTTCTCCACTCTAACTCCCCACAGTTGTGGTAACACTTCCTCTATATTTGACCTTCTTAATCCCTAGCAAAAGTGTAATTAGTACATAGGCGTATAACCCGAACGGGTAGTAAGACGCGGCGCTAATAATAATATTGTGCAATATTATTGATCGTGTAGGGACCGGAGTTTAGACCTTTGTCTCAGTGTTGCAGTGGTGACGCATGACGTCAGAATGTGATCCTGCTGAAACAGGAAATGTCCTCTCCAGTGTCACAAAAGAGGACCTCAGCACCCCCCTTCCTGCGGCGGTACACGGGTGCGACAGGTCCTTCCGGCCAACCAGTCCTGCCTCTCTGGTAGAAGTCGGACTACAAGCTGCTCGGTGGAACCGCTTCCATTTACATCAACTTACGACTTACAAACTAACTTTGATTTTGGTCTTTGGCAACAGAACTGGAAGGAAAGGGGAGGGAGGCACCACCCCTCCCCTGGACAGAATTCCCTCCCTCCCTTATTCGAGAGCTATAATAGGTAGAGATTTGAGTAGGGACATATCCCCATTCACACACGCACACACATAATTGTATATATGGAGTGTGTGTATGTATATATACATATACACTCCATGGAGTCACCCGCAATCGAGCAATAACGACTGAGCGGCCGCCGTCTGTTGGAGAAGATCGTGTCAACTTCTGCAGATAGAGGGGTGTCATTTGGTCAGCACAACAAACCCTCCACCCGTTAATCTTAGTTTTCTAGACCTCACGAGGCTGTGTCTACCCCGTTCCAGACCTATTGCTTCACGAAAAATCGGAATTGATTTCGGGACTTCTGGATCTGTAGCCAGTTATTCTGATCAAAGTGGCGGCCGTGTGTGTGTATGTATATTCCTATCAGGTGTTTTACACCCTCCACTTAAAAGTATCCTAAAATAGTTTCAAGTTGCGGATAGCCTGGTCAGTCAGTAAGATTCAAGGCACAGACACAAAATGCAATCAATAATAATTATTATTGGTTTTGTTTGAAGGATAAAAGAACGCAGTGAACTATATATAATTACTATTAAACACTTCAAATAGCTCCAGGTGAGGATGGGATGCTCTTATAAACTATTTAGTTTTAAGTTCAAAACAGTTCCAAACATTTTTTTCAGGGGCGAGAGTATCACTCCAAATAGCTTCTTAGGGCACCCCCCCCCCCCCCAAACACGCTAATAAGGTTCCGCCATCACTGATCCTAGTGTACAACACTGTCAGGTTACTGGTCGGAGAATATCGATTCTACTGCGTAGAGAATATAGTTATCATTGACAAATAAACGGTCTGATATCTGGTCAATGTGTATATCCTTGAACTGAATTGATAAAAACCATTAATATCTTGTATTGATATTTATTTTCCGTGTCACACACACTTACTGCACATCCAAACTACCAGTATATTCACACTAGCGGGATAGACACGGCGCGGTATAATCGAGAGTAAATGTATCTACATTTGCGTGGAGAGAGAGCAAGAAACTATTCTGGGGAAAAAAAACCTTTATTATATCAGACCGGGATTCGAGCTCAGACCTCATAATTCCCAGCAGTACAGTCGGCCGCGAGCCTGATACCTTTAACCATGTGACCACCGAGGCGAGTGATTCAAATATTTATGTTTGTGTGAAATATTTAAATAAATCGCTACCTGTCATAGGTATATAATTTACTTCCTTCAGAATGCCTCGTGCTAAATGGAAAACGTATCCCACCGACAGGGTAGTGTTACCAAGTTCCAAGCAAATGTAGATACATTTCTTCTAACTACCCTCACCTGCATTCTATAGTCTAAACCTTTAAGTAGCCATTGTGTTAAAACGTATGAACTAAAAAATAAAGCAAAATACACCAAGAGAAAATTGTATTCAGACGCTTCGTTTCTGCTTTGTTAGCTCAATCCTATGAAGTGTTATTACAAAACTATTAACACATTATAGAGTCGTTACACACACAAGAGAAAACACAACGGCCAATGACGCTAATTTTGGTTTACTAATAGGTAAATAATAATAATATGCAATTATTAATATTTCAAATAACATGAAGGTGACCTGGCGGTCTAAGGGTAAGGTGTCAAAATTCTGTGCTGGGAGTCCGGGGTTCAATCCTCGGTCCCGGCACAGATCTATCTTCCTTCACCTCTGACAAGACGTGTATTAATCACAACTTGTGAATGTGAGGAATTCCAGGCCTCTACCGTGGTTCGGATCCCACGTTAAACTGTAGATCCTCCATTTCATCTCAATATCAGCCTACATTAGACATTAGCGAAAATGCGTATAACCCGAACGGGTAGTAAGACGCGGTGATACTACTACTACTACTACTACTACTACTACTACTACTACTACTAATAATAATAATAATAATAATAAACATGAACGAACCTTTCCAGCTAAGTCCAGTCCATTAATATCGCACGGTGTGGGCGTGTCCGAAACCCAGGTAAAAGTGTAATTCACTCTACTGGAGCAATAAGCGCTCATTCTATAGAGCACTCTTTTGGGTCAGTGGTTTACAAGAAGTTTCGCCAACAGCCTTAAAAAGATCTAGTCTAGGAGCGGTTTTTGTGAAAGCACTGCTTTGTTAACTACCGCCTTTTATAAAAAAAAAATTGCAAGTGGGGGAGCCGACAGGTAAGTTGAAGGTGCTATTGTGCTTAGGATGGGGCAGTGAGCTAAACCTGTGACATTCAACCTTGGGAGGGGGGAGGAAATGGCAGTGAGATAAATCGGCGACCTTCAACCTTGGAGGCGGGGATGGGGCGAATTGGAATGAGCGAAACCTGCGTTATTCCCCCTTGGGGGCGGGGGTGGGGGGAATGGGAGTGAGCGGAACCTGCGTTATTCCCCCTTGGGGGCGGGGGTGGGGGGAATGGGAGTGAGCTAAGCCTGCGACCTTCAAACTTCCGGGAGGGATGAGACAAATATATACTCACATGCAATGTTATGTTGCCAGGTGGAAATGGTAACATTTTGGACGCTCTTTATTATTATTAATATTGCGTATTGTCAATGATTTGCCCAATTTTTCGCTGAAAACCCCATTCTGTTGGACATAAAATGGTTGTTTACTGACGAAGCATGATTCCATCCATCCGGCTCGGTGAGCTCGCAAAATACACGGGTGTGGGCCAATGATAGTCCCCACGCCATCCATGAAGAGCCATTGCATCCAACGAAAATTGTGTCTGGTGTGCGGTGTCCCGTCGCCGTATCTTTGGGCCGATCTCTTCTGAAGACAGGATAAATACCGACAGATACTTGGAAATCTTTACTGAGCTTGTGAACCAGCTGGATGATCAGAAACTTGCAGATGGTACTTCCAACAGGACGGTACAACTGATCGGACATGGATCGACAGCGAACTGCGATAATCTGTGCTTCAATAGTCGCTAAAAAGGTGAGACGGATAGTTTTCCACTAAGAAAAATTCCCTTTTAATTTTTTCGTGGGAGTTTTCCGAACATTTAGAAGGTGGGGATGTAGGGAACGCGCGAAAGGACCCGTGTTTCTGCAGTTTTTATATCAACACTTTTTTGTTTGCCAAAATAAATACAATATTGCTCTAGTAGAAACATAGAGCTTAATTTTCTTTACATTGTGATATCAAAAGTTATTGAATATCCGCAATATGCATAACAACATTAGATGAGAAAATTTTTAAATTAAGAGAAAAAGTTGTATTTAAATTCCAGAACATTCTTGACAGATATTCAGGAACGGTTGATATCATCATGTGAAGAAAATGAAACTATATGTTTGTGTTGAAGCAATATTTGATTTATTTTGTCGAAAAAGTTTTGATATTAAAAACTGCAAACCCCTTTTCTTGAGTCTCCTGCATCCGCACTTTAAGAACACATCTGCCGTGATTCAAGCATGTGACATTTTCCGGATTTGTTGGTCTCTAATCGTCGTAGCGACCATGTTGCCACGTAGGCTAGCCCGTACAGGTATCTGCACCCAGCCCGAGCTAGGTGGGAGTTAATCCTGTGGGAGGGGTATCAGACCTGACAAAGGCAGGGAAGGGAGCCTGTCCTGGCAACAGGTCCAACAGGTAGATCGCAGGTGAAGAGACGAGTGCATTCTCTTCCAACAGTTGTGGAGATAGTGCCCACTGCAGATAATGAGTTGTGGTTGGCCTGGTTGATAACGATTATTGGCGAAGTGTTCATTACGCAATAAATATACGCCAAGGTAAAATAGAGGTAGCCAGACATATATGTCAAAAACACAACAACCTGGCCTCAGACCATTAGCTTCACAGACTTTTGGTTCAGGGGGGATGTTTTGGGGGTTCAAACACCCCTTTTTCCAAATCTTTCAATTAATAATGTATTTTTGGATTCGTCCTACACGCCTAAAGGTTATTGCTAATTGGAGTACTGCCACACATTTTAAAAACAACTTAAAATTGTTCAGGGTGAAATAAGTATTCAAGTAAAACATATATTGAATTAGTCACACCGTGAATTTAGTCTATAAACTTAAAGTTACGCCATTTTCAAGATCATATTTAAATCACACTATATCGCTAGATGAAAATACAAAAATAAAATGATGCCAATTTAAGTTCACTACATCATTGAACTAGAAAAGTATAAATTCCTTAAAATAACCATTTAACTCACGCGGCTTGATTGGAATAAATTAAACACAAGAGAGCCCCATATTTTTACGAGATCACGCCCTTTGACCTGTAAAACGACTGATATAACATAACGGTTTTCAGACGAACTAGTCTTGCCAACTTGAACTCGGTGAGCTTTAATTTCACTCCGCTAACGGGAAACCGCCGCCAAACATGTTTAGACCATTCAAACGAGTATTGAATCATTTTTAACACTTGATTTTTTTGTTGGGAACAATTGTACTTTGTTGATTAACACATTTTTGTTTTAAAATGAACATTATTTAATACCTTCTCTAACATTTTTATTGTTATAAAAGCAGGTTTTTTTTTGAGGTTTTAATAATGTATAACTAAACGTCACTAAATATGAAGGCTTTTTTTTTTACAAAGCAATTAAAGTATTTTAAAAAAAGCCCCCAAAAATGTTTATTTTAGAACAAACGTGTGTTAATCAAGAAAGTACAGATAATCCCCCCTCTACCCATTTCGAAAAAATTATTAAAATGTTTTAAAAAAATTCCAAATTGCCTAGAACACTTTCAAGCGTGTGTGTGTACCCCAAGGTCACTCTTACCATAATTAATTACAACAGCTGTAGTCGTAGTTCTTATTGGAGACCATCCGAACAGAAACTCCTGATAGCATTGGTCTAAAAAAATAAGTACTTGGCCGATAAATCTCCTACTTCCAAGCCATAAACATATCAAGTTGAGATTTTGATCGGTCACAAATAACTTCTTCATTTGTAATTTTGTCACCAGGGTTATTAACTACATAGCCGAGGGGGAAAGTATGAGGAGGGTAGCTAGACAAGTCAATCAACTCCAACTCGCCGAAAGGTGGGTTGATGTGATTTCTATCCACCCGGATCAGGGCATCACTCAGCCCTTCAGCTGGTTAGTGCTGCCTGCACCATCTGGTAGAAGTACCATGTTCTAGAAGAGTACAGAAAGTTTGGTGGTCCCCGTTGCCTTCCGCACTCAATCTGAGAAAGAGCATACACATTTTGCCCCGGAAGGTATTTTCAGATACCTCCCAGGGTTCTTTTACATGCCACAGCAACATGGGACCGACGGCTTTACTTCCCTTCCGACGAAAGTTGTGCTACGGATTTATATAGCTCGAAAAAAATCTGTCGAACCCAAACGGGTTCGGGTCCTGAGGCGGGCACTTTACCTCAAGACCACCGAGGTCGATACGCTTTTTATTTTGGATTCCCGGATACAATTCTCTGATTATTGTTTCGATACCTTTCTTTCAATACCTCTGCACTAGGTAGGCCTACAGTCCAATTTTCATACGTCAAGTCACGTGATCTGAAGCTGTCGATTTAGATATTTATTAGCAATAACTATAAAAATAACACTAATAACAAAGAGGTTGTTCCTACCAGGATCCCACTCTAGCAGAGCAGATGACATCTCTACCCAGGAACCTGTTTGGCCACCCACACTTGACGGTGTTTGAGAGCGTTCAGAATGTGGGAACCAAGGGTGTTGCTCACTCCAGCATCCCACAATGAGGGGAGAGCGAGAGGAACATCACCCTAAACACCCAAGAGTGAACAAACAGATGGCGAACAAAAACCTACGCGAACAAAAAATGGCAAGATATTTTTGGCGCCAAAATTACGCTTTAAAAATATTAACGTGACCATTTCTTTACCGGCATTTTTGCAGAGACAGCCCTTTTCAAATCTCTGATAATAATAGGAAAAGCTAAATGCCATTTAAATTGTGTACAATGATTTTTGTAGGAATAGACGTCAAAAAAGATAGTTAATTTGGCAAAACCTTAATTATTTTGCGATGGTGTTAGGTTGAAGACTGCATCTTCTTTAAAATTGCATCAGTGTATTCAACAAATCGGGGGAGCTAGTTAGTCCTAGACAGGAGTCTTATTTCGGGGACTGTACCTGTAAATCGAGGATGGGTGGTCGGTCACCTACCGATCTCGTCATCCAATCCGGTACACAGAATTAATTATCTCCCATATCCGAACCATTGGGTAACAAACTTACAAACCACCCTGGTTGTCACACAGTCTAAGGCGTTAGGCTTGTAATAGACTAGAATGCTGGTGACGAAGAGGTCGAAATTTGAATCTCGGCCGGGTTATTTCCCAGGGGCAATCTGTCGCTGTAGTTTTAACAACTTTCCTCAAGTTACTCTAATGGAGTAGGTATGAGGGAGGAAGCATTTTTGAGGTAATCTTCACGCCATTTGCGTGGAAGGAGAGTAGGAAACCATTTAGGAAAAGCCACCCTTAGTAGACTCAACCGGGACTCGAATCCCGATCTCCCCGTCATCAGCAGGCCAGTCTAACACGGGAATGATGCCTTGACCAGTCGGTCAGTGAAGCGGTCTAATCTTGATGTTGAACGTTATTATAAATTGTATTTAAAAATTAAATCAGAGAAGATTTCTTCAGACTCAAAGACGACCAAGTACAATTGGGAGCACATTCGTTTCTGTAACGAATATAGTTCAAAGCCTGGAAGCAAGCTAGTTCCCAACGTTTTATTTTAAAAAACAAAGCAATATTCATTATTATTGAAAAGATATAAAACTACCCGTACCGGTGGACACGTGGAATAAACATCAAGCTCATTGGTCTGGATTGCCGGTAACGGAGAGGCAGGAGTTTGAATTCTGGCTGGGTGTATTTAGCGTTTCACCCCCCACCCCTCCACCCTAACCACTATATAGATCCTACACGTAAATTCAGTTACAAGTTTACCTTCATTATTCCTACTCAATTAGAGCAATTAAATGCGTATAGCCACCAACGGCTGTCGTATAGCCCGAACTAGTAGTAAGACAGTGGGGGGAGGGGGGAATACATAAAATTCGGAATTTGAAGATAGGAAGTTAAAAAAAAAAATTATGGTCACTTAAAAGCTGCGGGGAACCTTTATTGAGGAGAAACCATATCTGCTAAGGTCGTACTTTATTGAGGAGAAACCATACCTGCTAAGCTCGTACTTTATTGAGGAGAAACCATACCTGCTAAGCTCGTACTATATTGAGGAGAAACCATACTTGCTAAGGTCGTACTATATTGA
The DNA here is from genome assembly GCA_033556935.1 of Timema podura. Taxonomy (NCBI): domain Eukaryota; kingdom Metazoa; phylum Arthropoda; class Insecta; order Phasmatodea; family Timematidae; genus Timema; species Timema podura. The sequence goes on from JAVRXN010000009.1 coordinate 114,112,335, forward strand.
CACATTTAGAACGTATGGATTCTATGAAAGCAGATCAACCATTTAAAATTCGTCAGACAGGTGTCAACAAATATAACAGGCCGACTTAGAGGTGGTAGGTATGCTCTGCTTGCAAGAGGTATCACTACAAACATCTCCAATAAAGGTCCTATATAAATGTAAAGATAAAATATTTCACGCTAAGTCGTATCGCTAAACAAACAACCATCTATTTCAAATATCTAACTTATTCCAATAGTACTCAAGGTCATAGCTCAAGTGAGCCCAGAAACTTACAATCTAAGGAGTTTTCATTTCATTTAATTAGCCAAACAACCAAATCATAGTAAAAATATCAAAATTTACAAGAAAAAATATAACGGTGTGTGCGAATTCGAGATTTATTGTCTTCGAATCGAATTAGAATCTTTGCTTACTAACTCAAATCAGTTCCGAACAGAATTTAATAAGAGTTGGGTAGAATCTACTAAGTTAAGAATCCGAAACTTTATTATATCTACGAATTCCAAATCTCGAATTCGAATCTTTGAAAAAATGATCAACAAAACATGAAATATAAATATAGTGGAATGATAAAAAATAAAATTAGTAACTAAATATTAACAATTTTTGTTGTTGCTATAAGCCATTAATTACTATGTCCATACATTCAGTAAAGTGTTAACTTTATGGTCTGGAGTCCAGTTAAGTTTGTCTTAAAACTATAATGAGTATGAACTACCAAAAAGGTGCATTAAAGCCATAAACAAATTAAAATTCAAAATTTGAAAGAAAAAAGATTTTTTTAATTAGTTGCGTTTCGAATCAAATATTTTTTTGAATCCTCATCTTAAATATCCTTATGGATTCGAGGGATTCAATGGTCCCCATCCCTAAGTATACACCTAATGGTTTATAAACTTTTCAAATCCGAATATAAATAATATTTAAAAAACCTATGTTTCGAATGGAATAGCAGGCAAATCGAGCCAATAAATACGTAGTAGGCCTATACTCGTGATTGACCGAGGTAACTGGGACCGAGCCTATCTCGGATGATACGGAGCGTGTAGCGTGTAAATCACTAGAACTTACTGCATTTGTATACATTGTTTGTAAGTTTCAAATTACTAATTTATTAAAACACATTACATTACAAAGTATTGTATTATACAGTTAAGATACATTTTTAAAAAATTAACAAAATATTTCTGTAGTCTACTGTATTTAAAAAAAACACCAGATTTATATTGTACCTATTGTATAAATATTGTGTTAAAATTGGACACTTTGACAGAATGAGTGCCTCGGTTAACACGGAGCCTCGGATAATCGCGAGTCTATTGTAGTTTGAAAATCGCATTGCGACAGTAAATATGTTAATAGTATTAAAAGATTCTCAAATGTATATGGTCAAGTGTAATAATGTGAATTTTGATTTATTAAAATAAAATGTAAATACGGCCACATGATTTGCCTGAAATGATATATTATTATTATTATTATTATTATTATTATTATTATTATTATTATTAGCACCGCGTCTTACTACCCGTTCGGGTTATACGCACTTACGCTAATGTGCAATGGTAAGGTGATTGTGAGATGAAATGGAGGACCTACAGTTTAACGTGGGATCCGAACCACGGTGGAGGCCTGGCATTCCTCACATTCACAAGTTGTGATTAATACACTGAAATGATATAATTAAATTATTGTTGGTTATAGTTTTATTAACAGATCGATATAAGTTTCTATAAAAAAGTTAAAATTATTCAAAAGGTTTTTTTAAATTTGAATTTCCAAATGAATTCCAGCGAATCTATTGACATTTAGAATTCCGAATAGGATTCGAATCTAGTTAAAATTGGATTCAAAATTTATTAATTAGCTGTCATTTTTGGTTCCTAAAAGTGGGTTCCCGTTTCTTAGTTATATAAGTTTTAGAAAAAATATGAATGAATACAAGCATTGTACCACCAAATTAATATAAATTACATTAAGATGTAGTTTCAATTCTCAAAATAAACTTCTTTTTTGTTCACTTTTTGATGTCTATTGGAGCGCCTGGTGACATTTTGAAACAATCCATTTTATAGAAAGACGAACAGAAAATGGTAAAAACCAAAATAGTTTTAGATTAATTTGTGTAAGAACTCTTCACATAATATGTGCCCCTCCTTCTCTTACTATATTATATATAGAGGGGGGTGGAGGGAGGTTGTAATGATCCCTTCTGGGGGGGTCCGGACTCAGACGTGATAATGAAGCCGCGTTGGAAGATTTGGCTTCTTCTTGTTTGGGTCCTTTGTAGTCTTACATTCTTTTGTTCTTAATTATTTTTATAATGCCGTCATTTTTATTTTATCTAAGTCAAGTTATAATTATGGATTTAATTAGAACCTGACCTGACTGCAGTCTCACATATATATTCATTATATATATATGCATATATGAATAAATAAATATATATATGAGATTGCGTTATCATATATATATGTATGCATATATGAATAAATAAATATATATATGAGATTGCGTTATCATATATATATATATATATATATATATAAGAATTATTTAAGCATATATATATATAAGAATTCGTTTATGCCGAAGAAATTTATTTTTATTTGATTATAAGAACATTTGACTCAGAATTGTTATGTTTTTATGAACGACAACTTAAAGTTGATATTATATTAGCGCATCGCGAACTGTTTTACTGCAAGGTTGGTGGATATTAAAGATTAGTATATCGCGGATCGTTTCATAGTAAGGTTGGAAGTCGAGTGTAAAATGAGAGATTAATGTTTCGGGACCATTCCTACAGTAAGGTTGTGGACCGTATGGAGATGGGCGCCTTCTTTTCGGGTATATAGTTCGACAAAAATCACTCTAGAAGCTTCTTTCATTTCCTTCTATTTCATCATGTTTGCATCAATCGGGTTTCATTGTAAAAAAAAAAATCCGGTCTAGGTGTGTGAGAATATGAGAGAGAGAGAGAGAAAGAGAGAGAGAAAGAGAGAGAGAGAAAGAGAGAGAGAGAAAAAGAGAAAGAGAGAAAAAAGAGAGAGAGAGAGAAAAAGAGAGAGAGAGAAAAAGAGAGAGAGAGAGAAAAAGAGAGAGAAAAAGAGAGAGAGAGAGAAAGAGAGAGAACCGAAATAATAAAATCAGAACTAATATTGTTTAAGATAACTTTGACTAATAACAGGAACTATTTTGGTTTTGATTTCCCTCCAAAAAATGACCAAAAAAAGTAACATGGGACCTTGTAAGGAAACGCAAGAATGTGACAAAGCCAGTCAGGTGGGCAAAAGAATGAATGAGTCTGTGGAACAATTCACCCAGCGGGCAGCAGGTGAGAGAAGAAGTCCAGGAAAGGAATGCAAGGCCGTTACAAGGCCCAACCAACCCTAACAAAGTAGAAACTACAATCCCCGGGAAAGGATCGGAACACCAACTAGACACGCAGGAAAAAAACAAAACGCAACAGACACAGATTTATATAATACAACAGCCCTTCCCTTTTCTTCAACCCAACAAAAAATAAATGGTTTCAAACGCACTTTAGGCGCCAATATACGAGCATGGCTTTGGTATACATATAAAAATGTTCGAAACAAAGTATTGGTACCGAAAAGTTTGAGAGAATAATTGGAAAATCATATTTTTAGTGTTTTCATGTACGAAGAACTATTAAGTATTTTAATGTTGTTGCAAATATAACTTTTGCATTATAATATTTTCTTCCGATTAATTAAATCATTAAAAGTTGCCATGATCTAACTACAATATTGATATTTAATAATTTATATAGCTCAATTCTGAACAAAACAGCAGGCACTTTTTAACAGTATTTCAGAGTGTGGGTTTAAATCATTTATTGTGTTCAAACAAAAACATAAGTTATATTAAAACACCCGCTTTGGTGGCCAAATGATCACTTTTCGCAATAGATTGAATCGTCAATGACGCGGAGATCAGGTTCGAATCGCGTTCAAGTTAGTGAGGGTGTTTTTTACTAAATTGTTTTATATTCTTCCTCCTTGCTTCTTTTAAAATTCAACCTTCCTCATCCTTGACCCAAAGTAAAATACAGACAAAAAACGAACTAGTAAGACCAGCGACAAAATAAACGAGTACAGATGTATAACAAAACGAGTCGTATACGGACAAAAAATCGCAAAAATTCAAAGTTTTACTAGCCCTACTCGCAGCATTTGTAGTAAAGCTCAGCCTAAGTTTAGACGTGGTTATGTTATTTTTGTGTTTATCTACAGCCCAAACATTTTTTTAAAGAAACCTCAATCACTAGTAAAATAAATGTTTTTTTTATTGTTTTAGAAAACAATTATTATTTTTGTATTGCGGCTTTCCCTTTTAATATTTAAGAAATTGGAAATTTTTGGGCATGTCCGAGGTGAATTAAACTTTTTATTTAAATATGAAAATCGGGAATAATCGTTGAAAGGAATCTCTTTAATTTTTAAAATAGATGATTGTTTCTTTCTATACCGGGGTTTAAGAAGTACTCGTTTGAGTAAACGCATCGAAAGAAAAATCCTTATTCTAAACTAATTGAAAATTGACACTAGGACATGGGAATAGAGCGCGGACCCTTTGGCTTAGCGCACCAATGCTACCACTGAGCTATCCGGGATTCGTTCCATTCTCAGGGTAATTCTTCATAAGGTCCCGGGTTCGATTCCTGTGTCAAAGTGTCATTTTTCAAATAATATCAGTTGTTTTTAATAAATATACCAAACCACCCACGAGTAGATAAAATGATCATTGTGTACATATAAATAAGAAACATGCGTTCAGCAAACAGTTACTCACTTTTCCGTGAAAGGGGGGTCGACCATGGGTGAGAGCGAGTCACCTGAAACACAAAATACGAGATATCAGCACACTCTGTATACAGTACACGTGACTTAGTTAACCTAGGACAGCAAGCTTCGGGATATGTAGTACTGTATTAACTTTTAGAGGTAGTAGGACAATGTTTCCCACACTGTGGTACACATACCTAGCCTCCCCCGGGGTACGAAACATATCATTAGGTTTTATTTATCATGATATATTTGTTGGTACCAATAGAAAGTCTGATAAACAAATTAGCACAGATGATGACGCAATACCTCTCTTTTCCTCGGAGACGGCTTTGCTTAGCTTACCATTAAATATTTATTTAAATTTGAAACGAACTTTTATACTTTAAATTTTAAAAGATGGCAGATTTGTCCTTTTTTTTTATATGAAAAGCTGGTTGTGGTATGAATAGTGTGTTGGACCAATGTGGTTCGACTGGAGACCCGCAGGCCGAATGCGGCCCTCACAATATCCAGGAATACAATTTCGGTGGCAGTTGTGAAATATCAAATGATTAAATAGAAATGTTTTAGAAAATGTCATAATTGCATTTTACCATGCATTTATTTGATTAGTAAAAATATTTATTTATAATGCTAAGTTTTTATGTGAAAGTGTGCATGGGTGTATATTCTATAATACATTTTTAGAAGATTAATACACTTTATTTTGGCAGTAAAATTTGAACGATTCAACCAACCAAAATAACAATTTATATATACAAGTACTAAAAGTTTGTTAAATGTTGCATGGCGGACTGTTTTAAGTTGTTGATGGGATTACTAAATATATCTTTGGTCCAAGGTGCAAACCAATAATCAGAGTTGACCTTTGGGACTAAAAACGTTGGACCACCCTGGGTTAGATCATGGCCCTGAAAAGGGTACGCGACTGTCGAGAATTTGGGAAACACTGGTATTTAGGATTTAGAATACAAATAAAACCTACCCAATAAGTTACAACTACAGAAAACGTGCCCGGATTTTAAAATAGAAAATACCATAATTAATTTGGGCTGGAAAGGGAAGGAAGGTTCACTTAACCGTTTAAGTAATCATACAAGTTTATTCCTTTTCTGATCCACACCCAAACTAGTGGACACGCGGTTTAAGGTGCCAGGCTTGCTACGAACTGGAATGCCGGTGACAGAATAAGTCGAATTTATAATCTCGGTCATGCACACTAGTCCCAAAACAAACAAAAAATATGGTATAAATATGAGGGAGGGCGTGACCCAGCACTAGCTTGGAGAGAGGGTGGGGAAACCCTGGCCGAGATTCAAACCTCGAGGCCGGGCACTGGATGGAATGCAGGCCGAGACGACCAATGAGCGAGTGAGCAAGCAGACTCAAAGATTCAAACACGAGTCAGTTACACCCGCCTCGCCTCTCGTCGGGCAGGAAATACTGATCTTGCGGTCCAGAGGCAACAACGAGGCAACTCCACTCCACCCGCGTGTCACCTGCTACAGTTGGAGTTTGGAACGAAGATGCGTTGAGAAAATACAAACATGTTTATTGAGGCCAAGTGTCAACATTGACACCATTTTACTATAGTAAAGGACTGTTATTTTATTGGTAGTGTATATCAAAATTAACAGCTACAGCCTGCTGATCACATAGCTTGTTGTATGAATATATAAAAATAGATCCAAATCCCGCTTTTTATAGGACGCCCACTGTCAACAACAATACTTTTTTTTAGCACCGTGTCTTGAAAAAAAATACATATAATTATTATTCGATCTTTTTTCCAATCTAGATAAAATACCAAAATTCTAAGGATATAAAGAGCTATAAAAAAATTATATTAGGATATTTCTTGCTTATTCTTTTGATAGTGATACATAGTGTCATCAATAATTTTATTTCGAGACAGGTCCGGTTTGATACTGTTCTTTTTTGAAACGAGTAAAGTATCGATATTTTCTTTTCGATACACATCTGTACGGACTCTGATAACACACACGAGAAAGGGGTTGGGGGGGGGAGGGGGAACAGCTGTCCCTTGTTGACAATTTGAGCATCCTCATGGCTGGGGTGCGCAACCGTCAACTAACTTGTACCTCAGTGCGACAGCGACCCAAGTACACATTATGGGCGTGCCGGCCCCAACGTTTCAACAAGCAGGAAGGATTCGGCGGCGCTGGAACTCTTTCTGTCCGCTAGACCAGCCTTTTTCAAAGTGGGCTCCATCATAGTTATCTCAGGCTCCACGAGGCTATTTTAAATTGCCGTATTCTTTATTTGTTTTTCATATTCTACAATAATTAATTAGGATTTCACCCTCTTCGGTGACCGCGTAGTCTAACGCGCTACTCTTGCAGTAGATTAGACTGCCGATGACGGGGAGATCGACGTTCGAATCTCAACCGGGTACACTGAGGGTGGGTTTTTTCGAAATTATTTTCCTCTCTCCCACCACGCAAATGCGACCAGACAAAGACCCGGACTTTTGACTCAACTGAGCTTATCGGGGACTCGCCCAAATCTTAGAAACCTTTTTAATTTAATTTAATCAGTTTATATGAGGGACTTCACGTGCTCACATAGCCTACCTTCCAGGGTTCTTTTACATTACACAATCGACATGGAACCGACGACCTTACTTCCTCTCTGGAGGAAGTTGTGCTACGGATTATTATCGCTCAAGAAAAATCCTTCGACCCCGGATGGATGTGAACCCAAGAACATAGGGTCATGGGGCGAGCACTTTCCCTCAAGATCACCGAGGTCGATTAGCTTTTTATTAAGTATTACGTTCAAAAAATGGTCACTAAAAATAGGGGATTGGAATGAGGAAGCTAGCTTAGTGGTAATGCACCCGCGTTAGCATGGAGGGAAGATAAGACAACCAGAGTGAGAACCTCTCCCGATGCACTCGTCAAGAGCAACCTTAGGGTTTAGACCACTTGGCCCCCGCTATGGGTCAGAGCGCCCCAGCACGCGCGAGGGGGGCAAGGACCCAGGAGCACGGACCGGAGTTCCGCTACACTACACCGTCCCAGTTTCCGGCGGATGTCTCCCTCTCTAGACAACATGTGGTCGGGAGTGAGATTACCTCCACTGATCAATGACTACTACGCCAAACAAAAGAGAAGCGAGCAGCGCTACCTGTCTTAAGAGCCCATTCAAGGACGTGTAAAGAAAGCCCCCTCTACAGACTCCGTATCCATGTATCAGCGTATTCACGTGACCATGCCAACCAATGAGAGAGTCAGAGAATTCGTCCAATAAAATAGTTTACAGCAAGGAGCAATTGTCAAATAGTTAGCGGGTGAGTGAGAAACTATTTAGAGGAAAAACACCCTCATGACGCCCGACCAGGATTGAACTCCGATCCCCAACGTCCCCGTCATCTGTAGTATAGTCTATTGCGAGAGCGACGTCTTATACTATGCGGCCACCGAAGCGGGTGAGTGAGAAACTATTTAGAGGAAAAACACCCTCATGACGCCCGGCCGGGGTTTTTCAAACAATCCCCTAACGTCAACGCAATCTGCATATTCAGAAATAAAGTCCTATCCACCATCTGACATTTCCGCGGGGTTCTGACCAACGAACGAGGGGTGGCAGTTTTAATCACCATCTGGTGATAGAAGGCACGTAACGTCCAGTGACACGTGCTACGTCCAAGTTACACGATGAAATTAGTCACGGGCGAGGACCTGCGTTTCCGCTACCCCTTCAGGAACAGAGTCACGCAACAGGTGCGCTTGCCCCTGGGGTGTAAGGACATCATACATTAGCCTATAAGTGGCCGAGAACGGTAGCTTATGGACACACCGGGTGCCAATTCCAAGGTTGCCAATACATATTTGCGTAAGACCAAAACTACCCGTATTTACCAAGTTTTCCAGAAGAAAACTTGTTTAGATAGTGTAGAAGAAAAACATATTAAGCGTTTCCCAACTTGATATTTCAGGTTGGCCGGGAAGGGGGGAGAACAGGACGAAAAGACTTGACTTAATGATTTAGAAGGTACTTAACACAAGTAGATCTCCAGTCCTGGTCATGTCCCCCACAATCATTTGAGATTCTAAATAAGTTATCATTGAAAAGTTGTAGGACCATAAATAAAACAACTTTTATTTGAAATCTATCTTTATAAAACCAATAGTTTCTGAGCTATTGGGTTTATTGGGTATATTTAAAACGAATGTCTTTTAAAAGGGGAATTGATTGTTATTCTATTTGATGGACATAGGGGTTACTCTTTTCTTAATGCTTCTGTAACAGTGTATAAATTTGTGCTCTTTTTTCCCCAATGCATTTCTGCAACAATGTATATTATTTCTTTCACATAGCTTATGAGTTTTAAGAAATGCCTCCATTTTTTGGTAAAGGAGCGAGCGAGAGAGTCCGTGCGGTGTTTTATAACTTTTTTTGTTTGTTTTTTAAACCATTATAGTCGGGTAGTTTGTTGTAGAGGAGGGAGGGAGGAGGTTGACCAGCTCTCCATAAGGAACTACCGAAGCAGATAGAGTAGTAACGACTGGGTAGTCTAGCACAATATCCTCCCTTTCTTTCGCCTCATATGTGCAATCCAACATATGTCGATAATACCACACACATGGTGACAACAAAATAGCATTATGATACGTGAATAACTTATATAGATCGTGTCACCACAAGGTTATCTGACAGCCCACTTTCATACGCCAAATTACGTTCACTTATGACAGATGGTGTCAATTTGGACATTTTTTAATAAATAAATAAAGTGACCTTTTGTTAATGATGGTTAGGGCCCGTCATTAAATTACGTAAGGATTTTTAGTGGGGGGGGGGAGGTTTAGTTTTCTTACGAGGGGTGGGGGTCGGAATCCATTTTACGTTTTTTAACCAAAGTTTATGATGAAACAAAAAAAATTGTCATGAAATAAATACATATTAATGATATAATTTAACTTATATTTAATTTACTTACTGCAAAAAGTATTTCTAAAATTTCATATCACTCACTTTATTATCAATCTATATTCTTAAAAAAAACTAAAAAATTAAAATAATCTAATTTACCTAATCGTAAAATAATACGTAAGATAAGGGGGGGGGGGGGGACGAAAATCTTAAGATCCCTTACATGGGAGGAGACTGGGGCTCGAAAAAGTTGTGGAAAAGCCTTAAGTAATTTAAAGACAGTCCTTACTATTATTTTATGTATTTTTATGCGCTGATATGGTTAGTTGGTATTAGTGGCGGCGAAACCGGGAGATACTGCCCTCCTCCCATGGAATAAATTTACCCCTTTATAGATTTATTTCACCCCCTCTGATATTCTCGAATATGAAGCTGAAAGGGGTTAGCAGTTTGTTGTGTTTTTTTAACATACAATTATGATTAAAATATTCGCTAATTATTTGAAAGATATAATAGTGGCATGGGCGCCCATAAAAGGATGATCAGGGGGCTTCAGCCCCCTTTATCACTTTGCCATATTTACTTTTTTGTTAATTTTTTAAGGAAAAATCAAATTATATATTTGGGATTTGGTTGCAGTTTGATACTAACAACTTTGAATCATCAATATCCGCCTTAACATAGATAAAATGGATAAAATGTAGATCTACTTCGATTCCCTCTTCAACAGTTTTCTTTTCATTTTGTTCTGTTCAATAAACTTGTGAAAAATATTGTTTCTTTTCAATGGGTTATTTATAACTCCTATTTATTTTTGGCTAATTTTTCAGAATTATGTTCCCTCCTCACAAAGTTAAATTCCTAAATATTTTTGTGTGGAAGGGGTGGAGATGGGTGGCGTACCCTGCATATGGGACTCCAATCAGCCTCCCATTTGGAAAACACACATGGGCGCCTTGATATATAGTACATTCACGACCTTATTTTACTTGGATGACAGCTCAAAAAGCTACTATAAATAGTCCTTAATGTGTCCCTACGCCAACAGCTGACATCTGTCCACTTTGTATAACTGTAATAGAAACATATGGTAATGTAATGAATGTGATAGTTATAACCACGAGTAATTTAGGTCAATAAATGGGTTTAATATTTATTTGAGGTCGGGCACAAAGCTTATTTATCGTTTTATTGCAATTAAACAAATTATTATTCACGGCACTTCCTAAAGGTCTTACGAATATAGCTTCAAAATGGCGACCGACGAATCTAAGCCATGTGATTAAACATGGCGGAAACAAGTTCTTTACAATGATGCACCCATGCAGTGGATAAAAATATTTTATTCAGTTAAATATTTTGAAATACGATAAATGATAAATAAAATAATTTATTATATAAATCATAAAAAAGGCAAGTATTTTCTTTTTTCCAAGTAAATATGATGCCTGTATTAATGTATGCACTATATTACACATAATAGTAACATTCCAAAACGAAGAATAAGTAGTCTACTTTTAACTATGTTTAAAATATTGTTTCAGATTGGGTAAAGATAAATTATTAAAAACAATAAAATAGTTGAGAAAACTTAGGTTTACGTTATTTTTAATGTAAAATATAACATGTATTTAAAAACTTAACGTGTATAATAAAGCAGTGATGTTTTACAAGTGTTGGAACCCAAAACCTAAACATATGATTTTTGAACTGTCATCCAGGTAAAACCTATCATGAACATATTCTAGGTGGGGGTGTGAGTGAGGACAGAATATGACCATTTATAGGTTAGTTATTTTGATTTTTGACCAACAGCTAAAGATGCAATTGGTCAAATTTTCCGTTTTGGAAGAATTACCAGAAAATTTTCCGAAAAATTATCCGGCTGCAAAAAGTTCAAATATTTTGTTCTTAAGAGTCATAAGGTTTTCACTTCAGTTAAAATATCCTTAGGACGTTAACACCAGAAACATTTTCAAATAATAATAAAGCAATAACAGGGATGACAGTTCTATCCTCATACATAATGACTACAGCGCTAGGTGGCCAAGTGTGTCCCTAACGTTGTGTCAGATAATATGTTAGTACTTCAATATTATAATCAAATCCTATAGAGCCCTTACACGATCAGTCAGACTGTTATCAGTATTTACGATACCGTACACGGTCATTCTTCGTGTCAGTCTCAGCTCCTGCACGCACCGCTCAACAACACGGACGATAAGAAAAGGGTGTGTGCAGTCTATACTTGCCACAAAGACTGAAGTAAGTACTGAGGAGCGCACGCACGGTCAGTACTACTGTCAGTACTACTGTCCGCTTCTCCCACCGCTTGCAAGACTGATGGGTTGATACTGATGTGATCACAAAATTCGGATCACATCAGTATTTTCGTAAGTCCGTCCATTTGTACTGCCCCTACACGATCAGTCAGAATGTCAGTTTTAATTATTACTTTATTAATGCTGACAGTCTTACTGATCGTGTAGTGGCCCTGTATGTATATATGTATGTAACAGGCTCTAGACACCCCCTACCCCGATTCAGCTTCTTCCCCTACGTGGTTAACCGAAAGCCACCACTGCGGGAAATTTTCCTATTCAAAATTAGTGGAAATGTTCATCTCTACCAACAGCTAATCAGCTTTCGAGTGGGTCAAGATCAATTCAAACTGTGATAACAAGAAATCGGTATTATTGCTTGCTAATAACAAAGTGGACTTTAGCACAAGCTGTCTAGAACTGTGTGTGTTTCTTTAATACTTAAAAACTAACTTTCATTCTGAATTATGTGGACTTTTCTTTGATTAAATATAGTTATAAGAATGTCTTACTCCGAGGTTTTTACACTCTCCACAGTACTACATACTTTGTGTATAGCCCGGACAGGCAGTAAGAACCATGGCGCGCACACACATATAAAATATATTTGGTTGTGTGAAGTAAAATGACGCACTGAGCTCTAATTACGATTAAAAACAAACTTCAAATAGCTTCTAGACTCATCAGAGGGTTCAAGGGGTCAGGCTTAACTCCCCCCCACTAATAAGGTTCCACCGACACTGTCTGGTATAGCTAAACTGTCTATAATAGGAAAGAATGACTGGAAGGTATTTTTCCCTACTAAAATCCTACTATACAGTGGAATTCTACAGGAAAAAAGGCATTAAAGATCACCCATCTTACCATAAACAGAGTATAGTACTCATTCCTCTACCGGTTCATTACCGGGGCGCACGGCCAAAAAGGGATTGTTTGGAACTAAACGGTTAGAAGTCAGAAGTCTGAGATAGGTCGGTGGCGTTTCTACATTTTCAATCATTTCTCTACTTATTTATTAAAATAATCCCAAAAAAACAAATTCTTTTTGAAGAACAGTAAATAAAAAAAGTGCCAAGTATATACATAATTACGTTCAACACCGAGGCTATTAGCGGATTAATTTAAGGTATGAGAATGAGGAAGGCATATTTTATAGGGGGTGCCCCGTATTAGCCTGGCGAGGGTACGAGAAGACCCACTTTATAAATAGCATGTTGAAAAACCATCTTCTAGTGCACTCGGCCGGGATTCGAACCTCAACCTTCTCGTCACCAACAATACAATCTCTTGCGAGAATGACGGCTTAAACCATGCGACCACCGATGCGGGCGGGTACATTATTAGGGACAAGAATTATATTTATTATATTCTTAATACAGATGTTTAGGAGGCACTATTTGGATTCTACTGACCCAGGTTCAATCCTTGGTGAGGCTATAATCATACCAGTGATAAATTGCCCCCACCCCCTTTTAATATAAGGTAAATTAATGGTATGGGTGTTGTATTAGTGTTAGAATCAAGTTGTGACAAGGTATGTGTACTTATTAATGAAACTTATGGAGCAAAATGAAGATGAATTTCAAGGGAACTGCACCAGCCGGTCAGGAATCGAGACCTAAGCCGTCCAATATTGCCTTTTAAAAATACAAGTGACGATAGCGCTCCTAGTTTCACCCCAACCTGTAGTTAGGGCGTGTTAGCCTCCAGTAGCACCTGGACGCCCTCATATCGAGAGAACAAAGGGTGAAGGGGGGGGGGGGGTGACAATTGATATCAGCGGGCAGGAACAATAAACACTCCAACCGACGTATGCGCGGCTCTGTCGCGTCCCGTGGAGACGCAAGAAATATTTCAACGGCCTAGGGGAAGGGTTCTTTCCAAGGTGTAAGTGGGCGTCTTATAAGACGTCGGGAGAATTGTACCATCGATAATATTGCCGAGGCCCCCTAAGGTTAAACAATTCAAGTTCCTTACAGCTAGAAAGGTTAATAGATCTACGTTCACGTGTGTGTGCGTCAAGTCATGTAATCTGCCACTGCAGCTGCCACTCGTGATATATATTATTAATACCTATAAAATAACAATAATAATGTAGTAGCATGTGACCAATGTTGACAGAAAAAAATATTTATTGGTATTTTCTAAAAGGCCCTTCCTATTTTTTTTACTATCTGTTCAAGTTTAACGCATATATTATGATAATTATTACTCTATGGGGTAGGGATGACGAAGGAAGCATATCAGAGGTAATGCGTGGAAAGAGAGTGGGAAACCGTTTAGGAATAAACCCACTTCAGTAGGCCCGACCGGCAACAGAGCCTAGATCACCACGTCATCAGCAGGACGGTTAACACGAGAGTGACGCCTTAGACCATTCGGCCACGTTGCCATCTAATTTGAGTGTAATTATAAGTCGGTAACCCTTTGTCCGAGAGTCTGTTTGGGACTCATACGTCGCTACACATGCCCCGTATAGTCAGAACAACTTTACACTCGTATATACACCCAATGTGATAAAAGCTTATATTCACATTACAGCTCTAACAGTTTAGCGTATTAATACATGAAAGTAGAACCAGAAACCTTTTGAGCTGCTAGATGAGATTCCTAATATAACGTAGTTAAAAAAAGAATGCCTAAGTATGCCAAATACCAGTAATAATATTGCAATGGGTCGACGTAAATTCCGTCCCGAAGATTTGATTACTTTAAACTCCTGTATGAATTCCACCCCACCATTTGCATTAGGCGATGTAAATTCTGCCCCGTATTAAATGTAAGCAAAGTGAAACAAGTACTAAATTCAATATGAAACAAGAAAAAAAAATCTACCCGCCTCAGTGGCGTAGTTAGCTAACGCGCTGGTATCGTGTTGAGATAAACTGCCGAGTACGGGGAGATCGAGGTTGAATGGTTTTCCCTAAATGGTTTTCCACTCTCCCTCCACGCAAATTCAGGTTCACTTCCTCTAAATTTAACCTTCCCAATTCCTAATCCATTAGCGTAATTACTACTTGAGCGTATAAATCAAACGGGTAGAAAGACGCGGCGCTAAAAAAAATTAATTTATAACAAATCTTCTGTCACTTTGGTTTTTATTTTAATTTCCGCTAAACAGTCATGCCTTTCCTCAGCTGATTTCGGCAGAGAAGGGCAAACAGAACATCGCGCGTTGTTAATATTTCTCTTGATGAGAGTCAAAATTGTCAGATGTTAAATATTTTTTATCACCTGTCATCAGTTTCACTGATTGCAGTAATTTCGAAGGTTTTGTACAAATGTCATCTACTGCTTTACGGTTCAATGAAGCACTCATTTTCTGTCCATTATAGTCGGGTCTATCATGATTATGAGAACCAGGACTTGCACAGATTGTTTGTTGCTTAGTTTAAAGAATGATGTGCTGCTTTTCGCAAACAACTCCAAAGTTGTATGCCATTTGCAAATGTTTGTGAAATAGAAATTATAATTCCACCGATTAAATACAAAATATTTCCTTTCTCACTTCACATGCACTCCATAGTGAACAAAGAACTACACTCGACTGATAATTTCAAACTCTGGCTAAGCAGACCCCATTTAATAGGTTTTATAGAGCAAACACTCATGACTCGACTATGAAGAAAGAGACAGCGAGAGAAAAGTATTTATCTTTTACTATTTACCATATCAAACTGTAGTGAAGAAGGCCAAAATTAACAAAACGTTAACAGTAAATAATATTTTGGTCGCTATAAAGTTAATAATAATAGTAAAAAGTATACTAAAATAATTTTATAGAATGGGGAATTCTCTCTTCAAACTATAGTTAGAATAAATAAGACAGTTAATTTGAAAAATAAGTAATAGATGAGTAAAACAGCAGATATCTAATATTAGAATAATTCCATGTTCATCTTGTAGAGTAGTAAACTCCACCAGGTAGCATGTGTTAGCCTCACAAGTTACTATCACAACATACGGGGCGGTGTTTACAGAACGCATATGGAGCATTATTCCGCTCAGCTGATTCATAAATCTGACACAATACGAGTTAGTCTGAAGGAAGAAGACAAAAAAATAAGTACACAAGAGGCGTCAGATTTGAGAGGCCATATCTCTAGGTAGCTAGTCTTTATTTCTAGCGCATCGCCCCTTATCAACCCCAAAGACACACACCCCTGCGATATAAGGATTCAAGAGAGAAAAAAACAGGGGGTTGGAATCCCAAATGAGAAGGGGCGAAATAAGTTTCAACCTTAACAATAAAAGGAAGTGGGGGGATAAGAAATATATCGTCTGGTTTGGTACAACTTGACAATAGCGACTGTAACGGCTATTTCTTGTACCAGCGACATTATACTCAACACCCGACAGTTACCGAGGGCGCCGACTGATCTACATTTCACAAGTGAATTTTAAGAGATAAGAAATACTCTTAACAGTGTACGACAAGGAAGAGATATGACACACAAGAAATATAATCTTCTTAGGCCAAGGAGATTTAGGAGAAATCAATAAGTCAGCAAGAAATATAATCTGCTTAGGCCAAGGAGATTTAGGAGAAAGCATAAGTCACACAAGAAATATAATCTTCTTAGGTCAAGGAGATTTAGGAGAAATCAATAAGTCAGCAAGAAATATAATCTGCTTAGGCCAAGGAGATTTAGGAAAAAGCATAAGTCACACAAGAAATATAATCTTCTTAGGCCAAGGAGATTTAGGAGAAATCAATAAGTCAGCAAGAATATAATCTGCTTAGGCCAAGGAGATTTAGGAAAAACATAAGTCACACAAGAAATATAGTATGGCGAGATGATTAAGGAGGATGCATGACGTCACATAGGAAATGTCCTTTGTTTCAGCCAAGGGGATTAAAGAAGGCGCATGACGTCACATACACAAGTAATCTGCTTCAATGAAGAAGGATAAAGAGATAATTGGCATCATACACGTGTCAAAAGTCAATCCACACCATAATGTGCATAAAGAACACAAAGACTTCTTCAACATAGTATATTCGTTCAACAACTCAACGAATATATCAAACGGGTAGTAAGGCACGGCACATAATTAAAAAAGAGGTTCGTTGTTTATTTAATAACCTTGTGTTTTCTCACAACGATGACGTCAAAACCAAAGAGCAGACCCAATGAGAGGGGGGTGCAGGGGGTACATCGTACCCGGGCGTCTTAAAGGGGGCTGAGAATTTCCCGGGATCTCAGAAAATATTTGCATGTATTGAAGACTAGCATTCATATTTCCACTACTAGTAATGTAGTTTAACTATAAACATTTTTTTCACCTTTTTTTTAGAGTATGTATATTTTTTTCTTATCTTTCTTTTTATCAGATAGTATAAATTATTTTTTTACGACAGGATTAATGGAAAACGGAAGGGGTCTCGAAAAAACTTTGTACTCCCATATAAAATTCCTCTCAAAGGCCTTGCCGGCGAGATGGGTAAGATTACCTCCATTACCTCCTTGAGGTTTTAGTGACGATCAGAGCCTTGAATTATGTGGTAGGCTCTGGCAAGAAAAACTTGCGCTACTCTCACATTAGGATAGACTGCTGAGGACGGGGAGATAGAGGTTCGAGTCCCTGTCGGATGTGCTAGGGTATTTTTTCCAAAATGGTTTTTCTCTCTCTCTCCACGCAAACACGGGTACACTTCCTACTAATATAACCTTTTTAATCCCTATAACCATTAGCGTAATTGGTACATAAGTGTCTAGCCCAAACGGGTAGTAAGACGCGATGATAATAATTTACGTTCATTAAATATTATAATAGGTTTAATTTCTTGGTTCAATAATATGATGCATACCTTTAACTATAACTCAATAGTTTAAATGAGTAACCTTTTGGTTCATTGTAATTAAAAAATCAGATTCTGGTTGAATACTTATAAATTATTACTAGTAATAAAGTTCTAAAATGTTATCATAATTGACCGAAAAAAAAATCAATTTTCTATAAGAGTCTTCATACCGAAATCCTTCTTTAGTTTTTATAGGCGAAAAAAATACCTAGAGTGTTGTTTTCTGTAATGTTTTCTTGATTTTAAAGTAATATAACAAGTAGGTAACTTGCTATTTATTTTTGCATTATTGGTTATGTTACTCTTTTCAAGTGTGCTTTGAAAGTATTCTCTTTTTTTATAAGGTTAAAGTGTTTAGAATACTAATTTGAAAAAATATTAATTTTGCTTCTGGGATTTTGTTCATGACAGATAGTCTATCACCTACAATTTAAAATAGATTGAACCTTCATTTTCTTTTCGAATAAAGAAATGAGAAATATTTCAGGATTCTGACTCACTGTGAGGTGTAAGCAAACAAGGACAAACAATAAATGATAATATTAGTCACGTGCACAAACAAAATGTCTCAGACTTGAACTTTCAACCCCCACTAGCATACACACAAAAACAATCCACGGTAATACAAGTTGGATTTTGGGGAGGGGGAGGCCATCGAGTCTTTCTACGCATTTAACTACCCTAGATGAGTAGGCATGATGAAGGTAGTTTTAGAGGAAATGTACCCGCATTTACGTGGACGGAGAGAGAGGGGAAAACCATTTAAGAAAATAATAACCTAATAAAACCCGATCGAAATTAAAACTCCCACCTCAGCGTCACTGTAAAACTAGAAGAGATTGATGCTTAGTCCATGTGGCCACCGGAGTGGACATGACTAGGCCTACAGTTGACTACAGTTGACCATCTCGATCCTTTAATGATGTAAGGGTGCTGAAAAAAAGTTAGATCAGGGGTTCCCAAACTTTTTGAGACCGCACTGCCCTTCACGTGTCGGATTTTCCGTGCTACGCTCTGTACGCAATATTTAAAAAAATGCCCGAATTCGATTTTGTGACCTTTTTTTTAAAAGAAAATTGAAATTAACATTACTAGCTTGTATGCTTTTAAATGTGAAAAATACAAAATTAAAACAAAATTACAAAACTGAATAAGAAGGAATTCTAGAGTAGACATGTATTTTCTTGCCTGATTTATTCCATTTTTAAAAATATATACGAGTTACACGTATTGCAAATGTGCATGCTGCATTTCACCATAGATTGTGCCTATAAGTTTTAGTTTGTCCTTATAGCAGCGACACCCCGGACCAAGACAGAGTGTGGTAACGCCTTGGTTAGATGCTTTACAAATATCGATACCAATACTTTATACTCGATAGTAGTACGGTATTGAAAGCTATACTCCATTCACGGTAGAGTTACTCTCTGAAAGGTCTTTTTTCCTACCAATATCCTACTATATAATAGATTTCTGGTAGGGAAAAAGGCCTTTCAGAAAACAATTCCTACGCTGAACAGACTTTACACTCATTTTGATAGAATTTATGTAAAAGCCTTTGTACTGTAATATAAATTTATATATATATATATATTATATATATATATATATATATATATATATATTATATATTTGTCACAGCGTCTCATATACTCGGGCTATACTATACCCAAACATTAATAATAAGTGCTAATGGAAAATACGAGGAGGGTCAAATTTGAAAGAAGCGTACTAGCATTTGTGTGAAGGAAGAGTGGAAACAATTTTGAAACAAAACCCTCAATTCATTCGACCAGGATTCGAACCACGATCTACCCACCACCGGCAATCCAGTCTATTGCCTTAGACCAATGATTCCCAAACTGTGAGTCACGACCAGCGATATTTTGGTGCTTCCCGAAAATATTTTGAAATGTGAAAAGTAATTATTTTAAAAACGGAGGGAAAAAAAAAAAAAATCTGAAAATATTTTTAAAGGGGTGAAATAAGGCGCATAGAGGATATGAATAAATTTTAAAAACATTAAAAAAAACTTAATTTGAAAAATTCCCCCCTACCCCACCTCCTTGCCCTCTCCCGATAACCAAAGTATCACAAAAGTATGTCATTCTAAAAATTGGGTTTCACGGTTCTAAAATGTTTAGGGAAACACTCCCTTATTAGACCATTCGATCAGCAATTATTAGGAAATAGCAAAGTATCCATACTTTTATTTCGATACGACACGGCCGGCCTCCAGTACGCGAGAGTCTGTGCATTCCGTCTCGCTCTAGCATTTCAAATCTCGGCTCACATCCGCAAGTAGAATTCAACGACTTTCATTCAAACAAGAGACACGAGGCGGATAGACCGCAGCACAGCTCCAGATGTGAGTATCAACCTCATGACACGCAGACAAGTTATCAGTGGCGGCGGAACCTTATTTGTATATAAGAAGGGGGGCAAGATTTTAGGGAGCTAGTTTACACCCTACCCTCCCCTTTCCCTGCCCCAATAAATATTTTAAAATGTGATGTCCTTAAAAACTATTTTGAGTAATCCTCGCCTTTAATTTTAAAAAATCAGATTCTTCTAGAAGCTATTCAAAGTGATTCACCCTTGACATTTTTGAAATTTAGATGGCCCTAAAAGCTATTTGAAGTGCTCTTATCAGTCATTTTTTAAATGTTATATATTTAAATGCTATTTGGAATGATACTCACCTGGATATTGAAAATTTGATGCTTTTGGAAGCTATATTTAAAGTTGTAGTCACCTGGATTTATTTGGAAAATTATATGCATCTAGAATTTATGTGGAGTGGCCCTCTAGCTGCAAATTTTAAAAATTGAATGTAATTAGAAGTCATTTGCAGTTTGATTTAAGGCCATCATTCAGCTTCATCTTCGATAATGTCTGGGGGTAGGGGCAAATTTCCAGGGGGGGGGAGATTACAAGGTAGGGAGAGTTTGTTTAAACTGTACCCTTCGTTATCAAGCTTACCTTGCCTGGTTCCGCTATGACGTAGGTTATAAGATGGGGCCATAGTGTAATATGTCAAATCCCCCCCCCCTCGGTCCCCATTTGACCAATCAAACATAATTTAATATTGGCTCTGTTCTACATAGGAATACATTTCCGTTCATACCCGATCAATGATTGTTTTACCGAGTGATGAGAACAATTCCTTCATAAGTACACCCTATCTGCGGTAGGAGAGGTGGTGAGTGATAGCAGCAGAAGGTTCTTTATTGCAAATATTGGCTGGAAGTCACTAATGTCACCCTAATAGGAAATAATTAATATTTGCCAAGAGTAACAACAACCCAACACATGGTCATGTGGTTTGGCGAATGGATATGTGACAGTAGATCTGCTAACTTTTGCTAAATGTCACTTACCTACATTCATACTGTAGATGGAGTGTGCAGTTTAAACTATAGTAAAATTTTGGTTAGAAGAAACTTTTAGAAGAAAATTTTTTTTCTCTCAACCATTTCATTTTAGTATATATTATTAGTGTTATTTTATACTGCGTATCAAAAGTGATGGCTTCAGATCAAATGACCTGCCGCATGAATACGAGAAAGTAGATCCTAGCTTTTCTAGAGTTCACTTAAGGATTTCCCTATGGAAATTGAAATGTAGCTTTGCTTAACCTCATAACACTCCACAACACATATATATATATACACAAATTACAAACAAGCTTAATTTAGGGACTTGGCACGTTTAATATCTAACAAAGCCCTAGTCAAGTACGAACAAATAGTGCTTTTCTTTACATGCATTGGCGGTCACGCGGACTAAGGAATTAAGTTGGTCCAAGTCTAGTTGTCAGGGTTATATAACATTGTGGATTGTATCTTATAAACAGTTCCCCAGTTTCCTTCGGCGCAATTGGGGGTACATTTCCTCTAAAGAAAAATTATCCCTAAAGTGTAGTTAAATGCACATTCTCCAGATTGGTAGTAAAATCTGGTGCAAAAATAAAAGTAGGCCTTGTAGGTCCAGAACAATAATTAATCCAATGGATAGGAATAAGGGTTGCGCAAGAGGAAAATGCACCTGCATTAGTATGGAAAGGACGAGAAACACCACCTCTCTAGATCGCTGGCGCCAATCCTGACCAGTGGACTTGAACCTTTGCTGAGAATTCTTACTCGGGGGTGAAAAAAAAAACAGTAAAGAAGTCGAAAATGTTTTTTTGAATGCGTACTTTTAGTTGTTAGAAGCACTATTCTAATGAGCGGAGCAAAATTGGAGCTTTCTGCATCCATTCATCAGAATCTTTCCCCCCTACCACCCCGAGTTTGGCATTGAGGTTGAGCGCATGCGCTGAAGGAACCTGAACATGTAACCGACAAGAACACCTTGGGCACGTGTTGTGCAATATAGATTCGTGGGTATCAAAGTGGTATGGGGAGCTAAGAATCAGATGGTTCAGAAGGGAAGGGGGTCTAAAAGAAAGAAGAATGGAATATCTTGAAAACTTTCTTTTGCTTTTGCCGTTTGCATGCAGAGTACTTGGTTATGGGTACTTTTCTGGGGGCGAGAAAGAACCCAACCATTCAGAACAGCTGTGTACCCAAGCTTCGGAAACTTTTGATGAGAGGGAGAAGGGGGAGCGGAAGGGAGGGGTCAGCGTGCAAAACGGACCAACCGACACCAACATATTCCAATTAGAAAAAAAAGGATCAGACAAAGACTTAGAAACCATTATTTTAAATGTTGAATATTTTCTAAGAGTTAGATCAAAGTTTATTTCTGCCACCAGTGGTCACGTAGTGAAAGGCGTCAGGCTCACAATAGTGTGGATTGGCTATGAATGAAGAGGTAAACGTTCGAATCTCGACCGGATGAGCTGTTTTACCTCGAGTTACTTATCTCTCTGGCTTTCCCATTCCATCTCCATGCTAATGCGGGTGCACTTACTTCTAACTACCTTCTTTGTTCTTATCGTTAAATAACCGGTGAGTTAAAACGGAATAAGTATTTTTTTAAATTACTACGCAAGGTTATTTATGGCTTAATTTTCGGGGTAGGGCTTGCTAAGGTAGTTTATAGGAAATGCACCAGCATTAGAGCGGAACGGGAATAACACAGGGATAAATTATGTGTAAAATCTAGTCTATTGCAAAAACGACGCCTTAAGCCACGCGTCCACCGACACGATTTTTAAAAGACTAAGATGGTGTTGCTCTTGACAAAAGTTGTTGCCGGTAGTGTATAGACGACGTCTAGTGCCGCAGAGAGGCCTTGGAGCAACGACCGTTACGAGACGACCCCCCTCCTCCCCCCGGGCGAGGTGCGAAGCCCCAGCAGACTGGTTCAAGTTGCCCCCCCCCCCCTCTCCCAACCTTGCCCGCTACGGAGGAAGACAATTGGGACCATTCAAGTGTCGTCGCGTACATCTCGCGCACACAAACTTGTCTTTCAAGAAGTTTTTGTTTTCTTTATATATATAAACTAATACAACCATCCGATGAGCCATTACTTGAATGGGATAATTGAAAAGAATAATAAAGACAAATTCAAAATAAATATTCAAATTGGTTATCACAAAACCACATTGTTGTATTTAGTTTGTTTCTTTAATATAAATAGGCTGTGAAACAACAACACCAATTAACACTGAGATATCCAAGTAATGTGTTTTGTGGAGAGATAATGCATGACATTAAAAACTCTGATTTGAGATGATTTCTAAATAATTGGAAAAAGATTAGACTCCAGGTTAAACTCAATGGTCTTGGGTAAAGTGCTCGCCTCAGGACTCGATGTTCGTTGGTTCAAAACCAGCCGAGATCGACGAATTTTTATTGAGCGATAAAAATTCGTAGCACAACTTCCTTAGTGGGGAAGTACAGCTGTCGGTCACATGTCAATTGCTGCACGTAAAAGAACCCTGGAAGGTAAATGAAAATACCTTCCCGGCAAAATTGGTAGGCTCTCTCTCTCTCTGGTTCATAAAAATTCTCATGTGCTGATTATAATTAGTCGGTTCAGAAAGTGCATGTTAAATACTTTATATAACTACTAAATTGGATTCCACTATGTATAGATAGCAGTGTTGTTTTTTATTGAAGCTTTCAATTTGATGCAAAGGACCCCAAACTTTTCTTCACAGTAGAAACAGAAAAAATACACTTTTGGGAAAAACAAAAACTTACACTTTGGTGGTTTTTAGAAAAACAAAAAAAGTCCTATTTGCTCAGGAACCCCCCTTCCCCCTGTCCCCTCATTCTTTTTTCAATTCAACCCCTTGAGATTGTGAAAAACTACAGTGACCAAGTATAGTCCAATTTAGATAGGAAGGAACTATTGTGACAGTTATAAAAGTCACTAAAACAATTTATATATATATATATATATTTACATACTTCAAATAATGTGATATGTAAATGTCACTTTGTATAGATAGTAGCAATCAATATGTGTGAAATATTAATTCTAATAAAAGATCATCAATATTGACCGTAAAAACAAGTTCCTTTCTACTAGAATCTTACTAAGTTATATTTTGCTGACACAATTGCTAAACATGAAATGATAGTTAAAACATATTTTAAAGTCAAAGGATACAAAGAAGATGTGTTCAAACGCATCGGTGGTCGCATGGCCTGGCTTGTAGGTGACCAAGAGGCCGAGGTTGGAATCCCTATTGGGTGTACATAAGGCAGTGGCGTATCCTGGTAATGCGAGACAGGTGTACTACTGCTTAAAATGAATATGTACTCCTCTTATCAAACCCCTTCCCCTCTTAGTTGAAAAACCAAATATGTATATTCAATTACGCAACGATAGTTAATGAGCTGGAAGAAAAAATATTTACTAAGGCTAAGACTGGAAAGTCGATCTCGGCCTTGTGTAAATCTGTGGCAACTGTGGATTCACTTTAATGATGAAAATGATCTTTCAACATATTAAATAATTGCTGGAATAGTCATTAATCATGATCAATTCATCCAGTTTGAACACCTCTTTAATAAAGCCTGAACTGGTATAATATTCAACTAAGAACTGCAGTAACTCATGAACTGACTTATTGTAGAACTCATCTGAACAATAAAGTACAAGTTCATTCTTCAATCAAACATGGTCAAACATTCCTACATAAACATCTTTTAATTTATTGATAAGTCCTCCGGAAAAATTCTCTTGTAACTGGCATACTTTTGCTCATAAAGAAGGTGGAAATACTCAAGTTTCTTTAAAGCCGCAAACCTTGTTTCTTGGTGAACACTAATTAATGTTATCGATAATTTCAAAATACAGTTGGCGAAATTCATCTTTTCCCATACAACCACAACATCGTTTATTGTATGTGATTCAAATTCTTCCCCCCTTTCTTCTCAATGATGTGTACCAAAGCTCATCACAGGAAGTATCACTTGCTCCTTGAAGTTTAATTTTCATATCTTTTATTTTCTTGCAGCAGTCCAAAATATCAAAATTTCTTGTTTGAAGTAAATTTTATAACACATCTGTGTATGCAAATAATCTTGAAAATAAATTAAGTAGGAAAATTGTATTTAGGTTCTTGAAGAAAGTCAAAAAGCCTTATGATTTAACCACTGTCTCAGCATCCCATTCTCCAGAACAGTTAATGACATTTTCACAAAAGTCAATAAGCTATAACCAATGAGTGTTCACTGTATGTACTAATCTGGAAGTGAAGTTCCACCTGGCGGGTCCAACAGTTGGCAACTTCTTGGGAAGAAATTCTTGAAGAGCCCTTGTTTTCTTGGACGATTTTGAGAAAAATGCAAAAAGGCCATTGAGGGTTTGAAAAAAATATTGCAGTCTTTGATATTCATCAAACTTTGTTGCAAGTCAAGGTACAATGTATGGGCATAGCAATGAATAAAGAGTGCGTTTAGGTAAAAATCCATAACTTTTTTTTAAGCTATTCAAATGACCTACCATCAGAGACGCTCCATCAAAAGTTTGGCCAACTAACTTCTCTTTAAGTTTGTACTCTTGTGCCATGCTCGCAACATGTTTAAACAAACCTTCTGAGGTTCTGTCCTCACTAACGTCAGTAAGCCCAACAAACCTTTCATAAACAACATCATCTAAAACATATCTTAAGACGGTTGACAACTCTGATTTGCACTTTATATCACAACTTTCATCCAAAAATATGGCATCAAAGGTTGAAACTTGGTCTTCCTTCTTTATTTCATCAATGAAAACTTCGAAGATAGCCTGAATGAGATCATTTTGCACAGTCAGAGAGGTTCCACAGAAAACTGTTTAAAGTTCTGTAGGTGATGTTCCGAAAGAGGGAATTCTTTTTTTACAAGTGCATTAATCTGGTTGATACTTTTATTGAGCTGATCATTAAGCATGTTGGCCAATCATTTTCAATTGAAAAAAAATTGAACATGGATTTTAGTCATTTTGTGTCTCTGCATAGCTGTAATTAAGTGGTTAAGATCATCAAAGCCATTTCTATTCCATATGCTTCTTTCTGAATAAAATAGAAAACAAGGCAGGCAGAACCATTTATTTCTCTTTTCGCAACCAGTTAACCATTTTGTTGTCTTGTAGTGAGTGAGTTGTTGAAAAATGGAGTGTTTATACTTCTGTCTTAGTTTTATGTACTGTTTTTAAGAATGGTAACTCGGCACATAATTTACCATTACTTCAAATTGATAGTTTTTCACTAAACTTAGTGAAGAATACTTATTTTTACCGAGGTCATCCAACCCTTGCATTTTGGGTATGTGTCAATTACCTCCTAAATACTAACTAGTTTACAACTTTAAACATCCCAAAAGGAACCTAAAAAAAGAGTGCATAAGAAGTAAGCCAGGCTGTACCAATGGTTGTAATATAGCAATAATGATGGATTTTTTGTTGTTGTCAAAGTTTGTTTCAATACTGTACTAATATTGGTACATAAACTTAGTTTAGATATTAAATTTAGTTAAATAATATACCTACTTCGGTGGCCGCCAATGACAGGGCTTTGAATACCAGTCGGATTTAACGAGGGTGGTTTTTCCAAAATGGTTATCCACTTTCCCTCCATGCAAATATAGTAACACTTCCTCTCAATTCAACCTTTCTCACCTCTAACTCATTAACGTAATTAGTAAATATGTGTATAACCTGAACAGAAAGTAAGATGCAGTGCAAACAATGTGTAAGAGAGTGAGAGAGTGTAGAGAGATGGGAGGGTTTACACAGGTCGGTGCAAGTTTATATAGTTCTTATACGTGCTTTTTTTGTGCTCTTATTATTATATTATTTTGAGGGTGGGTGGGCAACAATTTAATCTCAACTAGGCCTAGTATGTCTCTCTCTATAAACACTTTAAATACATTAAAATTACTTCAAAATGGGTCTTTGTTAAGAATCTCCTTTAAGGAGACTTTGCCACAAGCCACTGATATTTCTGAAAGCTCAGACAACAAAAGCAATTAAGGTCATTCGGCCAGCAAGCTTCTCCTAGAATGAATAGGCTATAACATTTTGACAGGGAATTTGTAACATGGTTGATGGGGTGGTGTTGTGTTGTAAAGGGGGGATGGGCAGTTGGAGTGGGAAAGTAAGCCGGGATTGCCAGCTATTTGTTCCTAACAGTGTTGTCATAGCACTACCTCTTTTTTTTTCCCGCTAAGGAACTTCACTGTTAGAAAATGAATTGTCACCGCATGGCTCACCCGGGAGTTATGGCTTGAGTTTGAATCCTGGCTACTAAGATTCATAGAATATTGATAATTTAAAATAATGAACTTATTACACGTGTCGCAAAGTATTTATTGTACCGAATACTATTAGGCCCATATTTATCAAATGTGTTTTTAGAAGAATAAAATATGTACCGGTATTACTAAGCAATTCAATGAAATATTTGATTGATGAAAGTTTAAGGGCTCTTATACTTATATGTACTAATTACGCTAATTAGTTAGGAATCAGGAAAGCTGAATTTAGAGGAAGTGCACTCGCATTAGCGTAGAGAGAGTGGGAAACAATTTATAATAAAACTACCCTCAGTACACGCGATCGTGATCGAACCCCGATCTCTCTGTCTTAACAACAGTCTAGTCTACGACGAGAGTGGTGCCTTAGAGACCATGTTAGTACCGGAATAGGTTTTAGAGTTATTTATTTATAGTAAAAAAGTATTACTTTTCTTTATAATTATAATAGTTAACAGAGCTCATGATGAGCCCCTTACAAACTGTAAAAATGTTAGAATGCCACGTGCATAAGAAAGCAAAGTGATCGACAACCAATTGGTTTACCAAATAAATAAAAATATTTCAAAGCTTGAGTGTGTCAATTAATCGGCACTTTTGGGACCATGTGATAAGATATAAAACTGTTCGACATGAGAGGACCAGCTGGTATACAAAAGTCGAGATGGATTCAATGAACCAATTGACCGAAAAGTTAATACATTGCAAACAACGTGTTCGACAACAAAATCGTAAACGGAAAATAATAAGTAAAATCTATGAAATATTATTTTTTAATATAATTTAAAACTCTAATAAATAAACACATTTTTGGTCACATGGTCCAATGCGTCAATATCCCATTATAATGGATTGCTGGTGTTGAGGAGAATGAGGTTAGAATCCCGGTCATAAGTACAGAGGTATTTATTTACCCCCTAAAATCTTATTCACTATCCCTCCACGCAAATGACTGCATATTTCCTTAAATTTTACCTTTCTCATTCCTTATCCTGCGTATAGCTCAAACTGGGAGTGAGAAGCTAAGGGGAAAAATACCAAGTTAGTGGATTTTTTCTAGCACAGTGTCTTACTACCCTTTCGGGTATACGCTGATTTTGTGGACTAAAATCATCATTAGTAAGGCATCAATTTTCTAAGTTTTTTTTTGGGTCAATCAATCATTTTGTTCGCATATGCATTTGTTCAACCAGTTGGTACAAGTCATGTCCTACTAGTGTCGGCCACTTGATAGACATTGCTCCTACTGTCGATCACTTGTCTGTCTTTCACCTTGTCCTCCCATGTCGACAATTTTGTGATTGATCAGTTTGCCTGCACCCGTAACGAGGGTAAAGTAGTCAGTCTCATCTTATTTGGTCTGCCAATGACAAGGAGATCAAGGTTAGTATCCCAGCAGGATGTAATTAGGTGTTCGGTTCTACCTCTACGCAAATGCTGAAACATTTTATAAAAATATACCTTAACTTGCCCTTCAAAATTAGTCAGGTGGAGTCCTACGCCTTAGCTCAGTCGGTACCGTGTCTGCCTGCTGAGCTAAGGGTCCCAGATTCGATTCCCGGCATGGTCGAAAAATTGATCCTTTGTGAAATGTGGGTTTACCCTTTCATAGTGATGAATTAACGGCTAGGGTCTGGGGAGGGGGGGGGGGAGGTGTTGTGTTTGTACTAAATTTAAGAACATAGAGTAATTAGTACATAAACGTGTAACCGGAACGGGTAGTTAGACGTGGTGCTAAGTTAGGTGGATATCCCGGACGTGTGACATGATGTGAGGTAATGGTATAGAACAGCTGTTCCCAAACTTCTTGAATCGCGGAGCACTTTTCAGGAGATAAATTTGTCACGGAGCACTATAGTTGCCTTGATGCTAAGGGCATGCACACTCATTTTTTGCTATATTTACCTAACTGCAGATAAACATTAGATTTAAAATCATTACGTATCTTGATGTACCAAGAGATGAGTTCCTCTGACACTTTTGAGTTGAAGAATAAAACTAACACAGTAAAAATACTATCCAAGTGCCAAATTACTAGAGGAAGGAAAAAGAGACAAAATAAATGTCACAACTCGTCACTCAGGTAGTAAGACGTGGGGTGAGTCATTAGTCGGAGACCGGGGTAGCCCGACCCTTCCTTGGTCGGTTGGTCAGTGTTATTGGTAGGTACAGTCAAAACAAGAAGTTTCAGGAAATGGACATGGCCAATTTACGTTTGCATTGATCAACGCCGTGCAATTAATAAAATAAAAGAGTAGAGTTGGACTAATAAACCAAACAAATTTGAAATAGCGACACTATGTACTACAAAATGATATAAAAACAAAGTATCGGGGTATAAAACAAAAAGTACTTATATAAGATCAAAAATTATGTAATTTTACAACTATTAAATAGCTTATAAACTAAAAACTGATTTTATTTAAAATATTGTAAGTACTTCATTGCATACACTTCATATGAATGTCTAGCTAGAATAAATTTAATCCCCATACATTAACTACTTTACCTTAAAATTAGTACGTTAAATGGATAAAATAGCAAGTTTGACTACTTATAACTCGAGAACTGTAATGATTAGAAATCATTGAACCAATATTTATAACTCATATTTATACACTTAGTAAAATAATGCAATAAAATTTTGATGGTCGAATGACCTTAAGGAGAAACAGGAAATAATTTTGATTGGGTTAATTCACATTTTAACTAAAAAAATTGAAGTCCACATGTGAAGGGCCAAGCAGTTAACATTTTTTTAAATATTTTTGTTTTAGAAGATTTTATTATGGTGGATTCCAGATGAGATCAAATTAAAAATAAAGTCTACTAGAGGTAGCCTTCATTCAACATGAAACAAAATTGGAGTGATCCAAAAAAATAATGTATCAGTATATTTAAATACTTTAGAACACACATAGAGAAAAATTAGTTTAGTATTTAGCTAAGAGTCTATCATTATATTAGCATAAGTGTTGAAAACCCACTTCAAAAGTGTACTGCTTGCTCAATATCATTGTGTTATAGGATTGAAGAAAAGGAACACACACTCTTGTACACTCAAAATAACATGTACTGTAACATAGACCTACCTAGTTTTACACTCAAGTGAAGAGTAGAATATTAGCCGGTTTTATGACCAAAAAATAGGTCATTTTTAGGTGCCATCTGTCTGTGCTATTCACATTCTAACTACACTAGTCAGATAGGGATGAAGAAGGTAGAACTTGAGAGGAAATGTACATGCATTTGTATACACAGTTGGGAATTAAAACAAAACCTCTATGTCGCTAGAAAAAAAGACTATGACAAGCCTGACATGCCCTGCGATGTGGTTGGATATATGTTTTGTAAATAGGTCTAATTTGTTAACTTTATCAATAATGATTTTTACTATCGTGTACTGGCAATGTGTTTCCTTGCAATGTATTTTTGAAGCAATAATTATCGCACTTTGGTTATTGTTCCTTGGAACCTTCTCAGTTTGGTAGATTTCAAATCACATCTGTTTTATAGTAGATTTTAGAAACTAGTCTGATTTTCATAAGAAGCCTGTTATTTGAAAATTATAAACTCTTATTGACACGGTAGTTGGAAAAAAATACAATTGTAGACTATTTACATTTTTGGTCAGTTTTATTTATATCCAGCAGAATAACTGAGTGTTACCCCAGCCAACCCTTCTCTTTGCTTCAAACAAACAGAAAAAAATCTCATTTTATTTCTTCAAAACCAGTATTTAACTAATTTAAAAATATCAAATACAATTTTTTAAATTCTAGTCTCAAGGTGTACATGTTTGTGCACAGGAGCTAATAACTTTTAAATTTCAGACCTAGCGCAACACTCGTGACACACAAATACACAAACTCTCATTTTATTAATATTGATGTAAAGAGAAATAAATACAGTAGGGCCACAGTAGTCCATAAAGAAGTTTATTGGCAGCTTATAATAACTTTTGTACTAAGCTAACTTTATTACTAAGAAATCAAAAAAGACATAGGCCTACCAGTATTTCTAGAATGCCAAATTTTAGTGCCTTTCATTTTCCAATCAATGTTGGTTGTCAAAAGTGGATGTCCTATAAAACTCAAGTTACTGTGCATGAGCTTTTACTTGGAGGGAATAAAGGAAAAATCTACAATCCAGCATGTCAGGAATGAACTCTTGTCAACCAGGCATACTCTCTGTGTGGTCAATCTCCAGTTATATTTTTTAATTATTTAGTTCTGTTTTTAGAAATTTTCCCTTTTTATTCTGTCGACGGACCATACCTGTCATCTCTGTGATGGACGGTGAGCTATCGGTGCTGGACAGAGACAGCTTTCTGCGAGGTGTGGATAGTGATGCACCGCTCAGGTTCATCGCAAGGTTTGTTATGGGTGACATCGCAGCACACGGTTGGAGCTGGCCAGTGATGAAGTTTGGTGAATCAGACCCACCACTTAGATGTAACCGGATAAAGTCGGGTTTCTTAAAGTTTGACATGGTGCTTGTTTACAGAAAAAATAGAATAGCTTAGGGAAAGTGACTGAAACAGAAAAACAAACAGAGATATATCAATATTTTTGGCCATTTGAGTTATTTTCTAAGCTGATGTTTATAGGTCAAATGAGAACATTTTGTATATTTCTTTAGGACAATATTGTGGCTCAACAGTTGGCCTATAGTATTTTACTACTGAATTAAAGGTTCCAAGTTCAATTACCAGTGAAGCCCTAAAACATACAACTTTGTGAAATTGGGGTTATTAAGTTTAATTAAGTAATAAATTAATTGTCATGGATATGGTTGCATATAATCTATAGTTAAGTTATAATATGCAAGCCACTAATGACCACCTGTGTGGTCTAGTGACTGTCGGAGTTCCTGACTATAGATCCATAGGTCTCGGGTTCAATCTCCAGTGCCCGCAAATTTTGGCACTATCAATGTTAACAGTGGCGGTTGCTCAGTCGTTATGGCTCGATTGCAGGCTTACACCATGGAATTTATAGGCCACTAACAGGCTTTTTTTATAAGCCACTAATAGGCTGTAGTCTTGCATGCATTGAAAATATGAACAGGTGAAAAAACTAGACTTCAACATTATAGCCTGCCTGCCTGGAGGAAAGTAGGTAGACTACTTATATAGCGCATATATTTTTTAGCAAAATATCTATATTTTATAATTATGTTTATAAAGAAATGAATACTTAAATAATCTACTGTAATTTTATCTAGGCTATTTAAAGAAATTAAAAAACATTCCCTTAATTAAATCATGGGATATTGATAATTTAACATTTAAAATGACATAATTTTTAAAATAAGCAATTATTTATAACTTTAGTAGGCTATATATTTTTACCATGGGCGAATTAATTAAAATTCTAATTAATATTAATCTATTTATTTAAAACATCACAAAATAATATTTAAATATCAAAGATATTGAAACGTTCATTAACATAATAGCACCACACAGGCCTAGGTATATCACAATAGTTGGGTTGTACATATTTACATTCATCTGATTTTGGTTTATTTAAATTGTATAACACCAGCTCTTGAAACTTTACACATATAATATTATTCGATCCCTTGTCTTAAATGTGTAATAATAAAATAGACACATAACGTAATGTTACAAAGAAAAAAACTAATGTAGGCTTATAAAGTATGCTCTATAAGAAGAGTACTATATCCGTGTTTTGCAACAATCTTGATAGAAAATTGGACCTAGAGATAATTTCTAGTGAGGATTCTGGCATTTAAACATAAAAATTGATTAGGAATCAGTATTTCAGAAACATTTGTTAGGTCAGGAAACTTTCCAAAGATGTTTTTCAAGTAAACTAGCAATTCTATTAATAGAAATGATTGAAATTTACTTTAAATCAGCGTGTGTAATAATTATTAATATAGATTCTAATAAAATAAAATTGGTTCTTTTAGGTTAAAGTTTCAAGATTCAATATAGGAAATAAAACTCTTCTAGTAGGCCTACTATTCATTATTGGAAATAGCTAAATAGTTAAGGTCTAGTGTTAATTCAGGAAGAAGAAGCTGTCTTAACAAAATCTAAGCTAGTGTACAAAATAAAGAAGGAAACGATCTTACCTGAAATGTGCAATTTAAGAAGACATTCAATTCTATCAGCAACAATATATAAGACAAGCCAAGGAACAATTATTTAAAAAAATGATTTATGGTCATTCAGTGTTTATCAAACAAAAATCTAAAATAATCAATCATATACTATATAGTAATTAGTAGAATATGTTGTAGAAGGAAATTATTCTTAATATTTTATTAATGAAAATAAGTAACATCCATTGTAAACAACTCCGCCCACACTCCGAACAGTGGTTAAGCAAGGAAACACCCTCTCACGGCCGCGTTGTACGTTCGCGGTGTAGCAGAGATTAAATATTTTTAATTGATTGATGAAGACTGTGAAGTTGGCAAACCTCTTTCATATGATTCTGACAGCGGCTGATGCTCATTTTATTTTGCTTGTAGCCAACAACTGAACATAAACATTCCGATTTTAGATAAAATAGCTAGATAGATAGTTCATTCCGTTTGTCTGGCATCCCCGCAATCTATGTAAATCAAGCTATCCCGCTACATTCTGCTACGTTTGTGCTCATATGTTCTCGAAAGTCAGCGTTTGTGCTGTCAAATTACCGGAATTATAACTATGTTAATGTGATGATTTCAAGCTGGCCCACCACATTTTTCCAGACATCTCATTGTATTTATGATTATGCCATTTTGTGGTACTCCATTTGTGCTCATATTATGTGCCCCAAATTCAGCTTTTGTGTTGTTAAATTATGCCCATGGTAACTATTTTAATGTGGTGGGCTAGCTTGATGTTCAAATTGACCCACTACATTTTCGGAATCAAAATTTGTTTGCCAATCGATTGTGCTCCGTTTGTGCTCATATGCGCTCGAAATTAAGCCTGTGTACTCTTAAATTACTCCTGCAGCAACGAATTGAATTTTGACATCCATTGCAGCTGGGAGGAGCAAGGCGGGGCGGATTGCTCGGTACCATGATCTGAATGAGAAGAGGGCTGGTTCATCCACAGGAGTGAGGCGTGGAAGTTAAACTCAACGTACTGTAAACTTGTCTGTCGTAAAAAGTTCTTAAATATTTTAAGTTAAATACCTGTGGTTAACTTTAATGTTTGAAGCTACGCCAATGGAGTGCTGGGGGAGCGCCCATGAAAGGGTACCCACTTGTGTATTGGTGTTACTTCAAGAGAATGAATAAATTAACAAAAAGTTTAAAAAGGTTTAATAAATATTTGTAAATGTGCTTTTATTGAATCATGTGCTTTTATTGAATCTATATCCTAACGTAAGGAATGGCTGAGCTGTGAGTCACCCTATGTTTCGGCACTGCTGTCAGTTTCTTTTCTTCAGTCTCGCCCACTACCTAGAGCTCACGTCGACTGGTGACCTTTTTCCAAGAATATCTCTTGTCAAAATTATGTTGATTACAATATTATGTTCTTCGCCTAGCGATATAAGAACACTCAAAAGATCAATTTTTAATGACGATATATTTTTCTTACGCGATCGGTCGAAAATTGGCGTGAGATCGATGGATTGCCAACCCCTGCCTTAGACTGCAGTGGCGCAACTACAAACCAAAGACCCGGATGCGAACATTGACATCTATTTTATAGGGGCCAGCATAAGTATAAACATGAGTACAGTAAAACCTTGGATTGCGAGCATAATTCGTTTCGTAAACGTGTTCGTAATACAAAGCACTCGTATATCAAAGTGAATTTCCCCCATAAGAAATAATGGAAACTCAGATGATTCGTCCCACAACCCAAAAATATTTAATCTAAAAATGATTAATACCTTTTTAATTTTCGTTATTTAAATGTATCTGTACCGTACTGTAATCAAATTAATTAATTAAATTTAATCGTGGATGGTGTGAGGTGGACGAGAGAGATGAGAGGAGGAGGTTTGTTATTATTTAGGTCGACTTTGACTGAACGGAATCACTGCTATATGTTGGTTTACTGGAATATTTTTCTTTTTGTGCGACTTTAACAAAGAACCTATCCAATGACACTGCTCGGCAGACAAAGCGTAACTGTAGTACTACTCGTATTGCAAGATATCGCTCGTTTATCAAGTTAAAATTTATTGAAAATTTTTGCTCGTCTTACAAAACACTCGCAGACCAAGTTACTCGCAATCCAAGGTTTTACTGTATAAAGTAACACTTTTTAACTACATGTTTAAAATTTCTTCTTCCGCGACTTGATGGAAGCATAGTTGTCAATCAGGGCTGAGACATCTATTTTTCCTGCTGTCCAGTGGCACAGAAACTAGGCGGTATGGGGGTAGATTTTACCCACTCCTTCTACCCCCAAAAAGTGAGGGGGTAGAAAGTATAATTTTAACCCCTCTCTCTCCAAAATAAATATAATAAAACTTTTAGATAGTGTAAAGATCTTGTTGAGGCAAGATACACAGTTCACTCTAAGTTAACATAATAAAATTAAAATTTAATTATTTTCCCAGTGGTTTTATTGGCATTCGAGTCCCAACCTACCATCGGTACTGCTTAGTGCTTAGAGCAGCAATTGCCAGTCACCTGCCACCATGTCCTTCTGCTAGGCACGACAGTGCTGCTATAATATTACTTTGCAAGTCCAATTGTGCCAAAGTGTCGGAGGGGAAGTGGTTGAGCCAGATGAGAGGTAGGAGTGGTAGGTACTATCTGGTCATCACTCATTCAAGTGGCACATGGCGACTTGAGTGTGTCAGTAGACAACAAAGATACGTTTGTTTTTTACTGTCACCTTACGTCTTACGAAGTAAAGTAGACAATGAAGAGATATCATGATGGGAAGATAATACCATCTTCGAAGCCAAGCAGCAACAATCAAAAGAACAAAGTCCTGATAAGTTCTTAACAATGAATTAGAACTGATCAATAAATTATTATCATCTCTTAAAAAAAAATACAATTTTAAATGGTCATTAAAATGAGTATTTTACATATACGTAGCATAGAAAAGGTCTAGTAATAAAAATTTTGATTTTGAGTTTTCAGTAAAATACTATTATTTTTTTTATTGATCACTCATACCTCGATAATGATAAATATTTTTTACATCGCAGATGCTGATTATTGCAATTTACTGGAACATCAAGATGGAACCAATGAAACTTTTGCAACCAGTTCCGAGATAAAGGATCACTATCACAGTTTGAAGTTAACAATGTAGAAGCAGGGGACAACTCTTCAAAATTTGGTACTTATAAAATGATTCATTTATACACTTAGGGCCGGTTTTATGACTAGGGCTGAATATTGCTATCGGGAGGTTAAGTTAGCTACCAGTTAAAGGTTATCAGCCACTTTAATATTTTACGCGTATTATGAACTGAATTTATCTGCCGGATAGCTATTTGTAGGATAAATATATTTTTATGTAGAAAATGTGAGGTTGGTACTGTTTTTACTGGTACGCGCATGCGTATAAGCCCAGACGCTACCGCTACAACCTAGTGAGTGGCGAGAACGCTCAGCATTTGTTAAATAATGGCGGCTAAACGAGTGCGAGTAAACAGATGGTGTCACGTGGGCGCAAAGCTAAGATGTCGTGCAAGTACTAATTTCGATGTCTGCCAAAATGTGGTCAATAGTTGGGTACAACGTTTACAAAATTTCATTTATTGTACTCATATTTTGATAATTTGTTCTTATATAAATATAACTCTACAAATAGCTTGTCAGTTTATATAAAAGTGTGAATTAAATGTTCTAATTTTATATAGTTAGAGCCCGGGCCTGTGCTTACTAAACACTTAAACCAAGATTTTAACCTAAAAACATATTCTGATAGGCTAAAACTCATTAAAAACAACGCGTCACTATGGCAACAACCATTTTAACTTTCAGATAAAAGTTATCAGGTACTTAAACCTCCTGATAAAAATGTGATGGATAAATACATTTTATCTGGCAGATAAATGCTATCTTGCAGTCACAAGACGCACTTTTAACTTATCCACCGGATATAAATATATTTATCTACCAGATTAATACCTATCCAGGAGTCATAAGACCGGTCTTTACTGTAGTACAATGCAATCTAAAGCTATCTGAAGAAAAAGTGGGCCATGAAGTATGTACTACTGCTAGAGCCTAGTACGCGCTTGATGTTTGGATTTGGATTACCAGAGAAATCTTTCTCCCAACAAAAAAACACAAATCAAATGAACGGTTTTATAAGTTAGCCTACATATTATTACATATTATTGCTTCTAAAATGTTAAAAATGTATTATTTTATTTTGTTAGTTGTTTCGTCGATTAATATTTTAATGAAGATTGTTATTTTAGGTTAATCATTCACGTCAGAATGACCAACTGCGTGTAACTTACGAAAATTTGATCAGGTTTAGAGATGTAGAATATATTACTCATACTATTTCTTCAGACGTAATACTTTAATTGTTTTAAGCAATTCTGTTTAAACCTACTAATTAATCAATATGATTATTATTCAGTGTGCCAGGGTTTAAGTTGTGATGGGATATGATTAGAAATAATTTAGTATCCTGTTTTTTTAAATTCAACGTTGTAGCTTATGATAAGACGCTACATATACAATACACATATCACACACTAACACATTATTACGAGTTTCCCTTCACAGCACATCGCCGTGAAAGGCAAACATAGCCTGATAGTCTGGGTATTTAAGGTTGACTAATGCATAGCAGGGAAGCGGGAGGGAAAAGAAGCTGCCAACACAAGGTTGAAAACATTCCCTAACCCACTTCCTGTCAAACTTCATGATTAAAAGGGCAGTGTCCCAATAAAAACAACATCCAGCCTGCGCCCGATAATACATAGGCGCTAGATGTCACTGAATACCAAATCAAATTCAACCATGTAACACCCGAGCCTTAATATGCCCCTTCAAGGTTACATACATATAAAGTGGGCAGTAATGGAGACAGAAAACACTTGTGTCCCCCGTCGCCAAACATTTATTGCCTTCTGCCCCTCCGTGGTATGTTGGTGTGCATAAGATTCAGGGGCTAAGGGCCCATAATTACGCCACTGCTTAAACCATGTGTCCACCAAAGCTGGTTGCCATAGTATTAATCCTGGATGAAAACTACTCAATTAATTGTAATCAAATTGCCATCTAATGACATTTTAAATGTTAGGGCTAGATTTTTTTTAAAATTGGGGATACCCACGTAATTTTTTAAATCGCAATGTTTAATAAAAAGTTACAATTCTTTTTGATATAGCCTTTTTTTTATATATGCAATTCAACATTGAACGTAAATCATTTTATTTTAATTTTAATTGAGGCCTAGCAATACATATTAAACACTTATTAATACTGTTGATTTATATGAACATAGGGTGACCTGGTGGTCTAGGGGTAAGGTGTCAGACCTCTGTGCTGAGGGTCCGGGGTTCAATCCTCGGTCCCGGCAGAGATTTATCTGATTGCCAAACCCTTCCTTCACCTCTGACAAGATGTGTATTAATCACAACTTGTGAATGTGAGGAATGCCAGGCCTCCACCGTGGTTCGGATTCCACGTTAAACTGTAGGTCCTCCATTTCATCGCACAATCACCCTACCATTGCACATTAGCGTAAGTGCGTATAACCCGAACGGGTAGTAAGACGCGGTGCTAATAATATTAATAATAATAATATATGAACATAGTACAAGAGAAAGTACAAACTTGTTAGGGATTGGAATCATATCTATTGAAATATACCTTCCTATAGATTAGCTTGTATTTTAAATACGGACAATATTAATTTATCTCTCGCCAATTCTTTTAAAAATGTATTCAATAATAATTGCTTCCTATAAGTAGTTTCTCTTTAAAATAGTAGTAATTAGATTTCTTTCGAATTCATAAACAGGGAGAAATTTCAAACTTTAATACAAATAGGTGTCTGAGCCGAATGGTTGTAAGACGCGGTGGAAGGGTGCCGCAGAGGTGCAGGAACTGTTTGCTGCCACAACCGTTCGTTACTACTTGCCGCCTCTACTGGCAGTCGTGGTCCTGGACAGGACCCAGCTCTGTGGTTCACAGTTAGTTAACTAGCTAGCGTCATGTCAAAAGCAATAAGAATAACTTTTCTTCGTGAAAATGAAAAAGAGTTATTGATCCATTTGCTAAGTCTTAGAGCTAAATAAGCAATTTATTTACACCCGAATAATAGGGCTACTTTATTGTTGATAAGAAATAATAATTTTCAAGTGACAAATTTTTACAATTTTAGCGATTGTTTGAAAAAAAAAATCGTCAATTAATTAGTCCATGCCGAGAAAATTTGAAGAAGAGCAGTTACATCAATAGTTTTCCAAATGTGCTCCATAATTTGGGCGTCTTTATAATTATTCTTCTACCCATGATCATACAAAGCAGGATACATATTAACCATCTTAATTAATTTTTCATCTTCTTCTACATTCCGTTTCCCCACTGTACAGGAAAAAATTAGCCAGGACTGTCAACCAAACCAGTACACATGCACAATTAAAAGCAGCTGTTGAAAAACTACATATTATCTAACTTTTACAATATTATTTATATTAATCACCTCAAATAAAAGCAAGAAATAAAAAGCCGCCTTTGACTCAACTGCCACCAAGCAACGCGTTCTAAACTCAAAATAAAGTCGCCTTTGTCTCAATCCACCATGTTTTGTGTAAGTACATGATTAATTATTCAGAATGGTGCATCGTTGCCGTGATTTGACTTGTCCAAGGATGAGTCCCGATGGCTGACAGCTACGATCAAGTCTTGCAGCACAACTGAGCAATCACTAGGAAAACACCTCCACTCAGAATTAGAGGAACCAGTGCATGGTGGCTGGCCGGAACCACTGGTTGTGGCAGCCAACAGTTCCTAGTAAGCCACAGCTTATTTACAGCTGAAATATTTGCTACTCTGCAGGTGTTGAAATTTGTCTTAGCTCTACGTCCTCACCCAGTAGCTGCTGTGCTATGCGATTCCCGTAGTGTTTTGGAGTCTATAAGTTGTTTTTCAAGGACTCCATCACACCCAGTAATAATTCAAATACTTGACGAGTGTATCTCTCTCCGAGCTAAGGGCTACATATTGGCGTTCCAATGGGTTCCTAGACAGTAGACACAAGGGTATAATGGATAATGGAGATTGGACAGTGTTATGTTCTAATTTGTTATACTTTAACGAATCCCGTTCAACTTTACTTTCTGGAATGACCATCACATCTGTGTACACCCACTG
Organism: Timema podura; assembly: GCA_033556935.1. Taxonomy (NCBI): domain Eukaryota; kingdom Metazoa; phylum Arthropoda; class Insecta; order Phasmatodea; family Timematidae; genus Timema; species Timema podura. The sequence goes on from JAVRXN010000009.1 coordinate 114,153,163, forward strand.
TGACCTTTTCACGACTACGTCATATGAGCCAGTGTAGCCAATCACTCCACAACACATTTCCTCACATACATAACACTCCTCCCCCTTTAGTCTGAACACCCCACCCTTAACCAATGGAAGAAAACTTAACATTACTTTTAACTGAACTCCTTGAGAGAGAAAAAAACACGTTCACAAAATTTCTTCTCTTCAGAGGTTGAGCCTTGCAGGTTGCTTGATTACGCGGCCACTCCTAGTAGAGGTCAATCGAGCTGGCGTACCTCTTGAGGCTGACTCTTCATCGATGGGCTGCCTCATCTCCTGGAGTAGGTCCAAAGGCTTACTCATGGGTGAGATTCTTTCATGAGGAGGGCTGGTTCTCTTCTCTTGAATGGGTGACTCACTCTGACTCCTGGGCGAAGTGGACGGTGCTGATATCAATGGGGGTTCAGATGGCTCAACTGCTATTGGCCTCCTAGATGGTCTCGGATTTGAGCTTGGAGTCTGGGTATCATTTGTATTCATATTAAGTTCCTCCCCCACTGGCCTCATCTGATCCACATGGCGGAAATAGGTGGTATCCCCTTGTTTGATTAAATAATGTAAATCACCCTTTTTTTCTTTGACAATTCCCAACAACCACTTTATCTCTGGGTTTCTGTAGGAACGGAAAGCAACGTTTGGCCCTTCCTCGAAAACTCTTGGGACATCCACAAGATCCTGGGAACACCGCTGAAGGGCTAGTGGTCCTAAGGGCTTTACTAAATCTATACGGCTCCTTAGCATACGTCCCAAAAAGAGAGATGCAAGAGACAGTCCATTGATAGAGTGGGGAGTCCTCCTATAGGCTATCAGGAATTTAGTTATAGCATCGCTAATATTGCCTCCACTCAGTATGGCTGCTTTGATAGAGGCTTTAAAAGTTTGCACTCCCCTCTCCACTAAACATTGGAAGCGGGATGATATGGTGCAATCAATTTTTTTTTAATTCCTAACTCGGAACAGAAGTTTGAGAATTCTGAGCTGGTAAATTGAGAGCCGTTATCTGATACGATAACGTGGGGAAGACCAAAATTTGTAAAAAAATTGTTCAGCAGATTAATTGTTGTTGTAGAAGTTATATTTTTTACAGGATGAACATCAACCCACCTGCTGAAAACACCAACAATAATAAGAAAATACATGCCTTTGAGAGGGCCTGCATAATTTATATGGAGCCTTTCCATTGGTGATGAAAGGCATTGACACTTATGGTAGGATATCTTGGCTGGGTTGTTTTTCATCTGTTGGCAAGAAAGACAGTTTGAAATAATTTTTTCAATATCCAAATCAATTTTAGGCCATCACACATAGCTTCGTGCCAATGCTTTGCTCTTAACCACTCCCATGTGCCCCTCGTGTAGCTCTTCTAATACTCTGGATCTTGGGCATGTGGGTATGTACACCCGCTGGCCCCAGAAAAGACAATCATGGAACAATAAATATTCATTCTGCGGTATCCCCAACTATTCATGGGTTTTAAGGTAATCCCCGTTTTGAGTTCTTGGATGAGTTCCGCAGCTTCCTTTTCCTTGTTCAAGCTTTTAATTATTTCATTTGCAGTAACTGGTAGTGTATTGATTTGGCCTACACTAAAAACTTCTAAATCCCTGTCAAAATCATATGCTTGGTCTTGCAGAGGTAGACGTGACAAACAGTCTGCGTTCCCGTGCGATATTGAATGTCATAAATGAATGCTTGAAGAAATATAGCATACCTCTGGAGTCGTAGAGCAGACAGAACAGGAAGACCCTTTGATGATCCGAAGATGGAGAGTAACGACGATGATTCGTTATTAAGATAAATCGATGGCCAAAGAGATAAGCAAAAAACATTTTCACACCAAATATAATGGTACATGCTTCTTTTTCTACTTGACTCCACATTTGCTCCCCCGGGCTCAAGGTCCGCCTAGCAAAGGCGATTGGCCTTTCAATGCCTTTACTCATGCGATGGGACAATACTGCCCCTAAACTGTAAGGGCTGGCACCAGTAGAGAGGACAAATTTTTTTCTTGGGGTCGAAGCGGGCAAGTACCCTGTCAGATGCCATTCTTTCCTTAACTTGTTCAAAAGATTTGACACCAATTTCATTGAAATTAAAATCCACCTTCGATTTTAAAAGATTGTAAAGGGGATGGGCTAAAGTACTGAGGTCTGGTACAAATTAACCATAGAAATTGACTGCCCCAAAAATGATTTTAATTCTGTTACTATAGTTGGTGGCTTTATTTTCAAAATTGCTTCCACCTTTTCAGGGCATTTGTGGATATCCTCCTTGCTTATGATAAATCCACAGTACCTAAATGGAGGGTTTTAAGAAGGTACACTTGTCCATATTAACTCTGATGTTATAATCTTCAGCCTCTGAAACACCGACTTGAGCAATTGATAATGTTGAGCTTCGGTTTCAGAGCTAGCACAGATATAATCATTTAAAACTTAAACCCCTTTAATATCTTTCAAAATATCCTTAATTGTTCTCTGCCATATGGCAGGAGCAGTATTAATGCCAAATGGAAGTCTATTATATTGATAGAGACCCTTTATAGTGTTAATTGTTAAGTACTTGTGATCAGACTCCTTAACTTCACTATGATTGAAAGCCTGGCTAATATCAAGTTTTGAATAAAATGAACAATTTCCTATATTTGCAAGAATACCTTCGATGTTCGGAATAGGGTAGTCCTCGATGATGAGTTGAGGGTTGATGGTTGTCTTAAAATCACCGCAAATCCTGATTGTACTGTCGCTCTTCATTACAGGAACCACCGGAGTAGCGTAGTCTGCATGGGTAACTTTGGATAAAATACCCTCTTTTTCCAAGCGATCCAATTCTACTTCCATCTTAGGAACAAGAGAGTAGGCCACATTGCGATGTCTCCTGTACACTGGAACACAGTCGGGTTTAAGTCGGATCTGAGCCACCACTCCTTTGACTTTGCCTACTCCTTTTCTTAAAACATTCTCAAATTTTACTAAGAGATCCTGTAAATTTTCATTTTTGTCGGGAGTTTTTGAAGGCTTATCGATCACGTTTGCAATTCCTAAAAGTTCTGTCAAATTTAACTTAAGGGTTCGTAACCATTCAAGACCCACTATGGTGGCAAAATCCCCTCTGCTAAGTATAAATCCAATTTGTTGCCATTAACTAGAACATTAGCTTTACCCAACAATGGTATGTGTGCGGCAGTATAGGTACGCAATTTAACTGTAGTGGGTAAAATTTCTTTATTTGGAAACTTGCTCTTAAAGAGAGCTTCATTTATTAATGTTACATCTTATCTTATCTATAACGTAAGACTTCTACACAAAGTATGTCATTCAAACAAATATAATACAGTTTTAGCTAACTTGTTTCATTATAGTCATCGAACTTTCAACATAATATGGTTTCTGAAAGCAATATACAAGATATGAGCCAAATTTAAAAAAATGGTAATATAATAATACTTCCACAAGACTATAACTAAGCGATAGTTTGAATGTATGGCAACTATACAAAGTTTGTCATTCAAACAAATGTAATCAAGTTTTAAGATACCTTATTCATTATATTTATCGAACTTTCAATATAATATGTTTTATGAAACCAATATACAAGCTAATAACCAACTTTTAAATGTAAATGTAGTCTTGGTAGACTGTAAACAACATTGATGATAACTACATATTTAAATATGTTAAAGCTCTTATTATTATTTGTACAGTATTACCTGTAAAACTGAATTGTATATCCTTTAATGCAAATGTTTCTTAAGGAAAGTGTGGTATAATACTTCACTATTTTCAAACAATAACACTTTTATTCATCAGATACATTTGTTCTCATAAGAACATTGAAAGAAACCGTTAAATCTTTCTCCCCACAGTGTAACAGACGATCAACTTGAGCGTCACGCTTTGGTCCTTGGCAATGCGTATGTTTATGTCCATCCAGTTATATTATAGAGATCAATGGAATATTAGGACCAGTCAAAGATAATATAAAATTTAAAAGAGAAGAATAAAATATATTTTTTACTAGGCCTAGAACAGAAAAATAGTAGTGTACCGTGTAAAATTAGCTTTATTATAAAACATATTTTAATGATCGAGTAAACTATTAAAAGGCCTACAACCCAAGGAAATCCAACGTTAATTTCAAACACGACTTTAAAAAAAATATATTGAATTAACACTTGTGTTATATTTGTTATTTATTTCAGTGATTCATCATGCATATTTCTAGATTTTAAAATAATAAAAATTTATTATATTTTTCACCTCAGTTACGTGAAGATTTTCTAATCGTTTTAGTCTAAAACAATCATAAACAGATGTTATAAAAGTCATACGTTCATAACAACATTATAGCGAGATCCCAGCGTTAGCTCATATTGCGGCAAATTATGCAAATAAAAAGCCTTTTAAGTCCTTGTGATTGAACCATGTAACGTTGAATCAACATGGATTCGTGTTAATTTAATCTGTGATGGATCAGATGTGAGATAGCAAAACAATTTTCTTATCTAAAACAAATATTAAATGATAGTTATAAAGAGGATCGCTTGAAACTTACAACCATATATAGTTCAACACTCGTTTAAAGCAGATATTCTGTTTTCAAGGTAGGTGTTTTAAATTAGATATTTTTTATCATACAAACTAGAATAATATAAAATTTTCAATGAGAGCAAAATTATTTGTATTTATATTTATAATTGGGAACCGTACAGTTAACAAAAATTGAATCGTTATGGATTTATTTGAGTGTGAAGTTAAAATGTTTTTGACACATAATATTTAATTTTATGTTTAACCTATATAAGGTGACCATAATTGCTTAAACCAAAAGTGGGCCATTTGTCATGCATTCACCCCACACACCTCCCCTTTACCCTCCACAAAAAATTGGCAGAACATTTCTTCTAGATTTTTAATCAGTAAAGGTACAATTTAGGGATTTAAAATAATTCATTGTTAGACTTTTATTCACCACTAGAGGGTTATGGTATGATTTCAAGGAAAAAAAGGGTTTTTACATGTTGCTATTAAAAACCGGAAAAAAGGGCAATTTTCTAAAAAAAAAAGGGGGGGGGGGAGAATTTCTGTGTTCTCAAAAGGCACAATCCCGATTAATCAGGATGTATGGTCACCCTAAGCGCATATGAAAACTATCCCAACCTTACCTTTTATAGGCTACTTCAAAAAATAGAAAATTTTGATGAAACTGTTAAAATAAACTAATTTATTTTATGAAGTATTATAAGAGGAGGAATATATGTAAGGTACAGTAGTCTAATAGAACATCAAAATAGATGTTCATCAATACATTAGTCTATTTTAGTGAGATACAGCAGAACCCTGAAATTTCATTTATGAACATTTTGATTGGTTTAAGTGGATGCACATTCACTGCAATTCTGAGACTTTTCAGGCAATGTTAACCTACCATGCAGTTTCCCAACAGCTGTAATTTTTTTTAATAATTAAAGGTAATTGGGTTGGATCCCCTCCAAATATTCCTCAATTAGTTTGTGCTGCGAACTATGATATTAACATTTAAAAAAGCTTTATTTTGTGAGATAATAGAATTTTAATTGGCACTATGCAGGAATGTTGTGAATACGCAACGGCACTAGTCGTGATGTCATAAGTTTGGCTTGTTGCCGCTCTATATTTACATTGCATAGTTTGTGCAAGTTCTATCACATTGCTTTAGTTTACTATAGTTGTTATTCTGTGTGGTCGCTATTATACATAAAAGTATGAATTGAAGGAACTGAATTCAAGGTTGTAAAGTCTTTTCAGCAAAAATGTAAGTAACTTTTTGAAATAATTTTGCTTGTAATGTTTTTCCCTGTCCAAAATATGTCCTAATTGAAACTTATATTTTATGATTCTTAGGTATTTTGTAGATTAGGTTACAAAGTTTTAGGTAATGTAGTTTTTGTATTTATCAATTACCATGTAGCCTACTACATTTTTTTTCTAATAATAAGCTATGTTTAAAATTAAGCAGTTTAAAATTATCGTAATTTTATTATTTAAAAAAAAAAAATTTACAAATATACAATATCATTAAAATATTTATTTAAAAATATTGGTTGAATAATCTTAGTAGGTATGCCTATGCATTAAAGTGTGTGTGTTTGGTTACCTATTACTTAAGTTCTTTTATCATCTAATATATATAATTCTTCTGTACGTGTGTATGTCACTGAACTCCTCCTAAAGGCTGGACGATTTTGATGAAATTTTGTGTGTGTGTTTGAGTGGGTCCGTGGATGGTTTAGATTCACAATTGGACCCAGTAGGTGGCGCTGCAATCGGGTTTTAGGATTTTTTTTATCATTTTTTGGGATTTTTTTGGGGGGGGGGATTTTTTTTTTTTAGATGTTTTGCATATCAGAACATGTAACCTCAAAATTTCACCCCCCCCCCCCCCCTCAATATTTATAATAATGAATATAATATTAATAATTGACCGTTAAAACCTGCCCAACACTTAGCAATAATTGGAGTTCATTGTGGATTTGTAATTGTGATGATCACATAGTATTTGTTTTATTATCGAAATCAATTATGCCACCCAAACTAAAAGCCAACGTTTCGGGCAGGACAACGTCTGTCGGGTCCACTAGTATATTATAAAACATTATTAGATGTTGCAAAAGTGCAACGGCACCAGTCCTCATGTTATTTTTATAGCACCAGTCCCCAAAGGATAAACAATATGGGTGTAGTATGCCCTACGCTGAGAGGGTGTTATGTTGACACCTGGAAGGTTAGGTTTATCTAGGTTGGGATGGTTTGTAATAGAAAAATGTTAACTATTGCATATTAAAATACCTACTTTAGGTACCATGTGACAATTACATTTGTTTGAGTATTAATGTTAATGCCATTTGTTTAAATATTTAGATTCAGCTCTGTGATTTAAGTTAGGTGAGTTTTGTTTTAATGTTATCATTACATGATTTTTTTACAATAATTTTGTTATTATTGGAAATTTGATATTATTTATTATTGTTGTGTGTAATTATATATGTAAAAAAATATTTAATTTACTTTAATATGACACAGTAGGCCAATAGAACAAGTGTAAAGAATCTTACCCTCTTAGAATGCTATTGTTTAATTGCTTGGAACGTTTCAGAATTGCAGTAACTTAAATGTACATCCACTTAAACCAATTGATATCTCTATAAATTAGTTAAACTAACTAACTTAGTGAATACTAGTTGCAAATAATTATTTTCTATAAAAGGTTTTTAACATAAATTATTCTAGGGCTAATGAGCTTACACGAAGCAAACTTTGACACTCATTGGGGATCTAGAGCACAAACAACTACTTTTATTAGACCCAGTTTGATGGTCGAAAGAATGCACAACTACAGGACCCGAGTCAGCCTTGGCCTATTTGGTGGACAGAGCTAAGGTAACACACGTCTGAACCATCTTGTGTCATTGTACCTCAAAGTGACGCAGAGGTCATGTGTTCCCTAATTAAGATAGAAGTTCGATCATCCGTGCTACTCATACAAGTTGTTTTGTGCTGTTCTGTTTGCTAAAATGGAGTGAATATATTAAAGTGCACTAAAATTAATTGCAGAATATGAATGAAACTAGTCGCTTTGAAATCCTGAATATCTGCAATATGTTTCTTTAACAATATTAGATTCAGATCAGGGACATTTCCTCATTACCACCACCTCATAAGGTGTCACTTTTGCAAAAGACTGGACTGCCGATGACAAGCTCATGGTTCAAATCCCAGTCAGATATACTGAGGGTGATTTTTCTTAAACGGTTTTCCACTCTTCATCACCACTGTGGGTACACTTCCTTTAAATTTAGTCCTCCTCATCCTTAACACATTAAAATAGTTAGTACAATGCCCGCACATGTAGTAAAATGCTATGCTAAAAAACTTATTTAAGAAACTTAAAAAAACCTAATAAATCAGTACCAAACAGTAGCCTAATCATATTAAACACAACTAAACATATGATACATATAAGCAAGCAAGCGCATACACAATCCCCTACGGGGTAGGCAAACAACTGTGCATATAGCTCAAAAAACAACTTCGTACTTAATTCATCCTCACTAACTTTCTCCACACTACCCTATTTTTGCACACTACCCTTTGTTTCAAAATCCATACACAGAGTAAAACATTTAATCACATTTTACATGGCCTACCCCTTCCTTTCGATCCACACTCATCCTCTCAAAATACCCAAACCAACTGTAAACACTTCTTTCACAGTGATCTATTGGGGTCTCTTTCAAACCACATTCCTTCAGAAACCATTCATTACTGACTCTTGTCCATACGAGTTTTTCCTCATACATCTCTTAGATATATCATTCCAAACACATTCATCTTGTTCTTGTGAGTCTCCTGACAAAACCACACTTCACATCTATAAAACAATGTTGGTGTTAACACACTGTTATATACTGCCATATTTGCCTCTCTTGATACCACTTCACTATTTGCAATAGTCTACAAACATCCAACTCTTACTCTCTGAACTATTCTCCAAGATGCATTCACCCGTCTGTTGATTTATTGGAACATTTTATCCAGTGTACCACAAGTATAATTGTTGCTCAGTCTTACCCTGAGCAGTGATCATGCTTGCATTGTTCCTACAAACCAGTGTCGCTACTATAGAGATGGTTGCCGGCCAGTATACCGTTGCCTGTGCCACTATTACTATGAGGTAAGAAGATGCACCGACACACCCCGTCACTCTTGACACATAAGATACTTAATATGAAGGCTCTGTATTTGGTTCCTGCTTTATAAAACTATTGTTCCACTTAAAACACTTCCCTGGGTATTGTTCAGCCTATTTTTAAGCATTTCCAGACATATATTATTTAATAGTTATAAATAGTTTAAACAACCATCTACACATTATGAATTACAAACTAACTCAACCTAACCTAACCTTACATTCAGCAAAAGGGAACAATCACCTTATTTTGAAAAAAAAAAAATTTTTATTACCAAAAAAAACACTACCAAACATCATTATTAATCACATAACTTAATCTCTAATTGTCTCAGAAATGTTAGGTTTGATTAGTTTATGTTTTTAACATGTAAGTTAAACAATTATTTTAACGAATTATAATTATTAACTTAAATAGTAATAAAATATTTCCAGAAATACTGAGGACTATTTCTGAATTTTATCCAGTGAAGTACTGAGCTAACATTACTCTCTATGGCAGGACCCAAATAGTCTTAATATTTATACAGCAGGTATTTTATTGTGTCTAATGTGATTAATAAGACTGTTAATATTTTTTTTATCACTTCTAACTTCTCCTCCCAGGTAGGCACTAGCCTGTCAGTTGGAGCATTCCTCCACTCGTTACAATCCCAAAACATTCCATCTTTCTTGGCTCCTCTACGTGTGGCATGTTATCTTTTTACAGAACCTCCTCCACACTATCTCTCCATATTACTATTTTTTCTTTCAAAAAGAAGTTGTTTGTGATAAAAACCCAACATTGGATAGTTGTTAAAACATTAAAAATAATAATAAAAAGTGTAACAGGCGCAAAATGGTGTCAAGGCGAAGAAAGTATTTTAGTGCACAGTGTTGATAATAATAATATACTATATCAACAAAACCTAATCTTCCATGTGTCAACAAATAAAAAGTTGGCTATGTTGAGGTGGGTGATAGTGTTAAAATAAACTATTAAATGTTTTTGGGAAAATTTTTAATGAGTAGGTTGGAATAAGAACAACATAATAAAATAGGAATTGAATAATATTAAAGAACAAGATGGTGTAAAAGCAGAAATGGTATTTTAGTGCACAAATGAGTTAATTAATTACTGAAAAAATACATGGTAGTAAGTTAACTTGATCATCCTCATTTTGGTAACTTATATCTGGGGCGTTCCATGTCAAATCAACCAATGTAGAGGCACTTTTCAACCTTACATTTTTTGATTTTTTTCAAATTTGGTATAATGAAAGAAACACCTGAGATATGTGACTATAAAAAATTTCAGGTCAATATCTTTTTTATTTGTGAAGTTATAGGGGTGCAAAATTTGCTATTTCGACCAATTTTGTCACCATCTTGTTAACTTTAACATTGAATATTTCAGTAACCTGGGCACCTATAGAAGTGATTCAAGTGTTTTTGGAAAGGCCTTGAATAGCTCCTTCATATGAGATTTTAATTGGCTGTATTAAAAAAAGGATATAAAAAAATCGTTATAATCAAAATTTTGGCGGCCATTTTCTCAAAAACGTTTTTTTTCCCCCCTTCAAAAAGAATATATGTTGTATGTATACTATTGCTTAGTAGCTATGAAACATTTGAAGATGGGATGCAAATGGGTTCAGGAGTTATGTTAGATTCAGTAAAAAAGGGTTCCACCTATCTTTCCACTGTGATATACGATTCCCAATGCCACGTCAAAAGTCACTTCCCAGGGCCACGTCAGATTTCTCACTCTTTTGCCTAATTCACGTCATACTTCATACATTCTCAAGGCCACGATATACATGTCATAGGCTTTATACCCCTAAAATGTTCTCTAGAAACCCCTAAAATGTTATTTCGACACAAGGTGTGACACCCCTCTAATATCTTCTCTTTGGCTGACTAACCAACAACTGACTGAAGTGTTGATAAGCTACTCACTCTCCCCAACCCTCATTCCATGCAGCATAAAAGATGGTATTGTATTTAAAATCTCTATCCCTAAATTAGCTGAACATAACAAATAACTGTTGATAGCACAAAGACAATGAGTCACTGACTCCCAATGTTTCCCCCTTAGGTGAGTAGCTGAATACATCCAGTCTGAAGATTCAGAAGACAGTTGTGATGTTCTAGCATTTACTAAACATACAGCTATTAAATCATTAAATTATAGTTTAGTTACTTTGGGCTGTACACCAATCAAGAAGAAACGTCTTTCGGAAACTAATTACTGTACAAAGAAACTGCAGAAAGTGAATTAAACTATTAAGAGTACAATTTTTACACAAGTGAGTTCAAGCGAAGAAGCTTCAATATCAGTCACTGTCAGTGCAGAGAGTGTGATGATAAGCCAGCCGAAAGAAAAGTTTACATCAACATCAGATATAAATATTAACGTCCAGATACTAACAGTGTTACCTAAAAGTTGGAGTTTGGGTAAAATTCAGCAGGAGTTTGGAGTAACAAATTACATGGCAAGAAAGGCAAGAGCGCTTGTGAAAGAAAAAGGTGTTATGTCATCACCTACTCCAAAACTAGGAAAAAGCTTACCTAGAGAAAATTTGAACATTATTGAACAATTTTATTGTGATGATGCTGTTAGCAGAATTATGCCTGGGAGAAAAGATTTTGTTTCAATGAAAAAAGATGGGAATAGGTCTCATGTTCAAAAAAGACTCCTACTATATACACTTAGAGGCTTACATGCTGTTCAAAGATAATCATCCAGAAATTACCGTGGGATTCTCCAAATTTGCTGATCTACGACCTAAGAAATATATAGTCCCAGGATAAAGTGGTACAGACAGTGTGTGTGTATGTACACATCACCAGAATGTGAAGCTTATGGTCAGTGGCTGCAGGATCAAATAACTGACTGCATAAGAAGATATGCCAATTTCTGATTACAAAGATTGTTTATCCAGAGTAATTTGTAATCCGCCTTCACCAAAGTGCTACTTCGGAAAATGTTAATATTGTCCAGGGTATAGTGAATTACGCAAAAAGTTTGAAAATATTTATGACAGTAACTTTGTTGACATAACATACAAGCAATGGGTCACAGTGGACCGGTCAAACTTGGAAACCGTTCCAAAACCGGTGGATGAATTCTTGGATTCCCTATTTGAAAAACTTAAAAGTCTTCTTAGTCATTCTTTCATTGCTAAAGAGCAAGCTAATTTTTTTCTGAGAAAAAAAAATCTTTGAAAAAGGCTGAGTATTTAGTGATTTGTGACTTTTCAGAAAATTACTAATTTGTTCTTCAGGACTCCATACAAGGGTTCCATTGGAACAATGCACAATCCACAATTCATCCATTTGTTATTTATTATTTAAACTCATCAGAAGAACCGCACACTGTTAAACACACAAGTTTTGTGATAATCTCTGAGTGTCCTCAGCATGATACAACAGCAGTTTATACTTTTCAAAGAAAGCTAATCAAATTCCTTAACACTACTTTTTCTCCCACAGAAAAAATCACATATCTTTCAGATGGGGCAGCATCACAGTATAAAAATCGCAAGAACTTTACAAATTTGAGTTTACATCACCAAGACTTTGGATGCAAAGCAGAGTGGCACTTCTTTGCCACATAACATGGTAAAAATGCTTGTGGTGGTGTAGGGGGAACTGTAGAGCGTCTTGTTGCTAGAGCCAGTTTATAAAAGCCCTATGCAGAGCAAATAATGACACTAAGACAGTTATATGAATGGGCAAGTCACAATATAGAAGGAATAACATTCATGTTTGTGATAATAGAAGAATATGAAAATGTACAAATATTTTTGCAGAAGAGATTTGCAAACTCTAGATACATTCCTGGAACACAGAAGCTTCACTGTGTCATTCCATTGCAATCAGGGAAACTGATAAAGGTTTATTCTTCAGTAGAGGAGTCAAAACTTGAAAGAATCACGCAAGTCAAAGTACAGCTAGAAATGGATGAAATACGTGGATTTGTTACTTGCGCATATAATGGACACTGGTGGACACATGGACCAGCTCCATTATTTGTTTATGTACAAGTTCCTGACATTTAAGTAGTGCATGTGTCATCAGTTCTTACAAAAGTTGACCCCCTGACCGCAACTGGTAGAACATATGTTTAGACAAAACAGGAAGCTACAGCTGTTCACAGTCAACTGGATACATATAAAAAAAAACTAATATGCCTATGTGTTTAAAAGTGTAAAAATTTCAGGTTATGTTTATTATTTTTAGTACTGGTAATATATTTGTAGATTTAATTAATATTACATTTAAATAATATTTAAGTTTTCTTGTCAATTAGCTTCAAGGAACAATAAAGCAAACTTGTGTGACGTAAGGAAATTAATGTAAATGGAAACTCCTGTTTTACTGAATCTAACATAACTCCTGAACCCATTTGCATCCCATCTTCAAATGTTTCATAGCTACTAAGCAATAGTATTTATACAACATATATTTTTTTGAAGGAGGAAAAAAACCCATTTTTGAGAAAATGGCCGCCAAATTATTGATTATAAAGATTTTTTTATATCCTTTTTTTAATATGGCCAATTAAAATCTCATATGAAAGAGCTATTCAAGACCTTTCCAAAAACACTTGAATCACTTCTATAGGTGCCCAGGTTACTGAAATATTCAATGTTAAAGTTAACAAGATGGTGACAAAATTGGTTGAAATCGCAAATTTTGCACCTCTGTAACTTCATAAATAAAAAAGATATGGACATGAAATTTTACATAGGCATATATCTCTAGTGGTTCTTTCACTATGCCAAATTTAAAAAAAATTAAAAAATGTGAGGTTGAGGACCTTGTTGACTTGACATGACCCATCTCAATTTTTGGTATCTAGGATGCACTTATAGCCCTTGGTATTCACACTCCTCAGAACCAGGGCTGTTAAGTCCGACTCCTATTTTTATACAGACTGACTTCGACTCCTTCATAAATGACTAAAATATATTAATTTGTAATAAATTTACTGCAGTAAAATGCTCCAATACAGATGACTTTATGGGAAGCTTCTTTGATATTGTGAATGCATATTTAAATAAATTTGTCAGTCATAATTATAAGTATTAGCCATAAATAATAAAAAAAAGTATAAAATTAAAATTAAATAGATACCATTTATTATATTGTTATAATATTATAAGTTCTTATTTTGAAGTCGGCGTTGGTACATTTTTACTAACTCCGACTCCACAGCCCTGCTCAAAACCACATTTAATATAATTTAATGAAGGTTCAGCACTGTAGGCCTATTTGTCATGGTTGCAGGAAGGGTTGCGTGGAGAACCTTGCAGGGAATATTCACCTTTGTTCCGAGTAACATGGAGAAACACGAAATTGTCCCGGATGTTATTGATACAGTACCAGCAGAGGTAGCAAAGGTAAAATATTTGCGGCATGGATATGCAGCACATATCTGTCTCGGATCCAAAAACTAATCGATGGCCATCAAAGTTTAACAGGGTTTCCTAAAGCTCCTCTTGTTTAAATATGCAAGCTGTTGGTCATTTTACCCGCCTCGGTGGCGTAGTTGGCTGACGCGCCAGTCGTGTTGAGCTCGACCGCCGAGGACGGGGAGATCGAGGTTCGAATCTCGGTTGGGTGAACTGGGGGTGGTTTTTCCTAAATGGTTTTCCACTCTCCTTCCACGCAAATGCGAGTTCACTTCCTTTAAATCCAACCCTCCCAATTCCTAATCCATTAGCATAATTAGTACTTAAGCCTATAACCCGAACGGGTAGTAAGACGCGGTGCTAAATATTATTATTATTATTGTTGGTCATTTTAATCACCTTTCAAAAGTCGAAAACTATCCCCCAACTATCTGACATTAGGTTTTATATATATATATATATATATATATATATAAAAAAACACATGCTATTGGCATGACCTCACCTCAAGAGAAGTCTCTCCAGGAAACAAACTTCAATCACAAATTTTTTTTAAACAGTGTCTCTTGTATTTTGCATACCTACTACAATATAAAATAAAAGTTGCATTTAATTGATTTAAAGTCCTTTGTTCTGTTTACATGTATAAACTAATTTTTTTTAAATGTATTGCATAATAATTTATACTATGAAGCTAATTTATTTGCTGTTATTTCAAGTTTATTTGTTATACCTGGAAATAAATCATCCAATGATGGGATTAAAAAAAAAATGAAATAAAAAGGTGAACAAACAGTGCATACATTTTTATATTCAAAAATCAAAAGCTACAATAAAAATGCACAGATTTAATTTATTGTTAACTTCATTAATAATTTTAAACTTTTTTTATGTTCTGAAATTGAAATCATTCTTTATAAAAGACAGAAAACACAAGAAAGGTTTAATGTGATCCTTTTGCTGGTTTTAAGGCACATCGTTTTTTGAACTCAGGTTCAAGTGATGTAAATATACAATCTCAAATCAAAACCTGCATTCGGCCTACTACAATGTTTATTTTTTATAAAAGTATAAGTAGAGAAATCCCTCTCCACCAACTCCATATTTGTAAATGGCAACAGAAACCTAAGTGTCTTGTTGTAAGCTGTTCATATTCTCTGCTGATGTTTGCCATAAAGTTAAACTAATACGGAATATTACTTTGAATTCAGCCTTTGAAGGAATTTGTGTCAGTTGAAAGTTTGATCAACTTCTCTCTTGTATTGTTAGATAATCTGGCTGCTGGTAAATATTATTCTTCAAAGGGATTCCAATCCAGTTGTTCTCATCTGCAGGTTTTGGGAGGTACTTTTCAAAATATGATTTTAGCTCTTTCGAGTATTCATTTATTTTCTTGGTAATTTCCTGGGAGAAGAGCAGCTTGTTCTCAGATAGGAAACTGTGCAGAGTTTCAAATACCCCACGTTGACCTTTTTTTTTTTCATTACATGACCTCCAAAAATCTAATTTTTTAATCAGCTATTCAATTTTGCCTGAAACATTGAAGATCGTTATCGAGCTATTCTGAAGTGCCAAATCTAGTTTGTATATTTGTAGGAAAATATCTGATAAGTATGCAAGACTCTTAAGCTAATCACAGTCATGTAACGTGGAATCAAGTTGGAAAGGGTGGTCTTAAAAAAATAAATTGGACCTCACGCCTAAGTTAGAACATCTGGGAAGTTCTTTACCATAAGAAAGCCACCTTACTTCTGTATGAAGGAGCAGGATGAAAGACTCATAATCTCTTCACACAGTGCTCTGAAGATCCTCGAGTTTGTGGACTTTGACTTTATAAAATTAATCACTTTCACAACTTCATCAAGAACATCTTTTAATTCACCAGGGAGCTGCTTAGATGGAAGGCTTCCCCTCTAGTTGCAGCACTGACTCCAGGTAGCATTGGGGACTATCTTCATGACAGGACCGCTAAGAATGGAGTAACAATCTGACACTGACTTGGCTTCGTCAGCGCACAGTCCACAACAACTAGACCAATTAATGTCCTTTTATATGAAATATCAATCAATAGTACAAATATATCCTCCCCTCCTATGCACTCTAACAGAGGATTACAAAGCTAAATGTTATCTTCAACTTCATTGCCTTTGAAATACCTTGCAACAAGCAAAACAGTGAAATTAGCAACAGGTTCTTTTGTCAACTTGAATTGTAAATAATTTCCTAATATTTTTTATTCTAACTATTACCTTTGTCTCAACATTGTCATACATATCCTGAGTTCTTCGAGATGTTGTATTGTTTGTAAGAGGGATACTGCTAATTTTCCGCACATGTTTCTCCCCAAGCGTACACAGAATGGCAAGGAAATTAAATTCCGAGCTATATTATGATTTTTACCACTTTTAGAAATACAATTAACTAATAAAGCTACTCTAGGAGGCTTCAACCATAATTTCGTTATCTTTGTTAGCTGACGACAAGTACTATGTCACATTGTGATGTTTCAATAGGTGATGAAAAATTTACATTCCCTATTTTTATAGCTGGTGTGTTTTGTTTGTAAATGCCGCAGAGTAAAGAAGGTTTGCTATCATTAGATAATACTTCTCCACCCACTTCACACCGAGGTTAGGACAGTCTTCATCACCTCTAAATGAAAACCATACATCATGTATTTGTCACAGTATTTTCTCTCATTACCTGTATAGAACTGAAGATTGTGTCTTTTCACTGTTTTCATCAAAGTGTTAGGCATGTCCTGAGAAGTACTTGATTCAATGATCACTTTCCACATTATGTTTCAGCTTTCTTACCGTGTCGGTTTTTAACTGCTGATCTATATCTAATAATACATGAATTGAACAATTAATCACAACTTAAAACGATGGCAAAAACTACCGTACTTTGAAAACACCGAGAAGAACTCATTCATTAATCACTGCTCACTGGACTGACTTAGCAGCTGACACTCAAATGTTTTAAAAGTGGAGGAGAGTTTGAGCTGAGCCTGTGGAGGTGTGCGCTGCTGAACATGCATGCTGTGGTGTCGTGGTCACCACACACTTTTGAGGGATGGACTCCCCACCATTCGCTACAATAAAGTGAGGGAAATGCAGGTTTTTCTCAAGGTCAAATAACGCCATAGCATTGAATTAATTTCACAACTTTTGACTTGTCTCTTGTCTTACAATGTTGGCATATATAGCTTTTTCTGCGCACCCTCAAACGACCTGCCGCATAGCCCACTTTAGGAACCAATTGTCTAAGGTGTCAGTCTTGTAAGATTTATACTCTAGAAAGATTAACAAATCACATTTGTAAGGTCAACTAGATTTTTTCTTCTAAAGCTACTCCTTAGATCAACTCATGACTGAATCTATTTCTATATTTTAGGTAACTTACTCTGGCTCTGTGAAAGTAAATCTTGGGAATGAGATCACTCCAACACAAGTGAAGGATGTACCGACTGTTGAGTGGAATGCTGACAGTGCTGCATTTTACACTCTGTGTTTTACAGGTATGATATTGCCACACACACACACTCTGATAGCATGTGGCTGCAGTTTTAGTTGAGTGGTTAGCATGTCTGACCCAGACTTTGTTGGTCAAGGCCTAGTCCTAATCAGGGGGTAAAGTAGTACATGTTCCCCTTTGAAGCATTGACTATTCATAAGAAGTGACATCAATAAACTCGGTGAAATATCGAGTTTTTCCCCTGCCCTCCTTCACCCTAGCTTCAATTTGTGGCCTCTGGCCCTAACAGATGCTTATAGAACTGAGTTTTGCTGTAATGTGATTCCCTGCTTCTCGATGCATTTCCTTGAATTTACCCTTATCAAACTGATCCAGGCTTTGATTTGATTTATGTTTTTAATTATTTATAGTTAAGGCTGCCATATTACAACATACAAAATGGAAACTTGGTACGC
The DNA here is from genome assembly GCA_033556935.1 of Timema podura. NCBI lineage: Eukaryota > Metazoa > Arthropoda > Insecta > Phasmatodea > Timematidae > Timema > Timema podura. The sequence goes on from JAVRXN010000009.1 coordinate 114,171,245, forward strand.
TACACTTTGATTACTTGATAACCATTAACATATAAAAATAATAATATAATAATTCAATACATAATAAATAATAAATAAATAAAATAATAATAATAATAATAATAATAATAAAATAATAATAATAAATAATAATAATAAAATAATAATATAAAATAATAATAAAATAATATTTATAATAATAATAATAATAATATTTATAATAATAATAATAATAATTTATAATAATAATAATAATATTTATAATGATGATGATGATGAAGATGATGATGATAGTGATAGTGATAATAATATTTTTAATATTCAAATGCACCAAATGAACAAATACAATAGCTAAAGAATCTTGTAGCCTGCCAAAATGATAAAATAAGTTTATATGCCTTCTCATTCCAGAGCTATGGTCACATGGTTAAAGGCATCATCCTCCCAATAGGATAGATTACTTGTGACAAGAAGGTCTATGTCTGAATATTAAGCTGGTGGTCCTCTCCATGTTAGCACAGTTGCACTTCTGTAAAACAATATCCTTCATTTCCAACCCTTGGATCAAACCATTAATAACGTTGGTATTACATATAATAACTGAAAAACATTCTTATTCCAGATAAATGCTTGTGCAGTTCCTTAAAATCCATCATACTTATCCCATCCCATTAGGTTAATTATATATTTAATTAATAATAACGATCACACTAAAATGTTCTAAAAATAGTTTAGTGTGAAAATCTAAGAAAATGTCCACACTCACACATTTGAGATAGCAACACATTACTTTTATGATATATTTTATCAACACAAAAAGTATTTGTCTGGTCCAAGCTCTTACAAAATTTGCATAAATTGATTTCTTTATTATTTAATATGGGACTTGTTAGACCCAGACGCTCCAAGCCGCACCAATCCCACATTTCGTGAATGGCACCATTGGCTTGTTGTGAACATCCCAGGGAAGGACATCTCGAAGGGCGAGACACTGAGCGAGTATGTGGGATCAGGCCCCCCAAAAGGAACTGGTAAGATCTAATAAATGGTGATATTTTGTTGAATGAAAATTTATAAAAAAAGGAAAGCTAAACAAAAGGGTGGGAATAAGAGAAGTAGAGATGTTTAACTATATTCCTCAATACCTCATGTTTCTTACTTACACCTCAATTTTTAGCTCTAAAATCCCAGTAAATAAAATTTCTGGCATTGAAATGAAAATATTCAAAATCGGCTCATTTTTTAACGTGAGCCCTAGGAACTTTTTTTTCTTTCTTTTTGCTTTGGTACCAACAAATGTTGAATGTACTCAGTATAATCTTTTTGTCCAACGCTTTTTCATAAATCAAACATGACTATTTTGTACAAGTAAAAAAAACAGGATTATAACTGAAGTTGTTTGGGCAAGAGTTGGAGTACAGGGAGTAACAGCTAACATCCTCCTCACAAACTTTGTTCCCATGGTCTCCACTTTTCTAGTGTCTCTTACATTTACTGTCCTTGTTTCTACTGCATATGTAACTATGGGTACAAAGAACACCCTGTATAACACTTCCTTACACTTCTCATCTCCATAGCAGGTCTCATACACATCTATAGAACAACTTCCCTCTTATTAGATCCTCTCTACTTCCACCCTTGGCTTCAATCAAGCTTCCAAGATATTTGATACCTTGTACCTTTATCAGCTGTACTCTATCCAACTTTATAGCTTTACTAGGTCTTATCCTCTTCCTTTTCATTACCATCACTCCACACTCTTTCACTTCCTCCTTACATTTCTGTAGATGTTCCTGTACTTTCTATTCCTTATACCATCAAGTCCAGTAAACCACGTGGCTTTCATTTTTCCTTCCCAAGTTATTTTGCTACTTTATTCATTACCATTACAAAGAGTAATGGTGAGAGAGCACAGCTTTGCTTCTCTATTCTTTTTTTTATCCACTCCATCTTAATACAACCCATGTTACACTCTTTACTCTCATTACAACTCCTCTTTCCACTCCAGCCCCCTCCATCGCTCTCCATACTTTATTTCTATCCTTCTCCACATCCATAAATACTGTTATCGCCCCGGTTGTTAAAGTGTGGGAGAGGAGGGTTGATGGGTTGGAGGTGATAACTAGACCTCGGAGGGGAAAGGGGGACAGGTGACCTAGGTGGTGAAAGGAGTCGAGGTACTGTCTGGTGGTTGGAGTGACGGTAAGAGAGAGAGAGGGGAGTCGTGGAGGGGTGGAGGACAAGGGTGATCCTGATGGGAGGGAAAGAGGAGTAGAATTTCTTAGTGTGAGAGAAGTGAGGGAGGTGGCTGGGGTAGGATGATCTCGAGTCCGGCTAGGGTATGCAACACCCGGGGTGTTGGGTAAGTACTCCGGAATTATCTTTCTTCCTCTGCCCGGAACGTTAGGTGGAAACTGATGGGTGGAGTTGGGCAGAGCTCGGCGAGCTGAGCGGGAGATGGGGGAAGGGCTAGGTATGAAATTTCAAGTTTGAAGACACTAGCCAGAATAACATTTTTGGTCACCACTATTTTACATCCATGATTATGAAAAATATGAACCATTTTTAAAATGTATGTACCTTAACACTATGTCTTTGCATAGCACTGATTTTCTGCACTGAAGTACCACTTGTCAATCGCAACTTTTGGGTCAAACTCTTGTTCAGCGAGGGCCCATTTACAGAAATTCTGAGCATATCATCCAGTGTCTCAGTCTTGAGAGAGTTCCTGTAAGCCATCTTGAGTCTGTTGGGGCAACTGAACCCTCTCACATGAAACTGTGCTCACTGGTAGAACAGCACAAAATGTGAGAATCTGGAGCAAATTGGGGAATCTTGTTGAACACTTTTCACTATGAATAGATTTTTTTCTTTGGGAGGCCAACCCAAGGTGTTGAAAACAGAGATATACTCACATCTGTTGATATAGCTTGAAATCTTGGTTTGAAAGTGCGAGCTTTTCAAGGCACTTACACACGATGGTTTGAGAAACAAGAATCTTAGCCTAAATAGTTCGGGCGTGTTTGAAACACATTTTAAAAAACAAAAATTTAGTTGCCAGACGCAAATGTTTGGTCGCCAATGGCAATCGGAAATTTCGCGGCTTGGGAAGGGGGAATAGGCAGCTCGACGAAGAGTCAGAGTGAGCGGAGCTGGAGTAGGGGGAAGGGGGAATAGGAAGCTTGGTGAAGAGTCAGAGTGAGCGGAGCTAGAGTAGGAGGAAGGGGCATAGGAAGCTCGGTGAAGAGTCAGAGTGAGCGGAGCTGGAGTAGGGGGAAGGGGGAATAGGAAGTTTGGTGAAGAGTCAGAGTGAGCGGAGCTAGAGTAAGGGGAAGAGGGAATAGGAAGCTCGGTGAAGAGTCAGAGTGAGCGGAGCTAGAGTAGGAGGAAGGGGCATAGGAAGCTCGGTGAAGAGTCAGAGTGAGCGGAGCTAGAGTAGGAGGAAGGGGGAATAGGAAGCTCGGTGAAGAGTCAGAGTGAGCGGAGCTAGAGTAGGAGGAAGGGGGAATAGGAAGCTCGGTGAAGAGTCAGAGTGAGCGGAGCTAGAGTAAGGGGAAGAGGGAATAGGAAGCTCGGTGAAGAGTCAGAGTGAGCGGAGCTAGAGTAGGGGGAAGGAGGAATAGGAAGCTCGGTGAAGAGTCAGAGTGAGCGGAGCTAGAGTAGGAGGAAGGGGGAATAGGAAGCTCGGTGAAGAGTCAGAGTGAGCGGAGCTAGAGTAAGGGTAAGAGGGAATAGGAAGCTCGGTGAAGAGTCAGAGTGAGCGGAGCTAGAGCAGGAGGAAGGGGCATAGAAAGCTCGGTGAAGAGTCAAAGTGAGCGGAGCTAGAGTAGGAGGAAGGGGGAATAGGAAGCTCGGTGAAGAGTCAGAGTGAGCGGAGCTAGAGTAGGAGGAAGGGGGAATAGGAAGCTCGGTGAAGAGTCAGAGTGAGCGGAGCTAGAGTAGGAGGAAGGGGCATAGGAAGCTCGGTGAAGAGTCAGAGTGAGCGGAGCTAGAGTAAGAGGAAGGGGCATAGGAAGCTCGGTGAAGAGTCAGAGTGAGCGGAGCTAGAGTAAGAGGAAGGGGGAATAGGAAGCTCGGTGAAGAGTCAGAGTGAGCGGAGCTGGAGTAGGGGGAAGGGGGAATAGGAAGCTCGGTGAAGAGTCAGAGTGAGCGGAGCTAGAGTAAGGGGAAGAGGGAATAGGAAGCTCGGTGAAGAGTCAGAGTGAGCGGAGCTAGAGTAAGGGGAAGGGGGAATAGGAAGCTCGGTGAAGAGTCAGAGTGAGCGGAGCTAGAGTAGGAGGAAGGGGGAATAGGAAGCTCGGCGAAGAGTCACAGTGAGCGGAGCTAGAGTAAGGGGAAGGGGCATAAGAAGCTCGGTGAAGAGTCAGAGTGAGCGGAGCTAGAGTAGGAGGAAGGGGCATAGGAAGCTCGGTGAAGAGTCAGAGTGAGCGGAGCTAGAGTAAGGGGAAGGGGGAATAGGAAGCTCGGCGAAGAGTCAAGTGAGTGGAGCTAGAGTAAGGGGAAGGGGCATAAGAAGCTCGGTGAAGAGTCAGAGTGAGCGGAGCTAGAGTAAGGGGAAGAGGGAATAGAAGCTCGGTGAAGAGTCAGAGTGAGCGGAGCTAGAGTAGGGGAAGGGGCATAGGAAGCTCGGTGAAGAGTCAGAGTGAGCGGAGCTAGAGTAGGAGGAAGGGGGAATAGGAAGCTCGGTGAAGAGTCAGAGTGAGCGGAGCTAGAGTAGGAGGAAGGGGGAATAGGAAAGCTCGGTGAAGAGTCAGAGTGAGCGGAGCTAGAGTAGGAGGAAGGGGGAATAGGAAGCTCGGTGAAGAGTCAGAGTGAGCGGAGCTAGAGTAGGAGGAAGGGGGAATAGGAAGCTCGGTGAAGAGTCAGAGTGAGCGGAGCTAGAGTAGGAGGAAGGGGGAATAGGAAGCTCGGTGAAGAGTCAGAGTGAGCGGAGCTAGAGTAGGAGGAAGGGGCAATAGGAAGCTCGGTGAAGAGTCAGAGTGAGCGGAGCTAGAGTAGAGGAAGGGGCATAGGAAGCTCGGTGAAGAGTCAGACGAGGAGTGAGCGGAGCTAGTAAGGGAGGAAGGGGCATAGGAAGCTCGGTGAAGAGTCAGAGTGAGCGGAGCTAGAGTAAGGGAAGGGGAATAGGAAGCTCGGTGAAGAGTCAGAGTGAGCGGAGCTAGAGTAAGGGGAAGGGGGAATAGGAAGCTCGGTGAAGAGTCAGAGTGAGCGGAGCTAGAGTAAGGGGAAGAGGGAATAGGAAGCTCGGTGAAGAGTCAGAGTGAGCGGAGCTAGAGTAAGGGGAAGAGGGCATAGGAAGCTCGGTGAAGAGTCAGAGTGAGCGGAGCTAGAGTAAGGGGAAGGGGAATAGGAAGCTCGGTGAAGAGTCAGAGTGAGCGGAGCTAGAGTAAGGGGAGAGGGGAATAGGAAGCTCGGTGAAGAGTCAGAGTGAGCGGAGCTAGAGTAAGGGGAAGGGGGAATAGGAAGCTCGGTGAAGAGTCAGAGTGAGCGGAGCTAGAGTAGGAGGAAGGGGAATAGGAAGCTCGGTGGAAGAGTCAGAGTGAGCGGAGCTAGAGTAAGGGGAAGGGGAATAGGAAGCTCGGTGAAGAGTCAGAGTGAGCGGAGCTAGAGTAAGGGGAAGGGGCATAGGAAGCTCGGTGAAGAGTCAGAGTGAGCGGAGCTAGAGTAGGGGAAGGGGAATAGGAAGCTCGTCGAAGAGTCACAGTGAGTCGGAGCTAGATGTAAGGGTGGAAGGGGCATAAGAAGCTCGGTGAAGAGTCAGAGTGAGCGGAGCTAGAGTAAGGAGGAAGGGGAATAGGAAGCTCGGTGAAGAGTCAGAGTGAGCGGAGCTAGAGTAAGGGGAAGGGGGAATAGGAAGCTCGGTGAAGAGTCAGAGTGAGCGGAGCTAGAGTAAGGGGAAGGGGCATAAGAAGCTCGGTGAAGAGTCAGAGTGAGCGGAGCTAGAGTAGGAGGAAGGGGCATAGGAAGCTCGGTGAAGAGTCAGAGTGAGCGGAGCTAGAGTAAGGGGAAGGGGGAATAGGAAGCTCGGCGAAGAGTCACAGTGAGTGGAGCTAGAGTAAGGGGAAGGGGCATAAGAAGCTTGGTGAAGAGTCAGAGTGAGCGGAGCTAGAGTAAGGGGAAGAGGGAAGAGGAAGCTCGGACGTCGGTCCAAAAAGATAACACTAGTGTGGTAGACACCTGTTTATTCCCAGAAGGGGATGTTGCCAGCATGGGAGCTGAGGCAACGACTGACGCTTAGCCTGCTCACCTCTCTCTTTTATTTGTTCACTTTGGGGAGTCTCGGCCCTAGCTTTGTGAACCCGTAGCAGGCAGCAAGGGTGGGGATGGGAGTTGGCGTGTGGGGACCGGCCACTAAGGGCTGGTGTAGCCGACTGGCTATGAGGCTGTCTACCCCTAAAAAGGGGGGATCCGTTGTACAACTGGGTGAAGAGAGTGACAAACTTTAGGAGTGCAAGAGAGCCTGTAGCGCAGATAAATTCTATTTTAGACTTCTGTTCCCTAAATCTCTACTCTTCCTCTCTCCACCTTTCTTTCATTTTCTTTCATATGGTATTCTCTTTTCCAGTATCTTATCATATACAGTAGAGTCTCGGAAACTCGACCTAATGTGGACTGAGATGGTGTTGAGTTTTAAGAATTAACTTGCATAAGATGCATGTTTACTAAACAAGAATGAATCACAGTACAGTATTGAATATTATAGTCACAGTTGTACTATACTGTAGTATTTTACGGTACAGTAACAGTAATATACAGAAATGCAGTACAGTACTGTACATATAATATTGTATTGATTCAAATAACACGTTACTGAATTGTAAAACTAACAAACACCAGAGCACGACTGTTCCACTCGAGTTACACAAACAAACTGAGGGGTTATACAGTTGAATGACCTTGGGTTGTGATGACTGGCGCCAACAACTGTGTGCACGTGCACTTGTTGAGTTACACAGAATGTCGAGTTATCGAGTGTCGAGTTTCTGAGACTACTGTATCTTTATACAGTGGTACATCAACCTTATTCCTCTATAATTTCTACACCTTTTCCTTTCTCCTGCCATATCAGTCTCAGCACCCTGTATAATCATTGTATTGCTGCTTCTCCTGCAGTTATTATCATTTCCATTGTTAGTTTGTTTACACCAGTTGTTTTTCCCAGTTTCATCCTCTTTCATGCTAATTCTTTATGCTCCTCAGCTTCGCTCTCATCACTTTCCTCTTCCGGATTGAACATTTTCTTTAAATATACCCTCCAATAGTTCTTTTTCTTCTCTTGTCTTTTGTATCTCCTTATGTTTCTTAACCTGACTATATAACACCACCTTACTTCCTTCCACCCTTTTCCATCAAGTCTGTTTAGTTTCGCATCCAATCCTTCTTGGCGTCCTATACCTCCCGCTTCACTCTTCTCTTCTTTTCCCTATACTATTCCTCTGTTTCCTCATTCCTATTCTTAAAACTCCTCCTGAATGCTTTGTTACTCTCCTCAACTACTTCCTTCACTCTCTCGTTCCGCCACGGTTTCTCCTTCCACTTCTTCTTATCACGTGTTTTCCCATTTCACTTTGCATATAATCCTTGGGCATTAAGCTTCTTACCTTTCTGTTATCGGTTTTGGTTTGTAGCAAGTCACTTTTTTTTTTACAGATGGTGTCAATAAATATCTTTTGTTAATGCTTGTAATATTACATTTAGTGAGCTTTTTGCAGATGTTGTTTACTCTCCATTTATTTTTCATATCTTAGAAGAGGTTGTTTTTATCTGTATCATTATTTGATTAACATTGATTATAGATGTTTATCTTTGCTAACAGGTTTACACAGATATGTTTTTCTCGTGTACAAACAGCCAGATAAACTCAAGTTTGATGAACCACGTTTGACTAACAGGTTGGTAAACATTCCACTCTAAATATAACACTCTAAAATTTGTTTGAAGAGAATAAATATTTCTTATGAGGATTAACCTTGATTATTTTTTTCTTAGCCACGATACGATTGCTTTGAATACTTTTTTCTTATATTTAAAGTAAATCAATTATCATACCTTTGAAATTTGGGTGTATGCGTTTTAGAAACAGATGTATAAAAGTATATCCAATTCTCTAAAGCTAGCTGGTATAAATTGCTGATGATTCTGGCACTAGTGTAAGACTAAGAAAACAATTAACTCAGCCTTTTGACAAATTTGAGCTTAGCTATAGCTAGGAATTAAACCCTGAAATCAGTATTAACTAAGGATAAAAGAGTAATGTGAAAATGTCAAATTAAAAATTTGACAAATAGTATTTTCTTCAAATTTTGAATTGGAATTATTGTTCTAGAGCTCTAATAATGCTTATTAGTTGTTTATCCCCAACAATTATAAAACAAATTTAACAATAAGGTCCTCGACCATCAATTTAACAGTTAGATAAATATTTGAACGCTTAGTTGGGTGGAATCCACTATTCTACAAATCCTAATTTCCAATTTACCTTCAAATCTTGAATCCAAATCTTGGAAAAAATGATAATCCTAACAGGAAATACAAATATAATAGAAAATACAAATAGTAATTAAAAATTAAAAATTATTTTTTATAATCTATAAATCATATCATTCATACAGTCAGTTAAGTGTTAAATTACTAGTCTGAGGACTGATTGTTAAGTTATTTCTACAATAAATTGGTTTTGAATCGCAAATAAGCAGTATTAGATCTCTAAAACAAATTTCCCTTGAAAAATTGCAAAAAAAATTTTAAAAAGGATTTGAGTCTCATAATAAATTTTTTTTCGGATCCTCAAATCTCAAGTATTCCTAAGGATTCAAGAATCCCATCCATAGTAATAATGAATGCATTATGACAGAAAATGCTAACATTTATTTACTATTCCTATTTCCTCGTATGTTCATAATTTGTCCTACGATACAGATTTGACCTATCTCTAGTTATTGTCTCACTAGACTAGGGATTTGGTATCGAAAGAAAAGTATTGATAACAGTATCATTATTGAAATTTTAATATGGACATTTTTTTTTTTACCTAGTAATAATAATTTCAACTTTTGCATCATATTTGTATTTTCATATTTATTTTAACACTGAAAATTATAATGATTTAGCCATATTATAGAATACTTAAGTCTATCGCGTCTATGTTATTTGTTGGAACTATGACTTATGATGAGCTTAAAGAGATTGAATGCTAGAGTTGCTTCTTGATTGTCATGCAGTTCATCTTTGTAAACATTTAATCCCAGCATGAGTGAAAATAGCAAAAAAATGGCTTCTTTTTATACCGATCAGCTACTGAAGTGTGATTACTAATATCAGTAAAGTATCGATACTTTTTTCGCAGCCCTACACTGGACCCTTGTTTTCAGATCTGGAAGTCACCGTGAAAAGTTTTCTATCAGGAATTTTGCAGCTAAATACAAGTTGGGAGAACCTGTTGCTGGTAATTTCTACCAGGCTGCGTGGGATGACTATGTTCCTACGTTGTACAAACAACTTGGTGTATAGATAGTTCGTTCCTGCCCCACTTTATTGACTTTTACATTAAAAATGTATTTTGTTTGGATGGTGTCAGCTAGCCTTAATCTAATTAATGCTCAATTATTTCTAAGAGCATTACACTGTATTTCAATGGAAAAAAATGTTGACTGATTGAGAAATAAATTGAATTTGCATTTTATTTTGTGTTGTATTATTTTCATATCATTGCACCCCTATGAGAAAAGTGTCACAATTAAAAAAATGCAGTTTTTCTGAAGGAAAAAAATAAGTTGTATTAAAATCTCAAGCAGTCATTTAAAATTAGAGAAAAATCTCTGTGGTAATTAAGAGGACTTTATAAAATACACTGTTGATGTTTAAACCATTTATTGTTATGAGGCTACAAGGATCATTAAAGTAAACACTTTGAGTTGAGCCATTTTTCTGGTGAAACTCTTGTCACTTTTCTTACTCATTTTAATTTTGGTTTCTTTTATTCGAGACTCTTTTAACTTTAGTAATATATCAAAATGAGTTGTTTTTCTTCTATAAGTCAACCACGGTGGTCTTGAAGTAAAGTCTTTTCTCAGGACCCGGTGTTCTTAGGTTCAAACCCAGCCAGGGTTGACAGATTTTTCTTGAGTGATAAAAATCTGTAGCACAACTTCCTTTGAAGGGCAAGTAAAGCCATTGGTTCCATATCGATTGTGGCATGTAAAAAAAACCTGGACGGTACGTGAAAATACCTTTCCCGGCAAAATTGGTAGGTCCATCAGTCGGTTATTAAAGTGTGTATGTTAAATAATTAAAATGAATAAAAAATCTTGTATAACAAACACAAACTTTACATTTCCAAATCTGAAGTGACACTGTTCATGGTGAAATGAGTGCAAAATTGAATCAAGATATAAGTGACACACCTACCCTCTCTGGTGCCGATATTTGGAATTACAGATGTGTTATTTTTACTGGAGTTGGATGCCAACTTGATGCAGTTCCCTGTGATCTTAATTAAAAATCGCCAATTTTTTTAATTATGTCATTTTTCTCACCAGGGCTGCAATCTGTAAAAATATAACAGTAAAACCCAGGGAGTCAAACCAAAATTTGTATCGGTTCTGGTTCTGGTTCCTGTTCTCTAAACAAACATTTTAAAGGATCCGGTTATGGTTAGAGCACAAATATTCTGTTTTTTTCAGTTCCTGATAGTGTTTCGGTTCTGGTTCCGGTTCTTTAAATTAAAAAAAATAGCACAGCGTCTTTCTATTAATTTGGGCTACGTCAATGTAATAATTTCGATTGTGGTTTTTTAATGAATGAGGAAGCTTATAATTTTATATTTAGGGGAAGTATATCCGCATTTGCGTGGAAGGAGCGCGGAGAACCACTTTGGAAATAACACTCTGGATCAAAAGTATTGCTAGATTAAAAAAATATATTGTACCTTAATAACAATAGTGCATCCTTCTAATTTCCATCTTGGTCTGTCACCGGCAATCTCATAGTCAAAATCTTCCGAACTGAGTTTTCTTTAACGTACCCCATCAATAATATTATTTAAACTACTTACTAACAAACAAAAATAATCACCTCCGCACTATGCACAAGGAACACATTCACTGAGCTACTTCCTAATCCAAACAAGGGTGAAAGAATTTAAAGTTTGCATTTTGCCAGCCTCCATCTCCCTTTTCTCTCTAATATAAGTTGTTCAACCAACCACAAGTTTTAACTTCCAGGAGGTACTAAGTACAATAGTCTTAGTCTGCTTGTCCCTATGTGGTATTATCTGCTGTCTATCAAAGCTAAATACATCTTCTTTAACCTCTAGTTCAAACATTAAAGTGAGAAAACAGAGAACAATGTGACAGTCATGACATTCCTCTGGAATCTAAACTCATTAGTATATTGCTAATCACCTTAGAAAAGAGGCTTCAAACAAAGTAGTAAACTAAAATGTATCAAGCCCTTTCAGAAATTACTGAGAAAGGGGGAAACACAACATTTCAAAATTAAACTAAGCTTAGGAAATAAAAAAGATAAATGTGTGCAACATGTCAAAATTATATACAATTCTGTAAAACTAGGAACCTTTAAGAACCTTCATGAACCTAAAATTATTCAACGGTTCTGGTTCTTCAGAATAGTGTTTTTAGGGTTCCTGTTCTGGTTTGACTCCCTGGACTAAAACCTCTCAATTTTCCTTATTAACTTATTAGAGTAAAAACAAATACCAGCCCTTTAAAAAAAATGTTTTTACTATAAATATTTATAAAGATAGTAGGACAAGGGTTAAACACACTAGAAAATTTGCAGTTACATAAAATAAAAAATACCGGTGCATTGGTCTAATATTTCAGCAAATAAAGAGTTGAACCAGCTGTGGACTTACATTTATTTTTGTTAAGCCTGCAGGTTTTTTTTTTTTAATTTGTGTTTGTAATTTAAACTGTGTACGTAGTTGCACAATACAAATATGCTGAGTTAATAAATCAGTAAAACATATTTAAAATGGACGAAAGCAATGTTATACAATTAAGTGTATATGAAAGGCAAATATTGGGGGATGAAAGATTATAGTCACGAAGATCAGCCATAACTGAGTCATAATAGGAATAGAACCCAGGACCTTTGGTTTAGTGCATCGATGCTACCAGTGACTTGGTTGTTCCTTTATACTTTCAAAAGTACATTCCAAGGAAATTAAGACAGCTCAGTGGTAAAGCATTAGCGCACCAAGCTAAAGGTCCCGAGTTCGAGTCATCATCATCATCATCATCTCAGTTTAGTATGTAACCCCCCCTTTGATTTGATAGGTTCTTAATGCTATAAATAAAAGGTAGGTTAGTTACAAGAGAGTTTATTTTATTTTACAAACAACTAGCAGACATACGAGAGCGAGGCACTCTAGGAAAGTCGAGTGACTGGCCGATAAGGCCCGAAGTAAACAATAAATAAAGGGGCAAGACCCCAAGTCTTTAAGAGACAACAGAATGATTAATACCAAACAAAACATAATTAAATTGACCCATGCAGAAGGCGACTAAATTAGCAAGGAAGTTAAATACAAGCAAAATGTATAGGTCTACACGACCTGGCGATGTTGACACTACATCGACATAAGTATCTAGTTATATAAAAACTGCCAATGCAAGGCGCAACAGAGAAAAGCAATGCTTGGTTTACCTAAACCTAACCTGTTACAATAGATCCTAATCAAATTAGTTCAACCTAATTATTATTACTATTATGACCAACGTGCTGGGTGCACGGGCTCGCGCCCCCCGAGTTGAGTAACAACTAGAATTAATACCATCATAATAAATCTTTAAATTATAGTAAGCAATACAACAATTTTAAATAAGTTACACATTTATCAAAAACAACTAGCGCCCCAAGATGGCAACATACAAAAGTTTCATTAGCGCTCCAAGATGGCGACATACAAAGATTTCATTAGCGCCCCAAGATGGCGACATACTAAAGTTCCAACCCGTCCGTGAGGCGGACACAACGTTAAGTTAAAAGAAACATAGCTAGCGCATAAACCATAATGGCTGACAGGCAAACCCTGCAGTCTCAGAGAAATACATTTATTAGTAACCAAGATTTATATTTAAAGCCGAAACTTAAATTTTGAACAAATTAACCCAAACATAATTTAGAAAACGTCGAACAACAACCTACGCCTAAATCTAAGACAAGTGTCTCACCTAATTGAGTGCAGAGAAATGAGTGACATCACAAGATAGTCCAGCCGTTATATACGGTACAAAGTCAATCACGTGTTCACAAACGGCGGGAATCACACAGGGGACGAAGGGAGAGGGGAGTACACTGCTTCGACAAACGTCTCGATTATTCTCGTAATAATTTCAAATCACGCGCTGGTGGATGAGTCTTGTTTCATTCGAACACAACCGTCGGCGCATCTGGGTTAGCGCATCTCGATGTTCAGATGTCTGAGTCTTGCTCTAATCGGACCTCGAGCCTCGGGCGGTCAGTAAGCCGCGTGATGTAGAATGGAGTTGAGTGCGCGTGTTTCGTGAAGTCGAGCCCAGTCCAGTCCGGCCCAGTCAAAGGGGACCAAGATTTGGTGAGCCAGATCGTCCTTATTTGTTTTATGTCTGTGACAACGTCACAATGTCCCCCCTTGGACAGAGATGAAGGACGTCCTTAGCCTTTGGTGAAGACACGGGGAGGCGCCTTCCTCGATGTTCACCGCTGACTAGAGGGCGGGTGGTGGCTCGTACCCTTCGAGGCCATCTTAGGTGGCCAGACGCAGGTTCGGGAGATGATGAATGACTGGACTCCGGGGCTGACCTCTGCTTCACACGCTCACTCCAAACACACCGTCGTCCCGAGTTGACAGGGAGACAGCATATGCTCGTATGGTGGCCCGCTTTAACCACCACGGAAGCTTCATCGCCACGCCCAGCTTGGCGATCATCGACTGCCGCTGAGTGTACAAGAACAAAGGAGGGGGAGGAAAGGACAGGGCAGAAATGGGAAGGACGGAAGGCCGAATAGGTGAAGTCTCTGAGAACAAAAGTTTACACGTGAACACCACATACAATTATAAAGTTCATCAGTTAGCACAACCATTCTTGAAAGTTACTGTGGCAGTTTCGTAGCACTAACATCGTCTACCGGCACGAGTCACAGAGATACCCACAACTCTGTTTAGCGACGACTTTCCACGAATGAGGAAAGGTGGGTTTGTCGCTTCACACGCACTTAGAGGTAGTCCAGTCGGTGGGGGTGAACGTTCTGCACAATGTACTTTGGACCCGGCACACGCTTCATTTCTAACAGTCCAACACAAGTTTCTGCCTAGAGCCATACCTAGACCCTACAGTACCACAAAAATTATCCTAACACTACCAGGGGGTGGTACCCCTTTCCTAATTTAAATTATATATATATATATATAACAATATAGATACCTGGAAATATGTACATTAAGAATGCAAAATTAAATCATTAAGGTACACTTAAACAAACAGACGACACACAGCACTGGGTCAATTGACTCATTTCCCTGCAGCCTTTAGGTGGCTGACATGTGCTCTACGTGTCAAAGATGGGTCGGATACTTCTTTTAACAATACCGAAACAGGTGTAAGAAATCTTTCAATAGACCAGGGACCACTCCACTTATACGCCATCTTCGCCGAAGACTTGTCAGCAGCTGAGCTAACAGGAAAACACTTGCACACAACAATGTCCCCAAGTTTAAATGGGACAGGGATACGCCCTCGGTTATAGGTGGCGGCAACCTTCCTTTGGGACTTCAGGAGGTTAGAAAAAGCTACCTCACATTTCTTTTCATAAGAACAATCACCCGCGTCATTAAGCAGTGGGTCAATATCCCAGTTAAACAATAATGGGTGGTTCAGGTCCCTATTGAGGAGGATAGAGGAAGGAGTGGCCTTGACTGACTCATGAAAAGCGGCGTTAAAAGCAATGTTCAAAACGTCTAAGTCCTGGTCCCAGTGGGTGTGATCCTGGTGGTGAAAGATCGTCAAAGCAACGTTCAGATTACGATTAAACCTCTCTACATGGTTCGGCGATGGGTTGTACGGGCTAGTGGTAACGTGTCTTATCCCCCACGAGAAACACATATCTCCGAAAGCTTTAGAACGGAAACACGGTCCATTATCACTTACTATGACCCTTGGGGTCCCTAAAATCGCCCAAACACGTCTGCACAGAGCATTAACAGTTGTCCTTGCCTTCATGTTCCTTAGGGGGATGAGTATGACGAATTTGGAGAAGGCGTCCATGGCAACGAGTATAGAGGTGTTCCCTTGGGTAGAGCGGGTCAGGGGGCCGACGAAATCAACAAAAACTTTCTCCCACGGTTGCTTAGCAACATCCGCGGAGTGAAACCCTATTTTAGAATTACGTGCCGGTTTGGCCAGTTGACACGGCTCACATTTGCGCACCCAATCCCTAACGTCTCTAGGCATTAAGGGCCAAAAAAATTCCTTAGAAATCTTGCGTTCGGTCTTAAGGACACCGCAATGGCCGCCAAAAAGGGAGTCGTGGAAATATTTAAGTAACATAGGCCTAAGTTTCTCTGGCACAAAATATCTTATCCTACCCTTGACACGGACTACTAGGAGGTCTTTATAAATCTCGTAGTTCCCAATCCTCTCTCCACGCTTGATCCTGTCAACGATCTGTCTGCAATACGGATCCATCAACTGATGGTCTTTGATTGAGATAAAGGATTCGGGAATCGTATGGATAACAAATAACGAGCCTTCCTTCTTACATTCTCCTACAGGTTCCTTATCCTCACACATCCTCGACAAAGCGTCAGCGACAACATTTAGCTTCCCAGCAACGTGATGGGTAGTAAACTTAAACCTGGATAGCTTCCAAACCCACCGTCCAATTTTCCCTAGCTGTTTCGGGTGATTCCACATCCAGCTGAGAGCCATGTTGTCAGTGTACAACTCAAACTGGCGAAACTCTAGATAGTCAGCGAACTTGTCGATACCGAAGATACAGCTAAGACATTCCTTTTCATATATGCTGTACTTTCTTTCGGCAGGGCTCAAAGTTCTGCTGGCGAAAGCTACTGGTCTACTCCCCTCAGACGTCGTTTGAGAGAGAACCGCCCCTAGCGCTACAGAGGAGGCATCAACATGGAGTTGGAAAGGCAGAGAAAAGTCAGGCATGCGTAGCACGGCAGGTGACACAAGGCGGCGCTTAAGCGCAACAAAAGCCTGCTGTTGGGCAGAACCCCAAATAAAGGTGGCACCCTTTTTCTTCAAGGAGTTCAGGGGGTTTGCTAAGTCAGAGAAGTTAGGGATGAACCTAGCGTAGTAGGCGCACATGCCTAGAAACCGTAATACCCCTTTTATGTTTTTTGGGGCGGGAAAATCCAAGATGGGCTTAACCCGATCCGGGTCAACAAGCAGGTTACCCTCAGAAATGATATAGCCAAGATATGGGATGGATCTCTTCGCCCATGTGACTTTCTCCGGGTTTACAGTCAATCCAGCCTCGCGCAGGCGCCTCAACACTACCTCAACATGACGCAAATGGTCATCAAAAGATTTGCTGTAGACGCAGATATCATCAAGGTAGTTAAACACGAATTTGTATTTCAGGTCTGCCAAAATATGGT
This sequence comes from Timema podura, assembly GCA_033556935.1. Classification (NCBI taxonomy): domain Eukaryota; kingdom Metazoa; phylum Arthropoda; class Insecta; order Phasmatodea; family Timematidae; genus Timema; species Timema podura. The sequence continues at coordinate 114,187,848 of JAVRXN010000009.1, forward strand.
CTAAGACTCTACTCAGCGCTTGCCCCCCGCAACTTATCCCTAACGGCACTCGATTGAATTCGTAGACTTGCCAGGGGGTGATAAACGCGGTAAATTTCTTAGACGACTCTGAGAGAGCACATTGCAGAAAGCTGGCATTAAGGTCTATCAAACTGTAATATTTGGCTCCGCCAAGATGTTGGAAGGCGGACTCTATGCTAGGCATGGGGTACGGGTCGAACACTATTTTTTTGTTAAGCTTTCTATAATCGACAATCAAGCGATGCCCATGACCTTTCCTGGGAATAATGAACGCAGGACTTGCGTATGGGGATTTGGAGGGACGAATAACCTCCTTTTGTTCCAAGTCCATGATAAGATTCCTAAATATCTCGAGTTTGGGGGGTGCGCAGGAGTAGGGACCAGATCTAACAGGAATGTGGTCCTGCGCCACAATGTCGTACGGCAAAATGTCGCACTTGCCCCATCTGTCAGTGATGACGTCAGGGAATCGAGCTATCAAACGATCTATCGCTTCACGTTCCTCGACAATCGAGAACAACCTGCGAGGATGGTGCCCAACACAAAATGGAATAAACAAACTAGGTTCAAAACTGAAAGATATTCCTAAGCGTCTCAGGTCAAGTTTGACTCCAGTCTCGAACATGAAGTCAGTTCCTAGAATAACATCAAAGGGAAGTTCTGGCATAACAAAGAATGGACGTTTCCAAGCAAATCTTTCTATCTTAATAGAGAGCACTACTTTACAGTCGACCAAGATAGTCTGTCCATTAGCCACGGCGTAAACTTTAGGACCTATCGACCTATAATCGATTTTAGTTTTACCCTCTAACTGGCGCAAAAACTCACGGCATATAAACGAGTGACTGGCTCCTGTATCAAAAAGAGCAACACAATCATTTTGGGCTACCTGGATCTGAACTACAGAGGTAGGAGCACGTGGTTTAATACTAGTGGGCACGACCGGACCACGACTACGAGCGCGCCCTATAAGTTTCCCGATCTACACTGTCTCTGTACGTGACCCAGTCTTCTACACCGAAAACATCTTACGTGCGAGAGGTCGCGGGGCGCACGGTTGTCTGAACTAGAAGGCCTGAAGTTGTCCCTAGGAGTGTTAACACCGCGATCACTCGGCAGTACAGGCGCTAATGACAAGGCCGTATTCATAGGTTCGGGAGTTGAACCCGTGCGTCTGCGGTTTAAAGCCGCTGGCGCATGCACACTTAAATACTCCTGTTCGGCGAGCATGGTGTTTTCAATCGAAGATGCTAGAGAGAAAAGTTCAAGTACCGTACAGGGCTTACATGTAAATACGAAATGTCGCCGGGTGAGGGGCGACACATTCTCTAGAATAATATCAACGATCTGATTTTCCCTCAGGCCACTATTGAGAACTTGAGCTGCCTCCGTGATAGATAAAACAAAATCTCTCAACGATTCGTGGGGATATTGAAACCTGTGAATAACTTCCTTACATAACCTTTCTCTAGCCCTACTGGGTAGCAGCGCTTCTAAGATGAGATCAGTAAGTGATCTCCAAGATAAACCATTTTGAATCCCACGGGAGAACAACTGGGTTAAAAAACCAGAAGTTTTAGCCAAACACAGAATCAAAAATTCACTATCGCTCACTAACTTTAGACAATATGCTCTGTTGATCTCAATCATAAATTTAAACAGAGTAGCGTGATCTTGACCGTCGCAAACAGGGGTACGACTTAAAATCTCCATAAGTACTTTGTTCTGACATTTAACTAGTGAAGGGGGTGGAGGTGGAGCGATAGGCGCTAAGGGGGGTGGATTCCCATCCTCAATCCTATCCATACCCGAGTCAGTCTCAGCCTCCCCAGTCCCGCTAATCTCCCCACATAGCTTAGATCTGAGCTCACCCACAGTAGCATTGGGAGGGAAGGAGACGCCCCTTGAGGTCAGCTCAGCTGTCAACTCGTCCCGGCTCAGACGGTAGACAGCAGTCTTAGATGTGGTCAGAGAAGACATGGCAGCTGCAGGAGTGGTCTCCATGGTCACGCAGTCATGAAACATAAACAAACAAGGATTAGTACAATATCAATCATCCAACAATACTGCAGACAGGAGGACCCTATTTTCTCTCCTAACTATACCTAATATCCTATTAAGTGCCCCACTCAACTCTACTAGAGCAGAGTGGCGCAGCTTCTCTCTTGTAACCCCCCCTTTGATTTGATAGGTTCTTAATGCTATAAATAAAAGGTAGGTTAGTTACAAGAGAGTTTATTTTATTTTACAAACAACTAGCAGACATACGAGAGCGAGGCACTCTAGGAAAGTCGAGTGACTGGCCGATAAGGCCCGAAGTAAACAATAAATAAAGGGGCAAGACCCCAAGTCTTTAAGAGACAACAGAATGATTAATACCAAACAAAACATAATTAAATTGACCCATGCAGAAGGCGACTAAATTAGCAAGGAAGTTAAATACAAGCAAAATGTATAGGTCTACACGACCTGGCGATGTTGACACTACATCGACATAAGTATCTAGTTTATATAAAAACTGCCAATGCAAGGCGCAACAGAGAAAAGCAATGCTTGGTTTACCTAAACCTAACCTGTTACAATAGATCCTAATCAAATTAGTTCAACCTAATTATTATTACTATTATGACCAACGTGCTGGGTGCACGGGCTCGCGCCCCCCGAGTTGAGTAACAACTAGAATTAATACCATCATAATAAATCTTTAAATTATAGTAAGCAATACAACAATTTTAAATAAGTTACACATTTATCAAAAACAACTAGCGCCCCAAGATGGCAACATACAAAAGTTTCATTAGCGCTCCAAGATGGCGACATACAAAGATTTCATTAGCGCCCCAAGATGGCGACATACTAAAGTTCCAACCCGTCCGTGAGGCGGACACAACGTTAAGTTAAAAGAAACATAGCTAGCGCATAAACCATAATGGCTGACAGGCAAACCCTGCAGTCTCAGAGAAATACATTTATTAGTAACCAAGATTTATATTTAAAGTCGAAACTTAAATTTTGAACAAATTAACCCAAACATAATTTAGAAAACGTCGAACAACAACCTACGCCTAAATCTAAGACAAGTGTCTCACCTAATTGAGTGCAGAGAAATGAGTGACATCACAAGATAGTCCAGCCGTTATATACGGTACAAAGTCAATCACGTGTTCACAAACGGCGGGAATCACACAGGGGACGAAGGGAGAGGGGAGTACACTGCTTCGACAAACGTCTCGATTATTCTCGTAATAATTTCAAATCACGCGCTGGTGGATGAGTCTTGTTTCATTCGAACACAACCGTCGGCGCATCTGGGTTAGCGCATCTCGATGTTCAGATGTCTGAGTCTTGCTCTAATCGGACCTCGAGCCTCGGGCGGTCAGTAAGCCGCGTGATGTAGAATGGAGTTGAGTGCGCGTGTTTCGTGAAGTCGAGCCCAGTCCAGTCCGGCCCAGTCAAAGGGGACCAAGATTTGGTGAGCCAGATCGTCCTTATTTGTTTTATGTCTGTGACAACGTCACAAGTAAAATGCCTCCATCTTCCTCTAACCTTCCACCATTCTTCCATTCTTCTCCTCTCGCTTGAACACTTTTTTATCTGCTCCTCCTATCTCTCTCTTGCGGTCTTTTTCCTACATACTTCATATCCAACATTTTCTTTGGAATTCTCTCTTTTTTCCATCCTCATTACAAGCCTATACCATTTCAGTCTTGCTTCCTCTACTATCTCATGTACTCCTCTTTCCCGGATAACTTCATTCCTAATCTTGTTTCTCCTCGTGATAGTTAGCATGGTCTTCACAAACTTTCCATGGCTTCTACTTTCCTAGTCTTTCTTACATTCACTGTCCTTGTTTCTACTGCATATGTGACAATGGGTACAAAGTATGCCCTGTACAACACTTCCTCACACTTCAAGGGCACTTTGTTTTGTAACGTTGTTACAAACATGAAAGAGAAAAGATTGTTTTGGCTCACCAGTTCTGCCCCCATTTGGCTAGTCTGCAACAAGGCTCCAACACTACGTACGCTTCGCAGCCCGACTTGTATCAAACTAACTGACCGTGGTTTTACGTCTGCCTGCAAAAGTGTCTCACCCAAAACAAGAGACTGTCTACATGCGCAGGTCTGTGCGCGCCAGCAAAGCGTCCTGGTATCAACGGCCAACTGGCCGGCGCGAAATTTGAATAATTTCCCGATCATCGGAGATTCGTCTAGAAACTGTGCACTCCCCTCACCCCTCTTCCCGACTGTGCTTCCCGCGAAATGAGAACACGTGATTGTGACTGTGTGTATAAAACGGCTGGACTCTATTGCCGAGTGACTCATTTCTCTGCATTCTCTTAGGTGAGACACTTAGTGTTCAAATTAGACTTAAGTTATTTTTTTGCTTCAAAGCTCTGTTTGGCATCATGGACTCTAAATTTAATGTTTCGGCGATATTAATTTAAAACTTAACTTAAAGCTTCAATTCTAATGAGACTGCAGGATTTCCATGGAAGTCATAGTTGTTCAGTCAAACTTTAAACAATTATTGTAATAGCAGACTCGTCTCGTCCACTTCACGGATGGGTTCGGGGTTCATCACGTCGCCATCTTGGTGCGCGAGACATTGTATAGGATCTTGTTGGAAATATGACTTTACTTGTCAAAGTTAAGAATCTTAGTTTATGAAATTATGTACTTGTTGCTCAAATCTGGGGTCGCGAGCCCGCACACTTAGCTCTTTAACCATGTCAGTGGTTAGGTTGGTTAACTTGAATTATATTTATTAGATTTCTTGTTACCTTTTTATTGCGCCTTGAAATGGCAAGTAAGACGAGCCATTATTGTTTAGCGTGCTCTAGTCTTTTACATTACTACTGGAGAGTCGTCAAGGGCGACCAGTATATATCTTTACGATAGTTCATTTTATCAGCAGGTTATCATTTCTATATGTAGTTATTATGGGTATACTTCGTTTTCTGGACAGGGTCAATTTAAATATGTTTGTTTGTTAATACTTTGCTGTACCTTCTTAGAGTTTTGGGGTCGTGCCCCATTATGTTTGTTTCAACTTGTTTGTTATGGCCATACTTTACTCCATTTCTTATTTGGAACCACTCCATCCTTCCACACACTGTCTTAACACAACACCTGTTATCCTCATACATGCCCTTCACTCTCTTTACAACTCCTCTTTCCACTTCGGCCTCCTCTATCACTTTCCAAACTTTATTTATATACACACTCTATTATGCTTTCTCCACATCCATAAATACCATTACCAAGTCTTTCCCATATTCATAACTTCTTTTCATCAGCTGTCATATGTCACAGATTAAGTCTTTTGTAGACCCCCGTTTCCTAAATCAGGTATGTTCCTCTCTCCACCTTTCTTTAATTTTATTTCTTATCCACCATTTTAGAGTATACACGGGTGAAGTAGGGTAGGGAGGGTGGGGAATTAGGGGCTAATTTAACTGTAGTAGCTAGACAGTGTTTTTGTTTTTTAGTATGAAGTATTTATGGAGCTTTAACCTTGTTATTTTGGTTGTTGCGTATAAGTTTATAATTTTTTGCAGCATACATTAGGAGTGTAATTTCACAGTTTCAAAATGATTGATCAGAAAAAGGTAAAATAAAATTTATTTTCAGGTGTAAATGTCTTAGCAATAAACCAATGACATAGCGATGGATAAATAGGCCCAATAGGAACAAAATCTCACCTTTGTTACTGTTGTCACAGTTTATGGATCTAAATAGCTTCTGGAGCATAATTAGGATTTAATAGAAGGTTTTAGGCTCTTATTATTATTGCAACGTGAGTTGGACAATCCACCTTATTACTCCCACCAAGTTCTGATGGATTCTTAATCCATGTAGTACTTGATTTTACTCTTTATATATATATATATATATATATATATATATATATATATATATATATATATATATATTTACTTTGCATATTGCTACCTATGAGGCCGACACCTTAGCTTAGTCGGCAGTTTGCCTGCCCACTGAGCTAAGGATTCCGGGTTTGATTTCCGGCATGGCCTAAAAAATATTATTGGTAAAATTTGGATTTCCTCTCTCAGGGTGATGAATTAACGGCCGGGGGGCTGGTTGTTGTGTTTGTTCTAGATTTAAATTAATTCATGTGCTTATATAATCATTTGGTCCATAAAATGCACGCTAATACCTCAAATAAATGAAAAATGAAAATGCTACCTGTGTGTACTTTTAATTACACTCAACCAATTTAATAGTGTATGTCACTGTTATCCAGTCAGGAGTGTGCTCATAACTCTTAGCCTTGACATTTTTACTTAAATCTCAGATTATTTAGGTATTGCGATGAACTGCAGTGTGCTGTGTTTTGAGCATAGTTCTGGTGTAGTTTATGAAGTCAGAAGATGTAATAGGCTGGATATTGAAACAAAGATGTAAATAAGTCAAAAGAGAGAGACGAGGGGAGTTGGAAGGTGCGAAGTTTCCCAAGATAGAATGAGAGTACGAAAAAAACATAAATGTTTGAGATACATTGCTCTAAGCTAGAGGTACTCATGTTTAAATATTTCCAGGGGAAGCATCTCTTGACCTTCTTGTCCAACGGTGGTTGAGAGTCTTTGACCCCCTGTTTCTCCTGCGGCTTTTAGAGTACAGCATACCTATTCATTTTCTCAGAATACGCCACTGATCTTTAAGTCATCAGTGTGCATGCAAATAGTGTTAACAGTGTTACAGTTAGAATGAAGTGAGGAGCAACAAGATTAGGAATAAAGTTATCTGGGGCGGAGTGGGGGTACAGATAGTACATAAGATAGTAGAGGAAGTAAGGGTAAGGTGTTATGGTCTTGGAATGAGGATGGAAAGGGAGAGAACACCAAAGGGAACTATGGAGATGGAAGTATGTAGGAATAAAATTGCAAGGGAGACCAAGAAAGAGATTGGAGGAGCAGCTAACAGAAAGTGTGCAAGTGAAAGAAGAAGAATGGAAGCAATTAAAGGAGGAATAATGAAGGCATTTTATTAGGGATGTGCGAGAACAATTTTTTCAATTTGAGACGAGAATATAAAAAAGTATCGAGGTACGAGAATGAGATGATAAAACGTCCTTTAAAAGTAAAAAAATGAAAATTATGTTTATTAAAGTAAATATATAGTTTATAGAGTTCCTTTTTTACATTTGAGCTGACGCTTGCTTTAGATTGTCTTTTAGTTCATTCAAACACTTGAGTTATAACTCTACACATTTTAAATGTAATTAATAAAATATAATTAGGTAATTACGATGAACACCATTTATAATTTAACTATATTGTCAAAGTTTGATGAAAACAATATTTATAACCAAAACATTTCTTAATGAAGGCTGTTTTGGAGGGGGGATTGCGGCCTATTTTTGGGTTATTACGGTATTATTGGAAATAATAAATTCCGTGTTTAGTTTTTTAATTTCTTAGGGCCATTATTTGCTGTTTTTTATTTCTCTAATTTTCAAGGTTCATTTTTTAACTTTCGAGACGCGATCAAGATTATTTTTTTCTTGAATTTTCGAGTCTTGCACATCCCTACATTTTACTAAACTGACCCGACCACACGCTGGAAACAGTTGATGAAGCTCATGATTGTAAGCCTAACAAAATTGAAAAGCTGAATTATACCGTGTCCCATTTTAGACTAATATTCTTGTTTTATTTAGATGATAGTGTTTGTAATATGACCGCCTCTGTGGGCTAGTGGTCAGAGTTCCTTGCTACAGATCTAAAAGTCCTGAGTTTGATCCACAGCAGTTCGAGAATTTTTCTGTGAAGCAGGGGGTCTGGAACGATATCAAACTCGGCCTCATGAGGAGCTACTTGAGTTAAGAAGTAGCAGCTCTGGTCTATAAAACTGTGATTAACGGCCGGAGGGCTCGTATGACCATATGACACCCTCTATCTCCTAATGTTGGCACTATCAACACTAACGGCGGTGGCTAAAACTATGTAGTATTTTTTATATTGTTATATGTATAAAGACCGCCTCGGTGGCGTAGTTGGCTAACGCGCTAGTGGTGTTGAGCTCTACCGCCGAGGATGGGGAGATCGAGGTTCGAATCTCGGTGGGTGAACTGGGGGTGGTTTTTCCTAAATGGTTTTCCACTCTCCCTCCACGCAAATGCGGGTTCACTTCCTCTATTCAACCTTCCCAATTCCTAATCCATTAGGGTAATTAGTACTTAAGCGTATAATCCGAACGGGTAGTAAGACGCGGTGCTAAATAATAATAATAATAATAATAATAATAATAATAATATATGTATAAAAAGGGATAAGAACAAAAAATTGCTTTTACACTAGAGGAACAAAGTTAATACTTAATATTGCTACCACTGGATAGTGAGGTAATGAAGAAAAGAGGTAGCTACTGCCTCAAGGCTCCATTCAATTGGGACTCTTCAGTATAAAGTGTGGAACATAAAATAGTTCTTAAAACATAAAAAATTAAGAGAGAGAACGAAGAACATTGGTAAAAAAAACATCAGGACATAAATAGAAAATGTAAAAGGAATTTAGATAGAAAAGGATAGTGAGGTAATATAAAACACAAACAAAAAATCAAACCATTCTTTATTTTCCGGTTCACTTGTAACACACATGTTGGAGTAGAATAGTGAATTAAACATTCTATTTTATACTTTTACAAATTTGAAATAACTTTACAGCAAATGCAAGAGTTATTTTCACTTAGTTCAACATAAAAATTCTCCATTTTACAGAATATTAACCTTTCCTGTACCATATATTTATCCTTCTTTGGTTTTAATAATAATAATAATAATAATAATAATAATAATAATCTACATTAATTATGTTACCACCAGTTCCAATTATTGATTCAAAAACACACACACACACATAAAAAAAATACAAATGCTTATATCTAATTTTTTCTCTCTCTTGCAGTGAATGACTAGATTTCAAAAATAGTTGATCAAAATTTAAAACAAATACATAATAAAATTGACATATTTTTGCTGATGGAAAGGTATAGTTTTGGAATTATATCTCAAATGAAAATATGAGGGTGGTTCAAAGAATATGGTAACTTGACAAACAAGGACGCCCGTGTGGGTTTTACAAATGGGGGCGGATTGGAGTCCCATCTGCTGCGGCTGGGCCACCTCTCCCCTCGAGAGAAAACTTCAGGAATTTAACCGTGTGAGGGAATTTGAGAGCATCTGATCAAAATTCTGAGATAATTATATGAGTGTCAAGAGCCAATTTTAACAAAAAAAGAAGTTTCTGAAAAATTAACAAAAAATAAAATGGACTTGTAGAGCAACCCATTGAAAAGAAATATTATATTTTTCATGAGTTTACTGAACAGGATAAACTTAAAGAAACCTGTTGAAGAGGTAATGGGAGTAAATATACATTTTATCATTTTTCTCTCTGTTAACTCGGATAATCATTATTCAAAGTTTTAATAGCAAATGGCAGCCAAATTCCAAATACATCTTTTTTTTCATGGAAATTAACAAAATAAAATAAATATTGCAGAGTGATAAGAGGGGCTGAAACCCCCTTTATCAACCATTTATGTGTGCCCATGAAGATAAATGAATTTACATGAAAGGTTTTGTTTACTGATATATTGAAACACCCTCGTAGTGGTGATTCTTGATGAACAATACATTATTTAATGCTATTTATTGGCAGTGCATAGTAAAAAAAGGTTGAATGAAACTATTTTGAAAACCCAAACATTATAGTGCTACACTTTGTATTAGTGATCGATTACGCATGGGCCAAAACACTTAAGTTGAATTTACAACTAATACATTCAAAATTGCTGTATTAGTTGATAAAATTAAATGGCTGCTATTGAGGATTTAATTAAATTAGGGACATCAATGATATTTAATTATAAGAGTTGATAATAAATATGAAAATTACTTATTGTTTATGTATTAGGAGTAAAATGTATAGGAAACTATAAGTGCCGGCCAGTTATTTGCACAGGAGGTGTGAAACACATGTGTACAGAAAAAACACTCAAACATAAAATAGTTCATTGAATTGTTGCATTTTTTAACACCTTCTAAAGCTGCCAAGAGTCAATGAGCTAATTAGAATGTTTGCATTTTTGTTTCTAGCTGTTTACATACAACTATATTATAATTCTAAAGTTGCATCAAAGTCTAGCGTGGCAAAGTGTGAAGTGATGGTAATTACAAGAATGGGGATAAGGCCAAGTAAAGCTATAAGGTTGGGTGGAGTATATGTATATATATAAAAAAAAAGATCACAAGGGAGGCTAAGAAAGAGATGAGAGGAGCAGATAACAGAAAGTGTGCAAGTGAGAGGAGAAGAATGGTAGAAGGCTAGAGGAAGATGGAGACATTTTACTAAACTGACCCGGCCACAGGCTGGAAACAGTTGATGATGAGTTGCATCAATATATGAAAACGGTGTAAAGCCCTGTCCATAGTCTGCAAGAGGAGATTGACTCCACAGTAACAGATTGATTTGTATATAAGGTCCTGAACTGTAAGGTCCAAAGCTCTGCAAATAAATTGGATAAGATTAAACTTCCTTAAGGCTTGTCATTACGAACTGCAGAGAGCCACAAATAAATGAGCATCAATGTGTCGATTGAAATGATCAACATATTATAACTGTATCGTATTTTAATTAAAAACACTTAACAAAAAAATTAAATTATGAGAATTAAAGATGGGATGCTTGAATCCACAATTCCTCGAATCCTATGGTATTTGAGAGATTCGAGATTCATAAAAAACTCAAAAGTATTTTGAATACAATGATGAACAGCTTGACTTCAACTAACAATTTTAAATAATCGGTAAATGTAATTATAATGACTTCTGTAGTTGGAAGAATAACAAGATCACAACAACAACAAAAAAAAGGACAAAATTGTATTAATAATTTACTAAAAAATAGTGAAACAAACCATTTGTCAACGAAACCAAGTCTTAAAACAACTTTTTTTTAAAGAGTTGAAGATTCAACCCATTTCTAATGAAAATGTTGATTATGCTTATGTAATATGTTGAAATTGTTTTATTTCAATGATTATGATTGGACAAGGTATTATATTTTTCCATTGGTTGGCATAGTATAACATGATCAAGCACAGAAATTGAGTATGTAGAAGAGTCTTAATTAAAACAGTGTAAAATGTAAGAACGGGAACTAACCTGAAAAGACTATGGATTAAGACTTAATATAAACAATAATTGAAGAGAGAAGTTAGTTTCTATCCTTTCAGGTTGGCTTCTTCCCTCACTTACATTACATTATTTTAAAGTGCACACTTGTTTTACTCTTTTCATTATTTTTGAGGTAAATAATCTCATAAATGGAAGAAAGTGTAGGAAAGAGCGATAGGAACAAATATAGGATGGATTTTACAATGAAAAGAACACAGGTCACACTTTACATTGATGCTACTGGACAAAGGGCTGCCTCTTGAAGACAATTTAGTGGCAGCAGTAAAAGTGAGACTTTTGTCCAGTGACCGCAGTGTAAACTGTAAATTGTGTTTCTTTTAATTGTAAGTCATATTGTGTTTGTTCGTTTTATTTGTTCCAATTCCTCTTTCCTGCACCTTCTTCAACATGTTATAAAATGTGTGGATAAATATTGATGTATATTAGAATAAAACAAATTGTAATTTCCTTCACTGGTCTCCTCTAAAAATAGCTCAATAGCAGTAATTTAGAGATTCCATCAACCAATAAAAATCAACCAACAAGCACAAATACTGTAAATTTGCTATCAAAACTAACAAAAATAAACAAACTATATGTATCCGTATTGGCCTGAATACAATGAAGCCTCGCCAATAATGTGATCCTAAAATTGTTAGGATGCTCCACATGAAAAATAAAAGGTCTAGAATATAACTCGAGGTAAAAACTTAACAAATTTGACACAGTTTTATAAGGTCCTATAAATGCTTTTTTTTTTATGTGGAGGCAATCCTAAACATTTTTTTTCTCTCTAAAGTATTATATTAGCCTTGGAAACACCAAACTTGTTAGCGACCTGCATGTTTTTTGCTGCGCCTTGCGTATAGCTCTTAATTTAAGATTCATATCGTAGCTTATTCTCATTCCTTTGTTTACTTTAAACACCAAGGAAGCCTTTTCAACATAAATCACTCAATTACTGATCCGTCATGGATGATTTTTTAATATCAGTAACAAAGAGAGCAGATTCAGCCACCAAATTAAAACTGTTATACTAAATTACCAATTTAGTGACACCAAAGGGTGAAAATTCTTTCTCTATCACATTTTGACCTAGTTTATTATCACACACTTTCAACATCTGTCTGTCTGTCTGGCGGAGGATGGCCCCCTTGTGGGGATTTTTTTTTTCAGTGAAAAATGTTAGTCTGCACATATAATACGAGTATATTTTGAAAGGAAGGAGAAAAATATCACACTATATTCGAGCCAATAGGGTATTTACTGTGTAATATTAAACAAATAGTTCTACCTTAGCTTGGAAAAATAAATTAACAACAAAGTGTCCATCAAAACATATTTGGGTTTCTTCTTACTCTTTTTCTCGTATGATAGTAAATGTTCTGTACACAATTTTTGCTGTGAAAATAAGAAAACTCACATTCACAATACATTCATTACAATTTTAAAATTGGATTCATACTATTTTTTATGGAAAATGGCAGAATATTTTGGACAAACAGTTTTGGGGTAATAATCCACCAACTATAAATTTCAAAATTAAGGATGACAGCTTGAATTATTTTAAATCATCCCAAGTTGTTCCTTCCCTCTTTTGGGATGCATCGACTAATTTGAAATAAGATGGGTTGTATTAATACTTTTCTACAAGATTAATTTGTTCAAAAATAAAAGTTTTAAATACCAATAACACATTTTAAGGATAAGCTTTTTATGTCTGTGCTAGTGTTGTATATTTGATTAATTACAATAATTATTCCTGTTTTATATTGGTATTTATTGCAACTTTATATCAAACTAAATAAAATTAACACAGTTTCACATTTAATATAACATAGATACACAATATATAGATACAGAATAACACACATATTTGTGTCTATGTAAACATTTGTAGGAATAAAATAATTGTTATATTAGTAAAAAAACACATGGACATACATGAAATGGAGGTGGTTTTCCCCCTATAGTGTATCCCATCGTCTGTCGAGATGTATTTACTTAAAATCAACACTTATTACCTTGGATTATTTAGTTGCTAATATACTGAACCATTTTTATAAAATCATGGTAATGCAATTGGCACGTAACGCCAAAGATACAGTTGGTTATAATTAAATATGGCCAGATGTACCTCCTAAAAACAAATATAATTGTGTTGTGTGTTGGCGATTAGTGACTACTCTATATACCCCTTCCTCTCTCCACAAGGAAGATCCCTGGGCTCGGAATTTGAATCTCTGCACTTGTATGATTTTATTAATACAACAGAGAAAATAATAAACATTAACAAATTTATTTTATTTTTGAATCCATTATGCTTTAATTTGCATGCAAGTCGCATAACTTGAAAAACCTTCTATGACAGGCATTTAGCAAAGGCAAACAAAATATCGTTGAGGCGTGTCTGGGGATTTAACAAAATGTGAAAATAGGCAAGATCGAGTATCAGAAAGAAAGTGATTTTAAATAAGGTGCCACCCTCCGTGTTGCTGACCATAGCAGATGTAAAAATTTACAGGTAAACTCGACAACACTGTGATTATTTTGTTGTTGTAAGAATGTCCTTAAAACTTTATCTAAATGTTCCTTCACCTACATTTTTTTATGAATTTTATATATAATTACATTCATAAATATTGAGTATTTTTCTAATTTTTCAAAAGAAAAAAAACATTAGACAAGGAAATACATATTCAAGCATAGTCAGTCAAAAAAACAAACATACATTATGGTACAAAATTACCTTTCCATACAGTGTTTTCTTAGGAGTATTACTGCAGGACACAAATAACATATATATATATATACTCATCTTTCACGTAAATAAAATATTACAAGACGAATTAAATGGAAGTTCAGGAAAAAATCACATATTTTTTTTCAAGAAAGAAATCTTTTCTTTCTGTTTATTATTGGTATAAGTTTTTAAGTCCTTACTTCAAACTTCCAATTGCACCATTCTGTGTCTGGCAGTCCATTAATGTATGTCTATATGGCAGTATATACACAATCATGTTGTTAGTTTCATACACTGAAACAGCTTACACAACTAAAAACAAATAATCTAATGTTTAGACACTCACTTTACAACTAGTGGTGACGGGATTTATTAAAACAATGTGATATGACACTCCCATAAACGTTTATATAATTGAGAGAGAGATAAGAAATCCAAGAATACTTCACTCAATAACATTTTTTATATGATTAGACAATAAGTCACAACAGATAATTATAGAAACTTCCAAAATCTCTACCAAATGTCCATTGAGCAAAGTTAAGTTATGATTTTTTTTTGCTAATGTTTTAGCAACATGATAATGTTCCAGAAATTTTCTTTCGTATTATTTAGGCATAAAATATATATACTAAGTAAAATATGTTTTAATGAACGTTGTGTAGTTTAGTGTTGTTCTCATTCAGGTGAGCTAGTCTTCATAAGTCTAGATTGTTTAATTACGTTACAAATGTTAAAAATATTCTGTTTATAGCTAAAATAAAGCTGATTAAACCAATTATTTTAATATTGCCAAGATAAAACAGTAAACTTAAGCTGTAAATTTGTTTTCGTGAGTTTATTTAAATAGTATTTTCCAAGATCCTTGAGATACTAAGAATGTATTTTATAAAACAATAAATAGATTGACTCTATGCAGTTAAACCATGAGGTGACCAGACGTATCTCCTTTCTTGGGACAGTTCCTTTGGGGAAAGTTCAGCAACAGGTTGACATAAACGGCCAAATGTTATGTATTTTCATTCTTTGCTAATTTTATTTGATAGTTTTATCTCAGAAATCAATATTAAGTTAAGGATTTACAAGGCATTGGTAATATTATTTGTAGTATAATTGTCACTGTCTTGAATTGCAATAATGTCTATATATATCGACAAGGCTTTAGCTGCAATGTGGTTAGTTATAAATATTATCAGTGTTTACACACGTGATAATGTTTGGGAGCGTTTATAAACTATCGTTATTTCAGGTAGAGTTGATCATCGGCTCAATAATTAGAATTTCCCACCCCAGGCCATGGTCTTCTAGATTTTTTGCTTGTTAAAAGGTTGACCACGAAGCCTTAACTCCTTGAAACTTTTCAGTATACATAAAAATATTCATTTGAGAATGAAAATAATTTTTTTCCCCCTAATGATTTCCAAATTTTCTACTGTAACCAAAAAGTCTATTCTGGTTCTCTCAGTCGTGTAGTGATCATTTGAGGTTTTTTATAAATCTTGGCTAACTTGTTTTCAGCCAGAAACCAGAAGTAGACATCCTTATGACTTAACCTTTTTCCCCAGCTGTTGTTTATATTCCAAATAAACGTGTGTTTGGGTAAAGTTTATCTGTAAAATGACTCCAATAAATCGTAAATATCAGCATCCTGGTGTTCGAGTTGATTGGTTAAATAGTGATAATGTGGTGGATAAAGCTGTTTTAGAGGTTCAAAAAGGTATTAAGGGTATAAGAAAGGCTTCAGAAGAGTAAGGAATTCTGTATGGAACACTAAATAATAAGTGAAAGGTAAATATAACCTTAAATAAGGGAGACCAACTGCTCTTTCTGAGCCCAATGAAAAGTCTCGAGTGAATTGCCTTAGGTTGTTGCTGAGTGGGGTTCTACCTCCGTGTTTCACCTGTTAAAGATGTATTTCAGCACCATTGAAATTGAAAAGGGAGTGTCGAAAAATTATTTAGAACTAAAAGACCAGAAAGGGACTCCTAGGCTTCATGGGCAAAAACAAGTCTGAGAATGTGCAAGAATCTTAAAAGTTAGGGTTGCTGTTGTCATAAAGTAATTAATAAATACTATAATAGGATAATCTTCAATTTATATTGCTTGGTATTCCTCCATAAAACATAATACATTTTGGCGAAACTAGTTTTCAGGACAGCCCAGGCGCGATTCAAGTGCTTATCAAACAAGGAGATAGACTTATGAACACATCTAAGAGCGGCATAAGTGTGAATATTGCTGGTACAGGCGAGGACAAGGTCCTTCCTCCATTCATTGTTTATTAATCATGAAATGAAGGAGGTATTGCAAGGTCTGAATATAGAGCTAATAAATCCAGTTTCATTGACTTGAAACGTATGAAGAATTGTTTTGTTTTCTGATTCCTTAGGTTAGGGGTCTTGAGAGCCCTGTAGTTCTAATTGGTGACAATATATCTAGTCACCTCTCTGATGCGGTGATAGAGTAGTGTGGAAAGCACAACATTTGGTTTACATTTCTACCTCCTAATTCAACAAATTTATGTCTACTGCTCAACGTTACTTATTTTCGACCAATGAAGGGAGATAGGAAGAAGATTCTAGAGGAACGGAAGTTAAAAAATGGTGTGGTTTTGCTAAAATCTGAGTTTCCAAAGAAATTAGGTGAAGCAAATAAGAATGTTGGAATCAACAACCCAGCAAATGTTCTGTCTGGCTTCAAAGGATCAGGTATCATTCCTATGAAGCAGTTCTGAAGAAACTTCCAGCAGACAATATGGCAGATTCTCAGGATAATTCTAGTGTAGAGTGGGCTTCAGAACTCTTAGAATTTCTTAAAACTAAACAAATTCCTAATAGAGGGCCAGATAGTTGTGGAAGATGAAGAAGGGTAAATGTTATGTTACACCTGGTTGGCCAGTCTATGTTAAAGATCTTCGGAATTCTGCCACAACATCTGATAATATAAGTAAAATTGATAGGGCAACTGCTGTAAAGAAGAAAACGTTGATTCACCAGACTCAAGTTCCACTAACATTAGTACCAGTACTAATTCTGGAGGCAGTGATGAAGTGGCTCCTCAAGAAACCACTAGAGAGATGTTTGGCCTGGCAAGCCTGATAAAAGGTGATTTTATATTGGCCCAATTTTTAAACAGATGATGTACATGCAAATTTATAGGGATGATTAAGAAGTGTCTTGTAAAATGAGTTTTTTAAGGTTAAATTTTTAATAAAATTCAAAGAGAAAAACCAAACCTTTTTTCACTCACTATCCATCAGTTGAAGACAAAGGAATAATTTATAAAAGTCAGGTTTCAGGAAAGTATCTAAGTTGTAATCTATACAGTTTTCGCAAACTTGATGACAGTCTTTATAGTTATAAAATTAATATCATATCAATGAATTATCATTATTTACCCAAAAATAATTTTATTGATGATTGTAGAAATAGTCAAAATAAATATTTTAAGGTGAGTAATAATTTTAAAAAAAATTGCCTGTGTTACTATATTTGCAATCACAAGTGTTAAAAGTTGACCAGAATAAAGAAAAATAGGTGATCACTTTTACCCCACCTTATGCTGATCACTTGTAAATTATAAAATATAATTACACAATAGGTGTGATATTTTTTTAGTGGCAAGTTGTTCTTGAACCTTATATTATTTTTAAAAACCTCTAATTCTTATCAACTTTACCCTTATTGATGGGTATGTTTTGCAAGAAAAAAGGGCCGGGGTATTCTTAACATAATTCCTATTTTGAGGTAAGTGATGTTGATATTATATATAATGGTAAAATATGAATAATTATATTTAAGAGATATAAAAGTTTAATAAAAATCAATCTAAGGACTTTTTTTTAAGTGTACTTCCTACTTTTACTGCAAACCAACAAATTTACAAATTTCTATTTACTTAGATATTTTTATTGAAATTTACTAATGATTTCATTTCTTAATATGTTTATAGAATTTTACTAATAGTTTAATTTGTTATTAAAGTCCAAACTAGCAATTCAGGACATTGTTCACTAATGGCCTTTGCAAACAACCTTTTACTTTTTAAATTGCCTGAGTCTGGTCACCAAAAACTAAACCAATATAAAATAATATTTTCCATTTCTTTATACACGTGTTAATCACCTTTTGAATACATTTTAAAACTTATAGAGTGACAATACACAAGTGGTAGTTTAGAGTGCTCATGGTGTTTTCTTCACAAAACCGTAACCTTTGCAAATAAACTATTCCTCCTTAAGGCTAAAGAATATTACATATTTTACAACGCTGGAAATAAAAGGGTTGATCCAATCAAAGAAAAATATGTTATTGGACTGACCTGAGTGAATTTGTGGATAAAAATTAAAAAAACAATTAAATTACAATCCTAGCTATCAAAGGATTGTTTTTAATATTCGAGAACAACAAGAACGCCAGCTAAACATAGACAGCTTTGTGAAACTCTCAGTCAGCTGCAACCAATCAGATGAAATGTTTTTTTTTAAAACCCTTGCTTGTTTGATGAAAATACCAGGAGTTAAAATCATACACATCATAATCTATAGTTATATTTTTAAAATTAATTTGATTGCACTCCTAGCTCTAGCCTAAGAGGTCGAGATTTGACTATGCCAAATCCCAGCCGGGTGTCCTGGGGTTATTTTTCCACATTTTTATTTTCACTGTGGTTTCCCAACCAGGCATAGTCCCTTAGATTATGACATTAATAGCCTGCATGATAAACCTACCATTAAAATATCACCTTTTTAACGTTTATTCCCAGGATATGTCCAATTCTAAGCTGCCTGAAGGTATTTTCACTCAACAATACAAGAGCATTTTTAAAGTTTTAATATCTGCTATAATTATGTGTCATGTTCACAATGTTCACAATGTTCACAATCACAAACTTTATCTTCAAATGTACACCACTAATTTAGCCCCTCTGAGCTTTCTGGAAGGATACAATAACTTGTATTGAATTAATGAAGAACATATTTAAAACTGGCCTGATGTATATATTTTTAAAATGGTCACCCTCTGGATTAATTTTTCGGCATGTTTCGTCCCTTGCGTCGATACAATCCCACCCTTCACCCCTCAATAAACCCCACAATACTTGCAAATTTGTGTACATATTATCATTTCAAGCCGAGTGTCGTAGACTTCGTTTCGAGATAAGATGCTGGTTAATAAGAGCAAATGTCGTTAATCAGGAACACTGGGGGTCAGTAGTCGGGATGTCGATGTCCGAGGGGGGCCCTCTGCTACCTGCCCGGCCGGGTCATGTTGACGCACAGCTGGTGGTCCCGGATGTCACCCCAACCCCCGTTCCCCTTGCGCAGTTTCTGTTTCTTGTTAGTGTTGGTGACTGTGAGGGTGAGGTAGCTGGGGTACAGATGTTTGTTTGCATACTTGAGCACCTGCTGCACTTTGGAGATCACCGCTGTCGACTCGCAGTTGGCCTTCTTGTGGTGCACACCACTGAAACCATACAAATACATGGTTGAATGTTTTTATTTGACACAAGTTTAGCTCAGCACATGACTCACAAAGTAACTTAACCTAGCACAGCAACACCAGCAGCGAGCCCTCCCACTAGTGTCATGAACATCAATATTTGGCCAGTAGCACAAACTCATTAAGATACTAAATATTTAGGCCAGTCCTTCTCCTCTCCAGAATTTATATAAACGCCTTAAGGTAGTGATGGGTAGAATCTGTTATTTCTAAGAATCAAGTAATTAAAGTAATTTAAAAAAATCAAGTACTCGAGTAAAAGTAGTCGATTACTTTAGAGGGAAACATACAATCAAATACATTTCCAATAACAATCGGTTGAACCTTATTACTCGAGTTCAGAGGGTTGTGAAATATGTGCTCATTGAGCTTCTCAAAGGAATTCAACACCAATAAGATAAACTCTTTCTGTCTTCACTGACTTCCTCCTCATAGTTTCAGGTTTTACATTGCTTGACTAATGTACAATCATTACAAAGCTCAAAATATTAGTTTTATAAAGGAATATATTGACACACTTTATCAATCACCTATCAAGCATTATTTTAAGTTGAGTCGTTTGTGATAAATCTACTACTTATGAAGTGTTATTATTATAATATATATATATATATATATATATATAAATCTACTACTAATGAAGTGTTATTATTATAATTATATGTATGTAGTAAATTAAGTGAATTAGATAGTGAATATAATAATGAATATACTAATTTATATGTATAGGAATCAAACTCAAGACCTAAAACCAAATGAGTCATGTTATAAACGTACTATTCAAATTTTAAGAGGATTATCAACAAATCTTTAGGTATGTTTTTAATCACATTAAAAAAAATTAATTTAGTCATTTTTTATTTATTTTGTTCACTACCTGTAGTTTTATTTATTAAGAAAACTCTTTCCATGTTTCCTTATTTGCGAGTGTGGGGATTGGATTGCCGAGTAAAAAGAATCGAGTAGTTTTGACCAAGTACTTTTAAAAATAATCGAAAATGAGATTCAATTAGTGACCAAGTCCTTAACTTGAATTTTGAGTGTTTTGAATTGAGATTGCATGTAAGATAATCTAACAGTCAAGGGAAATTTTCACGAAGCAACAGAAACTGTTATTTGAAATGAGCTCTACGGAACAAATGTTTTGGATGGAAATATATTACTTTTAACTTAAAACTAATAAGAGTAGGATAAGCGAGTAAATATAGTCGAGTAGTTTGGACCGACTACTTTTAAAATAAATTGGAAACGCGATTCAAATACTTATTAGCTTGATATTCGATTCTGATTTGAAATAGTCCAACCACTCAGGTTGAGTTTCACGTAGCAAAGTATCTATGGCTGAAAAATGAGCTTTATAGGAGAAAAGGTTTTGTATTAAAATAACAGAGTAAACATATCAACCAATAAGGTCAATTATACTTAAAGATAAAGAAAAAGAGCAAATAAAAGAATAACAAGGTTCAACTACGTTTACTCGAGTATTTCCAGAAGAATCGAGTACAGCCGATTTGCTGCAGAATCAATGTACTCTACTACTTTAACTCGATTCCACCCATCACTACCTTGAGGACTAGAGTTGGCCTCTGCAACTGTTCTGTCCTGAGAACAGGACTGGTATGAAACGTTTCAAGCCATTACAAAAATTTGTTTGGTGTAACAATAAATTAACAAGAGGTCTTGAACGGTGAGATGACACTACTGACCACTCCCCAATGTGGAAGACGCGAGGGCCCTTCATGACCATAGCGTGCAGCTTGTGGGCCAAGCACCCCTGTGAGATGTGCTGCAGGCTCCAGTCCCAGTTGTAGTCATCATACGTGCAGAAGAACTCAGCGCAGCGCCGAATGTCCTGCCACGTGCTGCGGTTGAATGCCATGCCCATGTTGTGTTTGCTGCTGATCCATGGGGTCACCTCAGCCTGTCAGGGGGGCAGGTCTCTTAATTTCTATATACAACCAAGTGATGAAGGGAGGTTCAAACTAGCACCATCAGCAATTATACGACAGAATATTGGGAGGGAAGAACATTTTGGACTAACACGAATTACTGGTCTATTGTTTTTATTTTTTTTCACCTTCTTAAGGTGGATATATAGGGAACACTAGTCAAGGTCAGTGTTTTAGCAGTTTTTATATAAAAACTTTTTTTGGTCGAAATAAATCAAATAGTGCTTCAATATAAACATAGAGTTTAATTTTCTTCACATGGTGATTTCAACAGTTGATCAATATCTGTCAAGGATGTCCTGAAATTTAATGACAACTTTTATATTAATTTAAAATATTTGTCCTCTAATGCCGCTATGTTTATCAATTGATGATATCACTATGTAAAGAGAATTGAACTCTATGTTTCTACTGGAGCAATATTCTATTTCTTTGGCCAAAAAGGTTTTGCTATAAAAACTGCAAAAAACACTGGACTTTACTAATGTCCCCTGCATCCCCACCTTAAGTTTGGCTTTTAACTTTTATTGATTAGCTAAACAAAAACATTTCAAGAGGAAACTAATTTTGACACTTAAAATCACACTAAGTGATAGAGGTTTGTGAGTACTCAAATTATGAGCATGTTGTTTAAGACTATTTATGTGTTACATTATTTTAAATATACGAGTTTTCTTTCAATTTAAATAAGTTTTTAAGTTTAATAGTCACTTGATGTTTAATTAAAAGCATTAATTATCAAATCATCATAATCATTATCAGTTTATTGTTCCAGCGAACCGAGTATTATTTGTGATTCTCTTCCATTTCTTTCTATCTAGTTACATTTCTTCATCTTTTATGGCCCTCCACTCACCCCTCTTCTGGATGTCTTCCTTCCATCTTCTTCTCGGTCTTGTTCTCAGTCTACCTGTTCCATCTACTTCCTCACCATTCCTCCAATCTCTATCCTCATTTAATGCTCGAACCATTTCATCCTTATCTCAAGTAGACTTGTTATATAACTACATTTTAAAAGTTCAATTTGAAAAACTAAAAGTTGGATACCAATTCTCTCATTTGATAATGTATATGAGTTTTTTTAATTAAATCAAACAAACAAACTTAAGGTCCAATGAAAGAAAACAAAAATATATTTTTTAACTTTTTAAGGCTCTTGTTTCTATGCGGGGGAAATGGTGCATAAATACGGAAAATGTATTTTAAAAGAGAATAAGTTGTGTAGGTCATGGTTCTGGTGTGGTCGGGCGAAGGCTGACTTTTGCTGTTTGGCAAAATACCTATAATATACCTAAGTGCCTGTCTCACAGTCGATTAACCAGGTTACTAAATAGAAGACCAGTAAATGTAGAGCAGTACAATTTATTGCATCCTTCATTTGACAACAGTGGAATTGTGATCATTTTAATAGTTCTTTTCATTTTATAATGATAATTTTTCAATTTTGTTAAATATATTTTTCAAAACATGTTGAAACTGTTTCACTGGTCTAATGCCATTGTTCTTTAAAGTACAATAGAACAATTTGAGATTTATTACCAACCTAATTTAGGTGTTGTCTGGGGGGCAGCCAGCCTGGTATAATGGTCAGAGCTTCTGGCTGCTGACCTAGAGATTCTGGGTTCAATTACCACCTGAGGGATTTCTCTCAGAAGGGGAATAATTCCCATGGTCACCACAGTTTGGTTAATTAGGCTTAAGTTAGTTTAGGATCTTAATTGGCTACACACAGTCATATTCACTACCATCAGGACGTGGCAAGAGCCCTCAAGATTATACATTCGGGCGTCCCCTGGCCAACACAAACTGAGATACAGACTGATGTAGCCCAAACATATCATCATCATCATCATCATCATCATTATTATTGGGGTGAGACTGGCTCTTAAAAGATATAAAATTAAATTGTTCCCAATTTGATTTAGAATATTTTATGCATTGATATAATTAGTAAAATTATTAGGTTATAAATTTTATAATAGCTTTAGTTTATTAAAATGTGAACTTATATTGAATATTAAAATAGATATACAGAATGTTAAATGCGACGCTAAATATGGTTTTATTGATTAAAAAAACTATCATATTTGAGACAACAAATTATTATACATAGGACTACTCTTGAATTGACCGACTGACTAGTAACTTGGAACTGCACTAAAACATGGCGCCCTTTAAGAGGATATTCAATAATACATGATGGCCCAGCTATGCTCACATCAAACAGTGTGAACCTAAATATCTCCAACAACTTGTCTTAGAGAAGATGATAGGATGAAGCAGGCACACAACACAAAAGAGAAAGTGTGCAACCATAAAACCAGTAAGAAAGAAAACATGATGATTCTTCAAGAGTATGTCAAATATAAGTAAAACAAAGCAAGTGTTGTAAAATGCAACACACATTGTACGACACCAAACTAAGCTACAAGTACACCATAATCCCATCATGCACAGTGGAAAAAAAAAAGTTTTGGAGGATTGCCTTAAAAAGAGTTTAGCAAACAACCAAGGTTTTTGTCGAGTCTGCCAATCAAGTTTTTAATACATCTATAAAATATAGAGGAAAGTGGAGCAGTACAAATACTGACTTTTGTAGGAATTCAAATAATAATTATATCACAAGAACTAATTTATTATTGTACTGATACATTTTACACATAACAACTGTGAATATTTTAATCAACAACAAAGAATAAAACAATGATGACAGGATCTAGGATCTCCCTAAACTGAGCTGGATACAGGATCTAGGATTAACATATCAGAATGGGGTTCACACAAGTCTTTGGCGAGTGATTAATTGTTCATTGATCTGTCTTATTTCAACACTCCCCCTCACTCGTCAGAATCGTTGTCCAAGTCCAAGAGCACATACTAGTTGACTATGCCTGGGAGAGGCCAATGCCTTGGTGAGAATATCAGCTTCCAAAGTTTCCGTTGGCTTGTAGTTGATGACGATGTCTCCAGCTTGTACCTTTTCTCTAATGAAGTGTTCTCTAATGCTGATATGTTTGGACTTTGAGCTTATGATGTTATTCTTAGTCAAACTTTGTGCAGACAAATTGTCATTCAGTATTTCAATTGATTGGTGAGGCACACCCATGTCGTGTAATAACTGTTTTAAGTGTATTGCTTCTTTTGCTGCCTCTGTCAATGACATGTACTCTGCTTCCGCTGTAGACAGAGCCACAGTTCTCTGTTTTCTTGATTCCCAGCTGATGGAAGTCGCTGCAAACTGGAAACAGTATCCTGAATAAGATCTTCTATCTTCTCCAGTTGCCCAATCAGCATCTGCCATCCCAATAAGTGGTTTACCAGTTTTCTTAAAAACAGTGCGAGATTTTTGGTTCCCTTTAAGTAGCGCAAAACTCTTTTGGCAGCCAGCCAATGCTCTTTCCCAAAACAGGTGTTGTACTGACTTAAGAAGCTGACTGTGTGTGTTATGTCTGGCCTAGTAGCCACAGACAGATACATGAGTGAACCAATCAAGTTTTGGTAGGGATATTTTTCGATATTTTCAGGATTCTTCTGTAACTTCATGCCAGGTACCATTGGAGTTGCAACAGGTTTACAGTCACTCATGTTGTATTCTTTGAGAAGTTCTTCAATGTATCGAGTTTGCGATGCTGAAATAATACCATCCTTGTGGCAGAACTCGATTCCTAAACAATAATGTATTTCTCCAAGGTCTCGCATTTCAAAGGATTTTGTTAGTTCTTGTTTTAAACCATTCAGATGTTGCTGATTTCTTGATGCCACTATAATGTCATCTACATATATGGCTATCAATGTTTGTTCTCCCCCTTTAGTAGTAGTCGATGTGTATATACAAGGGTCAGCTTGTGAGGGAACGAAATCCAATTGCTTTAGTTTAAAGTCCAACCTTTTAAACCATTGCCTACCGGCTTGTTTTAAGCCATAAACAGCTCTTTTAAGCAGGCATACTTTGTCCTTATCTGATTTTCGAAGCTTTTCTAGCATCTTCTTAGCTTTGAGAAATGTAGAATGGTCTTCGTTGTTGCTTTCTTCCATCATTATGTCACATAAAAATGATTCCAACATGTCTGGTTTTTGCATTAAGATTCTTTCTTCAAGTTCACCATTGAGGAAGGCAGTCGAAATATCCATTTGAATAACTTTCATGTCTTGATTAAGTGCCACTCCAAGAAGAACTCTAATTGAGCTCAGTTTTGCAACAGGAGCATAGGTTTCAACAAAGTCAATTCCCGGGCGCTGAGCAAAACCTTTTGCAACAAGACGAGCTTTCCTTCTCTCTAGCTCCCCATTGGCTTTATATTTATTTTTTAATACCATTCTGCTACCTATCACATTGTCACCTTCTTCTCGATCTACAATTTCCCAAGTTTCATTTTTTAAGTGAGATTTTATTTCCTCTTTCATAGCTTTTTGCCATGCTTCTCCATCACCTCCTTCTAATGCATCTTTAACATCACAATAGGCTGACACATCATAATCTGACATCCATATTGGAGGTTTCCTGTTGCGTTTTGGCCTTGAGTGTACTTGTTCTTCATCTGGATCTTGCTCTTCTTGGTCTGAGATGTCTACAAGATCTTGAACTGGAACCGGTGGAGCTGGAAGAGTTATTTCACCAACATTTTCTTCATTAATAACTTCTTTGTTGTCCTCATTAGGTTGATCATCCATTACCATAATGTTGTCTTCTCGTCTCTCCTTTGAGTCATAAAATTTTTTGTCCAAAACCTGACATCTCTTGTGATTTTGATTTTCCTTTCATTGGGCATCCATATTCTATAAGCCTTCGAAATTTCGGAATACCCGACAAAAATTCCTTCATCTGCCTTGGAAGAAAACTTTCCTTTGCCAGGTTTTTTGTCCAAAACGAAGGTTTTGTTGCCAAATATATGAAGATGTCGAACCGATGGAACTCTTCCTACCCATCTTAGAAAAGGTGTTTCACCTTTGAGGGTCCTTGATGGAGACCTATTACGCAGGTAATTTGCTGTGTGAATTGCCTCAGCCCAAAATGATGGGGGCAGGTTTGACTCCATCATGAGACATCGGGCTTTATCAAGCAGGGTTCTATTCATCCTCTCAGATAATCCGTTTTGTTGAGGAGTATACGGTGTGGACAGCCGCCTCTGAATTCCGCACTCTTTTAGAAAACTCTCAAACTCTTTGTTGCAGTATTCTGAGGTTTCATTATCAGATTGCAGAAATTTGATTTTGTTTTCTGTAAAATTCTCAACCTCGTTTTTATATACTTTGAAAACTTCTAGAACTTCATTTTTTTGTTTAAGAAATAAACTCGGCTGTAGCGCGTTTTCTCATCTGTAAAGGTTACAAAATATCTTGATCCGCCAGGGGATTCGACACGCATGGGCCACAGACATCCGAATGTACTATTTCCAAAACTTTGAGGTTTTCTGGAACTTCTCTTCTAGAAAAAGGAGCTCGGGTCAATTTTCCTTTGATACATACCTCACAATCACTCAGCGTATCACTATTTTTGAAATATAAGCCTTCCATTGTTTCATTTTTGCATGCCAACTTTAAATCTACTTCATTTAAGTGAGCAAGTTTTTTATGCCATATTTCTATTTTTTGTTCTTCATGAACTTTATTTGTTACTTCTATAGCCTTAGAATCAACATAATATAGCCCATTTGACTTCTTAGCTTCTAATACTACATTTCCTTGAGGATCTGTTACTAGTGCTTTGTTCTTTTTGAACAAGACATCAAACCCTTTATCAGTCACTTTTGATACTGATAGTAGATTTGTGGTCAGACTTGGTACAAACAATGTGTTAGGCAAATTAATTTTGTTCGAATCTTGCATTTCGATTTTAACTAGGCCAGTCCCAATAATAGAAGCTGTATGATTCTCAGAGGCCAGTTTGAGAGTCCCATGTTCAGGGGTTTCAACAAAGTCCTGAAAACTGTCTTTATGTCTACACATATGTGAAGTGCTTCCGCTGTCAATGCACCATGATGAAATTTTAGACTCACCTGAATTAGAAGAAAGGCACTGTTCTTCCACTTTGAAAGTTGATTCCCTTTTTTTATTGTTGCTCCAACAGTTCACGGCCTTATGACCGATCCGTCCACATTTATGGCATTTATATTTAAATTGAGAGGTTGAGGGAACATTGGTAGTTTTTTGAAAATAGCTTGAACGATCTATGTTCTTTGATTTTTTTAAATTTTTTCCAAAAAAAGCGTCCTCTGAGGTCACACTATCATTTTTGCTTCTGGCTTCAAACTCTTCAATTATTTTGATTCTTAAGTCCTCTGGAGTAGGCAAGTTATCCCTGGACTCAATTGCTACTCTAAAATTTTCAAAGGATTTAGATAAGCTATAAAGCATCATTATGCTTAAAAGATCTGGATTTATACTGATTTCCAACTCTTCGAGCCTATCAACAGCGTCAGTGAATTTATTTAAATGATTACGGACGTCGTCACCCTCATTCATTTTCTGAAGGATCAATTGTTTCAATAAAGTTGCTTTTCTAGCGGGACCTTTACTTTGGTAAAGTTTTGATAATGTATCCCACACATCTTTTGAAAATTTACAGTTCTTAATATGTCTAAGTTCACTGGGCGATATAATTAAGGTTAGATCTGACCTTGCATTGAGATCTTGTTCCTTCCATTTCATTATGTCATCATCATTGGTTGTGGGGCATTTTTCTTGACCAGAAACATATTTCCATAATCCACTTCTTATCAAAACTGCTTGTGCTTGAAGCTTCCAAGTATCATAGTTATCCTTTTTAAGTGGCTCAATGCGATAGTTTACAAAATTTGCCATGACAAAGTATTGTTTAACTAGCAGCCAAACTAGAACACTTTCACAATCCACGAGCACAACTTAATACTTTCATTTAAACTACAATAACTTACAACAGTTTTAGAATGAGCTACTTTATTTATTTTGAGCACATATCTGGGCCCATAACCTGTAGGAATTCAAATAATAATTATATCACAAGAACTAATTTATTATTGTACTGATACATTTTACACATAACAACTGTGAATATTTTAATCAACAACAAAGAATAAAACAATGATGACAGGATCTAGGATCTCCCTAAACTGAGCTGGATACAGGATCTAGGATTAACATATCAGAATGGGGTTCACACAAGTCTTTGGCGAGTGATTAATTGTTCATTGATCTGTCTTATTTCAACAACTTTGCCTATTGAAACCTTTTTAGTTTAGTTAAAAATCTACCAGCTTTTTTAAATGAGTACTTGGAATCCTTTATCATACGAATACAATGTCACACAAGTGGTTAGCAATTGAAATATTTTTACAAGAAATTATATTAGTGGAATTAAATAAAAATGTTTAAAGTAATTGTTAAAAAAAATCTACTACCATCAAGTGTTTTAAGTTATGCAGTATTTTAAGTAGAATAGTATACTTGAGCACAAGACATGATGAAAACAAATGTGTTGTCTTGCACTAAGTTACGTAGTTCCCTCACAGGCTGCAACTGAGTGTAGAATGTATACAATCATTAGGAAGAGTCAAGAGGTGTAAATTTCATCACATAAACTTTAAGGTAGTATTTTCCAAACTGAAGTATGTGTAAGATGGAGACATTTTACTAAACTGACCCGGCCACAGGCTGGAAACAATGGATGGTGATGATGATAGTGATGATCAAGGTATGCATACCCGCAAGCTTATGTGATTTTTCACGTTTTATTCATCATAGCCAGGGCCTAGATTTTTATATGACATGTCATCTTTTTTTGGTACATCACAGAAAATGGTCATGTATAGGCCTAGGCTTACAATTTTTTTTTTCTTCATAATCCCTTGGATGTATAAAAACTCTTTTACATTTTATATTATTTTTTCATTTTGAATTTCTAAGTAATGTTTTCTAAGCTTGCATCATTTAAGAGTATTTTTTTAGTTATTTTTACTCATTTATGTTGAATTAATATATTTTTAAATACTATTAATACAGGCATTAAAAATAATCTAACTTTTAATTCAACATTTTTGTCAGAATTAGAAGATAATGTAAGCACTGAACTTTGTATGGTTGTAAAATACACATTCCTGGTGCGACACTGCCACTAAGCTCGAGCGGGTTGTGTTGGGAAAGTGTAGCTATTACTTCTGAAGCAGATATTTGTAAATTAAAATTATATTAAGGCAAAACACAAGAGTTTAGTTTTCATTGCATATATATATTTTTAATTACTATTTGTAACATGCGTGTTTGATTTAATCCTGTCCATTCATTACTTTTTTTAAATATATTTTTAGGGTTAAAAACAAAAATTTAAAGTAATTTTTTATTATTTTTGGATAATTTTTTAGGTTATTTTTAGGCTAATAAAGTATGGGCCCTGATAATAACATTTTGTTTTACAATAGTAAGTTTGATAAACAAATTAATGCAGATTTTGATGAAGTGCCATGGACTTTTTATAAGCCTTTCTTCTCCTATTGTAATGGCTTTGTTTAACTTACCATTAAATTGTTATTAAAATTAAGACTGATCATTAATATTTTGTTTCCTCTTTTTATATGACGTGCTGGAATGGGTATGTTGGTAAGACCACGGCCCCAAAAGGGGTAGGCAGTCGGCAAAAGTTAAAAATTAGGGAAACACTGCTCGAAGATGGGAGCCCATGCTATTGATTCAAATGTAGGATAAATAATCATTGCAGATTTTGAGGGAAAGTTTGGTAAGTAAGGTTACAAACTTGTTCCCCACAAACAACATATAATTTAATTTGTAGTGGAAACAGGATAAGATAAAATGTCACAAAAAAATCGTTATTTTAGGTACCCCCACACAAAATACTAACTTCCCAAAAATTTCAAATTTCAAAAATATTCAAAGGAGAAGCCGCAATTTAAGAAACAAACAATTTAATTCGACAGTTATTTCTCGTGTCTTACCAAACAATTAAAAATAAATAAAAATAAAAGCGTTTACTTCTAAAATTATCATATCAAAGTTTGAAAATTTTCAATAGTGAAGCCACAATCTTTATATAATTTACATTATTCGGTGAATATATGGACATTATTAAGACAGGATTTCCTAATGTCATACAAAAATGGTAAAGGCATCTAAAAACAGAACTTGATCTGTTGATTATCACAAATATCAAAAACCGTCTGAACCTAAGCTTGACTTTACCACAAACCCGGTGACTTGGACAAGCAAGAAAGTTGACTTCTGCAATTTTTCGCCTAGGTAAGATTATTTTTTATAGTTAGGTAAAAATAAATTAGATCATATTTTGTAGTATGGTGACATAATAACACAATGGTTTGTTGAAAGCAAATAACATGTACAATATCATTGTAGGCTACTAACAGCAGCATAAAGCCACTCAATGCTTTCAATGATAGATCAATTGTTTTCCAATGATTTCCACATGTCTATCACAAACTGTGCCATAAACTATGAATGAAGAATGGCCTTGAGCACGGGACGAATCCTGGATAGCTCAGTAGAGCATTGGAGTGGAAAGCCAATCGTTTGGATTTGATTTCCATGTTCAGGTGTTATTTTTCAAATTTATGAATATTTTAGTCTAGTTAAGTTGGTCTTCCTGCTATTTGGCTTGAAGATTATACTTAGTTTACAATGAAAATGTACCTTATTCACACGGTAAATGGTTTAATCTCTCACAATTTATTTTGATGATGGCACACATAAAACGGGCCCCCCCCCCCCCCCCCCCCCCCTGACACAAAGCTTCCATGTTATATTTCATATTCTCATGCAGGAAACTATTCGACAAATTGCATATGAGTTCAGTTCAGGGATATTAGTTCATCGCGTGTCTTGTCTGTGTGTGAATCATGCCGTATTCAATTGAACGATGTGCGGTTATTGGGGAGGAGAATGTTCGTACATCACGTTTCTTCATGTTGAGTAGTTAACAATATGAAGCAAAAAACCTGCTGCCAATGTTCCTACTAAAGCAACAATTCTGAACTTATTGAAGAAATTGCGTCAAACTAATTCTGTACTCAAGGCTAAGAGTGTGAACCAAAGAACTGCATGCACACCAGAGGCTGTCACCAATGTAGGAATTGTATCGAAATGAGCCTCAAGTCAACACAGCGTTTATCTCAGCAGAGAATCATTAACTGTAGGTCAATTCAGTTTGAAAGTAAAGTCTTATCGTGTGAGTGTTGTTCATAAAGTAAAAAACTTGATAAAGGAAGACATGTCCAATACTCTCAGTGGCTCTTAATAGATGGTTTTTGGACTGTTTGACACATTTATTTTCATTTTAATGGACAAATCATGGGTTCCCTCTTTTGGGGTATGTCAATTTGCAGAACACATCACACTGGGCTACTGAAAAGCAGCACAAGTTACACCAGAGGCAACTCCTTGATTTAAAAGTTGGTGTCTGATGTGGTGTGTCAGGGCAATGGATCATCAGACCCATTTTTTTTAGGAGAATGTGAATACAGACGTCTATATACAGATTTACAAGTAGTTTGGAAATCAGTTGACATCCATATGCCTTCTTCCAACAGGATGGAGCGACTTGCCATAATTCTCACTGTTCACTCTCTCCAATCCACAGTAATTTTACTCACAAAAGGGCAATTGGTAAGGATTTATGGCTACTCCATTCTACCAATTTATTACCGTGCAACTTTTACCTCTTTGGGTCTGCTAAATACTAAGTTTAGCGCTACAACTCTAAAACGTTGGAAGCGTTATAAACCAACACATGGCAAGAGATCGCCTGTATTACAGTCACCGGATCTGAGGGAATTTCTGGAACATGCTTTGGCGAGTGGAAAAAAGCATCACGGCTGGGGAAGACCACTTTTGACACATATTGTGAAAGGCTGACAATGAAAATAAAACTTCCAACAAATAACATTAACATGTGCCGGAAACATTAAATTTATAGTACATTATTACCAAATAAAAACCATTTAACAGTGTGGTTGCTGTCGGGGCTGGTTTTATGTGCTTCACCTTGTATATTTTATAATTTCTATGCAGGATTAGATCATTTTTACTTCACTAAAGAATCATCTCAAACATGCAACCCACAAGCCACTGCTAGCAGTCTACAAAGCAACGTTCTTAAATATTGCTCCTCGGGAGGAGTGGGTTTGATTCCCGGCATAAGAGCTTGTGCCGGACTCTTAAAAGCAAAGGTAGCGGACAAGAGACTAAATGTGGTACAAGTTGGTTCATTTCTCAAACAGCTTAACTAAGCCCCCCACCCCTCTATTGATCGGCAAACTGAACAAAAGGTCGTCAGCAACATGTGCTCTACCTTCTGATAGTGTTGATAGAGGGTGGGTAAGATCTGGAACCCCCAAGACGGAGCCATTGAGCCTGGAGAGAAAGACTGATGGCGTTTCATGGCTTTCAGAGCCTCCTTCTGCAAGACAGACAGAGACAAGACATACAGCACACATACATGGCAAGTGCGAGACTCGCTGCAGACGGGAGGAGAACTCTCATTGTGCCGAGAGAACAAACACAGGTCAAGATCAAGGAGATAAAGATGGACCAGTGGAGTTAGAACTTGTCGGGTTGATATGGTTTTATGTAACTTAGGACGTAAGATGGTTGAGAATTCGAGTAAATTGGACTATTGTCATATTTTTCTGGTAGGAGAGTTTTACTGGTCAGGAATGAACCTTGAACTTTGGGGTCAATATTAGACAGTATCTATTGTGTCAGGCCAATGCTGGGCACTATCTAGGATCTCAGGCCAATGTCAGGCACTATCTAGGATCTCAGGTCAATGTCAGACAATATCTAGGATCTCAGGCCAATGTCAGACAATATCTAGGATCTCAGGTCAATGTCAGGCACTATCTAGGATCTCAGGCCAATGTCAGGCACTATCTAGGATCTCAGGCCAATGTCAGACAATATCTAGGATCTCAGGCCAATGTCAGACACTATCTAAGATCTCAGGCCAATGTCAGGCACTATCTAGGATCTCAGGCCAATGTCAGACATTATTTAGGATCTCAGGCCAATGCTGGGCACTATCTAGGATCTCAGGTCAATGTCAGGCACTATCTAGGATCTCAGGCCAATGTCAGACATTATTTAGGATCTCAGGCCAATGCTGGGCACTATCTAGGATCTCAGGCCAATGTCAGGCACTATCTAGGATCTCAGGCCAATGGCAGGCACTATCTAGGATCTCAGGCCAATGTCAGGCACTATCTAGGATCTCAGGTCAATGTCAGACAATATCTAGGATCTCAGGCCAATGTCAAACAATATCTAGGATCTCAGGCCAATGCTGGGTACTATCTAGGATCTCAGGCCAATGTCAGGCACTATCTAGGATCTCAGGCCAATGCTGGGCACTATCTAGGATCTCAGGCCAATGCTGGGCACTATCTAGGATCTCAGGCCAATGTCAGGCACTATCTAGGATCTCAGGTCAATGTCAGACAATATCTAGGATCTCAGGCCAATCTCAGACAATATCTAGGATCTCAGGCCAATGTCAGACAACATCAAGGATCTCAGGTCAATGTCAGACAATATCTAGGATCTCAGGCCAATGTCAGGCACTATCTAGGATCTCAGGCCAATGTCAGACATTATTTAGGATCTCAGGCCAATGCTGGGCACTATCTAGGATCTCAGGCCAATGTCAGGCACTATCTAGGATCTCAGGTCAATGTCAGACAATATCTAGGATCTCAGGCCAATCTCAGACAATATCTAGGATCTCAGGCCAATGTCAGACAATATCAAGGATCTCAGGTCAATGTCAGACAATATCTAGGATCTCAGGCCAATGTCAGGCACTATCTAGGATCTCAGGCCAATGTCAGACATTATTTAAGATCTCAGGCCAATGTCAGGCACTATCTAGGATCTCAGGCCAATGTCAGGCAATATCTAGGATCTCAGGCCAATGTCAGGCACTATCTAGGATCTAAGGTCAATGTCAGGCAATATCTAGGATCTCAGGCCAATGTCAGACAATATCTAGGATCTCAGGCCAATCTCAGACAATATCTAGGATCTCAGGCCAATGTCAGGCACTATCTAGGATCTCAGGCCAATGTCAGACATTATTTAGGATCTCAGGCCAATGCTGGGCACTATCTAGGATCTCAGGCCAATGTCAGGCACTATCTAGGATCTCAGGCCAATGTCAGGCACTATCTAGGATCTCAGGCCAATGTCAGGCACTATCTAGGATCTCGGGCCAATGTCAGGCACTATCTAGGATCTCAGGTCAATGTCAGGCACTATCTAGGATCTCAGGCCAATGTCAGGCACTATCTAGGATCTCAGGCCAATGTCAGTCACTATCTAGGATCTCAGGCCAATGTCAGGCACTATCTAGGATCTAAGGCCAATGTCAGGCAATATCTAGGATCTCAGGCCAATGTCAGGCACTATCTAGGATCTCAGGCCAATGTCAGGCACTATTTAGGATCTCAGGCCAATGTCAGGCACTATCTAGGATCTCAGGCCAATGTCAGGCAATATCTAGGATCTCAGACCAATGTCAGGCACTATCTAGGATCTCAGGCCAATGTCAGGCACTATCTAGGATCTCAGGTCAATGTCAGACATTATTTAGGATCTCAGGCCAATGTCAGGCACTATCTAGGATCTCAGGTCAATGTCAGACATTATTTAGGATCTCAGGCCAATGTCAGGCACTATCTAGGATCTCAGGCCAATGTCAGGCACTATCTAGGATCTCAGGCCAATGTCAGGCAATATCTAGGATCTCAGGCCAATGTCAGGCACTATCTAGGATCTCAGGTCAATGTCAGACATTATTTAGGATCTCAGGCCAATGTCAGGCACTATCTAGGATCTCAGGTCAATGTCAGACATTATTTAGGATCTCAGGCCAATGTCAGGCACTATCTAGGATCTCAGGTCAATGTCAGACATATTTAGGATCTCATGCCAATGTCAGACACTATCTAGGATCTCAGGCCAATGTCAGGCACTATCTAGGATCTAAGTCAATGTCAGACAATATTTAGGATCTCAGGCCAATGTCAGGCACTATCTAGAATCTCAGGTCAATGTCAGACATATTTAGGATCTCAGGCCAATGTCAGCACTATCTAGGATCTCAGGTCAATGTCAGACAATATCTGGGAATCTAAGATCAATGTCAGACAATATCAGGATCTCAGGTTCAATGTCAGACACTATCTAGGATCTAGGTTAATGTCAGACAATATCTAGGATCTCAAGGTCAATGTCAGACAATATCTAGGATCTCAGCAATGTCAA
Organism: Timema podura; assembly: GCA_033556935.1. NCBI lineage: Eukaryota > Metazoa > Arthropoda > Insecta > Phasmatodea > Timematidae > Timema > Timema podura. Next base: position 114,223,523 of record JAVRXN010000009.1, read on the forward strand.
AAGGGTCTAGAAAAAGATGGTTTTAGGTTAATGTAAATAGGCTGGGAAAATGTGAAGGAGCATACAATGAAGCGGAAAAATTAAACGTGTTGGGGAAATGAAGTGGACTAAGAAATTCAAACTTATTAATGAGTTGTAAGCCATTATTTACAAATAAATGAATTTTCCACAAAGTATGAAAACACAGTGAGCAGACAAGAGAAGTAGTATGAACAATTTTTGACATGTACAGTATGTAGCAATGTGTACATAAATAAAAACATTATAAAAGCAATGAGAGAAGAACAAAAATATATTATGTGCTATGGAAGTGAAGAAGGCTACATAGCTAACATGTCAAAAGAAAAAGATATTTGACATATTCACACAATTTGGACCAGAAAATTAATTCATCTTATAATATGATTTTAAGAATTACTGTTATGTGATTTAATTATTCACAGTATCAACACTGCGCAAAGTTATTTTGTACCTAAAAGGCGTTGAAAAAACTTGCTATATGTAGAGTTAAACATTTTTAAAAAATTTTATTTAGAATTTTTGATTAAACATGAAGCATATTTTCATTGTGATAGAATAAACATTGAAAGTATAATAAAAGAAAAATGTAGACTCCAAAGTTCACTAGGGCTAGAGGTTAATCATTAACACAAGCAATGATGATCACCAACCAGACATAGTCCAGCCAGTGTTTTCTCTCTTCTGCTGAGTTAGTGGCGTGATTTGGCCCGAAAATGATTGTGCATGTTTATTGTGAACTTTTGAGCCTGCATTTTCCTGGAAAGTGTGTAGCTCTTACCTTTCCATACTCCTACCCAACTATATTAAATACAGCCATTTGGCAATCTTTGTTCTTTATTGTGATAGGTAAAATTAATAACTAAGAAAAATATAAAGTTAATCTAAGAATTAAAATAATTCTCATTTTTAATGGCAATAGGTTGGTTCGATTCTTCACTTAAAAACATGAATCAATTCCAGTTCCAAAAAGTTAATTCTTGGTTCCAATGTATAATTAACCGATTCATGAATGTTATCACCACGAATAGTTCCAATACTAGAATCCTACTAAATTAAGTAATTTATGTTATCATTTTTCACTTAATTGAATACCAATTTTTGATTCTTTGCTTTAATTGTTAATTTAATTTTTACATATACATTTATTATTTAGATTTAAAATAAGCGATTGAAAACCATCTAATTGTGGGTGAAAACCCTCTTAATATACCCTGTAAGCACTCTAAATACCCCCTTAAAAACCTGTAAACACTCTAATTGTGGGTCATCTCCCCTCATAGATTAATTTCTTGATCCTGAGACTTTGCATGCATTAAGTGTAAAAATTCTTGGGAATATTTTCTAGTTTTATGTGCATTTTGGTTTTGGAAAAATAAATTTGATACAAGACAAATCAAAATAACCAAAATGAGAACAAAGGGTGAGTGCTTAGATGACTGACGATTAAGAGTACAGACACCAACATAGACATAAACACACATAAGCAAGGGAGCCTTCAACACCCTTAGTAGTGTGTCTGCAGCATGCGTTGTTAATGTCACACACACATATAAATGTGAATTAACCTGGTTTCCTTTTAAAATAACACAACGGCTAGGAAAAAAAAGCTAAAGTTTTTAAAATATATACTTATCTAATTACTATCTCAAAGTTGGATATAGGATGTGAGCCTTATCAAAATGACATTTCATTTAAAATCTATCTAAGTACAATATAAATGATCTAGAAACCCTATAGATTTATTGAGCTGATGTTTTTTTTTAAATTATTTAAATGGTGCTTTAAAAATGAATATGGTTTAGTGACAGTTTTAAATCTATTTTTAATACAACCTATTTAACACATGTTACAATGTTATATACAAAGTCTTTTTTTTCTTATAGAGACATAGCCAAGTAACTTGAAAGGATCAAATCCACCTGAGCTCAAATCCAAATTTTAGAAAAGATTAAAAGTGTAAAAGGATGAATTTACCTATTTCTATATATATTTACCTCCCTCAATTTTGATTTTGTTAACATTAATTGACGATTTTTTTTACCAATTCTTGTCTTGAATATAACATTTATTTTTGAGTCCTTGAATCTCAAATATCCTTCAAGATTTAAAGATTTGAAGGAGCAATCTCCACCAGTAATGGTTGGTTACAAATGTAAACTCGTTGCGACAGAGTAAGGATATGAATTGGGGAGAGCTAACAAAGCATTATCAAAATAGCTCATTAACGATATAAAAGGCACAGGGGTTGAAAGTATGGTTTGGCTACATCAGATTTTAAAAGATCAGTATGGCAGTGGCGGAGCTTACAAGACTCTTACCTTCTTAGAGTCTCCATAGTAGTTGTATGTCTTGAGGTAGGTCCCCAAGGACAGGATATTACACCTGTCACAGCTGGAACGACACGTCTTCTCCATTAAACGCATCACGTGGATAAGTCTTCTGCCAACGTAGTGGTCTTCTTCCAGGAACAACACCATCCCTAGCAAACACACACATGTCTCACACTTTATACTCCCAAGAGAAACAAGATATAGTAGCTACACATGTCTCACACTTTATACTCCCAAGAGAAACAAGATATGGTAGCTACACATGTCTCACACTTTATACTCCACAAGAGAAACAAGATATGTAACTACACGTGTCTCACACTTTATACTCCAAGAGAAACAAGATATAGGTAGCTACACATGTGTCTCACACTTTATACTCCCAAGAGAAACAAGATATGGTAGCTACACATGTCTCACACTTTATACTCCCAAGAGAAACAAGATATGGTAGCTACACATGTCTCACACTTTATACTCCCAAGAGAAACAAGATATGGTAGCTACACATGTCTCACATATACTCACAAGAGAAACAAGATATGGTAGCTACACATGTCTCACACTTTATACTCCCAAGAGAAACAAGATATGGTAGCTACACGTGTCTCACATATACTCACAAGAGAAACAAGATATGGTAGCTACACATGTCTCACCCTTTATACTCCCAAGAGAAACAAGATATGGTAGCTAAACATGTCTCACACTTTATACTCACAAGAGAAACAAGATATAGTAACTACACATGTCTCACACTTTATACTCCCAAGAGAAACAAGATATGGTAGCTACACATGTCTCACATATACTCCAAGAGAAACAAGATATGGTAGCTACACATGTCTCACACTTTATACTCACAAGAGAAACAAGATATGGTAACTACACATGTCTCACACTTTATACTCCCAAGAGAAACAAGATATGGTAACTACACGTGTCTCACATATACTCACAAGAGAAACAAGATATGGTAGCTACACATGTCTCACATATACTCCCAAGAGAAACTAGATATGGTAGCTACACGTGTCTCACATATACTCCAAGAGAAACAAGATATGGTAACTACACATGTCTCACACTTTATATTCCCAAGAGAAACAAGATATGGTAGCTACACATGTCTCACACTTTATACTCCCAAGAGAAACAAGATATGGTAGCTACACATGTCTCACACTTTATACTCCCAAGAGAAACAAGATATGGTAGCTACACATGTCTCACACTTTATACTCCCAAGAGAAACAAGATATGGTAGCTACACATGTCTCACACTTTATACTCACAAGAGAAACAAGATATGGTAGCTACACATGTCTCACACTTTATACTCCCAAGAGAAACAAGATATGGTAGCTACACGTGTCTCACACTTTATACTCCTAAGAGAAACAAGATATGTTAGCTACACATGTCTCACACTTTATACTCCCAAGAGAAACAAGATATGGTAGCTACACGTGTCTCACACTTTATTGTCCCAAGAGAAACAAGATATAGTAACTACACATGTCTCACACTTTATACTCCCAAGAGAAACAAGATATAGTAACTACACATGTCTCACACTTTATACTCCCAAGAGAAACAAGATATGGTAGCTACACATGTCTCACACTTTATACTCCCAAGAGAAACAAGATATGGTAGCTACACATGTCTCACACTTTATACTCCCAAGAGAAACAAGATATGGTAACTACACGTGTCTCACATATACTCACAATAGAAACAAGATATGGTAGCTACACATGTCTCACACTTTATACTCCCAAGAGAAACAAGGTATGGTAGCTACACATGTCTCACACTTTATACTCCCAAGAGAAACAAGATATGGTAGCTACACATGTCTCACACTTTATACTCCCAAGAGAAACAAGGCATGGTAGCTACACATGTCTCACACTTTATACTCCCAAGAGAAACAAGATATGGTAGCTACACATGTCTCACACTTTATACTCACAAGAGAAACAAGATATGGTAACTACACATGTCTCACACTTTATACTCCCAAGAGAAACAAGATATGGTAGCTACACGTGTCTCACACTTTATACTCACAAGAGAAACAAGATATAGTAACTACACATGTCTCACACTTTATACTCCCAAGAGAAACAAGATATGGTAGCTACATGTGTCTCACACTTTATACTCCCAAGAGAAACAAGATATGGTAGCTACACATGTCTCACACTTTATGTCCCAAGAGAAACAAGATATGGTAGCTACACATGTCTCACACTTTATACTCCCAAGAGAAACAAGATATGGTAGCTACACATGTCTCACACTTTATACTCCCAAGAGAAACAAGATATGGTAGCTACACATGTCTCACACTTTATACTCCCAAGAGAAACAAGATATGGTAGCTACACGTGTCTCACACTTTATACTCCCAAGAGAAACAAGATATGGTAGCTACACATGTCTCACACTTATACTCCCAAGAGAAACAAGATATGGTATCTACACATGTCTCACACTTTATACTCCCAAGAGAAACAAGATATGGTAACTACACGTGTCTCACATATACTCCAAGAGAAACAAGATATGGTAGCTACACATGTCTCACACTTTATACTCCCAAGAGAAACAAGATATAGTAACTACACATGTCTCACACTTTATACTCCCAAGAGAAACAAGATATGGTAGCTACACGTGTCTCACACTTTATACTCCCAAGAGAAACAAGATATGGTAGCTACACATGTCTCACACTTTATAGTCCCAAGAGAAACAAGATATGGTAGCTACACATGTCTCACACTTTATACTCCCAAGAGAAACAAGATATGGTAGCTACACATGTCTCACACTTTATACTCCCAAGAGAAACAAGATATGGTAGCTACACATGTCTCACACTTTATACTCCCAAGAGAAACAAGATATGGTAGCTACACGTGTCTCACACTTTATACTCCCAAGAGAAACAAGATATGGTAGCTACACATGTCTCACACTTTATACTCCCAAGAGAAGCAAGATATGGTATCTACACATGTCTCACACTTTATACTCCAAGAGAAACAAGATATGGTAACTACACGTGTCTCACATATACTCACAATAGAAACAAGATATGGTAGCTACACATGTCTCACACTTTATACTCCCAAGAGAAACAAGGTATGGTAGCTACACATGTCTCACACTTTATCTACCAAGAGAAACAAGATATGGTAGCTACACATGTCTCACACTTTATACTCCCAAGAGAAACAAGGCATGGTAGCTACACATGTCTCACACTTTATACTCCCAAGAGAAACAAGATATGGTAGCTACACGTGTCTCACACTTTATACTCCCAAGAGAAACAAGATATGGTAGCTACACATGTCTCACAATTTATACTCCCAAGAGAAACAAGATATAGTAGCTACACATGTCTCACACTTTATACTCACAAGAGAAACAAGATATGGTAGCTACACATGTCTCACACTTTATACTCCCAAGAGAAACAAGATATGGTAGCTACACATGTCTCACACTTTATACTCACAAGAGAAACAAGATATGGTAGCTACACATGTCTCACACTTTATACTCACAAGAGAAACAAGATATGGTAGCTACACATGTCTCACACTTTATACTCCCAAGAGAAACAAGGTATGGTAGCTACACATGTCTCACACTTTATACTCACAAGAGAAACAAGATATGGTAACTACACATGTCTCACACTTTATACTCCCAAGAGAAACAAGATATAGTAACTACACATGTCTCACACTTTATACTCCCAAGAGAAACAAGGTATGGTAGCTACACATGTCTCACACTTTATACTCACAAGAGAAACAAGATATGGTAGCTACACATGTCTCACACTTTATACTCACAAGAGAAACAAGATATGGTAGCTACACATGTCTCACACTTTATACTCCCAAGAGAAACAAGATATGGTAGCTACACATGTCTCACATATACTCCCAAGAGAAACAAGATATGGTAGCTACACATGTCTCACACTTTATACTCACAAGAGAAACAAGATATGGTAACTACACATGTCTCACACTTTATACTCCCAAGAGAAACAAGATATGGTAACTACACGTGTCTCACATATACTCACAAGAGAAACAAGATATGGTAGCTACACATGTCTCACATATACTCCCAAGAGAAACAAGATATGGTAGCTACACGTGTCTCACATATACTCCAAGAGAAACAAGATATGGTAACTACACATGTCTCACACTTTATATTCCCAAGAGAAACAAGATATGGTAGCTACACATGTCTCACACTTTATACTCCCAAGAGAAACAAGATATGGTAGCTACACATGTCTCACACTTTATACTCCCAAGAGAAACAAGATATGGTAGCTACACATGTCTCACACTTTATACTCCCAAGAGAAACAAGATATGGTAGCTACACATGTCTCACACTTTATACTCACAAGAGAAACAAGATATGGTAGCTACACATGTCTCACACTTTATACTCCCAAGAGAAACAAGATATGGTAGCTACACGTGTCTCACACTTTATACTCCTAAGAGAAACAAGATATGTTAGCTACACATGTCTCACACTTTATACTCCCAAGAGAAACAAGATATGGTAGCTACACGTGTCTCACACTTTATTGTCCCAAGAGAAACAAGATATAGTAACTACACATGTCTCACACTTTATACTCCCAAGAGAAACAAGATATAGTAACTACACATGTCTCACACTTTATACTCCCAAGAGAAACAAGATATGGTAGCTACACATGTCTCACACTTTATACTCCCAAGAGAAACAAGATATGGTAGCTACACATGTCTCACACTTTATACTCCCAAGAGAAACAAGATATGGTAACTACACGTGTCTCACATATACTCACAATAGAAACAAGATATGGTAGCTACACATGTCTCACACTTTATACTCCCAAGAGAAACAAGGTATGGTAGCTACACATGTCTCACACTTTATACTCCCAAGAGAAACAAGATATGGTAGCTACACATGTCTCACACTTTATACTCCCAAGAGAAACAAGGCATGGTAGCTACACATGTCTCACACTTTATACTCCCAAGAGAAACAAGATATGGTAGCTACACATGTCTCACACTTTATACTCACAAGAGAAACAAGATATGGTAACTACACATGTCTCACACTTTATACTCCCAAGAGAAACAAGATATGGTAGCTACACGTGTCTCACACTTTATACTCACAAGAGAAACAAGATATAGTAACTACACATGTCTCACACTTTATACTCCCAAGAGAAACAAGATATGTAGGCTACATGTGTCTCACACTTTATACTCCCAAGAGAAACAAGATATGGTAGCTACACATGTCTCACACTTTATAGTCCCAAGAGAAACAAGATATGGTAGCTACACATGTCTCACACTTTATACTCCCAAGAGAAACAAGATATGGTAGCTACACATGTCTCACACTTTATACTCCCAAGAGAAACAAGATATGGTAGCTACACATGTCTCACACTTTATACTCCCAAGAGAAACAAGATATGGTAGCTACACGTGTCTCACACTTTATACTCCCAAGAGAAACAAGATATGGTAGCTACACATGTCTCACACTTTATACTCCCAAGAGAAACAAGATATGGTATCTACACATGTCTCACACTTTATACTCCCAAGAGAAACAAGATATGGTAACTACACGTGTCTCACATATACTCCCAAGAGAAACAAGATATGGTAGCTACACATGTCTCACACTTTATACTCCCAAGAGAAACAAGATATAGTAACTACACATGTCTCACACTTTATACTCCCAAGAGAAACAAGATATGGTAGCTACACGTGTCTCACACTTTATATTCCCAAGAGAAACAAGATATGGTAGCTACACATGTCTCACACTTTATAGTCCCAAGAGAAACAAGATATGGTAGCTACACATGTCTCACACTTTATACTCCCAAGAGAAACAAGATATGGTAGCTACACATGTCTCACACTTTATACTCCCAAGAGAAACAAGATATGGTAGCTACACATGTCTCACACTTTATACTCCCAAGAGAAACAAGATATGGTAGCTACACGTGTCTCACACTTTATACTCCCAAGAGAAACAAGATATGGTAGCTACACATGTCTCACACTTTATACTCCCAAGAGAAACAAGATATGGTATCTACACATGTCTCACACTTTATACTCCCAAGAGAAACAAGATATGGTAACTACACGTGTCTCACATATACTCACAATAGAAACAAGATATGGTAGCTACACATGTCTCACACTTTATACTCCCAAGAGAAACAAGGTATGGTAGCTACACATGTCTCACACTTTATACTCCCAAGAGAAACAAGATATGGTAGCTACACATGTCTCACACTTTATACTCCCAAGAGAAACAAGGCATGGTAGCTACACATGTCTCACACTTTATACTCCCAAGAGAAACAAGATATGGTAGCTACACGTGTCTCACACTTTATACTCCCAAGAGAAACAAGATATGGTAGCTACACATGTCTCACAATTTATACTCCCAAGAGAAACAAGATATAGTAGCTACACATGTCTCACACTTTATACTCACAAGAGAAACAAGATATGGTAGCTACACATGTCTCACACTTTATACTCCGAAGAGAAACAAGATATGGTAGCTACACATGTCTCACACTTTATACTCACAAGAGAAACAAGATATGGTAGCTACACATGTCTCACACTTTATACTCACAAGAGAAACAAGATATGGTAGCTACACATGTCTCACACTTTATACTCCCAAGAGAAACAAGGTATGGTAGCTACACATGTCTCACACTTTATACTCACAAGAGAAACAAGATATGGTAACTACACATGTCTCACACTTTATACTCCCAAGAGAAACAAGATATAGTAACTACACATGTCTCACACTTTATACTCCAAGAGAAACAAGGTATGGTAGCTACACATGTCTCACACTTTATACTCCCAAGAGAAACAAGATATGGTAGCTACACGTGTCTCACACTTTATACTCCCAAGAGAAACAAGATATGGTAGCTACACATGTCTCACACTTTATACTCCCAAGAGAAACAAGGTATGGTAGCTACACATGTCTCACACTTTATACTCCCAAGAGAAACAAGATATGGTAGCTACACGTGTCTCACACTTTATACTCCCAAGAGAAACAAGATATGGTAGCTACACATGTCTCACACTTTATACTCCCAAGAGAAAGAAGATATAGTAACTACACATGTCTCACACTTTATACTCCCAAGAGAAACAAGATATGGTAGCTACACGTGTCTCACACTTTATACTCCCAAGAGAAACAAGATATGGTAGCTACACATGTCTCACACTTTATAGTCCCAAGAGAAACAAGATATGGTAGCTACACATGTCTCACACTTTATACTCCCAAGAGAAACAAGATATGGTAGCTACACATGTCTCACACTTTATACTCCCAAGAGAAACAAGATATGGTAGCTACACATGTCTCACACTTTATAGTCCCAAGAGAAACAAGATATGGTAGCTACACATGTCTCACACTTTATACTCCCAAGAGAAACAAGATATGGTAGCTACACATGTCTCACACTTTATACTCCCAAGAGAAACAAGATATGGTAGCTACACATGTCTCACACTTTATACTCCCAAGAGAAACAAGATATGGTAGCTACACGTGTCTCACACTTTATACTCCCAAGAGAAACAAGATATGGTAGCTACACATGTCTCACACTTTATACTCCCAAGAGAAACAAGATATGGTAGCTACACATGTCTCACACTTTATACTCCCAAGAGAAACAAGATATGGTAGCTACACATGTCTCACACTTTATACTCCCAAGAGAAACAAGAATTGAATATTGGCCTTCTGAGAATCAAGAAAGTTAGTGGACACCTTACTCAAAATAAATTATAAGAGTAAAGAATGAGTCATTCTTCACCAGGCACACAATACAGCACAACCAACATCCAAACTAGTAGAGAGAAGAATAAAGAATGAGTCATTCTTCACCAGGCACACAATACAGCACAACCAACATCCAAACTAGTAGAGAGAAGAATAAAGAATGAGTCATTCTTCACCAGGCACACAATACAGCACAACCAACATCCAAACAAGTAGAGAGAAGAATAAAGAATGAGTCATCCTTCACCAGGCACACAATACAGCACAACCAACATCCAAACTAGTAGAGAGAAGAATAAAGAATGAGTCATCCATCACCAGGCACACAATACAGCACAACCAACATCCAAACTAGTAGAGAGAAGAATAAAGAATGAGTCATCCTTCACCAGGCACACAATACAGCACAACCAACATCCAAACTAGTAGAGAGAAGAATAAAGAATGAGTCATCCATTACCAGGCACACAATACAGCACAACCAACATCCAAACAAGTAGAGAGAAGAATAAAGAATGAGTCATCCATCACCAGGCACACAATACAGCACAACCAACATCCAAACAAGAAGAGAGAAGAATAAAGAATGAATCATCCTTCACCAGGCACACAATACAGCACAACCAACATCCAAACTAGTAGAGAGAAGAATAAAGAATGAGTCATCCTTCACCAGGCACACAATACAGCACAACCAACATCCAAACAAGAAGAGAGAAGAATAAAGAATGAGTCATTCTTCACTAGGCACACAATACAGCACAACCAACATCCAAACTAGTAGAGAGAAGAATAAAGAATGAGTCATCCTTCACCAGGCACACAATACAGCACAACCAACAACCAAACTAGTAGAGAGAAGAGTAAAGAATGAGTCATCCATCACCAGGCACACAATACAGCACAACCAACATCCAAACTAGTAGAGAGAAGAATAAAGAATGAGTCATCCTTCACCAGGCACACAATACAGCACAACCAACATCCAAACAAGTAGAGAGAAGAATAAAGAATGAGTCATCCATCACCAGACACATAATACAGCACAACCAACATCCAAACTAGTAGAGAGAAGAATAAAGAATGAGTCATCCTTCACCAGGCACACAATACAGCACAACCAACATCCAAACTAGTAGAGAGAAGAATAAAGAATGAGTCATCCTTCACCAGGCACACAATACAGCACAACCAAAATCCAAACAAGAAGAGAGAAGAATAAAGAATGAGTCATCCATCACCATGCACACAATACAGCACAACCAACATCCAAACAAGAAGAGAGAAGAATAAAGAATGAGTCATCCTTCACCAGGCACACAATACAGCACAACCAACATCCAAACTAGTAGAGAGAAGAGTAAAGAATGAGTCATCCATCACCAGGCACACAATACAGCACAACCAACATCCAAACAAGAAGAGAGAAGAATAAAGAATGAGTCATCCATCACCAGGCACACAATACAGCACAACCAACATCCAAACTAGTAGAGAGAAGAATAAAGAATGAGTCATCCTTCACCAGGCACACAATACAGCACAACCAACATCTAAACTAGTAGAGCGAAGAATAAAGAATGAGTCATCCTTCACCAGGCACACAATACAGCACAACCAACATCCAAACAAGAAGAGAGAAGAATAAAGAATGAGTCATCCATCACCAGACACCACAACAAATACAGCACAACCAACATCCAAACTAGTAGAGAGAAGAATAAAGAATGAGTCATCCTTCACCAGGCACACAATACAGCACAACCAACATCCAAACTAGTAGAGAGAAGAATAAAGAATGAGTCATCCTTCACCAGGCACACAATACAGCACAACCAACATCCAAACTAGTAGAGAGAAGAATAAAGAATGAGTCATCCTTCACCAGGCACACAATACAGCACAACCAACATCCAAACAAGAAGAGAGAAGAATAAAGAATGAGTCATCCATCACCAGACACACAATACAGCACAACCAACATCCAAACAAGTAGAGAGAAGAATAAAGAATGAGTCATCCTCACAGGCACACAATACAGCACAACCAACATCCAAACAAGAAGAGAGAAGAATAAAGAATAGTCATCCATCACCAGGCACACAATACAGCACAACCAACATCCAAACAAGAAGAGAGAAGAATAAAGAATGAGTTCTCACCATTCACCCTAGGCACAACAATACAGCACAACCAACATCCAAACAAGAAGAGAGAAGAATAAAGAATGAGTCATCCTTCACCAGGCACACAATACAGCACAACCAACATCCAAACAAGAAGAGAGAAGAATAAAGAATGAGTCATCCATCACCAGACACACAATACAGCACAACCAACATCCAAACTAGTAGAGAGAAGAATAAAGAATGAGTCATCCTTCACCAGGCACACAATACAGCACAACCAACATCCAAACAAGAAGAGAGAAGAATAAAGAATAGTCATCCATTCACCAGGCACACAATACAGCACAACCAACATCCAAACAAGAAGAGAGAAGAATAAAGAATGAGTCATCCTTCACCAGGCACACAATACAGCACAACCAACATCCAAACAAGAGAGAGAAGAATAAAGAATGAGTCATCCTTCACCAGGCACACAATACAGCACAACCAACATCCAAACTAGTAGAGAGAAGAATAAAGAATGAGTCATCCTTCACCAGGCACACAATACAGCACAACCAACATCCAAACTAGTAGAGAGAAGAGTAAAGAATGAGTCATCCTTCACCAGGCACACAATACAGCACAACCAACATCCAAACTAGTAGAGAGAAGAATAAAGAATGAGTCATCCTTCACCAGGCACACAATACAGCACAACAACATCCAAACTAGTAGAGAGAAGAATAAAGATGAGTCATCCTTCACCAGACACACAATACAGCACAACCAACATCCAAACAGTAGAGAGAAGAATAAAGAATGAGTCATCCTTCACCAGACACACAATACAGTTTGAATGAACCTAAGCTTCTAGAAAGACTCAGGCTTGAATTGAAATTCAAGTCCTTGCAAACCCCTGGTTATATACCAACCTGTGTGGTTGCGAGTGACTTCAAGTTGGTTGAACACTCTGTTGGCTTTCCACCACCAGTGATGTTTGGGTCTGGGTGAATTTAGCCTCCCTGTAGTGGCATATAAGTCTGGGTGAAGAGCATTGATGCACATCATCTCTTTGGCTCTGATCAAGAAAAGATAAACACATTCCATGGAAACAGAGTGGAGTAACAATTATCACATTCAGGGTTGCCACTATTACAAAATTACCTGTGTTCCCCAGGTTTTACAGAAAGAATTTCCATTTTGACAGAAACTTTAAGAGAGTAAAATAAATAATTTAAATTGTCATAAAATGGACTATTGTGAAGTCATGTTGGTGTTTATAAAGTGATGATTTGATCTTGATAGGGACATTTATGTAGTGGTTACACAGCCCAATGTTTCAGGAAATAAAAATGGGTAATGGGAGTATTAGACATGTGATCAGTGACTACACGTAATCAGTTCTTCGGTTAGCTTTATATTCTACGAAAAGGCTTACAATTTAAAACTTGAAGAGTAAGGATCACAAATTCACCAATATTGCAGATATTTTAGTTTATATTTTAGTAAAACAAATATAGTAAACAATTAAAAAATTCTACACTTAATACAAGAGTTATTAATTACTTAATTCAAGTGATACATAAATAATGAGGGTGGCTTTGAAGAAATGTACCAACAAAAGCAAGGAGAAAAGATTAGAAAATCACACAAAGAAAACAACATTCATTGAAAAAAAAAACAAGATTAAAACTTTAGAGCTCCCTGTCTGATGACCCAAAGCACACAGCCAACACTGTGTATCCATGTATTTTAACCCTTTTGGTGCCACGACCTATTCCGGATCCGCATGTGTAGAGTGCCAAGCCTATTTCAGGTTTTGTGTAGCCGGTGATTTATGGTGAAAATGTTTATGTAGAAAATTATAAAGTGGTATATTATCTTTCTAACTTGATATATAGCAATCGGACTCCATCTATATGGAAACGCCAAAAATAGCGCAAATCTAGAAGGCACTTTTAACGATATAAGGAAAAACTGATCAGATCAGCGTGAGACACTAAAAGGGTTAAGAAACTGCACCAGCATTTGACTAAAAGAAGGGATGTGACTTCATGTGAGAAGGAAACAGATTCGTGGTACACTCGGTTTAAGAATAACAACTCAACCTACCGAATCGGAGTTGAGATCATTAGAGCAGTTAGCACTTTTGATAGTCTGGGAAGTCTGGGATTCATTCCACCAGACAAATACTGGCACAATCATATAGCTTTCTTCCTTGTTGCCCTACTTTTAGGTTGGATATTTAAAGGTGTTAATGTAGGATGACCATCCGTCCCTCATTTGTAAATGTCCCGGAAAACGACCCAGATTTTGAAAATCGTCATGTTTTGAATATACAAGCTTTTATTTTATTGAATCGAGTTGTCAACGCTTGTCAGGCTTATCGCGTGTTTTGATAAACTAGACTAGACCTCAGGAGTCAGGACACAATAGTAAAAAAGAAACAAACAGCTGTATTGTTTGGTTCACCTAATGAGCAAAAAGCAGGAGTGAGAAGTTATTCCGATGCTTCAAATCACAAAAGTGTTAAGCAGTGTCCAGACTAGTGAGCTGAGCCTCAAGCCAAGCTTCAAGCCGAGCCTCATTAACGTTGGATAAATGGGTTCGTCGGAATTCTCACAGCAACCCAGTTAATGTCGATATTTCGATGAGCATCAAAGGTTGTTACACGGCTCTGCTCAAAACACAATGGACAGCGCTGCGAGCCAAGCCTCGAGCCGAACCACTTGCAACTTTAAATTAATGCGCTTGAAATATTAGCTGAGCAGTTGCATGTTGCAAAATTTACTACACTTTGAAATTTTGTTTGAATTTTTTATTTTTTTGGTAAATTGATATATTAAATATTAACTGCAAATCTTTTATAATAGGCCAAGGGAAATAAATAAAAATTAATTTAATCTTTAAAAATTAGAGAGTATATTAAAAACAATATTTACAGTTAAATGATTACTCATGTGTTGTAAAGTGTACAATAATGGTAATACTTTTTCTTAGAAAATTTGTCATAAGTTTGAAACTGCCTCTGGGGATAGAGGGGTGAATAAAGAATAGATTGTCAGCCTAGTTAGATTTTGTGGGTAAATATGTCCCAGCCTGCTTCAGTGGCATAGTGGTCTAACAGGTCAATCTCGTGTTAGACTGGCGTGCTCAAGGTGGGGATACCGGGGTTCAAATCCCGGTAGGGTCTATTGAGGGTGGTTTTCCCTAAATCTTTTTCCACTCTCCTTCCACGCAAATGCGGGTAGATTACCTTTAAAATGCTACCTTCCTCATTTATACCTCATAAGATTAATTATCATATATGTTATCATTAATTTTATTATATATATATATATATATATATATATATATAATATGTATATATATATGTATACTCTGTTTATAGACCTTAAATAGGTATTGCAGACTGATATAATTGTCACCGGTTGTTAAGAAACGTATAAATGTTATTGCGAGTCTTTCTTGCACACTTATGGATTCTCTTAAATGTGAACTTTTTTTTTGTACTTTTGGCCAAATCAAAATAATTAGATGCTTAATCCCTTAGTTAGTGGAGCAAACTATTTCCACTATATTCCGCTCGCCTTAAGTACATTTGAGTATGCCACCATCGGCTGTCCTGTCTTTTTATCTTTGTTTCAAGGTGTAAATAAATTATGCCGCAGCAGCCCATTTTAATTTTTCCCTGTTCATTGCATGTCATCCACTGAAGTACATAACTTTATGAAGCAAAATAAGGCTCGCAGGAAATGTTGAGGTTCAGCTGTGACGTGGTTTGGCTAGCAAGTCTGGATGCAGATTTAAATTATTTCTTACTCTAATCAAATACTTTGATTTAAGGAAGGCATTCAAACCAAAGTGCTTGAATTGATCTCCCTTCCTGGTGAAACATCAGAAAATATTTCAAAATCACTTTTAGAAATCTTGAAAAAGAACAACTTGACAAATAAGACGTAGAATATTGCGCGGATAACACAAATTTCAATTTTGGTGGCCTCAAACATAAAAGGACAAATAACGTATTTTTGCGGTTAAATGAACAATTAAATCGGCCCATAGTTGGAGTAGGTTATGTTGCACACGTTGTTTACAATGCAATTTAAACTACTACTAACTTACTTCCTGTTGAAATAGATTCCATCATTAACACAATTTACAGAAATGTTTACATTTTCACTGTTCAAGTCAGAGTCGTTTAAACAGTTTTGCATGATGCTGAAGTCGAGTATCGTAAAATACTCGGAGAGTGCAAAACTAGATGGTTAGCACTTATGCCTGCAATTGAAAGAGTTTTGCAATTATTTGTTCTGTTGAAGTAATATTTTATTTCCTGCAAAAAATGTCCGACAAGTTTGGAATTTTTTCAAAGATGAGAAATCAGAGTTTTTTTTTGCTTCAGTTTGTCATAGTGCAGTGAAAAGAATTGAAGGAGAGAAAAAAAGACAGTGATGGAATTTCTGACGAAATTGACAACTTAATTGTTAGCTATAGGGAAGGAATATCTTGTAAATTTGTTCCACCCACATTAAACTTAATGTTGACTAATAATGTTAACAAGGGGGACAAAAAAAGTGAATGATTTCTTGACCACATTATGTAATTTTATAAAAATTGTGTTTCCTATCTGGAACTGTGGGGAAAACATTTTGATGAAACTAAACATTTAAATGGCTTGGTTTGAAAAGTAAAGTTCAGTGGAACGACGTTGAAAAAACAATGGAACATGCGATGAAATATTTCAACACAAATGAGTCATCAGTGAAAAATGATCTGTTCGATGAGATTTCATATCTTAAGTCCTATGTCACTGATGACAAACTTTAGAATGGAACGAAAAAAAACTGAAATTGACAAGTGGATTGAAATTTTAAACCTTTTTTTAAGCAACAACGTTTCTTTTGAAACTTTAAAGAAAATTGTTGAGCTAGGTTTATGCCTTCCAGGGACAAGTGCAGCCACAGAAAGAATTTTTTCCATGATTAATAATTTGTGGAGCGCAGAAAAAAAACAAATGAGTGTATAAACATCAAAAGCAATGATTATAACAAGATGTAGTTTAGTGTATTCTTGTGAAGAGTTCAGAAACAAACTAATTGAAAGCAATGACAATTAAAAAAATTATTATTCAGCATAAAAGTATTATTAAATTATATAAAAAAAAAGCGTTTTTATATAATTTTTTGTTCCTCAAGTAAGATTTACTGATGCTTATATTTTATACTGTATATAGGTTATATGATTTTTAGTACTGATTTTGGAAGTTCTTCTTTGGTTATTTGATTACTTATTGTGAATATTTATTGTGATAGTTGTTATACACAATAAAAACATGTTTTAATGATGTTACTGTTAATTATTATATTTTATAATTTTTGTCCCAGATTGGCATGAGTAGTAAATGATCACCCCATGTTAATGGTATCAGTGTGCATGAATCTTACTCTACTATAAGAAAGTTTTGTAGCCTGTGTCTTTTAAGTTGCTCGAGTGTGTGTGCGCGCAGACTAAATCATCAACTGACCTCTATACAAAGTGTGGGACTAGTTTTGGAGGAGGCAGAATATACATACTTTTTTACAACTAACTATAAGGCACTTTTTTAACAAGCTGCTAGCTTAATAGTAATTAGTTAAGTAAAGTAACGCACTGTTCCTTCTTGACGTTGCGGGGACAGTCTCCCGCAGACTCCCCGGAAACTCGTGCGGATGAGTCTGGATGGAGGTGGGGTAGAAGATCTGCATGACCTTGCAGAAGTCAACGCTCTGCACTAGTTCGTTGATTTCCTCGTCATAGTAGTCGTGGCTAAACACCAGCAGCACCGAGTCAATGTCCCGTGCCTGCGCCAGACTCACTATTAGGTGGCGCAGGTAGATGAGTCGAGTGTGGACCTGAAGACAAACACGGACAAACTTTGGACTGCAGGTGATTATGACATGGAAAGAATCAAATCTTTAGCATAAAAAACGTAGGATGAAATTATTTTCAGTGCTGTTTGAATCTCTCTTCGGGTAAGTGAAGATACTTAAGATCAGGTGATTTATCTAAGATTAATATGGAGGAATAACATAATCTCATAGATGGATACAAATCCAAGTTTTTAGTCGACATTTCATAAATTATTAGTTAAATGGAAATAAGAGTATGTATAATGTATTCATAATTGAATAAGTGTGTGCAGGAAGGAGTTAAGTCAAGAAAGAAAAAACAATCTTATTGCTTCATTATTTGTTTAGATTGCTTCATATATTTTTTATAAGTTTTGATGCTAAGCGATTTATCTAGTGGGACTTTAGTTTTATTTCCTAAGCTCTTTGGTTTAAAAAAATACATATGTTTTGTTTAATTAGTTTATTTTCCTCGCCACCAAAAACCTAGGTTGGCACTAAAACATAATTCAAGTTAGTCTCGCTCTGCATTCACCGATTTATTTAAAATAAATATTATTTTCCTAAACTTAGCTTTGCAAGCTAGTGATTCTGTAAAACACACCCATAAATATTATGTAACCATATTACATTAAAGTTATAAATAGCTTGCCCATTCAATTAAAGTTATCTAAGCGCACAAGATGTGGGTACATTACAAGGAAATGCACCAGAACTTGCCCTGAGAAAACCACATTGCTGGAAACCACTTTTCCAACGCAACTGGTCGCATATGAGCCCCAGCCTTGAGGGTCAGAACCAACCTCTCTGACTGTGTCGGTGGAAAATGTTACCCAATGACAAGATAAAGTAGGCTAGAGAATGTTCACTGCGCACCCACCTGGACCACGATGACTAGAGAATCGTTCTGCACAGGACCGAACACGTCCTCGTTGAGTACTGTCTGCAGGTCATTGTAACGCTCGATGTTGCGCTTGATGTCTGATATATTCAACAGGGGGCGCCCCGATCCATTCTGGTTCTGCGCGTCTGTCGCGTTTGCTGACGGCTGAAGTAACATCATACACATCATTGTGGGACTAAAGTTACTTGGAGCAACAATTATTTCAGGTGATGGGGGGAAAGGGAGTAGAAGGATAGAGGACAGGTGATTTAGGGAGCACAGTTGTCGACGTTTAAGATGGGGATATCAGGAAAGCAAGTAAAGGTCAGTGTTTTAGCAGTTTTTATAGACAAACTTTTTTTGATCAAGAGAAATCAAATATTGCTCCAGTAGAAATATAGAGTTTAATTTTCTTCACGTGGTGATACCAACCGTTGTAGAATATCTGCCATTAACATAGCAGCATTAGATGATAAAGGTTTTATTAAATGAAGAAAAAAATTGTCATTAAATTCCAGGACACCCTTGACAGATATTCAAGAACTGTACCGAGCGGGATCGAGCCCTGATCTCTCCATCATCAGCAGTCTAGTATATTGCAAGAGTAGCGCCTTAGACCATGCGGCCACTGAAGCGGGTCTTAACAGTTCTTGAATATGGTATGAATATTACAGAATTTGAACAGAAACATTTTAAACTTAGATAAAATGTGCTGTTTATTTTTGCAATGTTTAAGACAAATGATCAAGAACAGCTGAGCATAATAAATGTAGAAAATTAAACTAGCTGGACCTATTGAAGCAAAAAAGTGTTTGTTTTAAAAGTGTAAACATACTGATCTTAGCTACTCGGCTTCATGAGAGTCTTTTCTTTTCATTTCATTTATTTGAGGTATTTAATGTGCATTTTCTGAACAGACTTATTATATCAGCATACCACTTATACACTAACTTATATAAAGAACAAACACAACATCCAGCCCCCAGTCATTAATTAATCACTGTGAAAGGGGAAACCCACATTTCACAAATGATACATTTTTCGACCATGCCGGGAATCAAACCCGGGACTTTTAGCTTAGTCATGAGAGTCAATTGTAATGTCTTAAAACTTTCTTGATTGGTTTTATTTTTTGACCTGAAGTCAACTATAGCATTATCTGACAGCGTCACAGATCTAATAAATCTACTTTCACATATTCACTCATCAGGTCGTTATCTGCCCCTGTCACTTTTGATATATTGTCATTATCAATCATATAGTGTAACTCTAATAAAATAGTAAAATATTATCAATGTTTATCGCAAAAAATAATTTTTGTTTTAAAAGACCTATCGGACTAATCCTAGAGGTTTGCAACATGTGGTGGTTTGGGAGTCAGGAACTTCGGGTTTGAGAGTAACAAGTGGCTGAGTTCTGTTGCATGGTTTGGGCGTGAGGGCAACAAGTACCTGGGTGATGTTCCATGGTTTGGGTGTGAGGGCAACAAGTACCTAGGTGATGTTGCATGGTTTGGGTGTGAGGGCAACAAGTACCTAGGTGATGTTGCATGGTTTGGGTGTGAGGGCAACAAGTACCTAGGTGATGTTGCATGGTTTGGGCGTGAGGGCAACAAGTACCTGGGTGTTGTTGCATGGTTTGGGTGTGAGGGCAACAAGTACCTAGGTGATGTTGCATGGTTTGGGTGTGAGGGCAACAAGTACCTGGGTGTTGTTGCATGGTTTGGTGTGAGGGCAACAAGTACCTAGGTGATGTTCATGGTTTGGGCGTGGGGCAACAAGTACCTGGTGTTGTTGCATGGTTTGGGTGTGAGGGCAACAAGTACCTAGGTGATGCATGTTTGGGGTGAGGGCAACAAGTACCTGGGTGTTGTTGCATGGTTTGGGTGTGGAGGCAACAAGTACCTAGGTGATGTTGCATGATTTGGGCGTGAGGGCAACAAGTACCTGGGTGATGTTGCATGGTTTGGGTGTGAGGGCAACAAGTACCTAGGTGATGTTGCATGGTTTGGGCGTGAGGGCAACAAGTACCTAGGTGATGTTGCATGATTTGGGTGTGAGGGCAACAAGTACCTGGGTGATGTTGCATGGTTTGGGCGTGAGGGCAACAAGTACCTAGGTGATGTTGCATGATTTGGGTGTGAGGGCAACAAGTACCTGGGTGATGTTGCATGGTTTGGGTGTGAGGGCAACAAGTACCTGGGTGTTGTTGCATGGTTTGGGTGTGAGGGCAACAAGTACCTAGGTGATGTTGCATGGTTTGGGTGTGAGGGCAACAAGTACCTGGGTGGTGTTGCATGATTTGGGTGTGAGGGCAACAAGTACCTGGGTGGTGTTGCATGGTTTGGGTGTGAGGGCAACAAGTACCTAGGTGATGTTGCATGGTTTGGTTGACAGGAGCTTCGGGGCTGAGGATAACAAACAAGTACCTGGGTGATGTTGCATGGTTTGGGCGTGAGGGCAACAAGTACCTGGGTGTTATTGCATTGTTTGGGTGTGAGGATAACAAGTACCTGGGTGCTGTTGCATGGTTTGGTTGACAGGAGCTTCGAGGCTGAGGATAACAAGTACCTGGGTGGTGTTGCATGGTTTGGGCATCAAGAACTTCGGGGATGAGGGTCGCAAGTACCTGGGTGCTGTTGCGAGGTTTTGGTGTCAGGAACTTCGGGGATGAGAGTCGCAAGTACCTGGGTGCTGTTGCGAGGTTTTGGTGTCAGGAACTTCGGGGATGAGGGTCGCAAGTACCTGGGTGCTGTTGCGAGTTTTTGGTGTCAGGAACTTCGGGGATGAGGGTCGCAAGTACCTGGGTGCTGTTGCGAGGTTTTGGCGTCAGGAACTTGTGCAGCATCTGGGGGACCATACTGAGAATGGCGGCGGACGAGTCGTTCCCCTCCTGGGAGTCACTCCCAGGCCCCTGTCGGCCGGAGCTGAGGTTGGCCACGTGCAACTGCAGCCACACAAACGTCACCAGGAAAAGGAAGACGGCGGTTCGGAGACACGACGCCGTGCGACGGCGCCCCAGAGCCGGTGTGGGCATCGCTACCCGCAGACCTCGGCCCGCTGCAAGGACACAGCAAAAAAGGCTCTACATTTGCGATTTACATGCCAGAAGAAAGTGTGCTTTTTCTGTTCACACGAACTTATATCCTTGACTAGATAACTAATTTGTTTAGTTGAAAGCAGTGCACCCGTATTTATTTCTGATTGATTGAACGCAAGCCAACACAACTACATAAACGCCAGAAATGGACAATGTTCATCCCCTTACGACAAGAGATTGCGCCTGAGCTTGCGTGTGCGATTGGCTGAAGACCGGGCCTAAGTGCTTAGTTAAAGTAACGGAATGAAACCTTTTTAAGTTTTGGAATTCCCTGATTTTTCTATGTTTTCTAGACCGAAAAACATACATTTCCCCCAGCATTTGATATTATGCAAAGCCAAGAGTAAATTCCTTGATTTTTCAGGGTTCATATAACATTGATACCTGCACCGGTGGTACCGCGGACAAAAGCGTCAGTCGCATATAGTTTTTTGTGTTATACCACACGTCTTACTACCCGTCCGGGCCATTCGCTTTTAATTACATTTATGAAACAAGGATGAGTAAGATAATATTTAGAGGAAATGTACCCACATTTGCGTGTAGGGATAGTGGGATACTGTTTAGGAATAAACATACTCATCGCATTCATCCGAGAATCAAACCCTAGCTTTCCCTTAGCCAGCAAACTAAACCAGACAAGCTTGACGTTTAGATTGAGTGTCCATTGCTGCGAGTCTCGTCTAGTCTGGTTTGCCGCTGACAGAAAGGTCGTGGTTCAATTCCCAGCAGGGTCTACTAAACTTTTTTCCTAAATGGTTTCCTACTCTCTCTCTCTCCACGCAAATGTGGGGTACCTTTACTCTAAGCTCTACCTCCCTCATACCTACCCGTTTAGTGTAAATATAATAATAGCCCGGACGGGTAGTGAAAGGCGGTGCACAAAAAAAAGTGCGAGAGAGATTTTTACTTTCACCATTAACAATTTCACTTTCATTCATTGTATTCTTCCTCGCCCTCACTCAGCCATGTCTTAGTTTTTACAGGTTTTATCTTTGATTAGTTTTAAGTTTTTTTATCGTGTTTAAGGCGCTAACAGCCGCTTTGTGTCTATGCGTCTTTACACATGATAATAACACACATTATTGGTGTTTGTCGTTTCAAAGAAAAATATTTTGGAGTTTGAAAATATTCCAAAACGATATTTTATTGTTAGTTGGAACCTTAAGAGAAAATAAATGGTACGGCACACCGCACAGACTTTCTCTCTCTTTCTATAAACTCGTAAGATTTCTGAACAGAATAATGTACATTGTATCATCACCACTCCACATAAGAACACGCATAAAATAATATACAATGATATATAATCAATGAGAAAAGAGGCGCATCTTTGTCCACCTAAGAACATTTCAAACAGTTTAATGTCTTCCACAAGGGTCAACACTTCGTATTAAAATTTCGATTTCTGGTTAAAATTTTAACATTTTAAAAGGTGTTGCAGATCTTCAAGTCATCGTATTGATATTTAATTATTCATTTATACATTTTGACCAATAAAAAATGTAAATATTGACTATTGAGTCTAAAATGGAGATAGATCATTGCTATGCAAACATTTCTCCTAAGAGATTTAAGGAAAAATAACATACTTTTTTTAAATACTTACTTATATTTAATTACTCTATGGCATTGGAGTATTATTGCGTTAAGACTTAAGTAGTATATGTTTACAACTAAAGCTCACAAAATTGTATTAATATATTTGCAAATATCTCAGAAACTGCTGTTTTTATAAAAATATATGTCAAATAAAAGTTTTTTATTTCTAATAGTCCTACAATTTTGCAATGATAAGTTGTTTAGTTTCTCCAATAGTTGTGGAGATACGGAAATTAACGCTTCTGTAATGTACCCTAAAAATAATTTTCATAGGAAAATGAAAATAGCCAGTTTATTTATAATCTTAATCAACGCCTAGATACGAATTTTAATCAAAATCGTTTAAGCAGATTTTGAGAAAACCAAATTTTTCTCTTTTCGTCCTTCAGTAAACTACCCTTAATTTTAAGTTTTTATAGAAACACAGAGAAACGGCATTGCAAAGACTATTTTTTAGGGTTCGGGGGGTCATGAGAGGTCGACATCCATCAACATTTCAGGTTAGTTTTTCTTACGATCGCAATACTTAAGCTTTAATGTCCAAAAAGTTAAAAAAAATTAATATAATTGCGTATATATTGAAAGTTATTGATTTTATAAAAATATGTTTCGAATAAAATATTTGTATTATAAATATATATACATATTTGTAATGCTAAGTAATTTCATATCTCAAATAGTTTCGGAGCTATTATAAAAAATGTTAATTTACGCATCAGACCGGAGCCCTTAAAACGATTTTGCCGAAATATTGAGAGTAGCCATTTTGTTTGGAATATTTATTTATGTTCAAAAATGAAATTTAATCAAAATCGTTAGAGCCGATTTTGAGAAAATCGACTTTTTCTCTTTTTGCCCTAAAGTAAACTACCCTTAATCTTAAGTTTTAATAGACACACAGACAGACGGCATTGCAAAGACTATTTTTAAGGGTTCGGGGGGTCATGAGACGTCGACATCCATCAACATTTCAGGTTAGTTTTTCTTACGGTCGCAATACTTAAGCTTTAATGCCCAAAAAGTTAAAAATATATATATATAATTGCGTATATATTGAAAGTTATTGATTTTATAAAAATATGTTTCGAATAAAATATTTGTATTATAAATATATATACATATTTTTAATGCTAAGTAATTTCATATCTCAAATAGTTTCCGAGCTATTATAAAAAATGTTAATTTACGCGTCTGACCGGAGCCCTTAAAACGATTTTGCCGAAATATTGAGAGTAGCCATTTTGTTTGGAATATTTATTTATGTTCATAAATGAAATTTAATCAAAATCGTTAGAGCCGATTTTGAGAAAATCGCCTTTTTCTCTTTTTGCCCTTCAGTAAACTACCCTTAATTTTAGGGGTAGATATCCAATTCCAAAAACCCCTCGGGGCAACCCTATGAAAACCCTAGATATCAAGTTTCAGCTCAATCGGTAAAATAGTTTAGGCTCTAGTTGGAGGTACAGACAGACAGACAGACAGACAGACAGACAGACAGACAGACGGAAATTCAAAAACCACTTTTTCGGATTCAGGAAGTCATGAAACGTCAAAATTCATCAAAATCTCGAGTTCGATTTTTTTGACGATCACAATACTTTCTCTACCTGTAAGATAGAGAGAAAGTAAAAAAGGTAATCCTTAAGTCGTACAGGAACTTTTAGAGTTGAATGCGTTCAATGAATTGTGACGTCACAACGTTACATTTCCTGGCATCTGTATTTTTTGACGCGGTTTGCACCTGGGAAACAATCTAGTGTACAGTGGCATCACCACGACGCAGGGAGCCGAGCTCGTTTGGTGGCCTGGTTTTTATGTTCTAACAGTGGAACAACTGTAGCTTCTCCGTATATCAGTAGTCACAGTGGTGGGTTATGAGTCAAGAGGACTCTGGTTCAATTCCAGGTGGTTCTCAATAAGATGTAGTCCTGGTAACCAGTTAGTAAATCTCTAGGTCTGAGCGTGTAGTTGTACTGTCCTAGGTTAGGATAGTTTGTAAGTCATGCTATCCAATGTGTAGAGCTCAGCATAAAGGTAGATAGATAACTTAGTATTCTGATCTGCCGGTTTACAGGCACCTGCCTACATCATTAACAACTATGTACTCAAGTTTGCTCGTAAAGCTAAACTAATTAGCGAGACAAGATCACATTGCGTACCCACCTGAGCGAAGGTTGTTATACAAGAGAGTGCGGTGCCGGGCTGACATCCTTCACTACCATCATTGATACAAGGGGGGAGGATACTTCCCCTTCCCAAAGGAGAGATCCCTGATTAATTATTCACCAGACGCCACTACCGAAACAACACACTTTCTCTAGCAACTCCTATCGTTAGTACGATACTACTCCCCGTACCCCGTGTCTGGTTTCAACTTGTGTTTGAATATGACACCACTGCTCATTCGATCCAGTGTCCCCAGGTCCCACGGCTGTTCAGACGCACTCAGGAGGTGACATCGTGGGACAAGGTGTTAATGTGTTCGTCAAGCTCACACTTGGACTGAGCCAATCAGTGTCGGTCACGTCTTAACGCCCTCCAAGAGGCACACGGGTTTCAGAAGCGAGGTGACTCGGACTTTAAAATGAATGTATTAATTATGTGATGTTCACAGTTACCAGAGTACAGGCACTTTTTGAGTTTATAAAGGCGTAGAGGGCAAGCGTGAAATTGTTGACGACATAAGGCTGACTATAAAAACTTTGTAAGAAAGGAGGGGAAAGCGGGGAGGGGGGATTTTATACCAAATTTTTGGACATTGTGTTTTTATACTGATAAGAATTTGAGGTATTTTCTCCTAGTCAAAATAAGTTGCATCATTTCTCCGTCGAGCCTCATCCACAGTTTAATTTGGTAGAAAGAGTAAAAACGGAGACTTTCTTTCAAGGAGTGACCTGTGTCACATACCTTCTACCAGCATATATGGTCACGATGATTAAGACGTTAGACTCACAATGCACACGGTCACCGTTTAAGAAGGGTGATTAAAGTTCGGATCTCAGTCCGAATACGATTTTCACAGTGGTTGTTCCCGTTCTTTCTTCACGCAAAATGAGAGTACATTTCCTTTAAGTTATACCTCCTCATCCGCTAATAATTTGATACAGTCGTTGATAGGCTCCAATGGCCTGTCGGTTCTTAACTGCAGCCGACCATGACCTAGTTGCAGTAGTCTCCGAATGAGCGCGACACCGTCAAGAGAAGCGTCGGAACGAAGGACCATGAGACTCCAACTTGTACGACGCGATCATGACGGGCGGGCGTCTGGTCCGCTATAATTAGTACAAGGTGTCATGGCTAGGTGAAGCAACCACCACACCGTCGCTAATCACCAGCGTGGTCGACCCGCGATACTTTGCTACAGCGCGATTTAGACAGGAGGGAACCTTCTTAGTAAGTAGTCATGAGATGACATAATAATTATTATTAATAAAGTAAATTGTTATACCCTTTAATTGTTAATCACAAATATTGTTGTGTAGTTTCATAAAGTTTCCTCCTAAAATAATAGTTCCTTTAACTACTTTTAATATATTTATCCTCTTGGAGTAAAATGATCGCCTCAAGATCCGATGCTCCTGGGTTCAAACCCAGCCGGGGTTGACGGATTTGAGCGATACAAATATGTAGCACAACTTCCTTCGGAGAGGAAGTAAAGCCGTCGGTCCCATGTCGATTGTGGCATGTAAAAGAACCTTGGAAAGTATGGGAAAATACCTTTCCCGGCACAAATGGTAGGCTCTTTATCGCTCGCTCATAGAAATTAAGTGTGGAAAGCAACGGGGCACCACCACTCTTCCTTAGCTCCCCTAATATATGGGGTTTCTCCAGATGGTGCAGGCAGCACTAACCACGCTGAGACAATGTCCAGATACGGATGGATAGGAATCATATCAAACCAACCTTTGGGTTGTTGACGTGTGTGTGGTGTGTGTGTGTTTGATATATATATCAAAAAGGTTAATGCATTTTTTTAAGTTTCGAAGTTCCCTGACTTTACCAGGTTTTCCAGGCCACGTGACATGGACTTTACCAGTATTTTACAAGCAAGGTCATGAATTAGGAAATCTTGTTATTTTCACTGTTTGCTTTAGATCCATCTCATGAACGATTACGCGGGGATTAAGTACAATATTACGCGGGTTAGTACAAGATTACGCGGGGAGGATTACGAAATACAAGATTACGCGGTAGGAGATGGGGGTTAGGTACAAACGAGTATTACGCGTACGAGGGGATTAGGTACAAGATTACGCTCGAACCAGGAACGTATTCAAGTGCGCTTTTTGCATTTTCACTTTGATAGCAATAATTTGGGATAAGTTCAACAGTTTTTTAAATTAGTTCCCCCGTAATGGTTTTCTACTCTTCCTATACGCCAAGGCGGGTACATTTTTTCCAAATTGTATCTTTCTCCTCCCTATTCCATCAGTGTAAATACACAAACAGCCCAGATGAGCAGTGCAACGCGGCGGAGAGAGAAATAACATATTGTCAACAAGTTTGTTTTTTGAGTAGATATAGTAATTTTTAAAGGTTATCATCGTCATGTTGTTGTGTTGAAGAAGATGGCATTGAGGGAATACAATTATAATTGCGCTGATTGACTCTGCTCGCATAGTTAGGGTGGTTACTTGTGTCTAGAGCCAGTATTGACTAACCGACTAGTCTAATTACAAGCGGCACCCTAAAACGCCACACAAACAAAATGGTACTCCGAAATTAATTGCCTGCAGTTTTCAAACTCCCTTCCTTCTTCTGTTCATTTCATATGAAGTTAGTACACTAATTTGATCCATCAGAGTAGTCAGTAGTGTGTTACTGACACAATACCTCGCTTACTACACAGTCATAGACGCTCTTATCTTACAAGCACTGCGCACCATTACCATGGTAGTTCTTACACGTACAGTCAAATTTACATATGACTTAATAAGCCTTATCTGACAGCTTGGAAAGCTACCAGATCTACTTTCACGTGTTCATAAGTAAAGTCATTAGTTCCGAAGCTGTAACGTTTGATAGATGTTACTGTAAGATGGCACTAATAAAAATGTCTAAGGCGTAACTCTTGCGATAGACTGGACTGCTGATGACGGGGAGATCAGGGTTAGAATCCCGGTCGGGTGTATTGAGAGTATTTTTTTATCAATGGGTTTCTACCCTACGTCCATAAAAATGCGGTACACTTCCTATATATTCAACCCTTCTCGAACAACAACTAACAACAACGAACAACCCCTAATAGGTAGTAAATATGTGTTAAAAACACTAATAAAAGAGTAAAATGTTAATATTGTTGATAGTTAAAAAAAGTTAATATTTTATAAAAGGTTCTTCCAACGGAGACTGCTGTACACTCTTTTGCAATGAAATAGGACCTATAAGATTTGTAGGATTACGCAGTTCCCTGCGCCTGATCGCGTGAAAGTAAATGTAAAATATAGAATTTACAGAAAGATCATACTCTAAGGGCCGGTCTTATGACTCCTGGTTATATATTAATCTGGTAGATAAATATTTATATCTGGTGGATAAGTTAAAAGTGCGTCTTGTGACTGCAAGATAGCATTTATCTGCCAGGTAGAATGTATTTATCCATCACATTTTTATCGGGAAGTTTAAGTACCTGATAACTTTTATCTGAAAGTTAAAATGGTTGTTGCCATAGTGACGCGTTGTTTTTAATGAGGTTTCGCCTATTAGAATCTGTTTTTAGGTTAAAATCTTGGCTCACATGTTTAGTAAGCACAGGCCCGGGCTTTAACTATATAAAGTTAGAACATTTAATTCACACTTTTATATAAACTGACAAGCTATTTGTAGAGTTATAGTTATATAAGAACAAATTATCAAAATATGAGTACAATAAATGAAATTTTGTAAAGGTTGTACCAAATTATTGACAACATTTTGGCAGACACCCAAATTAGTACTTTCATGACGTCTTAGCTTCTGAGCCCACGTGACGCCATCTGTTTACTCGCACTCGTTTAGCCGCCATTATTTAACAAATGTTGAGCGTTCTCGCCACTCACTAGGTTGTAGCGGTAGCGTCTGGGCTTATACGCATGCGCACACCAGTAAAAAGAGTGCCAACATTGCTTTTTCTACGTAAAAAATATATTTATCCTACAAATAGCTATCCAGCAGATAAATCCAGTTCATAAAACGCGTAAAATATAAAAGTGGCTGATAACCTTTAACTGGTAGCTAACTTTAACCTCCCGATAGCAATATTCAGCCCATAGTTATAAGACCGGCCCTAAGTAAACGTTGGCCATTTCACGCAATATGAATAATGTGCGAGACAACTTCACATACCGGTGATTTTCTTTGTGTTCCACGTCTTACTACACGTCCGAGCTGCAGCTAAGGCGAGGGGGTTACGGGATCAAACACCCACACAAACATATTGATATACGTGAATGTTTCTAACAGGGGCGCACCCAGGATTTTGAGCTGAAGGGGGGCTTTGTACATAATAATGTTCATAGTTGCACCATTATATATTTCAATTACTGTAATATTTGGACATTTGATTCGAAGTAGGGGGATAAAGAAAGATAGAGAATCAGTGATGCCCCTAAAAAGTGTGGGTCTGGGTTTTGCTCCCCCGGGAAGAATTTTGATTTCAAAGGATGTTAATGGTAATAGTTAAGCTAATTTGTACCAAAATCGGATCCTCAGCCTACCCTCTGTCACTGTGGACGCCAATGGTTAACAGATCTGTGTTTACACATTCTTCTTCACACCCAGGATTTGCAATTGGTGGGGGTGGGGGTATATGATAATATCAACTGCCCCTTCTGCTCTTCCTGATACAATAGTGTTTACATAATTGCTCTAAAATAATAATAATTTCAATTATTGTACCTACTTCAAAACTTTATGTACAAAGAGTAAAGACTTTAACCATTTCTAGAAAATATTACAGTATCACAGGTCCAGTTTTCATTTAAGTGCAAATTTACAGTAAAATTAAAAGTCAACAGAAAAAGTATTCCTTTGAAAATCCCTAATTACTGCACAAAATTATTTGTTTTATATTAAATATAATTAAACAAAATGTAATTAATTAATTGACATAACATAGTGCTAATAATATTTGTGTGATATCCTTAATTTTCTGGCGGAGGGCCTTCAGCTGGAGGGGGAGGGGGGCTTTCAGCTTCCCGAGAATACAATAAGTGATTGTATGAAATATTTGATGCTGCTAGACAATAATTCACCTCATAGATGGAGACGGTAAATATTTCAATTCCGAGATGTAATTCTAGACAGATAAGAAGGAAGAGGATGCCAGAAAACACATCAAAAGACTATTTCAGACGCTCACTTTACCATCCCTTTTGTAGACCACATGATTTCTGAGATGAGGATTCGTTTTTCAAAACACAAATATCGGTTTTTGGTTTTACATAAAATTATTCCCAGCACTTGCATGGATACGAATGAAAGTGTTAATGAACCCCGAGGTTGTGTTGAGTTTTATAGCTGACATTCATCCCGAAGCATCAGCTTTAACAGTAGAGTTCTCAATCTGGAAGAAGAATTTGGAAAAAAGTGGCACAATTGTAAGGAGATTTTGCTGAATGCAATGAGAAATCCTCCCTTCCCTGATTTAAAAATCCTCCTTCACTTCCTGTTTCAACAGCATCCTCAGAACGCTCTTTTTCAATATTAGGGAGGTTGGAAACACACCTCAGGAAATCAACAGGTTAAGACCGGTTGACAGGATTAGCCCTGTCTGTCCACCTTGAAATATTGATCTATAAGACGTTATCACAAAACAAGGACCTCACCGTGATAAAGTTGTGTAATATTTTATGCATGATATTGTTTTGGAATAAAACTATATTCATATTTGTGGTGTGAAATAATTTTGCTTGTACCTTACCCCACCCCTCACCACGGAACATAAATCCTGGATATGGGCTGCCCCCCATATATAAACTATACAGATAGGAACAAGAAAAATAAAACTTCAAAGGAACTGTACCCAATCTGTGCATAGGCACGGTATGAAAACCCTTGGTGTACCCAGTCAAGAACAAAACCTCACCCTAAAAGGGGAAAAATTATAATAATAATACAATTTGTAAACTATTATTATTATTATTATTATTATTAGCACCACGTCTTACTACCCGTTCGGGTTATACGCACTTACGCTAATGTGTAATGGAAGGGTGATTATGAGATGAAATGGAGGACCTACAGTTTAACGTGGAATCCGAACCACGGTGGAGGCCTGGCATTCCTCACATTCAAATTTGTAAACTAAAGAAAGGTAAGTGTATGTGTAAAGCGCGCTCTTCTAACTGTCGATGGACTCGCACTGGTGGTTACACGGTTTAAGGCATAAGAATGGGCAACCAGTGACGGGGGAGGTTAAGGTTCGAATCTCTGGTGGGTGACCTAAGATGATGTCACAAGTGATTTATTAGTGGCTTTACCCACATTCCTCCAGTTACTCTAAACTAACCTCCATATTCTTAACCCATAAATTAAGTGACTAACAATCTTAATGCTGACCACTCAGATGAAGAATAAATAGGAATATCGGGAGGTCAAGGTTTTATAAGAAGGGGTTGTATACAATGTCGCAAGGTCAAGGTTTCATGAGAAAGGATTGTACACGATGTCAGTAGGTCAACATTTTATAATAACGGGTTGTATACAATGCTAGGAGGCTCAAGGTTTTATGAGAAAAGGTTGTACGCAATTTCGGGGAGTCGAGGTTTTATAAGAACGGGCTGTACAGGGGGTCAAGGTTTAATAATAATGGGTTGTACACATTATCAGAAGGTCAAGGTTTTGTGAGAACGGGCTGTACACAATGTCGGGGGTCAAAGTTTTTTAATAACGGGTTGTACGTACGCACATTCAGATGTAGATAAACCGTACCACTGGTTTGTCGCAGTTTAGCGAGCGTTTGCGAGTTTGGTTGGCAGCAACCAGATCCGCGCGAGTATATGTCATATACTCATGTAACCAGAGAACAGCCACGTACGCGAACCATGTGTGATAATAGGTCGTCCTCAAATAATTACGCTGACCAGACAATGTCCGTATTAAAACCAACTGACTACACAAATATATACACCACAGTTGTATCGCAATGAAACTTACATCTTACTTTTAAGTCTGGATCATGGTAAAAATGATTAAGCACTAACTTAAGCATTAAGTTACGAATGAATTGTGCTTAGAACGTAGATCAAGATGGCCCACACCATTGCGATTTTTTTTGTCATTCTTTTATGCTTTATTTGTGCTCATATGTACACAACATGAACATTTGTGTGATAAAACTAGGACTTTTAGAGAACATTTAATGTGATGGGCCAATTTTAGCTCAAGCTAGTACGTCATATATTGAAAAACACAACGTAACAAAATTCGATTGTGCTCCGTTTGTGCTCATATGTGCCCAGAAACGAACATTTGTGCTCTAGTATTAGGCGTTCTAGAGAACATTTAATGTGGCGGAACAACTTTAGCTCTCTCTATTCCGTAAAATGGAGAAAACTTGAATTCAAGCTGACCCACCACATTTTGAAAGAATCAACGTAATAAGACTGTCTCATTCTATTACTATCTCAATGTTCTATGTTCTGTCAAAGGCCTAATTTTACAGCACAAATGTTCATGTTCGGGCACATATAAGCAAAAACGAATATTATGAACAGCATTTTATTATATGATTTTTTGAAAATGTGGCGGAACCGTTTGAACAGTTGATCAGTTTTCTACATGTTAAAGGATAAGAAGAGTTCAAGTTGGCTCGCTACATTAATTATTCTCTGGAATGCCTAATTTTAAAGAAAAAAATTCATATTCGGCCACATATGCACAAATGGAGCACAAATGAATTTAAAAAAGGGGCAATGTGGCCAACTTTCAGGAAAAAGAAAGATAATTTCAACAAATCTGAAGAAAGTTTCCTTATTTTGACTATTTATTTTAATTACTTCATAATAATTATTTAAATGTGCTTATTTAAATTTTTTAAATTTTGATACAGCTTTCAAATGACTTGACACTTTTATTCCTCGCTAGATGACTCTGACACACCGGTACATTTATGATTGTCATGTTATGTTTCAAGTATGAATCGGGGGATTCGAAAACAATTTGACGTTATTAATAATATTGCACGTCCGGGCTACATCATTTGTAGTCCAGTTTGTAGAAAGATTAGACAGTACTGATGTACCGTTTCCCAGGGGACGTCCGAATGTACTAATTGTACATCCTTTCCGTGAAGGCTCTTTCATGTCCCGATGAGATGAGATTATGGTAATAGTGAGTATGAAGGTGTGGAACCAGTGGAAACACTTAAACCTAACTAACAAAACCCTGGTGACCGCTGAGGAAGTTCACCTTTCGGGGAAAATATCCAAGGTACCAGCCGGGAATCGAACCCGGGACCCATAGACTCATAGCTAGGTGCACTAACCCCAACACTCCGGGCCTGGTTAACTTTACGCTAAAATGTGTATACTCCATTCACGGTAGGAATTACTCTCTGAAAGGTCTTTTTTCCTACCAATATCCTACTATATAATAGAGTTCTGGTAGGGAAAAAGGCCTTTCAGAAAACAATTCCTACTCTGAACAGACTTTACCTCACATGCCAACGTCTAATTCTCAATTTTTTAAGTATGACCAAAGTTTTATACCAAGGCAGTGGTGCCGAACCTTCGGAAGTTCAAATAGAGAGCTATCAATAGAAAGAAAAAAAAAATCCTTAACCTTCTCTCCAGTGAATAAAAAAAAGATCCTTAAATTTAACTCACAGCTGTCAAAATTTAACAAAAACCCCCAACACATCTAAATGCAGCTGGTCAAAGGTTGAACCCTAACCTCTCAGGTCAGCCTGGCGTGCTAACCACTCATTTAGTTATGAAGGTAACGAAGCGGTTACTTTGATCGATCGCAAGGCTCTTGGGTGCAGGAAAGAGGGGTGGGGTGGGGTGGAAGGAGAGATTACGCCCACGTCAGAAGAAACAAAATGGAGGCAATAAATTGTCCGAATCAGGGAGAGAGGAACTTTACAGGCTCTATTTGTGTTAGAACCAATCAGAAACGATTGCATCCAACTTATTGACAAACACTTGCACATACATGTTTTTAGTGTTACTGCCCTGTCTTACTACCCGTCCGGGCTATGCGAATTTTAATCAAACAAATAGGGTAATAAGGTAAAATCTAGAAGTAATGTGCTCCCATTCTCGTAGAGGGAGGATGCGAAAATATTTAAGAAAAAAGCACCTTCGGTACAACCGTCTGGGATTCGAGCCCCGATCTCCCTGTTACCGGCAAACCAGACTATATTAACTTTAAAAATTCGCGTGGTCGCCCGATGCGGGCAATCGAGTATTTAACGTGCACTGTATAAACCCATGGTTATATCAGCAACTTAACCTCACTTCCAGTAAACACCCGACCCTGGCCTCGGGGATTGTAATATCCGGGTAGCAGGACTAGCACGTATTCCAGCCGGGTGCACCCTGAGAGATAGTTTTACTTTCTTATTTACAGCAAATGCGGGTGAATTTACTCTAAAATATCCTTGATCAGGTAATCAAGCATATGTGTGTTAAAAGAACCGGTAACTTTAAAGATCACCCTAGCACAGAGATTAGAAGCAAAGTACCCTTCAGATGTAATTTAACTCCTAGCTCTATCATGTCTATGGCTAAGACCTCTCAGATGTTTTAGTCTGCCAAGTTAATCAATATGTCGCGGGAACAGGCTACATCAGGGGTGGGTAGTCTTTTGGCATTGGAAGGCCACGGAATCCTCATTTCCACGTACAGCAAATTTTTCGAAAATATGATAGTCCGCCAATCATAGATAAATAGATCGATAAGACCGTTTTTTTCAACCCTATGCTTTAAAAATAAATATTTTTTATTTTAATTAATTATAATACACGACGTTGAAGAGTTGATTTTTAAAAAAAGTGTGTAAAGGCCGCACCGAACACTTCAAAAGGCCGCATGTGGCCTTAAGACCGCAAATTCCCCATCCCTGAACTACACCATAAAATACCGAAAGCAGTTCTTACTAGGTACTTATTTATTAAGGTAAAACAGAATAAAACAAAGTCATTCAATTAAAACCACCGAGCTAAAAAAATTGTTTAAAACTTGTTTAGCACAGAAAAAGGCGGGTTATTGAATTTGATAATAACAACAAAAATGAGATGTTAAGAGGAGTAAACTTCACTGTCGCGCTTCGTGTGCGCCTTTATGTTACGAGCGCGACTATAGTTTATATACCAGTATGTTGCAGGTTTGCCTATATATGTTCCTTCAGGCGCTTCCTCGCGGCAGCACGCTACTAAGCACCCGCTCTGACTAGTCCAATTTTTGATAGGAAGAAACTGCAGTGACAGTTAAAAAGGTTTTAAAACCACTTTAATATATACACATGTCAAGTAATATGATATTCAACTGTAGGGTTTGATATATAATATTAATGTCAATAAAATAACATTTGATAAAATATATTATCAGGGCTATGTTCACCGCAAAAAATATGTCCTAGAATCATTTTGAGATGGCTAGAATAATTAATTCAAATAATTAAATTCAAATTTTGAAAAAAAATTCTTCTTCTAATTTTTAATATACATTTTTTTTATAAATTCTTGAATCTCGAACATACTTCAGGATTCAAGGATTCCCTTCGAAGTATTCAATACTAGCTATGATATTATCTAAGAAACACACAAATAAAAGTAGTTAATTTAATTACCTACCATCGTAGATCGAATTAAAGTCTTTACAATTAACTATCACTGACATTAATGACGAACCAGCCATCACTAAACAGCATCTCAAAACAAAACCATAGCAACGTCAAATTTTTACTGCCAGCATCTAAAAAATCGCACACACCCGCAATTCAGGCATAACATTATTTTTAAAAGTAGTAAAAGGCTGAAGAAAAGTTAAAATGGCCAAATTCACCTCTTAAATAAACCATGTGTTCATTTAAAAAAAAGCAAATGGTTTATATGTATTAGTTTGCTCTGGACCATTTTTACGCATCTGTTGAAATTGAAATTAGACATTTGAAGACTAAAATGTGCTTGCAATCATTATAAATGATACTGATAAGTAGGGTCTAAGTACGGTTCTTTGGCAAAGTAACACGCGATGTTTACAGAAATAGACATCTAGTTCTAAACATTATTATTCTTAAAACCAAATTCACCCTGTTCAAACTTTCTAAAAAGTACTATCAATGATACATCTATCTACCCGCTTCAGTGTCCAAATGGTCTAAAGGCCAGTACACACAGAATGCTAAGCTAAGGTGTGCTGTGCTAAGACTTTGTTTGGTTTCACACTCATTGCTAAGCTAAGCAAATGCCCCTATTTTCCCTCCAGAATTCAGTGTTGTTTGTTTCTGGTCTGCTCCAGTGAAGTTTAGTTAAGATGGCATTCTCTAAAATGTCTTGTTTGAGCTCAGATGATAGTACTGAGGAAGAGAAGATGCTGCTGTTTGCAGCTGTTTTGGAAGATGAACAAAATGTAGGCGGTGGCGGTTTGACTTGTTCAATTAACGCTTCCATTATATTATAAACACATTTATTAGACATAAAACCTAAATAGAATATTACTTAAATACACGCGAAACAAACTGAAAACAAAACTTCACAACTTTGGTTATTTTCACCAAACCAGCACTGTGTCTGTTCAATGCGGAGCCCAAGCTGCGTTACGCGCATGCGCTACGTAAGATGGATCAAGATTGGAGAGGGAAAAATTGCCCGGCCGGTAATCGGAAAAAAAACATAGCGCGGCGTAGCAAGGCATAGACTAGCTTAGCTTAGCGTTGTGTGTGTACCGGCCTTACTGAGACTGTCCTGCTAAAAATGTGAAGATCTGGGTTCGAATCACGGTCAGGTCTACCAAGGGTGATTTTTGCTAAAGAGTTTCCCACTCTCCTTCTACGTAAACATATATAACATATAAAATGTCTAAAAATAATAATTTTGAAACTTACAAATATACAAGCATTTGGAACATTGGTCCTCATTTGCCCAAAGAACCCAACATAAGGTTAACTTCAATTACCCTGGAAGGTAGCAAGCACTCTTACTATGTTCCTATCTTATAAGCTAAGGCAGGTATGCCAAACTTGTGGCCCGATCCGTAATTATATGCGGGCCACGGACCTTTTGAATACTTAACATATAATGAGAACCCACTTCGTGGTCTAACGCGCTAATCTCGTGTTAGACTAGACTGCCGAAGACGGGGAAATCGGGGTTCGATCCCGGTCGAGTGCATTGATGTTTTTTCCTAAATAGTTTTTCACTCTCCCTCCACGCAAATCCGCGTGCACTTCCTCTAAATTAAGCCTTCCTAATCCCTAGCCCTAGTCCATTAGTGTAATTAGTATATAGGCGTAACCTGAACAGGTAGTAAGACGTGGTGCTAAAAAAAGGAAAATAACATAGAATGCGCTCTGATATCTTTTTATAAACGTTGTACACTACATAATTTGAGAATATGACATGTTGAAATTGGGCATTATTTGGGGAAGTCTAGCAAATTAATTTTTTCTCTTCCCTCAAGAGATAGATTTCCAAAAATAATTACATGTGTGCATCAAAATTATAAGTGTGCAATTTTGAGAGCCCATAAGTGTTTTAACAGTTTGTTTTCTCTTATGAAAAGCAACAAATACCCAAGAGATCACAGATTACGAACAAACATGTATCATCAATTAAGTGACTCCATCAACATTTTTAATATTTATTTTTTAAAAATTAAAAAATAATCTTAAAATGGTGAGAATATTAATTATTTTGAAATACGAACCCCTCGAAATAAATCAATAAAAAACTATATTAGTACGCTTCAGTTCCGATACTGAATATCAGGTACTTGCTATCTAGCATAAGAAAGCAAGATGTGAAGAGTAAATACTTATTAAAATGTAGCAGCATTCATTTGGAAAGACGATTTTACAATGTATAAAAAATTACACCTATCTCACCCGATCAGAGACGGGTCAGGAGTGCCACCACATAGCTGATTGCGTTAATAAGCCTACCTAGCATACCTAGTATGTCACCTATGCACAGTAGTGGTAATAATAAACACTACAAAAAAACCTCGCCTGGCATCATAAACGGGTGGCAGGACGAACTCTAATACGATAGTGTTTTAAGCGTCTCCCAGGGATGGAACCAGTCTCCTCACTGACCATTCGGCCACGGGAGCCTCTACTATAATCAAGAACCGGTGTGGCAGGAAATCTTTAGTCTAGGAAATTTTTAGGTAGTGGTTCTTTGACAATGCCGCCTGTCAATACCGCCAATTTTGTTTTTTTTAATTTCTTTGTCAACGGCTCTCTCAAGTTCTTAGGAAATCTTTAGACTGGGAAATTTTTAGGTAGTGGCTCTTTGTTAATGCCGCCCTTAGGATGCGTGTGTGTGTGTGTGTGTGTGTGTGTGCGTCAGAACAAATCAAAACTCATTTGTTAGTGTATCTTTTCGGACGTTTATTATTATTATTATTATTATTTAGCACCGTGTCTTACTACCCGTTCGGGTTATACGGTTAAGTACTAATTACGCTAATGGATTAAGAATTGGGAAGGTTGAATTTAGAGGAAATGAACCCGCATTTGCGTGGAGGGAGAGTGGAAAACCGTTTATGAAAACCCCCCAGTTCACCCGACCGAGATTCGAACCTCGATCTCCCCGTCCTCGGCAGTCGAGCTCAACACGACTAGCATGTTAGCCAACTATGCCACTGAGGCAGGTTGGACGTTTATTAATTTGATTGCATGTATTTAGTTTATTATTAGTATGGATAAATACTGCCTATTCAGGCCTTGGGAAGAGCTGCCAACATCAAAAAGTCAAGATTATCTTTTACCCAAAGATAGCAGCAGGGATGAAGGTACAAATTCTTAAAACTATGCCAATATTTACTGTTAGTTTGTATCAAAATAAGACAAGACTTGTCGTTAATGGGGAGATTGAGTTTCCAAAGAGCTTTTAGGGGCATCCATTTTTTAAAAGTTAAAGACTACTTTAAATAAATTCTTAAGCCTTACGGCATTCTATTTTAAAAATATTTCAGAGGAAGGCCTTTCTAAATAACTTATAGGGGCGTGACTCTACTCTATAATTATTATAATATAATTTAGAATGTTATATATTTGTATGTGTGTTTAAATTTAAATCATATTTATGGAGGGTGCCAGAGTAAGAAGCCACCCCGGGTGTCAAATATTCAAAGGCTTTTAACATAATATGATAATTAATTGTCTTTCTTTTTTCCTTTTTAAGATAGGATTAAAAACACTGGTGTTGATGCGGTGAAGGCGTTGGCAAATAACTTAGGTGTGAGTGAGAGGTTTAATAAAGTAGCATTAATATCGACACGAATCTCCTAGTCAACATTGAGATTATTAGACCGCTGTTGGGTGTCAAAGAGATGCCGTTCTTTTGAGTGCGTGCCGATGCTGTACTAGAGTCCTTCTTGCATTCAGACTAGTAATATCCTGGACTAATGTTTTCCGCTTACACCGGCTCAGCAGAACCATCACGACTACAAGGAGATGGAAGCAGATCGCCTTGCAGCTCTT
Organism: Timema podura; assembly: GCA_033556935.1. Lineage (NCBI taxonomy): Eukaryota > Metazoa > Arthropoda > Insecta > Phasmatodea > Timematidae > Timema > Timema podura. The sequence goes on from JAVRXN010000009.1 coordinate 114,264,033, forward strand.
CTCGGACAACAACAAGGGAGTCATATTGAATGTCAAGTACGTTTTCCAATCAACATTGTCTACAAGGACTCGACTAGACCGAGCTTCAATCCCTACCATATGCAATCTTTAAAATTACACGTCCTACAAAATGACTGATAACCACTTAATCTAGAGCGTAACCCCCCCCCCCCACACACACACACACATTTCCAAGTGCACCCGACCGAGATTTTAAGACCAAATTCTCAGGTGCAACCAAGTTATACGAGAATCCAACGCCTTAGACCACTCGGTCGCTTAAAGTGATGGTTTTTTTCAAAATACTGATTTTCCATTCCCTCTTCTAGGAGAATGCCGGTGCAGTTACTTTTATTCTCCTAACTTCACCGTATATGTATCCTTGAATTATGCTTCTTAGAATAAAAACCAACCAAATCAAAATCAACTAGCAGATAGATCTTCAACGGGATGTATGGGTGTCCTTCCTCCCTCAGACCCAGGAGGGAGGAATGAGGCTATTAATCAAGCATTAGGGAGAACATCCCTTGAGAGGTACGTTTTAGTTCAGTAATTGTGTGACGTAGGGTAGCTAGGGACAATGTACCCTTAGTTTACCCTGTTTTATAGGTATTGATAATATCTATCATAAGTGACAGCTGCAAAGAACATGACTTGATGTATGAATATATTAGTACTTACTGTATACTGTTCTTCCTACCAAAATCAGGATCTTTTTAATCGCTTATAAATAATATAGTGTTATAGTGTCATCCGTCCAGGTATGACTGCTACCTTACAGGGTAAAAGGTGAACATTATACATATCCCTGTGTGTGATCACAAGGTTCACGACCCTTGGTCACCAGGAGAACGTGAAATTTAAAAAATACCAGTGTCTTATTGGTTCAAATTCAAACTTTGTGACGAATGGAAAGACCGGGCCGAGAGGGTTACCCTGGTTCGAATCCTTGTCATCCTGATTCATCTCTTGTGAAACTTTTGTTTTCGTTTGGATAAATCTATACTCTTGCTCGCAGCTATTGTTGATTTTTTTTGTCAATATTGTACAATATTCTTCAACCTTGAGTAACAATAAGTATAACACAAAGAAATAGATTTTTTTTTAGCACAGCATCTTACTAAGAAAATTAATAGTATAGGGTGGGACGGAAACAATTAGACAATTAACGACTTGTAAATTAACATTTTAATTGAAAAGTAAATAATCACCAGCTAAATAAAAGCAAACTACATACTACACTTTCTCAGTTTTCTAAATAGGTGGTAAGACGCGGTGATAAAATAATAACATTTTATTCTTTAAATTGAAAAATGACACCTTGACACGGAATACAAACCCGAAACCAGGTGTCATTTTTCAATTTAAAGAATAAGATATTTAGATGCGGCTATAAACGTAACTAACAAATATAAGAGCTAACCTAGCAATTTAATCAATTTTTTTCTTTATGATGAAATAAACCAAGTGACGCTGTATCAACTATTGATCAATAAATAGAAACGCGTGTAAAATATTTAAAACCGTCCTTAAGCAGCAACAACAAAACTATTAAGTTTGACATTTTAAAACCAGAATTATTATTATTTTTTTTTTTTGTGTGAAAGGCAGATTAATGTATTATTTTTATTAATCAATTTTTAAAGAACTAAGTTATAGTCTTTATTTATCTGGGCTGTTTTTATGATAGGCTACACTAAAATTAGTGTATAAGACAGCTGGGAATTTATTTAAAAAAACTAATTTTAGATTAGAAATATTCTTGGGACATACAGGAAGTGTAAAAAGAAACCACTTGTGAATTGGACCTAAAAATAATTAACATATAATTATTTTTAAGACTTTGTCTTTATTTTTTATCTTGCGGTGCTCATTATAGCCTAACATAATATAATTACATCTATCTAACCTTTGTAAAAAAAAGAATGATAAAAAACCATAATTTAAAGGATAAGTTTCGTTGATCTGACCTACTAAGATTCTTAGCTAACAAAAAAAGTTCAACTCACCACGCATGTTGCCAACTGAAGCCGATCCACCCGAGACTGGCTGCTTCACGCCTGCCAACACAACGAAACAACCTGTTATTAGTTAGCGTTAGCCCAGTGTGACCAACAAAACATATTAGAGGTGTGCTTTCATAGCAGGCGCGCACAAACAGGGCGGCCAACGGTACCTACTTGACGTGTCTCCCATCTGACCCCTAAGTTAGGCCCCAGGGACTACGGTAACCAGGGGAGTATCTACTACACATTTATGTCAGTGGGGAACGAGACGGAGAGCGGGGGATACCAAACTAATATGAAACCACAGGCAATGAATGGGTGGTCATGCACAGTGATGACTGGGGGGTTTTGGAGGGGGGCAAAGTTGAGGGAGTCCTAACTTTGCGGGTTTTGACCACAGTAATTTTATAGATATTTTACTTTGGGCACTTAAAGTGTACTTTCTAAGTGAAGGCGTATGTCAGCACATACTTACAAACTCTACTAGTACTACAGTAGCCCCATGGCTTCTTTGGTGCTGACTGACAGCTCACAGCTGACGGATTTGAAAAGCTACCAGACACAATTATGTATCCTACGCCGAACCATATGATCTGCAAAAAACATGTATTTAGCAGTTGTCACTTCTGATAGTCAGAATTTAGGTATACACCTAAATGTTGACTGTCAGAATTCAGCTGTGAGCTGTCAGTCAGCACCAAAGAAGCCACGGGGCTACTGTACTTTAAAACAATAATAAATAGCGCCCGATGTGCCCCAGCCCCAGTTCGACGCAAGCCTGCCTTGCCGGCTCTCCTACGTTACCAGTGCCTCATTGCGTACTTAAACCTTAGCTTGGGATTGTTTGTTTGTGTGTAGGGGGAGGGGGGAGGATGAATTTACCTTCAGTGACTCGAGTTAAGCGCCCCAACAGGAGATGTAAAAGGATTTATTTTAAAAGTTAGGCCGTACGCATCTTGGAAAAAAATAACGTACATAAGAGGAACTAGATATTTAATAAAATGACGGTAAATATAAGTTGTAGCTAAATGGGTTAATTTGTTGTTATATTACATTCAATTTAGCTAAAGAGAGTCGAGGTTCGTAAAAATCTCAAAAAAGTATATCTAGTACAATTATGAATACCTTGACTTAAAATAACAGTTGAAAGCTATTTTAGTAAAAGGAGCAGTATTAGAGCTAAAAAAAATACACTTTATAATCCAATATTTTTCAAACTCTCAAATATTCTTTAAGAGGGTTTGAGGGTCTCATCCCTAATTTTTCTAAAAATAACTCTTTATGGAAGCAATTACAATTTTATTTTAATGTTAAAACATTTTAAAGTGCTTCTAAAAAGATTTATTGGAGTTTTTGATGTAATGAATTTTATTAGACTACAATAAGCTATCAACATATGATGTGATACCAAAAAAAATTAATATCTCCCCACACAGAGAAGAAAACTACCTAACTTTTATTAATCACGGTAGTTTAACACCAACCTAAAATGAATAGCACAAAATGGATACCTCACAAGGCTGGTACGACTTCGACTGCTCGACATTTGTTCTATGCATAATAATATATTGTATACGGCTGTAAGTAGACTTTTCTGCCAGTTCAATTTCCAAAAGAACGCCCAACTAATAAGAAAGCGAGAACTCCCGGGAAAAAGCTTTTAATATCCGATAACACTGCGTTCATTTCAGACCGTTCTAATAATACAGTATTGCTACCTCAGTATAGTGCACAGGCGTCACTTCACTGCTACAACACATATTTGCGTGTGAGCTGAACAGGTAGTAAGACGCGATGCCCCCCTCCAAAAAAACACTTTCCTGTGGGTTCGAAAAGTTGAGCTAGATTCATAGCGTCACTGAGATGATATTTTTAAATAACTGTAGTTAAAACGTGAAGCGATTCCGAACACCAATGATTTCTGGAGTTCCATCCAACAGATTTTCTCCGCAAATAAGAAAACTAATTGAAAGTTTATACATTGTGGATGTGCCTGAAAATTTCAAATTTCAAAGTGGAAGCAGCAATTTCAGTAAACGACACTTTAGATAGCAATTTCTCGAAATCTGCCATACACATTATATATAAATATAGTATTATTATACCCGTCTCGGTGGCGTAGTTGGCTAACGCGCTAGTCGTGTTGAGCCCGACTGCCGAGGACGGGGAGATCGAGGTTCGAATCTCGGTCGGGTGAACTGGGGGTGGTTTTTCCTAAATGGTTTTCCACTCTCCCTCCACGCAAATGCGGGTTCACTTCCTCTATTCAACCTTCCCAATTCCTAATCCATTAGCGTAATTAGTACTTAAGCGTATAACCCGAACGGGTAGTAAGACGCGGTGATAAATAATAATAATAGTATTATTATCTTAAAACATTTACTTCGAAGATTATCATCTTAAAGTTTACAAATTTTCAATACCGAAGCCGAAATATATATGTATATATATGTTTATTTATATGCGTGTACATAAATATATTAATGTACATTTATATATGTAAATATATATATTTAATTGCACATATATAAATGTATTCATAGGCGTATGATAAAATTATAAATTACGTTAGTCGGTGAATGTAGTGCCGATATGTTTACTCAGCGCGCCTTAGTACCCTCTGGGGTAAACCACCTAGGTTAACTTCAAGCTGGGTTTTACCAAAACGGACCAACAAGAAAGTTGACTTAGGCGATTGTTCGTCTGAGTAAGACTTGTATCATATTTTTAAAAAAATGTAAAGTAGCAAACAATGTCAAAATGTCAATATTTAAATATCTGTCCCAATCTTACACCATTATACATTAAAGAGCCAAGCTTTTACATTTGTTAATTACGGTTACAGCCACATCTAGATTTAATAAATATTATTTATGTTTGAAAAATGACACCCAGACACGGGAAACGAACCCAGGAACTTTATATGTATACCAATACTTTCCCCACTGAGCTCCCCAGGAGTCATTCCGTCCTCAGGGTCATTCATTCTTCACCCATAATTATGTTAAGGCAGAGTCTGTGGTGGATTTGCGGAAATCGCCAGCTACATATGAGTGATCAACTATTAAGATCACGAGCTAACAGATAACGCAGCCATCTTAGACTCGAGAGGATGTTATGCTGTCAATGGTACAGTGACAATTGTACACGTCATGCATCTAAATGTAATATTCTTGGTTATTTAATCCATAGTGATATGTGGATTTGTACAGTTGTAATTGTATATTTTGCAGTATAGTGCCTTACCCGAGTCGAGGGTGGCTGCTCCACACGTCCATCACAGACTCTGCCTTGAAATATTAGTGAGGAATGGCCCTGGTTACGGGACGATTCCTGGATGGCTCAGTGGTTAGAACATTGGCGTAATAATCTAAAGATCCCGGGTTCAATTCCCGTGCCCAGTTTTTATTTTTAAATTTAAATAATATTTACACCACTAATCAAACGTTATCTGTCTCAGCTCTCAGGAGAAGGGGGACCGCGTCTTCCTATCCGTCAGGAATATTCGCATTTAATTATTCAAATCGGACGAGGGGGAGGAAAGTAGAATTTAAAGAAAATTGACTCGCATTTAAGGGAAGAAGAATTAGAAATAGCTTAGAATAAAAAACCACTCAGTATAACCGGCAGGGATTTAATCTCCAACCTATTAGTCACCAGCAAACCAGACTAGACGATTGTGACGTGTAGTCCATTGTAACCATCGATGCGGGTAACAAACGTCTGTAGCCTTTAGTTTAAGGTATAAGTATCCCCGAAATATATATTACTAACACCGCGTCTTACTACCCGTTTGGGTTATACGGTTATGTACTAATTAAGCTAATGGTTTTAGGGATTAGGAAGGTTAGGCCTATATTGAGAGGAAGTGTACCCACATTTGTGTAAGGGAACGTGGAAAACCATATAGGAACAAACACCCTCAATACACACGACCGAGATTCGAACCTCAATCTCCCCAGCATCGGCAGTCTAGTCTACTGCGGCCACCGAAGCCGATTATATGTTAAATAAAATAATGCAATTTAGGCCTAGAAGAAGTTACATTACTCTATTAATACCTTGCCATACAGGGAGCTCGTCTTCAAAATAATCAAGGTGCTATCAAAATAGTTATGTTTTATATGTTATAAGAAAATTATATTATAACATTTTATAGTTTCAGTGCGTAGTATAGTCCAATACTGTATTTTCATCTATTGTATATATTATACAAATTAAATGGAAGCCACCTTTTCCGGATCCCTGAAAATGACAAGGAAAATTGACCACTTTACTTTAGTATGAACTGTGCGTCGCAGGATATTTAGTAATGCCTGAATCTACATTCTAGACCAGGGATTCCCAACCTTCTTTATTTGGAGGAACCCTTAAAATATATCGAAAAATCTCAGCAAACCCCTATTTGGATAACACATAATTATTAGGTTCAACAGGGGTGAATTGTAAAATATACGTGTAAACCAGTAGGGTTAAGTAATAAACTCATACTTTTGAATAAAATATTTCAAGATTATTTATTAATTATTTCTATTTACTAACTACTGTCCTTCGATTCTTGAACTTGGCTTATTAATATAACCTTACTAATCTCACTTTTAACATTATTTAAAACACTCTTCATTTCTTCGAAGACACGACTCTCTTAACATATTCCCACATTGTCCAAAAATTATGGCAGACCAATAAAAATCAAGCTTTTGCGAATTCTCGTGGAGTCCCGGACATGATATCATGGAACCCTGGTCTAGATCAAGCTTCGCAAGACACGCAGGGCAGCCTACTGGAGTCACAGTGTGTGTCGGCTAGTTGGGAACGAGCTCGTTAAGGTGGTAAAAAAAAATATCTCACTCTTTTAGTTGAATTCACAGCTGTATGTTTTGTTAGTTTATAATTAAAAACACGAGCGCACGCAAACCAACACGAAAGTAAGTCACCAGGAGACAAATACTGTTGTTTATATTAACGGCAGAACAAAACGTTTATTTTGTACTACCCGCACAAATGCGCCAGTCTCGTATTGTATGATTTTATCGGTGCTGGAATCACTGCCGGGTGCACTGAGCTAGTTTGTATACGAACGGTTTCCAATCTTTCTCCAAGCAACTGCTGGTACAATTACTCTAAACTTTCACCTTATTCATTCCTAACCGTTAGTGTATTTATGCGAACAACTCGCCAATAAAACAAGGCAATGTAGGTAAGTTAGCGCCTGAAAGGTTATAATCCTATGGTATCCTAATCCTATGGTAAAAAGTGTCGTAAAATAGGATGGCTCAGTGTCCATTATTGTGTTCTGCTTTGAGCCGGGAGGTCGGGATAAAGTTCAAATTCTAGCCAAGTGAACAGGGACATGACTTTAAACATTGTGATTGTTACGGCGGTTTCAACAACTCTTCAACATGCGAATGCCTGTACTCTTAAATTAACTGCGGGTGGTTTGTCCATGATAATGTTTTTCAAAATGTGCTCCGCCATATTTATCTCAAACTCCATGAAACAATTTTATAATATTTCTCATTTGTTATTCACACTATAAAATTGCATCAGTAGGCCTAAGTAAGAATGATTTTTTTTCCAAATCTGAATAAAGGACGCTTTCCAAAAGCGAAGCCAGAACATGTGATATTTTCCGGGATTTTTTTATAGGTATACTTTAATTCTTGTAAAATTTAACTGAATCTATTACCTGCTTCGGTGGCCGCATGGTCTAGCGTGTCACTCTCGCAATAGACTAGACTGCCGGTAACAGATAGATCGGGATTCGAATCCCGGTCGGGTGTGCTGAAGTTTAAAAAAAATAGTTTACCACTCCCCTCCACGCAAATTCGGGTACACTTCCTCTAAGATTAACCTCCCTAATCCCTAGTACTTAAGTATAATTAGTACATAGGCGTATAATCCGAACGGATAGTTAGACGCGGTGCTAATATATATGTATATATTTTAAAATAGTTTTGGTTAAAATGTAACTGTTTTAAGGAAATGATGTTTGTATTTGATTGCGATCATTGGTGTTGAATATTCAATTATAGATTGTTATAAAACGTTTTTTAATTTCCATCCCCAACCTTCATGCTAAGTGTTAAGTGCAATATGGAACGATTACGTAACATACGTCTAGACGGCTGACTACTCTAGTGTAGGCGCCAGACTATATACATAGTAAATGTCACAATAGTTATTATAGTAGGATTCTAGTAGAAAATACCGTATTTGACAGCGCCAGTACTTACCATAGCAGACAAACTATTTAACCTATTACAAAATCATTAGCTAATATTGGCAGACAACAGCTTTATTGGTAGGATCTATATTCTTTATTTGTTTTTCTCACTATAAATTAGCATCAATAATTAGGATTGCCAACATTTTCAAATCTGAATAAAGGTAATTTGCCAAAGGCGCATCCAGAATATTTTATGTTTTCAGTTTGTCTTATACTTGTAAAATGTTGAATGTTCATAATAATAGTGTAGAACATTTTATGCTGGCCTCGGCCTATATGTTCTGGTGCAAGGAAGGATTCCTTCGGTCTAAAGAGTTTGGGAACCCCTGGTTTAGATCATTCGACCACCCAAGCGTTGTGAGACACTGCTAACCGCACGTAACGATCACACTCCTATGATTCTGAACTGCCAGCAGTAACAACAACGGCAATAAACAAACTGTCCCGCTACCCACGGAGTGATCAACTGTGAAAAGTGAGTCCAATAATATCGGAACATCCCGTTCCGGACAAACGACTCGGAATAGACCGTTTTGTTTAAACCATACTTGACCAAGATTGACGAGTTATATTCCTTGCACCCGCCTCGGTGGCGTAGTTAGCTAACGCGCTAGTTTCGTGTTGAGCTAGACTGCCGAGGACGGGGAGATCAAGGTTCGAATTTTGGTCGGGTGAACTGGGGGTGATTTTTCCTAAATGGGTTTACATTCTCCCTCCACGCAAATGCGGGTTCACTTCCTATAAATTCAACCTTCCCAATTCCTAACCCATTGGCGTAATTAGTACTTAGGCGTATAACCCGAACGGGTAGAAAGACACGGTGCTAAGTATTATTATATTCCTTGAGATGATGAAACAGTCTTTGTGGTCAAAGAATAGGGTGAGGGGTGTTGAACACAAAGAGAATTAATCTGACAATGGCAGGATTCTCGTAGCCCCAAAGAAAATAATTGTTTAGTGTTATTACATTAGTTTGCTCCTATATACCAATTTTAAGCCTATGAGGTATCAGGAAATTCCCTTGAAGGTAAATACTGTGCATGTAATAATTAATGCCAGAAGCCTTGTTTTCATAAATATAAGGGTTGATTTCTCCTCAACCCTTCATTCGATTTTCTTCCCCAAAGAACTTACTTAGGCTGTATGAAAGTACAAAGTACAGCTGTGTTAAGTTTAAATTAAATTGTTTAATGTTTTCAAATGCTATTGTGAGACATATCCGCCACAGATAAATGCAAATCGGTGGAGTTAAAACTGAGAGCTCGTGTCACTCGTTCAATAAATCAAACCACATGTTTATAATTTTATTTGTTTATACACTCTGACAATATTTGCTATAACGCCTATGCAGGGAGACCACCACAACTTGTTTTTTCCCCTCTGTCACCCAAGCAAGCGCTGGGGTCCTGTGCAGCCGCACCATTTGCACATCCCGGCACTGGGTAGTATAAAGCGGTGTGAAAATAATTATTTAGTTCCATCCTCCCACTGGATTTGCCCTCGATTTAGAGTGAGTGTGTCCAACTGTTGAAACATGAAGACGCTCCATACTGCCGTTGTTGTTGTTGATAATAATAGTTACCAGTCTGTTCCGAGTCAGTCATCCATCATGCATATGGCCGCCCATATGGACTTGTCAAGGAATGCGGCCAGTCACGAGATTGGCGGACATGTGTTCTATCGCCCACTGAGAGGACTGGCTGTGTTCACACCGTCATAAAAAGATGAGAGGAACACAAACCCACTTACTCTATGGAGGCGTCTCTTGTACGATGCACTCAGCTCCAGATGACAGATGAAATACCCCCACCCACGCGATGATTTAAAGAAAACGAATGAAGTCTAGATATGACAAATGTTAACGTTTCCGCACCAGTTTAATTTCTCCTAAGATCAGAAACATTATAGAATGAGTTGCGATAGCAGATATTCCAGTTATATTCTCATTCTCACGTACCGACTATAGCGCTTGGTGTTTGAATGTGTCACTAACGTTGGGTTTGCTGTAGAGTGTAGACTATATACGTTTTTACTTCACGACTACATCATCCTTCCTTCTGATTCAGTAATGTAACATTTTTAGCAGAAAATACTCATCTCTAGGAACAACAAAGCATATTGAGATAATAAAAGACAGTGAGGCATAGTAAACAGAGGCAATGTTTCCTTAACTAATTCAGTAATGAAGTCTGTGAGAGACAACTACTATGGGGGGGAAACCATCAATCATAGAATCAAGTGCGTAATTTGTTGGTAGCGCAGATCATAGTTTTTATCAGTTATGTTAAAGTAAAGACGCATGCGCAGAAGAGCTATTTTAGAAAATAGAACAATGATCCTTTTCATTTTTAAACAAAAAGTGAAAATAAGTATTGTCTGTTCTAGAAACAAGTAGTTTGAGGGAAATGGTTTTAATTACATATAATTCATAGATGTAGCCAAGTTATTTTAAATGCCAAATTGTTTAAAAATGTACATTAAATGTTTAATTTATACATCACAAACTATTTTCTGAATGTAATTTTAAATGTGTTTGTAACATTGGCTACTGGCAATGCAAGGATGAACACAGACCGTGTGAATGTGTGTCGTGTATTTCGCTGGTCATTTCGTAATAATTGTCATTATATTTTAGTTTTATAAGATATTTAACGTGAAATTTCTGAACTTACTGATTATATCAGCACACGAGAATTTCTATAAGCGAGAGTGAAAGGGCCTACCAATTTTGCCGGGAAAGGTATTTTCACATACCTTTCAGGGTTATTTTACATCGCACAATCAAAATGGATCCAACGGCTTTACTTCCCCTTCGAAGAAAATTGTGCTATGGATTTTTATCGTTCAAGAAAAATCAGTTGACACCGGCTGGGTTCGAACCAAAGAGCATCGGGTCTTGAGGTTGACACTTTACCCCAAGACCTCCGAGGTCGACAGTTGCCATTGAGTTTCTATATAATTTATCTACTGGAATAAGTACAAAAATATCACCCGTGTATGTGGATCGATCTTTTCATCCATAGTATCGATATCATCACTCGTATGGAAATAAAAGTATCGTTAACAATTATATCGGTATCGAAAGGTTAAGCAACGAATGTTACGTTAATATTTTTCTAGTGTTTCTTTATGTAAGAAAATGTTACATATATATATATATTTTTTTTTCTTATCTAGTAACAATAAATATATTTTTTGCATTACACTATAATGGTGTAGTTATCATGTTCAGCATACTCTGCAACTAGCGCTCCTGATGGTGATTTCTTTTACTTCTTTAAGACGGGTTATTTTACTTTCAGGGAAGCCGGGACGCCTAGAAATATTTTTTTTTGGGGGGGAGGGGGGGCAAGTGGCTCGAGCCCCTCAAGAGTTGGCACCTATGGCTTGAGTTGCCAGCAAAACACTAAGACACATGTATATTATTTAAAAACATGAACATTAAAATGATATATGGTTAGAATATACTACGTATTTTAAGAATATGAATCTTATAAAACAGGGTACCCACAAGTTCTTACTTTACTATAATATCATTTCTTAAGTTGCTATATAAAATATAAAAATGTTATAATTTTCTTACTATAACGCATTTTGCTATAAACATTAACACGTCGTTCAGATGAACAGTAAATAGGTCGGCTCCTTGGTCTAGTGTTCAGCATCGCTGGCTACTAATATAGAGGTCTTGGGTTCGATTTCCGGATGTACCATAGGTATTTTTCCCGAATAGGAATTGCTCCTATGGTTGCCATGTCTGGTTAATTAGACTCAAATTTAAGATTTCAACCGGCACCGCAAGATTATCACTATCATCATCTCGTCGGGACGAAGGAAAACTGCACCTACATGATGGCCCAATCTCAGGAGACGGTTACGTATGTCATTGCAAGTAGCCAACAAATCCTAGTGGTATATGCTTAAAAAAAGCGGGCAAATTAATAAACCAATAAAGGTGTTTTAGGTTTGCCTTATAACTATGTTGGGCTAAACTACCGATAAGCATTGCAAGAGCTCTAAAACAAATTCCAGTTCAAAATGTTAAAAAAATACACAATCTTTCTTTAATCTCGAACACAATATTTTCTTGAATCCTTGAATCACGAGTTACCTTAAGAATTCGAAAGTTCCGTTCCTAATTAAAATAGTGATGACGTATTGATTGTATTTATGCATTATGGCCAATCTTTGATCAAATCATTTTCAAAACCAGGAACAAGTGTTTGAAATAGAGATGAGTAGGGAAATTACTAAATTAATATTAATTACGTAATTAATATGTTACTACTTTGCCCGGTTTGTAATAAATATGTATTTATTTTTTAATAATTTGTATGTGTGATGGATAATACAACATATTTTGTGACGTGTTTCTGTGAACGCTCTGTTTCCGCTGAAAAACAGTTTTGAGCAAAGATAAAGCTTCAAAGTAAAGTTATCTTCTTAACAGAAGTTACACCAAGTAGCTATAAAGGGCAGGTTTTGAGCCCACGCTTGCCGACATTAATCAAGATTTAAGCCACCCCCTACAAACACATCCTTGAAAACGCAAAGCACGTTTTATGTCATCCCTCTTCCTTTTCACCCTCCAACCCCCATAAAAAAGTTAGGCCTATTTGAAATCAATGAGTAAAAAAAACAACAGAGGCAAAAAATCTAATCTATAAAGCACATGACGATAAGCTTTATATATTGGCTCCCGTTGCTTGAAAAGCTAAACTCCACCAAAATAAAGAAAGAAAAAAGGAAACAAGAAGCAAACATCATGACTTAAGGTGCGTCCACACTAGCGCGCAATAATGTCATATGTCCGACGCCTGACTATTGAGTTAAAGATCTTGGGGTTGAGTCACAGAAAGCTGAAAAAATGATCATTGGTGAACTCGGGTGATGAAATTAATGCCCGAGGGGGCTGGGTGTTATCTAATGAAGCGGAGGAGAACTAATCTGTGAGTGGATTGAAAAATGATACCTGGACAGGTAAATCAAACCCGGGATATTTGTCTTAGCGCCAATGCTCTACCACTGAGCTATCCAGGCTTCGTCACGTGTTCACGGCTATTCTCCACTAATAGTTTAAGGCTGTCTTTGTGATGGACGTGTGGGTTTGTTAGTTGATATGAGCGAACAATAGTATCGCAAGCTATCAGATACCATGGACATCTGCGACCCGGGAAGACTATTATGCTGCTTCTTGGTAGAAAATTGTAACGCTAAATAAAATATCCTGGTTCGATTCCCGTGTACCGGTGACTTTCTCAACTAATTTAAATTAATTTAAATGTGATCCTTTCCATATAGATTATAGACAACGCCGTAATTATAATGATTTGCAACCTGTGCGTTGATATCCATTAGAGATAAATGTGTTGAAGGCTTTATTTGGAGCGATGTTTCTAATTTTAAATCTCAAAACAAGTTTAGTTACTTAAAAACATTGATTATTTTATGACTCGCAGTGTTGGTATTATTTTATTACTTAAAGATTCCTTGTCTTTTCAGGTTTTACAGAAGGACCACTATTCCAAACACTTAGATTAAAAACAGATTCAGTGGCCAATCGGTCTAAGGCGTAACTCTCGTCTTAGACTGACCTGCTGAAGATGGGGAGATCCCGGTCGGGTCTACTGAGAGGGTTTTATTTTAAATGGTTTCCCATTCTCCTTCCACGCGAATGCGGGTAGATTACCCCTAAAATGCTTCCTTCCTCATCCATTCTCCATAAGAGTAGTTATAATTTATATATGTATAACCTGAACAGGTAGTAAGAAGCAGTGATAAAAAAAAGAACTAGGATTTTTTTTTTTTCCAAATAAAGTTAAAAGTATCATGACTTGTGGTTTAAAGAGAATGATTTGAAATGAGGGGGACATATATGCAGTGAGCTAGTAGCCCACAGTTTGAGCAAATGGGAGTAGCGAGTGGAATAATAAGACTAGGTTATTTCAAAGTGCTTCTTAGTTCTTCAGTTCGCTTTTCCTTATATACACAAAGAATACAAACAAAACTTGCTGTTAAATGTCTCAAATTAACAAATATTTCAATTTATGTGTGTGAAATTCCTTGCGTTTTCCTTGTGTTTCTCCAAGCCAGATGCGTGGCAAGCTTTGATACGTAATTCATACAATGTCTAGTATATTTGCTGACGATAAATAATCAAAGCTAACGGTAGAGACCCACCTTAACACGGATGAAAAAAGGAAAACGGGAGGGGGTTGGATAGCAGAAAGTAAACCCTCAAGACAATATTCTTATCAGAACATCAATATTCCAATCCTCTTCTTTACTACAAAAAACTCCCCGTCTTTTTGCCACTCCCCAACCTGTCCCCTTAAACCAAGTGCTTATTTTCTCACGAGATAGGTGGCACCACTGCCGGATCACTCTTCACAAACTTTGTCGATTCTCTCGTAAATAGCTTTTCTTTTTTTACTTTCCTTCCGTTTGTCTACCGCTTTCCCTCGTAGCACCTTTACTCTTTACTCCTTTTGTGGTGGATTTTATTTATTTTGCTTTGTTTGTTATCACACGATTAATACTAACTTAACCTAGGACACCACGCTTACCAATTAAACAACGAATCTTAGCGCCTTAGCTTATAATAATAGAGGACAACATTATAAAACATTATTTTCAGTAATGACATCATCTAGCTTCGAGCCAAAGTATTTTAGGAACTCTCGCAGATCTAACAAGTTGTTCTATTGACACTTTCAGTTCAAGGGTTGCTAAACAACTTAATATAAGGGAGAAAGGATGGATAGGGTATTTAAACTGTATTCGCTTGTAGAGAGTGGAATGTGATATATCCCGACTATTTTGGCCTCACGCGAAGCCTATATTTTGAGGATTCAAAACTATATTCCTTAGAGGCGATTCCAAGGCCGCGGTCCTGATCCCGCCTTTAGAGCAGTGGACTGGCAGCAATCAGGCAGCATGACCGGGACGCTCTTCCGCCAACCATGGGAAGCGATTCAATCTCTGAAGCGACGTTAATTAATGCAAATTAACGATACTTGTAATTACTGACGAAGCTAAATCTCGACTGTGGCCAGTCATCGCAACAGCTCGTCATGAGTCATACTATAAAGACCCTTAATTGGTCACGAGGGAGGAAATAACACCTTACGGGCACCCAAGACAAAACATATTATTGACAGTAGCAAACTTTACCAAACACACTTTATATATATATATATATTCATACGTTAAGGCATGTGATCCGCAGCTATCACTTTTAATAGATAATATCAATACATATAAAAAATACTAATAATAATTAGGTGTGCGAGTAGCCTACAGTGTCTTCATCTCTGAATACTTCTATAGCTATGTTAATAAGAAAACAAACTTATACTGTAAGTGTATTTTACCAAAACAATTTATCTGCCATCAAAATAAAACGCTGGCCAAAAGTGTGTTTAGTGTGTATTATGGTGGTAAGTAAAGTAGTTTTTCTGTGCGCACCGCGTCAAACTACCTGTCCTGGACATCCATATATTCACACTGTTCGGGTAAGGCGAAATTTACCCGAATAACACCCAACATAGGCAGGTAATGAAGCTCAGACCATACGTTGCAAGGGTGTGCGAGTTTCTGTACACCGATTTAAATACCCAGTGGAAATGAGTGGATTGAAACCGTTACACTATTTTAAAAAAACCACTCACATTGAATAAACAACTAAACTGGCCCAATTCAACTGTTGTCAAATGAAGAATGTAAAAAACCGCACGTTATCTGGTTTGAGAATAGTTTTGTATCCAGCACTTCGGTAAATCGGCCGTCAGTAGGCTCGAAGTTTAACTACTAAGTATGAGAAAGGATATTTAGAGGAAGTGCACTTGCATTAACGTGGTTATGGGATTGGATATGCACAGATGTGTATATAACTTTAAATATGGCCTTTAAAATCTGCTTGTGGAAATTTAATAGATGCTTTGCTAATAAGTGAAGAATAATTTCTACTCAGCTTGCAGGCAACTTTTGGACGTGATATAGTTTGTGCAGTGTTTTTTGCACAGATTTTTAAATTTGTAGTAATTAAAAAAGAATATTGTTATTAGTTGGCGAAAATTTCTAAATATACTCAATTCACCCTGAAAGATAGCAAGCTTACCATAAACGTTTCCAGTATGTTGTGGCTTAGTGTAATCCATACAGGAAATACTTCTATTTTACAAGTAAACGAAGTGTGCTGTCATTATGAACCAACCACGTATTTCCTCGTCCCACTAAAATGTATCGGAGATTAAAAGACTATATAGTGGGGAAAGCCGCGTCTTACAGTCTGTCGGCGGTTCACGGCTCCTCGCCGGCGTCGTGTCTGTTCCCAATGCTCTGCGGCTGTAACTCGGGATTACCCCAGCAGACGCGTGGAGGTTTCAGGATTACTTCAACACCAAGAAGAACATTTACGACGCAACTTTATACTTTGCAGTGAGTGACAACTCTTGCATGTAAACAAGTGGGGAAACACATCACGAGCTGTGTATTGAAGTTTTACACCTGTTCTCACTACCCGTCCACGTAGGCGCGCTTTTAAGGTGGGAATGCATGGGACCTGAGAAAAGATCAGTGTTTAAGCAGTTTTTAGAGAATTTTTTTTTTTTTGACAAAATAAATTAAAAATTGCTCCAGTAGAAAGATAAAGTTTAATTTTCTTCACATAGTAACCTCAACAGTTGTTGAATATCTTGTATAGCGGCATTAGATAAGAAACTTTTTAAATAAATATAAAAGTTTTCATTAAATTCTAGGCCCCCCTTGACAGAAACTCAAGAATTGGTGATAACACCATGTGAAGAAAATTATACCCCATGTTTCTATTGTAGAAATAGTTTATTTACTTTGGCCAACAAAAAGTTTTGCGATAAAAACGGCCAAAACACCGCCCTTCTCTCACGTTCCCCATACTTCTACCTTGAGGGGGCTGCCTACCTAGGAGCGTATTCCTCCCGAAAAGCGACCCGTTTACAACGTTTGGCGCAGTCTTAGGACGTTTAGATAAAGGAGGAGAATAATCATCAGGTTATTTTATTTACTGCCATTCAGATGTTGCGTGCGCTTGGGTTAAATATTGACCAAAAAAACCTTTGACAGTACTACAAGAGCTTGATGTTTACTGAAATTAACACAAAACTATTTTCTAAGATGCTAAACAGTTTAAAAGTTAACATTTTCCATTCTTAAAAGTGCAAGAATCGACATATTTTGGTCGATCATTAAGACCTAAATATCCGGGAAAGGAAAGAAAGATAACTGGTATATAGGCGTAGAGTGGATCTTTGTGAATTTTTATTTATTTAGCACAGCGTCTTATTACCCGTTGGGGTTATACGCTCAGTACTAATCACGCTGATGGATTAGGAATTGGGATGGTTGAATTTAGAGGAAGTGAAACAGAGTTTGCGTGGAGGGAGAGTGGAAAACAGTTTATGGAAAACCACCCCAATTCACCCGACCAAGATTCGAACCTCTATCTCCTCGTCCTAGGCAGTCTAGCTCAACACGAAACTAGCGCGTTTGCTAACTAAGCCACCGAGGCGGGTCTTTGTGAATCGAATGCTGTAGTTTAATAAAGGGCTTACAACACAATATGTATTATTAGCATTTGTTATTTCCTCCTGAGGGAGGGAGGGGTTACTAAATGTTTTGCCAGTATCCTTTCAAGGAAATGTGGGTACATTTTCTCTAAGTTCTACCAAATCTATTCTCCAACAGTATGCGGATGGATTTAGACAAATTAAGCTATATTTTAATGATTTATCATCTATTGAGAAGATTTAGAAAAATTTATTTTTAAATATGAAAAAAGCTCTATAGTTTTTTTCTCATTTATTTAAGGTATTTAACGTGCACTTTCTAAACCAAATTATTATATCAGAACAAGACTTAAAAACTTGCTTAAATCTAGAACAGAAACAAAATCTAGGTTCCGGTCATTAATTCATCACTGTGAAAGGGGAAACCCAATGATACAATTTTCAGCCATGCCAGGATTCGAACTCAGGACCCTTACACTAGCTCAGTAGACAGACTGAGCTAAGATGTCGGTTCATCCCCACCAAACTATACTATATACTAGAGAGCAGAGAGATACTACTTTCTGTAGCAACCCGTCTCGGTGGCGTAGTTGGCTAACACGCTAGTTTCGTGTTGAGCTAGACTGATTAGGACGGGGAGATCGAGGTTCGAATCTCGGTCGGGTGGTTTTTCCTAAAAGGTTTTCCACTCTCCCACCACACAAATGTGGGTTCACTTCTTCTAAATTCAACCTTCCCAATTAATACTTAAGCGGAATTAGTACTTAAGCATATATAGCCCGAACGGGTAGAAAGACGCGATGCTAATATTATTTCTATAGCAGGATTTTGGTATGAAGGAGCTTTTAGAAAATACAAATATATTTATTGTAGTCAACATTGATTGTATTTATTGCCAGTGCTATTTTATATGTAGTGACATTAGCTATCAAAGGTGATAGGTAGATGTATATTACATAACTTTGTGTATACATACATTAAAGTATATCTAGTCACTCTTATATTTGTCAGTCAGATAAGGTTATTCCTGTAAAAATTGAACTTTAAATATAGTTAGTTCACGTCATCTTTGGCCTTTCCCACAGTTGAAAAGTTACTAGACACATAAAATATATCTCTAAGGAAAATCTAGTTTCGCTTTATTAGGTAATTGTATTTTACTTGGAAGAAGGTACAGGAAAGAAGGGTATAAACATATACCGTTCTTTACCAATTTCTAATTATCTTATTCCAAGCATCATTTTATATATATACACATATATGAAATATGTCAGGTCAAATTTCCCGATAAACTAGATAAACAATAATTACGCTCCAACCAGAAATCATATCAAAGAAAGATTTTCTGCAGTCTTCACTTGCCAACAGCAGTGAGATAGTTTATTTTATTTATATACAGTATATGCCCCACTCCCATCCACTTCCGCTCTTTGGCTGCGCCACTGCTACAAATGACAGCAATTTTAACCTTACAAGTACAGTATTTCTACGGATCCGGCAAATGATCAGCTCGATAGGTCCAAGCTTGAGAAAGTTGGCGTGTCATGTCATGTAACAGTTGTGCAGATGGTCTGACCCACCACATGACCACATGACCGGACCTCACATCACTTGTTGCGCAACGTTACAAGCTCCATCTGTTTTCACAAGTCGAATACAAGTCTATCATATAAAGATGTACTTTGTATACGGTATGTTAACAAGGGTGAGTTAGTTAGACTAGTTAGAATTTGTTTTGAATATGTTGGCATGGGGTGAATCAGGATAAAGATGTAATTCCCTAGTTAAACATTATGCTGGGTTTTTTTAGTACCACGTCTTACTATCTGTTCGGATTATAAGCATATATACTAATTACATTAATGGTTTAGGAAGGTTTGATTTAGATGAAGTGCACCCACATTTGCGTGGAAAGCGTAAAACCACTCTCAGTGCACCCAACCGGGATCAAACCCAGGGCTATATAGTAAGGGCTGTCCCAGTTCTTTGATGCTAACGCTGCCGCCTTGGTTCCGATAGTTGGAGGGCGTGACGTCACCGGCCAGACACAGCGCGGCACCTGCCAATTCACCACGTGTTAATACAGTAGTATTCCAATGCTTGATGTTTACTCATTTCGTTTTAAATGAAATGAAAAAAGTAGCAAATACAATGCGAGTAAAAGGGAAAAAAGGTTTATTACCATTTCAAAAAGGAATTTTAATATCGATAACATCTTTGTTTGGACTCCTGGAAGATATACGTCAAATATACGACCTCAAGTATATTATGACCACACGCCTAACTCAAGATGTCCTAGAGAGCCTATTTAGTCAAATCCGTGGCGCTGGGCAATTTTATGACCACCCTAGCCCAACAGAAGTCATATTACGACTCAGGAAAATCATGCTATCTAACAAGATGCCAAAACCATCGCTCAAAATCAATGTCTCCCAAATTGAAGAGGATGCTAGCAACGTCTCAGTATACTTGACTGCACAGTTCCTGGAATCGGCATTCGAACCAGGTGAAATCGAGGAAATGGCCAGCACGTCTGTGGAAGAAGCAAATGAGTTCAAGATAGACGAGCCTGTTAAGGATTGTGAACAACAGGAGAGATCCTGGGCTGTCTTGCTTACGTGGCAGGCTATGTAGCCTTCAGAGTACGAGGCAAAGACCCTACACTAGGTACTATTTCAAAGCATATTTCCTCAACTTCCACTAACACTTGGGTTGAAGCTTTGTCCCATGGAGGATTGACGGGGCCGTCTGAATGGTGGAAGGCTACTATTAACGAGTTCGAGACAATTTTCAAATCACTTCATGGCGAGGAAAATTCATACAGCAGACAGAGAGGTATCATGAAAGAACTTTAAAAAAATACTATCTAATAAATTTACTCAAGTGTGTGCACAAGCTATTCATGTCTATGCAAGAGTTAGAACGCTCATTAGAACTAGACATGTAAATAGAAATAAGCAATGTAAGCGAAGCTAATCTAAGATGGATACAATCCAAGAAATAACAAATACATGTACATTTGTGTGAGTTCCTTATGCTATAGAGTACACAAGTTATATATTTTTATTATTATTATTATTATTATTATACCAACAGTAGTATATAAAGTGTTATGTATTAGTTTTGCTTGTATATGTAGGCAGCTTATGCAAGGGATATTATAGTATTATTATATTGTGTACTTATTTTTCTGTGTTATTATTATTATTATTATTATTATTATTATTATTATATTATGAACAATATTATTAGAGGTTCTTGTACATTTCAAGAAGGTTTGGCTTGAATTAATTCTATTTACTACTTTGGATAGTGATTAATATCACTAGTTTAAATATTATTGACGGACCAGTCTTTCTGACAAGCCTCAGTCAGTCTATCTAAAACCAGGTGCGCTAAAATAGCTCGTAACTAAACACGTCAAACTGAGCAAAGTATTTAAGCTACAGAGATGAGTCTTATATCTAAATAAAATTCAGTTCATGGTCATCATTTCGTACGCTTATACTACCCATCTATTTCAATTAGGAAAAAACTTTTCAACAGAGTGAAAATGTGTCTGCAATAAAAACTTCATTATAGTTCTTTAATTAGAAAACAATTTTTTTAAATCAAACCAATTGGAATATGGGAATTTTAATAATTTCCTCATGTCTTAAAAGGTTGTTATAACAAGTTCTGAAAAAATGGCAGTGATTGTTCAAGTAGTTTACGAGAAAATGTGAGTTATGTTTTGGAACTTTCGAGCGTTCTTTGTGTGTCATTCGAGCTCCATCAGGCCGGTGACGTCACGTCTTGAATGAGAGAGGACCACCTCCAGAGCCGTAGTGAGACAGCCCTTACTATATAGCCCTGGATCAAACCCCGATCTCCCTGTCTTCAACAGTCTAGTACAACATGAAAGTGGCGCGTTAGACCAAGTGGCCACCGAAGCGGGTGCTAGTTTGTTACGGTGTGGAAAAGATAAAGGTATTTCCCTAGTTAGACTTTGTATTAACTAACTTGAGACGGTGTGGAAAGGATAAAGGTGTTTCCCTAGTTAGACTTTGTATTAACTAACTTGAGACGGTGTGGAAAGGATAAAGGTATTTCCTAGTTAGACTTTGTATTAACTAACTTGAGACGGTGTGGAAAGGATAAAGGTGTTTCCCTAGTTAGACTTTGTATTAACTAACTTGAGACGGTGTGGAAAGGATAAAGGTGTTTCCCTAGTTAGACTTTGTATTAACTAACTTGAGACGGTGTGGAAAAGATAAAGCTATTTCCCTAGTTAGACTTTGTATTAACTAACTTGAGACGGTGTGGAAAGGATAAAGGTGTTTCCCTAGTTAGACTTTGTATTAACTAACTTGAGACGGTGTGGAAAGGATAAAGGTGTTTCCCTAGTTAAACTTTGTATTAACTAACTTGAGACGGTGTGGAAAAGATAAAGGTATTTCCCTAGTTAGACTTTGTATTAACTAACTTGAGACGGTGTGGAAAAGATAAAGGTATTTCCCTAGTTAGACTTTGTATTAACTAACTTGAGACGGTGTGGAAAGGATAAAGGTGTTTCCCTAGTTAGACTTTGTATTAACTAACTTGAGACGGTGTGGAAAAGATAAAGGTATTTCCCTAGTTAGACTTTGTATTAACTAACTTGAGACGGTGTGGAAAGGATAAAGGTGTTTTCCTAGTTAGACTTTGTATTAACTAACTTGAGACGGTGTGGAAAAGATAAAGCTATTTCCCTAGTTAGACTTTGTATTAACTAACTTGAGACGGTGTGGAAAGGATAAAGGTGTTTCCCTAGTTAGACTTTGTATTAACTAACTTGAGACGGTGTGGAAAGGATAAAGGTGTTTCCCTAGTTAGACTTTGTATTAACTAACTTGAGACGGTGTGGAAAAGATAAAGGTATTTCCCTAGTTAGACTTTGTATTAACTAACTTGAGACGGTGTGGAAAAGATAAAGGTATTTCCCTAGTTAGACTTTGTATTAACTAACTTGAGACGGTGTGGAAAGGATAAAGGTGTTTCCCTAGTTAGACTTTGTATTAACTAACTTGAGACGGTGTGGAAAGGATAAAGGTGTTTCCCTAGTTAGACTTTGTATTAACTAACTTGAGACGGTGTGGAAAAGATAAAGCTATTTCCCTAGTTAGACTTTGTATTAACTAACTTGAGACGGTGTGGAAAGGATAAAGGTGTTTCCCTAGTTAGACTTTGTATTAACTAACTTGAGACGGTGTGGAAAGGATAAAGGTGTTTCCCTAGTTAGACTTTGTATTAACTAACTTGAGACGGTGTGGAAAAGATAAAGGTATTTCCCTAGTTAGACTTTGTATTAACTAACTTGAGACGGTGTGGAAAAGATAAAGGTATTTCCCTAGTTAGACTTTGTATTAACTAACTTGAGACGGTGTGGAAAGGATAAAGGTGTTTCCCTAGTTAGACTTTGTATTAACTAACTTGAGGCGGTGTGGAAAGGATAAAGGTGTTTCCCTAGTTAGACTTTGTATTAACTAACTTGAGACGGTGTGGAAAGGATAAAGGTGTTTTCCTAGTTAGACTTTGTATTAACTAACTTGAGACGGTGTGGAAAGGATAAAGGTGTTTCCCTAGTTAGACTTTGTATTAACTAACTTGAGACGGTGTGGAAAGGATAAAGGTGTTTTCCTAGTTAGAATGTGTTGTTAACGCGAGGTGGATCACGGATGATAAAGGCATATAAGAGACCAGCAATGCAATAATTAAACAAAAATGTCCTTTGTGTTTGAATTATTGTAAGTTGCGGATAGTCCTGACGGATATTAAAACACATAGCACTAAATAAACTTTTATAAAGATCCGGTGAATCTATAATATATCCAGAAATTTTGATTTTATAGAATGTTTGGAAACCTATATATTATTATATTATTATGGTTTATGGTAGTTCTACATCCCTAGTTTTTTGTTCCTCAAGGAGATAAAACAATATTTTTAAATTCCTATTATAAACAAATAAATGCTTTTTTAGCTGTAGATTAAATTAGTGTTTTTTTTCTTCATATTTAACATATTTTAATATTCTGCCTAGTAATCATTATTTTATTTATTTAAGACGCGTGCGGTACTAAAAATAGTACCAGCAGCAAACAAATAAAGAACCTATTTCTTTTTTCTTGAAAAGGAACTTGACAAAATCGTTTCCCTTCAAATCAGTGACGTCACAAAAGGGCGACAAAATCTCCTCTCCGAGTAATGGAAAGTGGAACGGAGTTTGGGACAGGGGAAGAATGAAAACTGAGGAGTTCTCTAACGCATTTAGAAATGTAGTAAGAATTTCCTAGCTTTCTCCCTTACATTACTCGCTCTATCTAGGAAACCATTATAACTCAATTTTGAGAGTTAAGTGACGTCGTAGAGCTCCATTTCGACCTCGTGTCAGCCGCACCGTGGTGACGAGTACATTCACCAACAAAAGTGAATTCAGCAGTAGCGGGATGCAGACTGTTGCAAAAGGAACATAGCTTTTTATTTAGGCGCCAGTATTAGCGACGTAAATTATTTAAGCATTATAAGGTAAAAGGATGATAATTAGATGCACTTGAATTTTCCTTCATAGTGATGGAGAGCGTCAATAAAAAAATGTACCTAGATGAGGATCAAAACCAGCCTCTCTATCTCGCTAAAGTACACCTATCTGATGGTGCTAATATAAAAATATACCTAGGGAATATTCTCACCCCAGAGTGTGGCATTTGCCTAAATTTAGCCCACAATTACAATAACTTTGTTTGTCAGCTCGAACAAAGACCTAATAAATTAAAAAAGTTATACTCACCGCATCAATGGGCAAGCGGACTAAGACGTCAATCTCATCTGGTCTGATCCACCAGCGTCATGCCTATTCCATTAGTGTATAAATATACGGACAACCCAGACGGGTAGTAAGACGCGCTGCACACACAGTTTGTATGTTCGACACACAAGGCAAAAGAATGAGAAAGGTTCCTTAGAGGAATTGTACCTGCAAGATCTTGAATAAAAAAGAAGGGAAGGCTACAGTGTAACTGGCCGAGCTTCGAACCTCGACCTCTCCCGTCACCGGTAATTCAATATAATGCGAGCTTGATGGCTTAAACAGTATGACAGGCTGTTCAGGTGTAATATAATGTTCTTCAGACGTCAATTTTGACATAGGAGCGTAACTTTTTGACAGTTTTACGCTAAACATCTACTGTCAATGTTGGCTACTCTGTATTTTGTTTATCTTGTAAAAGTTCCTTGCTATGGTTATTCGACTATACCACTCAACACTTAAACACGTAGGCCTACACTTGTAACTAGAATATAGCGTGAAATCATTCTGAGCTCCTTTATAATAGATCTGTTTTATTTTATCATAAAGATAAAGTATTGTAACCGTGAACTTTTTCAACTTGGAGACCAAGGCCGTAGTCAGGTGGGGGGGGGGGGGGGGGGGGTGTCGGGGTTCAAACCACCCCCATTCCCCCAAAATTTTATGAACAAAATATATATGGCTTTATTTATGGTTCAAACAATATTAAAATTAAGGTACAAGTACAAATTAGGGGGCTGTGTTACCATAAAAAGCACTTCAGAGAGCTTCCAGAGGAGTTTATTATTTAGAATTTTTTCTAGCCTTCAGCAGTTATGATGTCATAAAATAAATTTCAGATAGCTTATAGAGATGTTTAATATTTAGAATTGTTCCTATTTTTCGGCGGTTAGGGGGTTATGTTGCCATAAAGAAACACTTTAGAGAGCTTCTAGAGCTGTTTAATATCTGGAATTTGTCCTAGCCTTCGGCAGTTAATGGGTTATGTTACCATAAAAAACACTTTAGAGAGCTTCTAGAGCCGTTTAATAATTAGAATTTGTCCTAGCCTCCGATAGTTAGGGGGTAGTGTTGCCATAAAAAACACTTCAGATAGCTTCTAGAACAGTTTTTTATTTAGAATTTTTTCTAGTCTCCGTCAATTGGGGGATGGGCCCACCAAACCCCCCCTGAAATTATTGGCTGGCTACGGCCTTGTTGGAGACTATGATAGATCTTGACGTCTTATTTATGTGCCCCTTGTACCTACTTGATGGGGGAGAGGAGAGTTCTGTAGACTGAAATATGAACTGTTCAAATGTTCTTGGATAATTGCAAACTTGAAAACTTGCAAACAATGAATGTATGTGTTTCAAGAATATTAATAACTAACAAAATAAACTTATTTAGCACCGCGTCTTACTACCAGTTGTAATTATACGCTTAAGTACTAATAACGCCAATGGGTTAGGGATTGGGAAGGTAGAGGAAGTGAACCCACATTTGCGTGGAGGGAGAGTGGAAAACCATTTAGGAAAAACCCCCCTCATTTCACCTGACCGAGATTCGAACCTCGATCTCACCGTCCTAGGCAGTCTGGCTTAACACAAAACTAGCGCGTTAGCCAACTAAGCCACCGATGAGGGTGTACAAAATAAACAATGGTAATCAAATATACTATAGAGTTCTGTTTGTTTAGTGTGTCTAGTGCATTACTGTTAGTAAAAATTAACAAACCAGTAATTCTCTTCTTTTTTTTTGACAGGGACTGTACTGATAAATAACGTGATCGGTTCATAGCCACCAACCAAAAGGGAAGTTGCGGCGATCAAAACATACTGCTCAAGCTTATACCACCAATTACGACCAAGCTATGATTTGCATTTCCTCAAAACCCATGCATACATTCGCTATGAACTGCTATATTAGATTTGGTAGATAGGGTGGGTTAATCAGTTCCCGAGTTCTCACTATGCCTTCACGCAAATGTGGGTATATTTCATTTAACTTTTCCCTTAAACACCCCTAACCGGTTAGTGTGGATAACCAGTAAGTAAGACGCGGAGAAAAAGTATAGGATAAATAAGTTAGCGACTTTATTTTATGACATGCGTCTAAACACAGCGCACAGAAAGACGAACAAGACTTTTAAGAAAATTCTTGATATTCACCTAGAAAGAGGATGGGTAAACAACAATATTGGAAGGGGGAAGGAAACAGTAAACATGGGAATATAGACTTTTAGACTCAGAGTTGAGCATGAAACAGCCCTTCTGGAGCTTGCTGTCGCAGCCCCTGCCAATATTTGTGACTTACCGAGTCCGAGGGGAGAGGATGGGGACGATAAACTGTAAATAAATGTCCCAGAATTCCCTTGAAGAGAAGCTAGTAAAGAAAGAGGGGGAGGCGAGTGAAGGAGAGGGGGGTGGGGGGTGTTCGTATTAAGCTCACCTGTCTAGGTAATCAATCGAGTCTCCCAAATACGAGCCTAATATATCATCCTGCTCCCTTAGATTATATAGAGGTCATTGAAAGTTTTTTCTTGTGTTCTTAAGAGTTGATTAACAAATTAAGTAACAAATGACGCGAGTTCAAAACTAATTCAGATTGCCAGTATACCAATGAAAAGTGTTATATCGCGAGTGGTGTAGTCGTCATGCCTGCCGCTGGGAGCGTTACAATCACCACTAATAAGGTACAGTACATAGTCTGTCGACAAGTCGCGGATTTGATTGGTGGAAACAGGGTACTAACAAAACAGTCATTAGCGGGCGCTATCAGATAAAACAGCCGTGCGCTGACGAATCACAGGATCAACAGCATGCCCATTCGTTAATCCTCGGCCTCATAGCGTTCGATGGAACGGAGCTTCTAATGACAGTTTAGTGATTGGTCACAAAGGCGAGACACTCCGAGTCGGGAGAAGAACCCGGGACATTCGTCACCCATGCTCTACCATCGAGTCATCCAGAGATGTCCTTATTCCTAGGTCATTCTTTTCATCCAAACAAGAGAAACACACAGAGATGCAAGATGGAAAATTTTCCCTTGATTTTCCCTGTTTTGAAAAAAAATCAATAAAAAAAATCTAGGTGTTTGAATGAATTTCAATAAACCAAGAACACTGATTCCAGTTCTATTCTCACACTAGAGCGCTTGGTGGTAGAATGTGTCACTAACGTCGGGTCTGTTGTATACTAGATATGTTAATACTCTTCAATATTATAATCAAAGTATTTAGAATACACCCCCTTCCTCTGGGATTCAATGATCAGAAACATTTTACCGAAAATGTTCATCTTTAGTGGCCAATATTTGTTTGGATTTTATTTCCAGTTTATTATCAATATTTCACTTTTAGGTTGACTTGAGTCTTTGCTAACAAATTTTTGCCCCCATCCACACTCGTCCCCCAATACAATATTGTATTGATTTATGTATATATGCAATAGGTTCTAGGTACCGCCTCTCCCCGCCCCCTTATTCAACACTCGCCTAATTATTAGGTCGCAAGCCACCACTGCAGAAAATTTTCCTATTTAATTTTAACAGAAAATTTTCATCCCTTAGTTCATCCTTCACCCTTCGGTGGTCATACGAACTTGGGGAATGTTTCTCAAACTGTGGTGCGCGAAAGAGTTCCGGGGGTATGCGACATACCAACGAGTTTAATAATTTATCATGACATGTATTTTTATAATAGCATGTCTTAGTATGATAAACAAATAAACGTAGAATTTGACGGGGTGTCACAGACTTTCATAAGCCTTTCTTCCCCTCTGTTACAGCTTAGTTTAGCTTCCCATTAAGGCTTTATTAAAATATGCGACGACCATTTATACTTTACAAGACAACATGCATTTGTTTAGTTTTTTTTATGAAGAGCTATGTTGATTAGGCCGTGGCCCTGCAAGGGACGTACGACTGGCAAAAGTTTTGGAAAACCCGGACGGGAGAATGGTTTTCCAATCTCCCTCCCCACCAATGGAGGTACACTTCCTCTAAATTCAAACGTATCCATCCCTAATACATTAACGTAACTCGTACTTAGGGGGCGGCCAGACTGGAGCGCGCGCGCTCGGCCCGGTACAGTCTAGTTTACAGGCGCTAGGCAATATTATTATATGTTGGTTCATCGAGTGCTAGGAAAACTTCTCATTTTGACATTTTTATTACTATCGATAGGTTTAGCACACTTGCTACTAACGGCCTAATTTAATTGGTTAGATCATAAACCATACCTATATGTATATATATATATATATGTAAAAATGATATGTTAAAATACTTCAATATTATCAAAGTAGGCCTTTACAAATAAGAATCACCATTAGCGTGGAAAGAGGAGGAGAAAACCACAACAATAAATCACTTGTCAAAAACCACTCTCATTTCACTGAGCCAAGATTCGTAGCCTCCTCGTCAACAACTAACGAGAGCCCTCTGATAATTACGCGCTCGCCAGTTTGGCCATTCAGTCGCTACCACGCACCACAGAGCAATGCGACAATCGCATGTATACTTTCACACGACATAGGCCAAAACGTTCTTTGCATACGACAGTAGCATCTAGCTTTTGGAAGAGTGCACCGTTTGCTGAGAAGTGTGTGTAATTTGGTTACGTGATTATGGAAGAGGAAGAGGAGTTTTTATTTCTTATAATGCTACGTCGTGCAATTCGACGCCGTAGAAAAGTGAATAGAAAGTACTGGGTGCATCCCATTTTAAGTTCCCACCTTCTCAAAAGTCAGTTTTATTTGTTACATTCTGAACTGCAAAGTGACCCGGAAAAATTCTTCTCGTACTATAGAATGTCAGAGAGATCTTTCACTGAATTGTTTAACATAATAAAGGGCAATATAACAGCACAGTCAACCAATATGAGGCTACCTATAACTCCAGAGGAAAGATTGAGCATCACTCTTAGGCTTGGCAAACTTCATCCCATGCCTTTGTTTTGAGATGTTTATTTGCATACTCTGAGACTTCAAAGTCCCACAGTGCAGGTCTTGATTCAATTTCAACTATAAATCTATCTGTGTCAAATTCAGACATTTTATAAGTGTTTGGCACTACGAACAACACAACTCTGTCAATGAATGCCAGGTCAGAGAACCCACGAAACACGCTTGCAACGTGTGCGACTGTGGTACTGAAGCTAGGCGAAGCGTCAGTGTTCGGGCCAGTGGTACCACACACGCAAAGCAAGGAATCGCAACCACATCATGCGACACCGTCTGCAAGTACTTGCGCTACAGTCATGCCAATCAATGTGTTTGATAAGCGCTGCGTTATTGGTACCACGGGCGTGCGATTGTGGGTCCCACGTACCACATGCGATTGTGGTCCGTGTGAAACCGGTCTTATGCGTATAGCCCGAACGGTTAGTAAGACCAGCGCGCACGCCCACACACACAAATACACACACAAGTGGGCATGCAACCCGTGAAATCATGACGCTATCTTAAACCTTATTACGAGGTGGGGGTATTCCACATGTGATTTGTCGATGCAGTTATACCGTCTCAGTGACATGCTCCAAGAAAACAGGATGAGGAGGAAACTTAAATAAACTCACATCATTCATCTGGGAAGAGGAAAGAGAACTACATTGAGAAATAAACACGCCAATTGGAGGCAAACACGTTAGCGCTATATCAATAATAATAATAATACTTAGCACCGCGTCTTACTACCCTTTCGGGTTATCAGCTTAAGTACTAATTACACTAATGGATTAGGAATTGGGAAGGTTGACTTTAGAGGAAGTGAACCAGCATTTGCGTAGAGGGAGAGTGGAAAACTATCCCCATTTCACTCAGACGAGATTCGAACCCCAATCTCCCCGTCCTCGACAGTCTAGCTCAACACGAAACCAGCGTGTTAACCAACTATGCCACCGAGGCGGGTGCTATACCAACTCAACCGTTTGCTTTCATTATATTTTCAAATGTCAGAAAAGGCAAAAGTTACCATGAATGAAAAAATACTAAGTATATTGTCTTAATAAATAATGATTTAAAAATCTATCTGGAGTTAGGGCTGGGTGTTAAGTTAAGTGCCTGGCGAATCTACAAACCTCCCTAACGCAATGATCAAGGAGCCGACCCAATCTAGCTGTCAAACCAAAATTCCTCAACGGGTTCTTCTTCTTTCATGCTCCGCAAAATTGGAAATGAGGTTTCTGTCAAATTCAATTTCAACTTTGCTACAGCGGTTTAATCGATACAGATCTGAAACGTTTTCTTTCTTTGTGTGACATTTCAATTCTGTATGGTATGTGTGTGTGTGTGTGTGTGTGTGTGTGTGTGTGTGTGTGTGTGTGTGTGTGTGTGTGTGTGTGTGTGTGAGAGAGAGAGAGAGAGAGAGAGAGAGAGAGAGAGAGTGAGAGAGAGGGGGGGAAAGGGGGACGGGGAATACAAGGCTTATTTGATAGAGGGGGAATCCCCCCCCTAGATATTTTGCAAAGCAAAGCAAGTTCTTTTACAGGAGACAAAGGAATCATCTTGGGGTTGTCCTACAAAGAGAGAAGATTCATTTTAACTTGACTCGAATTTCTACTGACATCTTCAATCTATCTTCAAATAATAATAATGATAGTAATAATAACTACTTTTATCGAAAAGTTAAGGTTTTAGTATTTTCTTTCGTTTAAGGATGTGCAAGCGAGTTATGAATTACTTAAACATTTAATTGTTTGTTGGCAAACCATTTGTCCTCCCTTAATTAACAAACTTTTGTTTCTTAAATGAATATTGTTGGTGAGCGTCCTTAACATTTTCATTGTTGTAAAAATGGCTTTGAAGTGCGAGGTTTACTGATGCTTTATTAATAACTCATTTAAACTTCAATAACTATAAATAATGAAGGAAATGATAATTTCAATTAGTTGGTTACAATTTAAACAGGTTTTACAAATTATGTGGGACGTTATGATATTTTAAATGAGACACCTTAGTTACAAAACTATTTAATGAAATCCTAATTTGTTACACTTTATACCGGTTAAACAAAATATACAGAGTTAAATTTGAAAATGGCTTTTTAAGAAAGTTTATCAAAAACATTTAATTCAGAATGACAACATATATAAGGTAAATAATGTAAAATAAGATATGTTAAAATTGTTACAAGTTGTATATTTAAACTAAAGTTGTTGTAGCATAAATTATTAATAATAAAATACTGACGTAAAAATAGATTGAAACCATCCTTAGACATTTTGTTTAGCACCGTGTCTTACTACAGGTTCAGGTTTACGCATATTTCCTAATTACGCGAGTAAGTTAGGGATGAGGAAGGTTGAATTTAGGGGAGGTGTAGGGAGAGTGGAAACACAATAGAGAGAGAATAAATTAAGGAAGACTAATAATAAACATGTCGATTTCATAAGTAGATGACACTGATCTCTACATTTACCTAAGGAGAAAGGTACCAACATAAACTAAGGATATAGTTTCAATCTTTTTTACGTCAATATGTTGTTATTATAAATCATTTATGTTATAACAACTTTAGTTATGATATATTGTACAACTTGTAACCTTTTTTTCCTACAATTTACCTTATTTATTGTCATTCTACATTTAATATTTATAATCCAATTTCTTAAAAGTCTATTTTCAAATTTAGCTTTACTCCTTATATATTTTGTAAAACCCCTTTTAGGTGTAACAAATTAACATTTCACTAAATAATTTTGTAACTTAGATGTCACATTTAAAATTTAATGAATATTTGTCAAAGGTGTTCTGGAATTAAACAACAACCCTTTCTCTCCATTTAAAAAGTTTGTCATCTAATGCCACCATGCTCGTGACAGATATTCAGGAGCTGTTGATATCAACATGTGAAGAAAATTAAACTTTATGTTTGTACTGGAGCAATGTTTTATTTATTTCTGTCAAAAAAAAGTTTTGCTATAAAAGCACTGGCCTTTTCTCGCGTCTCCTTCCACCCCACCTTAATAATACTTGATTATTTTGTAGAACTTGTTTGAAGTGTAATGAACCGCTTCTTACTAAGTGTTCTTAACATATTTTCTAAAATGTTCAACAAATATGGCAAAATGTAATAATGAAAATATTAGTGACGAGATTATAAACACACATAAGATAGGTGTAGACTATACTAAAATACACATAGAATAGTAGGAAAGTTATAATTACTTTCTCTATTGCACAAGTTCATTCATGATTACTTTCTCTATTGCACAAGTTCATTCATGATTACTTTCTCTATTGCACAAGTTCATTCATGATTACTTTCTCTATTGCACAAGTTCATTCATGATTACTTTCTCTATTGCACAAGTTCATTCATGATTACTTTCTCTATTGCACAAGTTCATTCATGATTACTTTCTCTATTGCACAAGTTCATTCATGATTAATTTTTCTATTCCATAAGTTCATTAAAGTTAAGTCGTGAATGGCAATTTCATGATAACTTCATAAAATCAGATAAATTATATGAGCTAGTTTCTCTATGGCACACGCTCATAATGAACTTATGTATTTTTATTATAGATTCATGGAACCAATCAACTGCAATAATAATAATAATAATAATAATTAGCACCACGTTTTACTACCCATTCGGGTTATACGCTTAAGTACTAATTACGCTAATGGATTAGGAATAGGGTAGGTTGAATTTAAAGGAAGTGAACCCGCATTTGCGTGGAGGGAGAGTGGAAAACCATTTAGGAAAAACCACCCCAGTTCACCCAACCGAGATTCGAACCTCGATCTCCCCGTCCTCGGCAGTCGGGCTCAACACGACTGGCGCGTTAGCCAACTACGCCACCGAGGCGGGTCCAATCAACTGCAAATGTCATACTTTATCTATAGCAGAGATTAATAATAAAAGAGTATTCACTGATATTATTTCCAACTCATTCCTACACAAACATAGAAAAACAACATAATTTTACTATTCACTTATAGTCCAGTCAACGAAGACCAAAAAAGGTCGAATAAGGGAAATAATTCGTGTAGTCACAAATTTTTGTACAGTGGTAGGGGGAAGTACCATGAACAACATACTAAAAATCCTGACCGGAGGGTGGTGAGCGGGGGGGGGGGGGGGGGGGAGCGTTTAAAGGTCATTCTTCCACGTTATTCTCGTATAACTAGAAAACCGTGATCTCTAACGAAAAGGTGTTCAGGTACAAAATTAAACTACATTAAATTCCCTACAAAAAAGATCCTATTCATTTTTTCTCTAGGATGAAAAGTTTATGATATGCAGGGGATGGAAAAATCGCGGATTATTAAAAATAGTGTTTTAATGGTATAAAATTAATGTTTAGTGTTAAATAAAGTGGGTTCAGACCGAATATTAAATGTATGTACAACATCTAAGTGCATTTATGAAGAAGTTCATAGATTCTGAGTGCCGTGGTGATTGGAATGGCCACTCGGCTTGTGTTCAAAAAATTATACCATTCTTCCATGCAAGCGGTCATTTTCAATATGCAAAATATGCACATCTTTACGTTCAAGACATGCTATCATTGAAAACTAGCCACCCACATGTGTTCAAGGATTTTGCAGATAAGGGTTATTTCACCATAAATAGAACTGCTTCACGTTGGGCAGGGGTTTGGTCAGACATGACCATAGAGCGGACTCTAATGCGCTCCATGAAAAGCTCAGGTGGCCTGACCCGAGGAAGACGAATAACTGATTCTGTTCTAGCGGAGTGGGTTGGTGGGTCCCCTGGAGCAACCGACATCTGCTCGTCAATAGAGTAGTTTACTGGAGTGATTTTTTCAAGTGGGGAGCAGCATGTTGATTTCAGAGTATCACGGCAAAATAGGGATGGGCAAGACCGGGCAAAGATTTATGAAGGGTTCAATGACCATCCTCCTTTTCCAAAAATAAATTCACTTATGTCTTTGTCAACAGGGATAATCGGAAACTCAAAAATAAATAGTCACCGAGCCCTAGAAATTGGTACCGCAACCATGCAAAGTTTTGTTGGTTGTAATTTTGGTGACATAAAACAGTCTAAGAAGAATGTGGTGTTGTCATTGGCTAGTATGAGCAATGCTGTAAAAGTGAACGGTGAAACAGTGACTGTAGAGCCTCTGAACATTTTCCAAAGAACTGCCATTGCAAAAAAGAGTGATGAAGATGTTGCACAGCTTATGGAATATGAATTATCTCCATTCCCGTTGGCTCTCTTTAATGAAGGGGGAATGAGAAAAGGAAAGAAGTCTTCTCTCTACGATGCTTTTCCAGAGAATAGTTATGAAACTCATGATCTACGAACGAGCACCAATGTATTAGATGGAGGCTTCCTCCTTCACCGCGTGAAATGGAATATGGGTATCAAGATTTCTGTACTTTGCGATCAATACATAGCCTATGTACTCAAACATAACGGTCAAAACTGTACTGTGGTTTTCGATGGTTATGGCGACGTCAACAGTACAAAACGAGAAGAGCAAAAGAGAAGGGGCCTCATAAAAACTTCAGTTGACATTCATTTTAAAGAAAACATGAATGTCACTGTTCAACAGGAGCATTTTCTCGCAAACGAGAATAACAAAACCAGGCTGATACAACTCCTCAGTGACAAAATGGCAGCGAGGGTAATAGAAACAGTAGTTGCTACAGGGGATGCTGATGACACTATAGTGAGATGTGGGTTAGAGAAAGCTGCCCTACATCCCACTGTCACAATAATAGGGGGATATGTCGACTTGATTGTTTTACTCATTGCATTTGCACGACCAAGGAGTAACGTATACTGCATGAAGCCTGGCAGGGACAAGGTGGAATCAAAATTGTTTTCAACAAACAAACTCCAACAACTTCCTTTTGCTGAAACCATCCTCCTTCTCCATGCCTTTAGTGGGTGTGACACCATCTCCGCCATTTACAGCAAAAGCAAAGGAGAAATGGTTAAGATGTTCAGCAAGATTCCTAGGCAAATGAAGACAATATCAGACATTTTTACTAACCCCTCGACACCAGCAGACAAGGTCGCACAGGCTGGTGAGAAGATGTTTTAGAAATGTACCAAGCGAATGAAGATCAGCAAGACCTGAATCAACGCCGGTATGCTGCATTCATAAACGCATCAACGAAGCCAAAACCAAACCTCGCCTCACTGCCACCAACCACAGGAGCTGCGCAGCAACAATATTTTAGAGTTTATTTACAGGTAAGTTATATTAATTTTACTGACTTACGGTTTTTATTTGATGATTTTTACAACACTATTTGTTGTTACTTAGAGCGGTTTTGTTACTTACTTACAGATACAGCAATGGCTCAACAACCCCCTAACCACGACCGAGGGGAGGATGGATCGCTCACCCCTGTAACAACCAAATACCCAGTAGCACCTGAAGCGATACTGAACAACATCTTTTGCCGATGTTCTACCGGGTGTGGGGGACGAAGTGGATGCCGAAAAGCCGGCCATGGTACGTGTACGAATGGTGCACCGTTACTTGATCTTCAAGATGATGATGATGATGATGATGATGATGATGATGATGATGATGATGATGATGATGATTCACTTGTTGATTTTTTAGATTTACACAGTCAAGATAAGATTTTGTTTTTAATAAGTAATGTAGTTGTTCTGTTCTATGTTAATTTAACATTAAACATTAATTTTATACCATTAAAACACTATTTTTAATAATCCGCGATTTTTCCATCCCCTGCATATCATAAACTTTTCATCCTAGAGAAAAAATGAATAGGATCTTTTTTGTAGGGAATTTAATGTAGTTTAATTTTGTACCTGAACACCTTTTCGTTAGAGATCACGGTTTTCTAGTTATACGAGAATAACGTGGAAGAATGACCTTTAAACGCTCCCCCCCCCCCCGCTCACCCCCACCGGTCAGGATTTTTAGTATGTTGTTCATGGTACTTCCCCCTACCACTGTACAAAAATTTGTGACTACACGAATTATTTCCCTTATTTTTACTTCGTTGACTGGACTATTAATTTTTCGCACAAGTTAATAATGAGAGGCAAGTAGATAGTCTTCACCGAAATCTTCAACCCCAACTCGGATAGCCATAGAGAACGTAAAGAATTAAAAATGTTACAATTTATCATTGGCGGTAGTTTAATAAAAGTGATAGTAGAAATTAAAATGTATATTCGGGCAAACGCTGTCAAAAAATAAGTGGTGTAAAAAATGACTTCGGAAAAAAACCTCCAGGCGTAGCTCTCCAAGAATTCCCTTCTCATTGAGGATAGTACGTCAAATCGAGAGAAAGAATTTAATTCCGTCGAGTGGATGAGATAGAAAGAGATGTAATGATTTTCTCGACGTGTTGCACGCTATTTCCACTCCAGAGAGAAGACCTGCGGGGTGGGGGGTAATGGCGGCGGGGGGAGATGGCTTAATATTCAAAGGCAGCGACGCCCCCAGCGGCGGGGGGTCTAAAACTACTTGTAAATAAATCACAGAGTTTCTGCTCGAGTCTTCTGAAGAGTCGGCGGCAACGGAGCTATGACTTGAAGGAGACGTCCTTAACTTTAGATCAAAAGGACTTAATGCCTTCGTTCTTAGGTTCTAGTTTCACAAGCTTTTTAATGTACGACTTTTGAACCACTGACCTTTCGGAGCAAGACACAGACCAATGGCTTGAATGGAGGAGGTAAATGTATTTCTCGTACATATATCTATCGCCATTCCTTAAAAACGGGACTGTGTGATAAAAACACCTTGCTAAGGATAAAACCAACTGAAGCGAAGACGCCAACTGCATCCCCTCTCCCTTATCGCGCACACACACAAATTATAGTTATATGAGTAAATACAAACTAAGAATTCAGGGGGAGAGCGGCGTAGTGCCAATTTCAAGTAAAACAAAATACTGCACCATTTTAGAGAACTTCAAAATTGTCTTCCGACTCTCAAGGTGTGGGTTGAGACAAGTTTAAAGCACATACGATAATATTAGTAAGTTGCTATATATTAGTTCTTAGCGGTCATGTAGGCCTATATACATCATATGATATAAACACTACAATATTTTGAATATACAATTATAGACTATTTTAGTTTTAAATAATCAATTTGTCTAACTATATAGTGATAGTTTAAGGCCCTAAGCAATCACATTCTTCTAACGGGAATAGTGTCGTGTGCGAACGCCGATAATGAGTTTGGCAACAATGTAATGTGTGTGTGTAATATATATATATATAATATTATATATTAAGTTACTGTCCTGATCTACTATATATATCTACTACTATATATATATATATATATATATATACACACACACACATTGAATATTCATTATCATAATTTTGATTTTGTTAACACCCTAGTTTTAACATCAGGACAGTACTTATGATATTTCAACTAATGGAAATCCAACAAAACTCATACAAATAAATAAATTTCAGAAAAAATCTGTTTCGGTAACCACAATCAACATTTTAATAGATTTATTTTTTATTCTAGAAATTACTATTATTAAATGTGAGTAAATGGAAATACGATAGTTTATGAAATAGCACCCTCTTTTTTACCATCGTCGATGCCTTAATTTCAAATCGCACATCTATGTTTATTTATTTGTATAGACTGGGTTTATATCTATGCATAGCACATGACTAATCGTGGATAATGTATAGTGTACATTGTACAACTCATAATAAAAATACAATGGTTTATAACGAAACACAATTAAAAGTATTTAAATTGATTAGTTTGTATTGATAAAAATTGGCTTATTGCTTACTATACTAGATAATATGCTGAAAATACTTAATTAAAGGTTAACTCGAAAAACAACGTTCATTAAACTGTATCTTTCGAAACATAAAATTAACCTATTTTAAGTTGAGCCTGTTGAGCTTGAACCATTAAATAAACTTAAATTTGTGTTTGATCCTGACTTTATTATTATCATGTATATAACTACTTTTAAATAACCGAATCAAAAATTAAGCTTTCATTTTATTTTTCAATTAAATTTACAATATTTAAATCTAGTCATTAACATTAAAAACAAGAAGAAAATTCTATAGTAAGCCTCTTCTCGAGTTGATTAGCTGATACGTTAAGTTCAAGGGCTGTCTATTCTCAAGTAATAATAATAAAAAGTTAAAGTCAAATCAATTGTATGTATTATGCACTAATCATTATGTATAATCTGTGAACGCTACCGTTGAACATGGTTTGTTTAAACTTCTTGCAACTATGCGCTATGCATTATGCTCTATTAGTTAAAGTCTGTTCACCGTAGGAATTGTTTTCTGAAAGGCCTTTTTCCCTAACAGAAAGCTATTATATAGTAGGATATTGTAGGAAAAAAGACCTTTCAGAGAGAATTCCTACCGTGAATGGAGTATATGTGTAAAGGATAAATATAAGCCCAGCTTTACCTGCTGCGATTGGTCCTCGGTCACGATGATCCTTATAAATTTAGAGTTGAACCGACTTCTATAGCGTCTTACGGACTTCAGACTAACTATGTGTACAGATCAATATTTTACTGTGGACTCAATCTCTTACGAACAATGGACCTTGCGTATAGGAATTATGTAGACGAGGCTTTACTCCAAGACTGTTCATGTCTTTGTATAGGACACGAAAAAAGGCTGTGACGTCGTCAGTTGACTCTGTCTTGCAAGTCGATGAACATATTGGTCCTGTTTGATGCACAGTCTAGGAGTAATAAGTATAGTAATAAAAGGAACTGTGAACTAATAACTCCTTCAATTCCTTCCTCCCTGGAGAGTCGGCTGGCTGTTTATGAACTATCTCATTTCAACGCGAGAGACTCTTCACTTCTCTTTGTAGACGAGAGTTGTAACTTTTTAACAAGGGGGGGCGGAGAGGTTGAAAGGGGAAAATTAATTCTTTGAAATTACAATCTTTGTTGGCCAAAAGGTTAGTGTGGTAGAGAGAGAGAGAGAGAGAGAGGGGGTGAGAGAAAGAGAGACAAAGTCGTGCCGGTTGTAGCAGCAGCAAAGGTAGCCGATAGATACATGCATGCTCCCACGCTTGTCAAGCTCAGAGGTGATATTAAACACGATGTAAGATACTATTAACCAGTTTTAGTTACTGCGAAAACGACTGTCCTCTCGAGCCAATATGAAGAGGGAAGGAAATTAGACTTCAGCATACATCGAATACTCAAAATAAGCTGCAGTCGAAAAAACAACAACACGGAAACCTATTTCTTAAATCTTCTGCGCATCAAATGTGTGCAAGTTTTTTTCCCTCCACGTTTTACTTTGCATTCGGGTTGTGCCCGTTTACATTAATGGGACGAGGAAAATGGAATTTAGAGGCTATATGGGTATTTGCGAGGAGGGAGAGTAGAAAACAATTTAGGTAAAACTACGCTCCGTACACCCGGTAGGGATTTAAGCCCCGAGCTCTCCATCAGCGAAAAAACCAACTAGACGAGCTTGATGTTTAATCCACGCACCCATCGATGCGGGTTAAATTAAGTGAAATAGTATAGGGGGCATAAGAGGGGATTTTTTAGGGAGGATTCTACGATCGACAGGGGTGTTGGGGGACGGGGGGGGGGGGGGGGCAGGGGAGGACACGCACGCAAACTCAGAAAAGAATGCTACGACGGGAGGAAACTGAGAAATCTCTCTCGGCCGTTACAAAAGTTGAAACAAATCCGGGAATGCTGGAACTAGAAGGATAAAAGGGGGTTAGGGGTGAATGACGCAAACACGTCGAGATTTGTGAAGGGGAGTGAGATCGACGTTGGCGTTGGAAGCGCCTGGAATGGATCGTGGTGGAAGGAAGTATTGAGACCCAACAAACAGTTGAGTGACAGTCACAGGACGATATGCAAGGAGTGAATGACTGTTACCTCTCTCTCTCTCACTCTTACAATTCGATTGAGACTTGGAGTCTCGATAATGTAACTTTTTTCAGCCCACTGTATTTCATCTACGGTGGTATTGTAGGTAAGTGACAGCGAGCAGAAGGTTCTTTATTGGAAAAGTCGTTTGGAAGTATTATTAGAATCGTTTTATTGATAATATAGTATTAGTAAGCAAATACAAATTATTTGTGAATAGGGTGACATTAGTGATTTTCAGCTAATGTTTGTAATAAAGAACATTCTGCTATCTATTACTTAGCTTCACTCCCACCGTAGATGAGCTATACCCGTCCGGGTTAGACACTTATTTTACATTAATCTATGGAATGAGAAAGGTAAGATTTTAGATAAAATGTACGCACATATGCGTGGAGGGAAAGAAGGAAACTATTTAGGATATAGCTTAAAATAAACCTCAACCATGAGTAAAAGCGTTGAGGAGTTGCGCTTCAATTTGTTTAACTCGATATGGTAAGCTGATTAAATTTCAGCGAAGTAAATAACAAGTGTGGTGTTAATGCGATGTGGAAGATGTTGGAGTTAACTATGTGTGGTTCAAGTCGCTAATGACCCAAATAAGTAGATGAGCTCCTATTTTTAATGGTCAAATACAGCAGCCGAGTACTAAGCTCTGTAGGTCTACTGACAGAAACAACACGCTTCGGTGGACGCATGGTTTAAGAAGGGTCACTCTCTAAATAGACTTAGCCTACCGATAACGTGAAGATCGGGGTTCCAATCCCGGTTGGGTGTACCGAGAGGTTTTTCCCTAAATGGTTTTCCAATCTCTCTCCAAGAAAATGCAGGTACACTTCCTCTAAATTCAACTGCAAGAGCCATTTTTACTATACTTTCTAGTAGCCAAAAGAACCTTATGTTTAGACTGTTTCGCTTGTTATTTCTATATGAAATAGTCGAAGATGTACAGGTCACAATCGAAGATCAGGCATGGAGCGAATTCCATTGCTAGCTTGCTCTGTCTCCCTCAACGAATAAATCACGAACCCACGCGCATGATGTAAACCCTGCACAGCTCACTCACGCATCACTCACCACGAGTGATTAGTTTCCTTTGATCTCTGTTCAAAAACCGCTCCTCGGCGAATCGTCACGAACGCGAATTACTAATAACAAATCACGCATCGCAAACACTAAAAAGACGAATTTAGGCATTCACACTATTCGTGCATTGAGCAAGAATCACGAATTCACGCACAGTGTAAATCCAGCTTTGAAGGCAGCAAGAGATACATTGAGCGCACTTGGTGGGGGAATTCAGGGTTAAAATCCCGACCAGGTTGTTTTCCCACAACGCTCTCACGTTGATAAGGGTCAAATTATTCAAAGATACCCCACTGGCCCTTATATTAAACCCTTGTCCACACTTTAGTTCAGTCGGTAGAACGCCTGACTATTTGGGCCCGGGCTCAAAACATTTATCATTGATGGAATTGGGGCTACCCCTTTCACAGTGATGAATTAACGGCCGGGGGACTGGGTGTTGTGTCTGTTCTATAAAAGTTTGTTTTTAAGTAGTGTGTCAATATAATCAGTCTGTGTTAATAAAATGTCTCTTCAGAAAGTGCCCTGTTAAATAACATAAATGAATAAAACTATAAACAGATTATAAAAACGGCCCAGTCAAATTTAAAATATAATTTTAAAGTGTTCTTCTTTTAAAAACTTCTTTAATCAGTGTTCTCCATACTTTCAGACACTTGAAGTAAAAATAAATATAACGGAATGTATTATTTTACAAGGGGGAAGTGGGGTATTGTAACGTTGGCTGCCATTAAGTCATTATTAATGCCACTCACCGTTATAACAACTAACCCATACATGAACCAACAACATCCAACTTCCTCATTGGACTTCCGTACTACTTAAAATACAACCTCGCGGTCATCGAGAACACACGTGATGTCCTGGACGTAGGGAGGGGGGTCATGGGATCCAAACTCCCTACCCCCAAATTTTACAAAGTTTTTAATATTAAACTTAAAGATGGCCGTGTATAAATTTTCAAATAACTTATATAGAGGGATTCACTTTTATAAAATTTGCCAGGGATGGACCACTCTAAATAACTTCTAGAGGGATTTAATTTTCAAAAAATTCCCAGGCAAATATCACCCTAAATGTATTTTAAAGACATACAATTTTTAAAAGAAATACCCGCAAAGGGCGACTTCAATTAGCTTCTAAAAGCATTCAATTTTCAAAAATGTGTTATTAGAAGATTACTTTTAATGGTTTCTAAAGGCATCTAATTAAAAGAAAAAGATCCAGGCTAGGACCATTCCAAACGGCATCCAATTTATAAATTTAATGGTGTAAGACAACCTCAAATAGTTTTTAGATGCATCTATTTTTGAAAAACATGATAATAATCAGGTAAAGAACACTTTGAATAGCTTCTAGGACATTCCCATTTTCAAAAAAATTCTGGTTGAGGACCACTTCAAATAGATTCTAGGGAATCTAACTTATATAAAAAAATGCGGAAGGTACTTGTTAAAAAAATTTAAAAGCATCAAAATTTTCAAAAATTTGCCTAAAGTGGATTATTCCAAATAGCCTCTAGGAGTATCCAAATTTGAAAAAAATTCGGGGTAGCACTAATCTAAATAGCTGTTAAAAAGAGC
The DNA here is from genome assembly GCA_033556935.1 of Timema podura. NCBI lineage: Eukaryota > Metazoa > Arthropoda > Insecta > Phasmatodea > Timematidae > Timema > Timema podura. The sequence continues at coordinate 114,307,117 of JAVRXN010000009.1, forward strand.
ATATTTTTTCAAAGAAAAACTCTACAAAGAGCTTCTAGGAGCATCTAATTTTCTAACATTAACTCCCTCCTCGTTTCTTTAAAAATAAATTTCACAACTACTATATAAAATAACAATGTTCTTATTTTTAGGGTTTAGTAGCAAGTCTTAACATCATGTCCTAAACTTAAGATGTTGAACCCCCTCCCTTTTCAAATTAAACTCTCCCTAGCCCAAGGTGATGTCCATCGCCGTGACCGAGAGCTTGTTCGATACCAGGCAGGTATCGAGAAGTTCTCAGTAGTTGCGTCGTGTGGCCTATTTAAAGTTATACCACCTTGTGATAAGGGTTGGATGTTTCAGGTTAAATGTGTATGTGTTAGGTTAGGGTTAGTTTGGTAAGCTGTATGCTGATATTTTCTATCTTCCTCCCTAAGATGTCTCGAAACAAAGATTAAATAGTAATCCTTTATTTAAAACAGAGGTCACCAAACCGTCGATCGCGAGCCACCAGTAGCTCGCTAAAACATTTTCGGTGGCTCGCTCATAAAAAATACGTTGCACTTTCCAAATAAATTTATTGTTGTAGAATGTTGCCTCAATTTTCTATAAGGAAGATTATCAAGTTCTGGTTCGTATTTCACTCCGAGTGGAGGTGTTATTCTGCTCTACCAACATTTATGATTCATCATCTCAACTGAGGTAATAAAAAACAACTATACAATCTAGGCTTACAGATGAACATTTTTATAAATGAAATAGAATGGGAGTAATTCGCCACAATATAAAGAATTGTTTATAAAGATCAATACCACAACGAGTAAAAAAAAAATCTTTGAATATAATTCTCTTTAAAGAATGAATATATTTGTGTTTTGTAGTAATAAAAAGTGAGATTTAGTAGAAAATGTACTCACATTTTATCATTATTTCCATTGCAATTGCAAATCAAGCCACAGAGTCTACCCCCGATTGAACAAAGGTATGATGGCAAACCCTCTATATATTTTACAATAACAGCCAATACGCAATACTGCATATTTTTTAACTGGGTAGCTCCCGAAACAGTTTGGCGACCCCTGATCTAAAACATGATTTATACTAAATTGTAGCGAAAGGTAGCAGTTTTCAGTTTGGTACAAACGAAAATGCGAAATTATCTAGTTTAACGGCGTTCTACGTTAATAATTACACTTTGGAGAGTGAGTTAAGGAAGGGATTCCCCAGGAACGTGGTCGAAGACGCCAGGCTCGTTTCTCATGGTTTGCCGGTAATACGGAACTGGGGGTTCGAATTTCCCCCGGATTATCCTTACATGGTTTTCCCATTCTACCTCCACACAAATGCAGGCACACTTTCTTGAACATTCTACCGTCCTCATCCCTGTCTCGTTAGTGTAGGCCTAGATATTATGTGGCTATCCCGGACGGGTGGTAAGGCACGGTGAAAATAAATAGTAGTTGTGGTCACAGCAGTAAATTCTAACTATTTGCGGTTTGTTTTTGTGGTTTCGAAAGGTCTCACAAGAAATAGTGCAATGTGAAAAGGTTTTCTATGACTGGAAACCAAGACCTAGCGACATCATTATAATGTCCAGGCAATAGGACACATCCATGAAAAAATAGTAATTTTTAAGGCATAATTTTAAGATTAATATTAGTTTCCTCTACACCTAAACAAATGTATAGGACGAGTAGGGAAACTTTTGAAGAGCTTGAACAACTCGTAGGCCGAACTATTAGGGCATTGACATTGTCCGTGGCATTTTGTCACCCAGAAGAGAAAACTTGCAGGAAAAACGTGAAAATATCGAAACTCAAGCTTGCACAAATGTGTAGAGCTCCAAACGTGCACGCCGCAAAGACTAACAGGCAGGCAGGCAACTTATAGCCTGGCGACCAACATGTTTGGTTCTGACGATATATCACCCAGCGATAGAGTCGTAGTCTCCTCGGTGGACGAGTGAAGCAGTGTTTAAATACAAAAGTTTCCCAGGTGATTGGTTTCTTGGCCATGAGTGAGTAAATGCTTGGTTTTAGTCTCCTCGGTGGACGAAGGGCCTAAGAGTGTGCGAAGCTCCGAAAATCCAGGTTTAACTTTATTCCAAAAACAATACCTTCTTCGACAATTACGAAGATCCACCAATAAAAACATCGACAGCTGAAATACACGTTTATGTTCAATGATTAACATTATGTGCTGTTATGTATATTATAATAATTTTTTTAGCACCCCCATCTTACTACCCATTTGGGTTATACGCTTAATACTTATTATGCTAATGGTTATTAGGGATCAGGAAGGTCATATTTAGAGGAAGTGTAGTCGCATTTGCGTAGAGAGAGAGTGGAAAACTATTTCAGGAAAAAGAACCTCAGTACACCCAACCAAGATTCGAATCTCGATCTCCCCATCATCGGCGGTCTAGTTCACTGCGACAGTAGCGCCTTAGACCACACGGCCACCGATGCGGGTCTGAAGTAATTTAATTACGTGTTATGATAATAGCTTGGTTTATTAGCTTAGGGCAAAAGTTTTAAACAATTTTGCCATAAACCATTTGAAGGGTACAGGAGAAAAGGTGGAAAGTCCAATTTTAATACAAATTGAGTTAGTGCTTCCATCTGTTAGACAATCATGAGATCTTTCTAATGCACTTTACACTATGGTTAAAAGAGGTCTCTATCACATTTCAATATTAAAAAGAAAAGTATTTGCTGTCATCCTTTTGACTTTTGAGATAAAAAAGTTGTTCTGGAAAATGTGTTTAATGTGACTTCCCCCGTTTCCTTTCATTTTATAAATAAGAGTTTATATGATAATTTTTCCATCATAAAACAACTAACAACAAATATTCAAACTTCGACTTGAAAAAGTGAACTTAGCAAACACACCTCCCTACTTTACAGCTAAATTCCTCTCACCTAGCAAATCGGTCACAGAGAGTGTATTCCCCTGATTAGTTTCGGGTATGCTTCCCCCGACGACACCAAACACAGCACATACGTCCGAATCAGACCGACGCACTTCAACATTCATTCCGGCTAATTGATTGGACGCGTAAATCACCCCTCAACCCGGAGAGTGTAAGGGAAGGTGAGGTCTGATTGGAAGAGTCATCTCATATTGGATTTTATAGGTCGTTATTAATCATTTGATTTAGTACGTTCACATACCGGCTGCTGCGAACAATTACACCTCTCGATGACGAAATGGCATAATTTTATCGACGTTAAATAAATAATGGCGGATTAGAGGGTCGCTAATGCCACATGACAGGAATGGACAAGAAATTATATCCCCATAAAATAAATATGAAATATAGACCTACTCCATAAAATGACAGAAATAAACATTTTAATCCACAAAGAAATGAAACGAAAATGTAATAAAAAATAGTGACAGTTGCGACGCAGTGAGTTTAACGATAGACGGTGAAATTTGAAATGGCATAATTTGTATTGTAGAGTCCGTGTGAAACAGATAAATTACACACAATACACATTTGTAATTTAAGAACCCATCTCACGACCGATTAGCCAGGAAATTAGATACACGATTACGCTCAAACCGGAAACTACATTCTTAACTTGATAATAACTAAATTGGAATCAGTTGAATAGTATTTTCAACTGAATATTTTAATTTTCAAATTTTGTTATATTTTAAAAAATACAGTAAACCAGTTTTACTAGTCTACATTCCACCGTTTTTTATAAAGTATAATACAGAAAACCGCACCGCAATGCGACGCCTGGTTTGAGCTATATTACTTACCTACATTTCTTTAAGCACCGCATCTTACTACCTGTTCAGGTTATACACCTGTGTACGAATTATACTAATGGTTCAGGGATTAGGAAGGATTAATTTAGAAGAAGTGCACCCGCATTTGCGTGGAAAATTTGAAAGACATTTAGGGAAAACCACCCTCAGTGCGCCCAACCAGGATCGAACCCCGAACTCCCCATCTTCGGCAGCCTAGTCCAACATGAGATTAGCGCGTTAGACTACGCGGCCATCGAAGCGGGTATTACCTACATTAAGTTAGGTGTTATTCGTGGGGTGAAACAAAATCATAAGACCTCGCCAAATAAAGTTGACTTTGAGTTTTGGGGATCAAACACTTGTGCAGTGGTTATCAACCTAATTTTCTGTTCACGGCACACTAGTATACGTTGTGAGTCATCACGGCACACTAGTATACGTTATGAGTCATCACAGCACACTACGGAGACTGGGGAATAAGCATTCTCAGCGATACTTTTCTCCGCTGAGTAGGAAATGTTTGTAAGAAACGGTAAGGTCCTCATTAATTAATTCCACTTGTAATGGTAATGTTTTGGACCTCTATCATTTATTTAAAAACTCATGGATGAAGTGTATTTTTCTTTAAAGAACTGTATGTAAATGTTCCTTTTAATACTTCATCCGTGGACGATCAGGTGTTTTCAGAAGTAGTTTTAATATAATACGTTTTAAAACTTACTTTATTTATATAACTCACTTCGTTCTATTTGAAAATCAGGTGATAACTGGCTGCCTCTACCCAATAGGAAGCTATCCTTCACAACAACAGGTTGCCAGTTCTCCTATTATTTAGTTTTAACACTGTTGACAAGGGGTCCAAGAAGCAAGGGGTAGGTCATATATAAGCAGCTTGTGCGTATAGTAATATAGAGAAAACCTCAGTCTGTAACAAGCTCTAGCTCAGGCTCTCCGCGTCAGTTCAAAAACTAATAAAAAACTGTATCATTTAAATGTTAAACTTACCATACTGAAAGTGAAATTAATAAAATAAATCGTGTAGAGTATTAATTTTCTACTAATTTCAACAAATAACCAATAAGTAATTCTACAGTAAGAAATACACATAAAATCAGATTGTCAAAGCCGTGTGATACTAAGTGTGCAGTAAGGAATGCATGGATCATCATCATCATACAATATTGATTGTAAGCCATTAAATTCTCTAGAAAAAAATATAGTGAATCTTTCAAACACTTTTCTATTATTTCTTTTTAAAAATTATTTATTTATTGGAAGTATTTAAAGTGCATTTTCTGAACCGACAAATTATATCAGCACACGAGAATGTCTGTGGACGAAACCAATTTGTCCGGGGAGGGTGTTTTCAAATACCTTCCGTGCCACAATAGACATGGGACCGACGGCTTTACTTCTCCACCTGAGTTTGAACCCAGGAACATCGAGTCCTCGGGAAGCACTTTACCCCAAGATCCCCGAGGTAGACTTATAATTAATATTGAATGAAATTACTTCTTTATTATTTAAATGTCGTTATTTTTAATATTGGCGTTTCAAGACGCGCTGAGACAAAATTGACATTAGCGTCTTTTACAAATAAAAACATCGTAAAATCCCTATTGGGGAGGATTTAAAAAAAATCAGCATGTGCATACACTATATTAAATGGACAACGCAAATGTATAAAAAACAAAAAATCTCAATACGAGACAATTAACAAATGAGTCACTCTTTAAGAATGAAAATCATATAGAATTTTTCGTCTGGCGTATAAAACGAAGTAAACAAATAACTCCTTCTTTACTGTCACGTAACAAAAAGGAAGGTCACCATTAAAACCAAGAGCAAGGCGAATATCGGCATACTTGCGACAATCCACCACAATGTGCTACACACTAAGAGGAGTATCGCAAAGCTCACACACGGGAGGTAGATTCCCTCTCAATAAAAAAAACATGGTTCAGTGACGTATGCCCGACCCGGAGTCTTGTCACGACGACCTCTTCTATCTTCTAGACTTCCGTATAGAAGAGGTCCATCGCGATACACCGTCCCTGATGGACCGCAGCTTGTTCTGAGCAGGGGTCGAACCCCACTGCTCGTGCCAGGTGCGTTAAGACCCCACGCCGGACATAACTCTCCAAACAAACCTTGGCTGCCTGGCCCGCCAGTTCATTACCAACAATAAAATAACGTCGAGAATCTCGCAGCCCACCATTTGAGAGTCACTGCACTTGTGTTTATAAATGTGTGTGTTGTCCGCAATCTGTATCCACTTCAAATGATCTAACAGCCTATTAGGCTCTAGTGTTTTTTGTAAAGTTTTAATATAATTAGGGTATTTTCGTGTGAAGATTCTAAAATGCAACACGTCATTGGAAGTTACAACATTATATTTACGGAATCAATAAGTAAAAAAAAAAAAAAAAACCACTAAGAATTCGATCTCTAGTTATGTGCATTTAAAACCCCTACCCAAACCTAGCAGTTGTTATAGAGCCTAGAATATAGACGAGTTCCAGAATCACAAGAGATCGTACAGATCCTATCTACAAACTCTCGAAAGTCGACACGCAAATCGAAGAATCTAAATCCCTCGCATGGCGGAGGGGGGGGGGGGGGGATTCTCCTTGGGGCAATACAGGATGACCCCAAAATCACAGGAAAAAAAAATCCCCTGACTTTTCTCCTGGTTCAAAAAATCCTAATTCCCCTGAATAAAAAGCCCATATCCAAATTTACAAGGGCATTAAGAAAAATCCAAATTGTTCAGTTTGTTATAATTTTTTTCATGCGCTCAAAAATAGTTAAATTTAAGCTTAGCTAAATATACTTTTTTTTTGTGCTTAAGGCTTCAATACTCGTGAGGAATATCCCCATATTTATGTGAAACGGGGTAGGGATGAGTAGTAGAATTTAGAGTAAATGTACTTGTATTTTAGTAAATAATATTAATTATTTAGGAAAAAAATCTTGCAATTCAAACCAAACTTCCCCGTCGCTGGAAATCCTGTGCAATGTCAGTGTGACGTTTTACTCCATTGACCAGAAATGTCGGTAGTACAAATTAATGTTTGAATAATATGAAATAATTACGAAATTCCCTGACATTTCTACATTTTCTCGACTGTGATCACCATTATCGTAAAACGCAGGAGAAGAAAATATGAACAAGAAGAGAGAACTCTCTAAGGGTATACAAACGAATATTGAATCGTTTTCAACATTTTATTTTTTGGTTGGGAAACCATTTTATTTTCTTGACTAACAAACAGACTTTTGTTTTAAAGTAAACATTGTTGCGGGCTTTCTTTACATTTTCATCTTTATATATATAAAAAACCTTGACGTATTTATTGAGGTTTATTTAGATTGTACTAATAAATAATTAAAACTTAAATAGAAATGGAAGTATTTTTATAGCAATGATAATGTTTAGTTTAGAACAAAAGTTTGTTTATCCAGGAAGGACAAATGGTTTCACAACAACAACAACAACAACAACAAATGTAATAAACTCACTTGTTTAGGGGATGCAAGTCAAGAGCAGCTTTTTGAAGTTTTTGTAACAAAACGTTTTATTTGCCCTAAATAAATAAAATAGTTTTCCACGTGCCGTTGTCTGGCCGACTGTACTGATCGTACATCCTTTCCTGGAGGCTCTTTGCATGTCCCAATGATGATGATGGTGATGGATGATGGTGATATGATTGAGGTGATGGTGATATGAGGTGATGGTGATGAGGTGAGGTATAGAGGGTTTGGGACCAAGAGAAACTGGTGAGCGTTGGGATTGTTCCACTTTCATGAAAAAAACAACAACCATGGTACCAGCCAGGAATCGAACCCAGGACGGTATCCACTACACCCCGAGGCCGGTTCGCGGCGTTAGATGAGACACAGAAATGAAGAGAAAAAGTTGTCATAAGCTCCAGGACATATTTGATAGATAGTCCAGAACTGTGGAGGTCACCATGTGAGAAAAAATTAGGCTCTATGTGTCTACTGGAGAATTATTGAACAAAAAAAAAAGTTTGTTATAAAAACTGAAAAACCTTGATCTTTTCTCTAATCCACCATACTCCCACCTTAAAGAACCACGTTATTTAAAACGACGGAAGTGGAGTTTGTGGGGGGTGGGGGGGAAGAGATTCCGTTCTCGCATCTCGTGGAAATATCAGGTTAGCGTATTCTACTTTATTCAAGCACGCCTGACGAGTACAGGAGCATGTAATAGAATGTAGAGAAACCGTGGGTCTTGGCGGAGGTAAAAAAAAAAAAAAACCTAAATGTTTTTCCGAGGAAGCAGAAATTGTTGCAACAAAGCATAGCACGGCATGCATTATGGATTCAGACAACGGCAGAGAACAGAGGATGCCTCAAAGGTTGAGCAACAACATAGAGCCTGTTCCAAAAACATCTGGTCTTTGGGGAGATTACAGGCGCACGTGCGTCGAGAATGAAGTGTCAACCGTGTCTTACTACCCGTCCGGGCCGTGCAATACAAAACTTATTACACCAATGGGGTAAGGATGATAAAGGTGGAATTTCCTTGAGGTAGAGTGGGATTGTTTTAAATAAAAACCCCTCACACCCGTTTGAGATTAGAACTTGAATCTCTTCACCTGCAGACCTACTACCGTTCCTTTCTTTTATCCTAGTAAAATTGTTATATACAGTAGGATTCTGGTACGAAATAAAATAAGGCCTTCCAGAACGGCCCCTACCAAATCAGGGAATACTAACTATTATCGACCTTGGCGTTTACTACAGGTGCCCACAATCGCGGGTATAGTCAACTTAATCACTAGTAGGAGCGGGGGTAGGTTGGACTGTCCTGCAGAGTAATCATGGTGTTTGTAAGCTTTTAAGGTTAAGTTGTTCCGCAGGAACTTCATGTTTTGTGAGGTTTTTTTTACCACCCATTCGAGCTATTCATATATTTACACTAATGAGGAGAGTTGATGAGGAAGATTTATGCAAAGGGAGAGTAAAAACAAATTTAGATAGAAATCACCTCAGTTAAATTTATCCGGGATTCGAACCATGGGTACAACATCACTGAAAACCCTAAAAAGACAAGACTGACACCTTGCCCCTGGTCCCCGACAGAAGAGGTCAAGACCATATAGCTAAGTCTTTTCTCAGGCAGTTGCGACATTCGGACATGGCCACGTCGCGCACATTGACACCCCGCTCTCCCTCCAATCGATAGTATCGGTCAGTGACGGATGTTCAGGTCTTGGAGGATATATAGTGGAGAGGAACTGAGACACAATAAATAAGCAGGGAGAGTTTTAGGAGGATATGAAGTGGAGAGGAAACTCGGACCAAAATAATGAAAATGAGAGATTTTAGGAGGATATATAGTGGAGAGGAACTCGAACCACAATAATGAAGCAGGGAATTTTACGGAGGATTTGAAGTGGAGAGGAACTACGGACCACAATAATGAAACATGGAGATTTATAGAAGATATGAGTGGAGAGGAACTCAACAACAATAAATGAAGCAGGAGAGTTTTATGAGGTTAGCGGAGTAGAGAGGAACTCGGAACCACAATAATGAAGCAAGAGTTTTAGGAGGATAGGGAGTGGAGAGGAACTCGGACCACAATAATGAAGCAGAGAGAGTTTTAGGAGGATAGGGAGTAGAGAGGAAATGCGAGTACAAAATATTACTTAAGAAAGATTTAGGGAGATTAAATCCAATTATCAAGTGGTTCAATTGGAGATAAAAGACATTTCGGAAACCAAAACTATCTTTTCATTTGTATTTCACCTTAACTCGGTCACGACAAAAGGCTTGATTTGGAACGTGATAAACACACAATACTAACTATTTTATACATATCTTTAATAAACATACATAATTTACTAAAAATATTCGATGATGTAAGGTTTAAAAAAATTAAATGAATTTTCAAGAAAGGAAATTGTTCCTTCCCTCTGTAGTAATTACCCGCTCGTTCGGTAATAATTACGAGAACCACTAATAAATTCTTCTCCACTCGCCTACAGAATACAATTCATCTCTCTCTCTCTCTCTCTCTCCTCTCTCCTCTCTCTCTCTCTCTCTCTCTCCATATTTAGCACAATCTAGGAGCACTATCCATCTTCTCCCCCGCCCCGCTCTTTCCCTTTGGATTTGGCACGATATCTGTACTTAATTAACCCGATGTCCGTTTCGAACGAACGCACACGACCTAACTAAAACTAGCACCCACGTATGAGAGAGAGAGAGAGAAAAGAGGAAGGAAGAAAAGGAGTCTAAAGCAATAATGGAAGGAATCACCTCCTTCCTCTCCTATTACCCGGATACATTAATCTGCTAAATAAAACTTGTTCGGGTGTCTGCGAGAGTAAGTTCTATCCTCTCGCGACCAATTAGTAAAAAGTATTTTCTAGGAGTGCGTGCTACGGATGATTTGGAAGGGCGAGGGGTAAAAAATGAATGTTGGTGTGTGTGTGTGTGTGTGTGTTGTGTGTGTGCGCGCGCCCCATTCGCACCCTCATGTGGATGTAGAAGGGGCCTGACCAAACATGTCCTTTAACTCATATTCTGCAATTAGGATATCACGCTCACAATGGCTCGTTAAATTCGTGCCCAACATTTCAAATACGTTTGATTCGTTTTGTAAACGAGAGAAACTCAACGAGGGTTTAACTTTTTAACTACTGGACAAATTAGTGTTCTTTTTTAAAGGACGAAGAAAAAAAAAAGTAATGATTTGAAAAAAAAAATTTATATGAATGTTACATTGTGGAGATTCAATACTGATAGTTATAATGTAAATAAGTATAATGTATAGTGTAAGGCTTTAATACTTGGTAAAACCCAACTCATTTCTTGCTTCGTCCTTTAAATATTTCTTGTGCAGGGTGAGGCAATGGAATGTGATGGTTTTCATAGCGTTATTGTGGGGAGCTAGAGTTCACCTTCAGATGAAAAACACCAGTACAATGTAATTTAGGAATCGTTTCTTGATTTTAAAAAACAAAATTTAAGTGGCTCTCCGACAACAGATACATTCCTGTATTCTAGACTTGAAGTTGTTCATGTCTCGTCGCAGTGACTCGAACTTTCACTGATACGTTGGTCCAACTTCTTAATAGAGCGGGGTTTGAAGTATCCCCATAGGAAGAAGCCTGGCGCTGTTTGATCAGCGGGCTTAGGCGACCACGCAAAAAACAGTCAATTTAATTTTGCAGGCAGTTCATCAAAATGTCGAATGGAAGCCCTGATGTTTTGGACAAATTGCTCATGCCAGACAAGATGTATTTTCATTGCTCCAAATATGTAAACAAACAGAACTTCTATATTAGAACGACGAACTATATATGTTGTAGTTGAGACCTCTTTAAAAATGATAAACTGATTTATTCACAATAACGTTATGGAAACTGTTATAGCTAATGCCACCATATGTAAGCCTACTGTAAATTTATGAAACGTAGGTAAGTGGTTTGGATGCTCAACCAGCAACCATGGGGATGTTGGTTTGATTTCGGGTTATGCTGGCGAAGATATTCCACTATTCAATGTATGTCCAGGATTAAGTTAGTTTGTAAATTGGGTGCTGATATTATTTGTGTGTTTATAAAAATGCACTTGAACACTTCAATCGTAAATAAACTGTCAGCAAAAAATAAAGCCTTCTATTCATTATTTTATTTTAATTGTTAATTAAAATAACCATTCAATATTTTTATTAATAATGTTTTAAACATCTCGTGATAGTAGGGGGGACTGTTTAAAGTGTTGCTGTTATGTCTTCAGGAAAATGTTGGCCCGCGTCACGTGTTAAAGCCCCGGAGACTCGATGTATTGATACATCCTATTCCCACATTCCTATATATCTATAATGAGCTTAATCTAGCATGCACTTATCCAACGTAATTATCTCGTGAGGTAGTTCAGTTCGCTCTCATTAGCAAAGAGATCCGACGAACGAGTTAACGGCAGATTCAATTCAGGCCGTAACGGGAATACAAATTACTCACTTTGCCTTCAAGGCCTCTCAAATCATTTTCGAGACTCTATATATATGTTACAGTATGTATATTTATATATGATACAAATACAGACCAATATTCATAGACGTAGCCTTATATGACAGCTAGAAAAGTTACTAGATCTACTTTTACGTATTCATACGTTATGTCATGTGATTTTTAACTGTCACTTTAGATATAAATGATCAATACCTATAAGATAATACTAGTAATACAATACATTATTATCTACGTTGACCGCAAAAAAAGTTTGTATTTTATTAAAGGCTTCTTATAAAATTCGACTGTGGGTGTGTGTTACAAATAATAAATAGGTATGGGTAAATGGCGTAGACGAGAGAGGACGGGGGTATGGACAGCGAACCGATGAGGGATGAGGGTGAAAAGGGATGGAGAAAGGGAGGAAGAAAGGGGATGAAAGAGGGTAGGGGTGGGAGAGAGAAAGAAGGTGGGGTATAAGCATAACAACCTGTCAACCACGAACACATGAACGTTCATCTCATATTGCGTCAAGTATGTCGAGAGGGGCGATTAGAAGGGAAGGAGGCAATGCATACAACTCATGGGCGACATCCATCTTCTCAACAAACGGCACAACTGTCAACGAGGCCTCATTAGGGGAGGTTTGAGGCTGAGGCTAAACAGTTTCCAGCTAATTGCATTCCTCGAACTAAGGCAGAGACGTAGGCCTACACTTAAGAGCGTGTATCATAGCAGGCCAAACTCAGCTCTCGGCTCGCGCGAGGTAAGAAAGTTAAAAGGGAAAAGAGAAGACCAAGAATGCCAGAAATGTATGGAGTGAGTTCGTATTAGAATTATTACTAAACATTTCCGCGATGACGATGGGGGACAAAGCGACAGTTTCTTGTTAAGAACTACTGTATGTCCCTATTATGACAGAATAAAGATTTGTGCACAATGCTTGGCTGTGAAGCCATTCTATAATGGTCAAAAACGGCCTTTTAAACGCAGTTTTTATACAAAGATTATAAAATATTTCAACAATATTCTGTGTTAGGAACATCTATTAAATATTTATCTACATTAATGTTTGATCAGAAATGATCCAAGTGCAATAGTATTCGTGTAAATTTAAGATTCCGAGCAGACTGTATCAAAGAATTGATGGACATGTGATACACGCTCTTAAGTTCTAAAAATAAAATAATGATAATCATCATAACCGTAATGAAGTAGCTTGTAGAAAATATATAATTTTTTGCTTTCAATAAAATAGAATATAGTTTTTAAAAAAAGACACTGGAATCGAACCGGGATTTTGGATTAGCACACCAATGTTCTATCCCGGTCTAGTGGAGTGCTTAGTACTGTTTTTCAAGTGTACGATTTGAGTTCTATAATCTGTGTATTTGGTTGAAATGTTTGTTGAAGTATTCTTTACATTTTATTCTCCATAAACAGTGATGACTTCGGTAGACCTCAATGAATGCAGGCAAAAAGTTTACAAACAGAAATGTGGCCGATTCACCCATAACATTAACAATTAACACTACTTGAATAATAAACAACTATAACTACTTATACACAGCAATTGACAGCAATTGTGGGAAAACTTGACTCACAGCTATTAACCTGTAACTAAGTCGACACACGAGTACGAGTGCCAGCCTTGCAATGCATGCCGCACAAGAATATCAAGCTCCTGAATGTCGTCGTGCCATGCCAGCCTTGCAATGCTCGCCGCACAAGAATATCAAGCTCCTGAATGTCGTCGTGCCGTGACAGCCTTGCAATGCTCGCCGCACAAGAATATCAAGCTCCTGAATGTCGTCGTGCCATGCCAGCCTTGCAATGCTCGCCGCACAAGAATATCAAGCTCCTGAATGTCGTCGTGCCATGACAGCCTTGCAATGCTCGCCGCACAAGAATATCAAGCTCCTGAATGTCGTCGTGCCGTGCCAGCCTTGCAATGCTCGCCGCACAAGAATATCAAGCTCCTGAATGTCGTCGTGCCGTGCCAGCCTTGCAATGCTCGCCGCACAAAATATCAAGCTCCTGAATGTCGTCGAGCATGCCAGCCTTGCAATTTTCGTCGCACAAGAATATCAAGCTCCTGAATGTCGTCGTACCATGACAGCCTTTCAATGCACGTTATTCACCACACACGGATATGATTCCAGCGTACATTACTAACGTGCAAGGCACGTAGCTTACGTGTAGGGGCCACTTAAGCCTGTGGTTCAATGAAATAGCTCTAAGATGAGTAAGAATAACCCTGAGTTGACGGGACGATTTCAGATTAGCTCAACGGTAAGAGCATTGGCCGTTTTCCCAAAGTTCCGTTTTGCAGGTACATATAATTTTTTCCAACTAAAATTATTAGAATTGAAATATGTATCCAGAGACGGCTGTATTCGTTACCAAAGTTAATATCCATATTAATAAAAGTTTTTTTGCAGTCAGCATTTATAACACCCGCTTCGGTGGCCGTACGGGCTAAGCCGCTACCCTCGCAATATACCAGACTGCCGACAGCGGGGATATCGTGGTTTGGTCCCGGTCGGGTGTATTGGCGCAGTTTTCCTAAATGGTTTGCCACTCTTTCTCCAAGCAATAGCGGGAACACTTCCTATAAATTAAACCTTTCTTATCCCTAACCCACTAGCGTGATTAGTATATAAGAGTATAACCCGAATGGGTAGTAAGACGCGGTGCTGAAAAAATTTAAACGCTTTACTTTTCACTATAATTATTTCATAAGACGTATTAATACTATACATCAACACTGACAGTTGCAGATCACGTGGTAACGAGTGAATAAATGAAAATGGTTTAAATCAGTGGTTTCAAACTCAAATTAGTCAAAGGGCCAGATTCACAAACTCGGGGCGTGTTGCGGGCCACAGCCCATAAAACCATGTTTTCTTAAATATATTCCATACTTTTAATTTGCAGAGAATCTTACTACCCGTCCAGACTACGACACCATTTTAATTACAATTTGATCGCTAATTTTAATAATTAGTAAAGGATAACGAAGTTATGGTCTAGAGGAAAAGAAATTGCATTCGGGTGAAGGAAATATGGGAATACACCCACTGTACCTCCGACTGGGATTCTAAACCTGACCTCCCCGACACCGGCCCACGAGACCAGATGAGCGTGACGTTTAGTTCGAGTGCCCACCGATATAGTTTTATACTAGCTATTTGATATATATTAAAATCTGAATACATATTTACCATTTAAAAACATTATATTGGCCCGACACCTTAGCTTAGTCGGTAGCGTGTTGGAATTAAACCTAAAGTCCCGTATTCGATTCCTGGTATTGTCGAAAATGTTATCATTGGTGAAATGTGGGTTCACTCATTCACCTTTATGAATTAACGTCCGGGGGGTCGGACGTTGTGTCAGTTCTAGATTTAAGTTAGTTTATAAGTCGTGTGCTGGTATAATCAGTCGGTTCAGAAAGTGCACGATTAATACCATTAGAGAAACTTAATTTTCCCAGATGTTTATGTGGGTTAACGAGATACAAAAATCATATAAATAAAATAAAAATTTCCACATTTAATATTTATAGTGATAAAAATAATATAGTTTGAAATAGTTCTAAGTGTTATTTGCTATTCAAAATTATGCACGGACTAAAATTAAACTCTGCGTATGACTGCATACCGGATGGTATGGTATGGTAGGTCTAAGCCCATTTCGGTGGCCGCATGGTCTAAGGCACTACTATGGCAATAGACTAAACTGACGAAGACGGGGAGATTGGAGTTGGATCCCAGTCGGGTGTACGAAGGGTGGTTTTCCTAGATTATTTTCCACTCTTCCTTCACGCAAATGCGGATGCACTGGCTCTAAATTAAAACTTTCTAATCCCTAACACATTAGTATAATAAGTACATAGGCATATACACCGAACGGGTAATAGACTAAGACAAGGTGCAATAAAAATAAAAATAGGCCTAGCGAGCCGGTAGTTTGCGACTGGGAGTTCAGGGTTCGAATCCCAACCAGTGAACGGAGGGTATTTTTTTTCTTTCCTAAATTGTCTCTCATTCAACCTTCACGTGAATTAGGATTAATTTTTTCTAAATTCTACTTTACTCATTTCTTACCCATAAGTGTAATTAAATGTATTTATCTAAGACTCGGTAGAAAAAAGAGAAATTGTTCACCAAACAAGCTGAAATAGCTCAGTTGCCGCATCAGAAGCTATTTTTTTTATTATAATTACCAAGGTATCGGAAAGTGACTTGCCTAATATGACCTCCCCTTTCCCCGTGTCTACCGATTGAACATGTTTGTATACACATATGGTAGAGTAGCTGCCGGTTGCCTAAGTCAATGGTAACATGTACCAAAACCTTTATCTGCAAGCCATCTACTATGGGCTGCCCACTTTTGGCAACCCACATACTCATACTGAAACAAGGTCTGTCCCAGTTCATTCTATAGCTGAATATACTACCGAACGTCCAAAATACATGTCAAAAGAGCGTAATATCAGAGTGTATTATTATCTTAATGGGTTGTTTATTTATTTAAATTAGCTTCAAATCAAATGTCCTTGGACATTTGGTAGTTAAGAGAAAGCCGTGGTAAAGTTGTTTTTAGGATAAGGTTATCGGTTGACAATTTATTCTCAAGGTTTCTCGCTCAAGGACACCTTTAACTCACAGTAAGAAAGTAAAATGACAATGAATCATTTTTAATACAATTGAAATAAGAGTGAACAGCCATAGCAATAACATTTACAGCGCATTTCCTTCATTTTGATAGACTTTCTTTATCAACAAGTGCACTAAAAGACGCATATTTATATGTTCTATAAGGTAAAATTATAAAGATGCATAGTAACAATAATGTATTAGGAAATAACCAACAGTTAGGCAGGTTTGACCCTATTTTGTTAAAATAAATTCTCTGTTTTAGAGGGTTTTTTTAGAACAAATTTCCACTTTCCCAAACACTTTGGAGAACATAATAGGAAAAATTCCATTTTCAAAAATCGACAAGTGTGAAATCACGTGTTTAGAACAGGATGCTTTGATCTTGTTGGGGAAATTTATGCAGTTGTTTGTTGTTACGCGTAGCCCAATGTTTCACGGATAAAAAATAGGGCGGTGGAGAGATAAAACCTGTATTCTAGTCAGCGAGTGGGCTAAAACTTGGTATCTAGGGTTTTCATAGGTTTACCCCGAGAAATTTTTGGAAATGGATATCCAACCCTAAAACTAAGGGTAGTTTCCTAAGGGCGGAAAGAGAAAAATCGATTTGATCAAAATCGGCTTTAACGATTTTGATTAAATTTTATTTCTAAGCTTTGATCAATATTACAAACCAAATAGCAAATCTCAAATTTTCGTCAAAATGACTTCAAGGGTTCCGGTCTGACACGTGATTCTAATTTTTAATTGTATCTCCGTAAGTCTTCATTACATACTTGTGGATCTATTTATAATAAAGATCTTTTACTTGAAATATATTTTTATAAAACCAAAAGTTTTCAAGCTATACACAAATATTAAGATAAAGTTACGACCGCCAAAAAAAAACACTAGCCCGTGGTGTTGATGGATGTCGACGTTTCATAGCCCCCCGAATCCTAAAAAGGTTTTTTTTGCAAAGCCATCTGTCTGTGTGTCTGCCTAACCCTAAAATTAATGGCAGTTTACTAAAGGGTGAAAAGAGAAAAATTCAATTTTCTCAAAATCGGCTATAACGGTTCATCTCTCTCATTTTAGACTCAATAGTCAATAATTACCTATTTTTTTGATCAAAATTTATAAAAGAGAGATTTAGTAGCAATGCGATAACACTAAGACGAAAATTTTAACCGGAAGTCAAAATTTTATTTCGAAGTGTTGACCCTTGGGGACCCAATATCTATTTTTTTTTTGTCCAAATATACAAATTAAGACGTTAATTCCTTAAAAATAAAATTATGAAATTTAAAGCCATGAGTCAAAAAAGTGTTATGTATGTATAGCTCAATTTTTTCTAGGGTTCGCTAATGTATAATATTATAATATGAATTTTGAGTAAATATCTCCATTTTTTAAACACTAGAGAAAGTCCGTGCAGAATTCCGTACATATTTTTTAATATTCACTCTTAGTGCAGCCAATTACCAATTCAAACCATTATTCTGTCCAAGTTCACGCCTATTTTAACTATTTAACCAAAAACTTAAAACCACTTTAATTTTTATTATCAATTTAAAAATAATGTGATCTTTTGAACAGATTTTCTGAAATATTATAATATCGACCCCTTTTTAAGAGGCAGGCCACTCAAACTCTGGAATAAAAAAAAAGCATAGTTTCCGATTTTCATGTCAAAAAATATATCATTTTCCTTTATTTTTTAAAACAGCTTTTCCTCCGATTTTGAGCCTTTAACAAGTTATTATGAATGAAAATGTTTTGTAAAAGGCGTGTTGAACACGCTAGCACATCTTAGTACCTGAGCAAGTAATGCTGAGATGTATTTCTACTCAATGCCTAGGTTAGTAGACTTGGGGTCCTAAACAAGTCACAGCGCCTACAACCTCAATTATGTCTTTAAATTACTTCAAGATGGGTCTTAGTAAAAAAAAAATGAATGGCCCATCTCCTGTTGAAAGACTTCACCACAAGCCACCATAGGATTGAACTCCTCCCTTAACACCCCCCTCCGCACCCCGCCAAAGTACAGATATAGAAATTACTTTACATCCTCAATGCACTTTTTTAAAGCTATGGATCATCCACTGGTGAGTGTGTTCAGTCATGAGTAGAGTGTAGGTAAGTTAAACAGTAGTATGTACACAAATGTGCTACACCCAGTGGTGGCGGAATTTTATTTGTTTGAAGGGGGGGATTCATTTTTTTAAATGTCCCCCAAGTCAAAGGGTTATACCCTGGAAAGTGTTTGAAACTTGAATGCAACTAGAAGCAATTTGGAGTGGTACTCAATCGGACTTAATAAATAATAATAATAATAATAATAATAATAATAATAATAATAATAAATATATATATTATTAGCCATGCCACGTATTACTACCCGTTCGGGTTATACGTACTTAAGCTAATTTGTAATGGTAGGGTGATTGTGAGATGAAATGGAGGACCTACAGTTTAACGTGGAATCCGAACCACGGTGGAGGCCTGGCATTCCTCACATTCACAAGTTGTGATTAATACACGTCTTGTCAGAGGTGAAGGAAGGGTTTGGCAATCAGATAGCATCTGTCCGGGACCGAGGATTGAACCCCGGACCCCCAGCACATAAGTCCCGACACCTTACCCTCTAGACCACCAGGTCACCATAATTGGATTATTATATGTGTGAAGTGTTTTTCCCCATGCAAATATTTTAAATATTATGTCTCTAGAGACCATTTAGAGTGGTCCTTGGCTGGAAAGTGTTAGTCAATAAGATGCTTCTAGATTCTAGAGGATATCTGGAGTGATCCACCACCATAAATATTTGGAAATTTGTTTGGCCCTAGAATATTTGTAGGGGTCCTTAAAATTATCGACAGACGCCCAAATTCAAGCACTTTCATCGGGGTTTTTCCAAGCGCACACAATTAAAGCACGATTCTTAATGTCCTAGTTTTACGGGTCAGTCAGTGGCCACTTCAATTAAATAAAAAGCGTATTAAAAATTATTATCAGGCCCCAATTTTAAAACTAGGTTATTTCTTAAAGTTTTAACTTAAAGCTGAAATTAATTTTAAGGATGTTTGAACCAAGAACATCAAATAAGTTTCAATTAATCCAGTTATCTTTTCACACTCACGTATCGGCTAGAAAGCTTGGTGGTTGTTGTAGACCAATGATATGTCATTACTTCAATATTATATAGTCAAAGTCTTTACCAAAACAAGCCCTTTCCATACGAGATTCAATTAAATGAATATTTTATCAAAACATTTCTTGGAAAACGTTTATCTCTACCAATCAGTGAGACAAGGGTAGATTTACCACTAAATCTATATTAAACACATCTCGAAGAGACAACTTTTAGGAAAAATATTCCGGCGAGTTGATGTAATGTTCCTCCCGGTCGTACATACAGTTCACAAACATATTTGTCTCGAGGTGACGACACAGCGGGAGCGGGGAATTTCCTGTGAGCCCCGAACTAACTTCTGGATGTGGTAGGAATAATGAAACCACGGGAAGTTGGACCAAACTTAGACTGGAGAGATTACGTGGTGTACACTTCAAGTAGGGTTCTAGGAGGATATAGGCTGGTTGGATTACGTGGTGTACACTTCAAGTAGGGTTCTAGGAGGATATAGGCAGGTAGAATTACGTGGTGTACACTTCAAGTAGGGTTCTAGGAGGATATAGGCTGGTTAGATTACGTGGTGTACACTTCAAGTAGGGTTCTAGGAGGATATAGGCTGGTTATATTACTGTGTAACTTGAAGCTAGGGTTCTTGGAGGATATAGGGTAGATTACGAGTGTACACTTCAAGTAGGGTTTAGGAGGAATAGGACTGGTTTAGATTACGTGGTTTAAACTTAAAATAGTTCTAGGAGGATATAGGCTGTTAATTACGTGGTGACACTTCAAGTAGGATTCTAGGAGGAATAGGAAGAGAGAATTACTGTGTACACTTCAAGTAGGGTCTAGGAGGATATAGGCTGTGTTAGATTACGTGAGTTACACTTCAAGTAGGGTTCTAGGAGGATATAGGCAGGAGAGATTACGTGGTGTACACTTCAAGTAGGGTTCTAGGAGGATATAGGCTTGTTATATTACGTGTATACTTGAAGCAGGGTCCTTGAAGGATATAGAGAGATTACGCAGCTTGAAGCAAGTCCTTTTAAGGTGGGGTGTAAGGAACGCGAGAATAGGACAGTGTTTTTGAAGTTTTATATCAAATCTTTTTTTTTTTTTGCCAAAATAAATAAAATATTGCTTCAGTAGAAACATAAGAGCTTAACTTTCTTCCAGTGGTGACCTCAACAGTTCTTGAAAGAAAATCTGTCATGAGCATAAACTTTTTAAATGAAGAGAAAAAAATTGTCATTACAATCCAGGACACACTTGACAGATATTCCAGAACTGTGGAGGTTACCATATGAAGAACATTACACTTTATGTCTATACTGAGGAAATATTTGATTTATTTTGACCAAAAAATTGTTTGATGTAAAAACTGCAAAAACACTGTCCTTTTCTTGAGCCCACTACACCCCCACATACATACTGGATACATACTGGAGAAAATGCTTGCTCTATGTGATGTGAGCTTGAAAAGGGCCTATGCCAGGGGTCAGGGAACTTTTTTACCTAGTACCCAAACATTTATTTATTAACGCTGACGTTACCCCCTTGATTTGAAAGGGAGAAAATCATAGAATATATTATTCAAATTTAAAAGGTTTATTTAATCTATTTCCATACGGAGAATACAATTAAAAATATAAAAATTATAAAATAAATTAACATCCTCATTATGAAACAAAAGGATTTTTTTGAAAACTTTTTCACTTCAGGTTTTGGAGAAATGATGTTTCATTTTTGATACAATAACCTCAAAATTGGGGTATTTTGATGTTATTGAAATATGAATACTGTCTTCGGGGTCCAATCCATTTCCCTGCTTTGTTTTTATGTTCATTAGCGTGGAAAATCCTTGTTCACAAAACTAGGTTGTTGCAAAAGGCAGCAACTTTTTGACTGCCTCCTCATGTGAAATTTTGAAAGCCTTTGCAGCTGTTGACAAGTTCAAGAATTGCCTCTGTCAACCCTTGAGGCTCTTCTGGTACATCAGCAATTTCACATTTAAAGGGATTTACAACCCAACTGACAGCATCTGAATCAAGATCTGGAAAGTACAGAGAGAGCAACTCTTTGAGTTTGGTAAGATGCCTTATAATTGTATCCTTGATGTCGTCAAAAGTAATATTCTCACAATCTTCCAAAAACAAAGCTAACTTTGAAAAGAAAGATATTTTGTTTGGTTCTGCTTTCTGTCTCCAATATAAAAGTGTTGATCCAAATACTGAAATATCTCTGGCTGAAATTATATTGATGTTTTTCCCTTGCAATTCTTTGTTCAATGCATTCACATACTCAAAAATATCAGCTAAATATTGGAGTCCAACATTGCGTGACGTCCCATTAAACACGTTCTATTACATTGCCCAGATGCAGTGTTGCCAGAAGAAAAATTCTGTCGTAACAAAGAACGCGCTTTTTATATAATCCTATTTATGTCTATAGAGTCCTCATTACCCCCAAGAATTTCATTTTTACCACATTTGGGGTAATTTACCCCGGTTCACTACTTATACTCCCCCAAACCCGATATGAAATCTCCTCCGAGGAAACAAACAAACCGTAAACGCATCAAAGTCTGTAAAGAAGCCAAGGTCAAGCAGGAGGCGAATCAACCAATCGTAGACAACTACACAAGTTATTCCTTTCTGGGAGACGATGAAGGTTGTACAGTTACGAGAAAAGATAAATCTCTATACAGTTGTGTGCGTGTTTTTACCGACATCTTTAGAAACTGGTTCAGGAGGATTCGCAGTAGGGCGGGATTATTCATAAGAAATACCATTGAAATTAGTCAACTAGTGATAGCAATACGGTTTATTAAGATTTCAGAATATTATGGGTCTTGATTAGTAGTCTATGAGCCCCATATGCAGGGGCGGACTGGGCCGGTTTGGTTTGGGCAACTACTTTAAACTAAGATAAATATACTCATTCCATTTTAATGAATTTTTAAATAAAATTTTAATCAAAAGTTCTAGTAAGTAAGATTGAGGTGCCCAGAATACATAATGGCATTTAATTTAAAACCATCTCGTTTGTATTTCTTAATGTTGTTTATAAACAAGTAGCAAGTGGAGGATCATTTTACAAACTTAAATAAATTAATAGAGAAACCGAGTTATTGTCTAAGCATATTTGCTCATGTCAGTATAAACTATCATCGATAATGTAACTGTAATGGTCTTGGGATTAAACTAACTAATAATAAATATATAGGCCTATTAACCTCCTTACAGGGGCGGATCCAGATCATTTTCATAAGGAGGGGGGGGGGTTATATTATAAATAACATGTTACTTACAATGTTAGATTTCTGTTTAGAATCCATCTAAGAGTTTCTCATTCATATTTGATCTTATGTATGTTTTAAAACGTGGTCATCCTCTTCAATTTTTTAAAATCAGATAGTTTTTATATATTATTTGGAGTGGCTCTCCTTCAACAATGTTTTGAAAAATGGTTCACTCTAGAAGCTATGAGTAGTTTTTGACTGGATTTTTTAAAATTAGATTATTTTATAGGCCATTTAAAGTGTTCCTCAACTTGAAATTTTTGAAATTTGGATGCCTCTTGAAGCTATTTAGATTGATCCTCACCTTGCTTTTTTACGATAGTTAGATACCTCTAGAAGAGAATCTTTGAATTGGTCTTCCACCAATCAAATTTTGAAAATTTAATTCTTTCAGAAATTTCAAATAAATCAGAATTTGGAATTGTCCTCCCCAAGATAATTTTTAAATTTGGTTGACCTTGGAAGCTACTAAGAGCTTTCCTCCCTTGACTTCTTGTGCCAGTTATATAACTCTAGTCTAGTAGTTATTTGGAGCGGTCTTCTCGGCAAATGTTTGATAATAAAATACACCTAGAAGTCATTTGGAGTTTGACTTAAGGCCATCTTTCAGCTTCATATTCGATAATGTCAGATGATTACCAAACCCTTCCTTCACCTCTGACAAGATGTGTATTAATCACAACTTGTGAATGTGAGGAATGCCAGGCCTCCACCGTGGTTCGGATTCCACGTTAAACTGTAGGTCCTCCATTTCATCTCACAATCACCCTACCATTACACATTAGCGTAAGTGCGTATAACCCGAACGGGTAGTAAGACGCGGTGCTAATAATAATAATAATAATAATGTCAGATGTTTGTAGTAAGACGTGGTGAATAAAAAAAAGTATATCCAGCCGGGATTCAAGCCCCAACATCCCCGTCATTGGCAATCCAGTATATTACGAGAGTGACGCTTTTTAGACCACGTGAGAACCGAAGTGGAACCCTGCTTGTTAAATATGTTTTCATAGTCCACTTTTCATTCATGGTTTATTTTGATAAAGGATTTGTACATTTTTTCCATCAGAAATGTCAGAGTATCTAAATAACATACATGATAACTTTATTTGTGCTTAAAGATTAAAAATACAATAAAGCATAAAATGGATTAAAAAATTAATATTGAAATAAAAAAGACCAATCCCAAATTGTCGACTTTTTATTACTTAACGATCAAAGCAACTTTCAACGTAAAAGAGTCGGATATTAAATCTATATATGCAGGCAGCACTCAGTAAAACATCATCCATTGTATGTGTTTTATTTTTCCAATAAAAGAACAAACATATGAACGAACGACCTTTTTGTTTCATCACTTTTATGGATATGTAATTATACAAAAGTAATCACTACGACAAAAAGTTTAATTTAAATATTAGAAATAGGAAAATTTGATATCAACGAAAAAGGATTTATATACAATTTAAATAATCGAGATGAATTGTCCGATGAAATCAGACCAATTCAACCAACGGAATCATTGTTTTGCCGGAAATGAACAAGAATAAACTATGAATCGACATAAGTAAATGAGATTTGACACAAAAATGAGACCATAAAATGCTCCATTGACATTTACATACGCAGGATACGTTTTTTAATGCGTGGACAACGTAATTTGATTACATTAGGTTTTACACTTTCCTGGAACTATAACTGATGAACATACGGACAAAGGCGTTGGTTTCGTCTCGTTCGGCTCACCAGGTAACGGGGTTGTCGGGTTCGAATCGGATGGACGCACTAGGGATGGTTTGTCATTGTGGAGTTTATCATCCTCTCCTCAAGCTAATAGGGGTGCACTTCTTCTAAACGACCTTGTTCATTCCGAGCCAATTATAGTGTTAAACGTGTTAATGTAAAAATTTAGTAGGCAATTGAAATTCATTGAGTTACAAAAGTAAAATGTTGCAATATGTTGATCATTTCCGTGGAAGTCATTAGAGAAGCTGAATTAAAGGCTTGTGGTATCTAGTTCCATTCCCGGTGGAGAATAAAATGTAGTTATTTTCTAGGTCAATTTAGTTCGTAAGTCGTTTGAAGATAATCCTTATATTTTATTTTGGAAGTGTACGCCTCTAACCCAAATAAAATAAAAATATCATAAAAAGTAATTTATTATGTGTTTCATGCTCGAATATAAACTTTTTTTACATATAAAACAAATTTTAGTTTCAAATCATAGTTTTTCGGATAAGATTGTATAGGAATATATCTCAAAAGCAACTATAGGACTAATCTAATTTGTAATATGATATAAAATTAGATTTGAAGAGTACATTTAAATAAACACACAAAGTGTTTCCATTAATAAACATTTTATAATGGGGCTGATTTTTGTGAATCAAACTGTACACACAATATGGTAGGCTTATCTAATATACAATGAATAATGCCACGATTCATACTGTCATATAATTCATTTTAAATGGTTCACTAACGATTATCATGACAGCGTAAGCTTACTCGTAATTTATTAATATTCAAACAAATGTAGGCTACAGAAGGATAAAAACTCATACAGCAAGATATGCTGTACAACTAGAAAACCATACAAGTTTAATGGGGTGATTTTTTTGTTTGTTACTCCTCTATCTCCTTTTTAATCTGTTTGACCATCAAAATTAATATTATTCCACATTGCATGTGATAGTTCGCAGGGGAATAAAATCAATACACCGCCCCCCATTCCCTTGCAAATCTCTATTCGATTATGAATCGATAAAAACAGTAAGTGGGGTTATTACATATCGGTCGTTTCACAATAAAATCGCCAGGGGCGTTAGAGTACAAAACAAAATGGCGGCTTACAAGTAATCGACATGATCCGTTAAAGTTGCAGCGCGTGATGTATATCCTAGAGCCATGATTGCAATCTAAATACAATTAGTGGTCGAAAAAGGGGTTGGGTCCGGTTTTCAATTGTCCGGATAGAAACGCAGTGGTTGTTGATAAACGTCAGCTGCTTTGTTCTAGTCCCGCCATTTCCGTTCCGCTGTGATTAATTTCAGCAAGCGAAAGCATTTCACGCTTTTTTCCAAACAAACGGACGGAATACAGTGCAACATAAATTATTACTTAAGTTACATGATTATAACAATGAAAACAGCCGCAATTTATTTAATTATCAAATGATGAATGTTTTAATTGTGAGGGAAATATTTTTGTTTAGATGATTCGCATAAGGTGGGCCTATAATTTTTTTTCCACATCATCATTAGGACTCAGTATATGCCCTAAAAATAAATTAAATATGCATGCAAATTTTCCTTTTAAAAATTAAAAAATAATCCCCTAAAATGTTTTTAAAAGTGCTATTAAAATGTAACTACGGCTTTTTCAAATATATTACATTAAAGTTCCCCGAAAGTTTTGTATACATAGTTTTTATAATCATATAATTTGTTACAAAATACATTACGTCATTTTTTTTTAGACATTGCAAACACTCATTTTGGAAAAACATACTTAACCAACTTTGTTTGAAATTTTTTCAAAATGTGCAGTATAGACCCTATGCTCTAAATATTGTTTAAATATAGGCCCATTCTATAAATGAAAAAGCAAAACATAAGAAATGACTCGTAGGGCCTATATGCCAAATAAAAATAAATGTAATCAGAGCAGCTTAAAACATATTAATGCATTGTTCAGCATTAAATTAAAGATAAGAATAAAAATATAGGCTAAATATAAGCTGAGCCCTTATTAAATATAATTATTTACGTCTTGCTTAAATTGCAAGAATGCAAGATTTTTTGTTCAGAAAAAGTCTAGAATATAATGGTTGTGTTGATTTAATCTGCATAGTTGAATCTGCGCCAGATTCGAAACTCATCCTCTACGTTACCGGAGAATGACGCCTTAAGCCACGTGGCCACACAATAATTCATACTATGTAAAATAATGGATGAAGTGTCTGGTTCGTTCGTCATTCTCCTCCCTAGTCGGTTTACAGCAGCAGACAGATGAGAATCGAGCGAGCGCACCGACACCCACCGCGTCTCTTGGCTGGCTGACCAACATATAAGAGGTAAAATGGTTTCATTCTCATGTAACTTCAGTCCAATTTACATAGGAAGGCAATTTTAGAAAATATAAACTTTTTGCTGTCAAACTTTATAATATTTTACCATATTATTTGTGTTATTTTACAGAAATTGATTATTTCTACCAAAATGACAGCTGCAGATCACAAGAATTATCGTATTAGTACGTGAAAGTAGATCTAGTAGTTTTTCTAGCTGCCCTCCATATGAAAATTGGACTGTACACATACATCTATGAGACCTTGACCACGGGTGAGAGTGTCGAGGCAGTTTAATAGACCTATTCTTGACCCGGGTCCAGTCAATTACCTATTGACTGCGTTAAGGATAGATATTTCAGACAACGTGATTTTCCGGCCTCTCTTCGATAAAAAATAAAAAATACTGGTGCAGTTCCTTTTTTTAACAATATACTTTTTCATCTTGTTGGTTGTTGGTTTGGGTTTGATGGCGAGATAAATAGTCGTTTATAGACAGTGGCAGCAGTGTACAAGAAATATTGTACCGACATTAACGCCAACGTGTCATTTTCAATGTGTGTTTTTTGTCAAGCTATAATAAAAAATTGAAAATTGTCTATACACAATGGTTTGGAATATTGTTAGCCTTATGAAATATCTATGAGGTGAAAGCCAAACAGTTCACAATATTATGTCTTAATGTAAGGACTGGTCTGTTCTATTTCAAATGTATGTGTAAATGGAGCTCAACTGCTTGATATATAAGTAAAACCATTTCAAGTGGTTGTAATGAGTGTATTTTGAAAACTAGTGACGACATCACCCCCTACCCCCCATCTGTTTCATAGAAAGTATCTGCTTACCAGTGAAGGGCGGGCGGGTTGTAAGACTAGAGCGGTCGGTGCAAGGCCTGGGGGGGTGCCAGCAGATGCGAGGCACTCATCACACACGTCATTGCTAAGACCAACTGGAAAAAAAAACACAATAGAAAGTATATTACTATTATTTGTGTGAGTGTATCCGATGTTTCTACCCGTTTGTGCTATTAACATATTCACACTCATAGGTTGGGCATGAGGAAGGTCGAGTTGATATGAAACTTAAACTCATTTGCGTGGAGGAAGAATGAGAAGACATTTATGAGAAAATCTCAGTGCACCCTACCGGGATTAGAACCCCGATCTCCCTGTCATAAGCAGTCTAGTATATTGCGAGAGTGACATCTTAGAGCTTGCTGTCCCAGAAACAGGCATTATTACTTTTTATTATTATTACGTTTTCAACACAAAGGTAATTGAAGGATAATTCCCCAGCGTTCAACAGGAAAGGAACTCATGACGATGGTCCCGAAGTCTAGAGCGTCAGGATTTTAATAGAATATCTTGCAAGCGACGTCAAGGCTCGAATCTTGGTCAGGTGCATTAAGGGTAGTTTTAAAAATTCAACTCCATCGTTGCGGTTTTTTCCATACAATATAGACGCTAATAAGGGTGCACTTTCTCTAAACAATCCTCCTCATCTCTAAACCAAATATCAAGCCGTAAAGAAGCCTGGTGTCACAACATATCAACTAAAAATATGATACAGACTATTTCTTTATTAGTACCTAAAACAGCTAAACTAAGCCGTCGGGATACGAATGAGAATGGTAATTCGGAGGACGTGCACCCACATTAGCGCGGAGAGAAAATGGGTAAACCCAAGTGAAAAAAAAATTACTAGTGGTATACCATCCTCCCTAGTGCACTCGACCGAGATTCGAACTTCATCCTCCCCGTCAAGGGCAATCCAATTTAAAGCTAGACTAGATGGGTATAATAGCCGCTGTAAAACCTAGTAACAGCCCACAGGATCAGAGTCAGGCGTGCCAGCTAACTACGTTGGAACCCTCGATAACTCTTCCGGAAAATAGGTCTACTCAATTAAAATGATATTGTTAATCTTCGTTCTTTATCCGCTTTAAACTCGCCCCTCTCCCTCCTCTCCTAAGCTTTCCGTTGAACATGGTTCATGCATTGCTAAGCTAAAGAAAACAAGAGTCGGTGTTGGCCTGGGAGGTGGAGGTGGTCCTCCTGGCCGAGATAATTACACAGAATAATTGAATAGTTTACCATAAATTGACGGCGTCCAAAATCAGTGGAACGAATCATTTGTAAATGGCTTACTTTTGATGGAGTGACGTCACGGAGGAGTGGCCAGAAAGTGAATGCTACGAAGTAGAGAGTGAATGTATAAATTAAAGGTAACGCCTAATTAAAGGGAAATAGCAGCACACTGCGGTATTTCTGGTGGGAATGGCAGTTCTGCAGTTTCAACACAATACAACAATCCTCATCTAATATACATATACTCATATATATATACACATATACTATTGTGTTAGGGATGAGGAAGATTGAAATTAGAGGAAGTGCACTCATTTTCGCTGAGGAAGAGTGTAAAACCATTTAGGAAATATAACCCTCAGTACACCCGAACGGGCTCGAACCCCGATCTCCCCGTCATCGGCAGTCTAGTGTATTGCAAGGGTGACGCCTTAGACCATGCGTCCAACAAAACAGGTCTCAATTATACTGACATTTTATGTTGTCGCCCCGTTTTATATTTGTCCGAGGAAGGCTAGATCTATTTTTTCTGATCATTTACATTGATATTCAAAATGGAAACTTTTTGCGTGAAACAATGCTGAAAATGAGCTAGTTATACTTTTTCATTAAGGGGATGGATCACCATGAGAGATGAGCGCGGCCGGTTTCTAAGACGATTTCTCTGTACATGATTACTAAGAAAACTATTATACATATTTTAATCAGATTTTTACTACTGTAAAGATCAATTCATTTACATGGTTTATAGTTTATTCCTATCCACCCAGCCAATTCAAATTTAAGTTTTAAAAAATAATTTAAAGATCACTGCATGAAACAAACTGAGCTTGTCATTGAAATGTGGGAAGACTTAGGCTAAAACGGTTTTCATTTTATTACAATAAACACATTTCTCTATCATTTAGTATAATTTAACGCCAGTTAAAAGTTAAATATTTGTAAGCAGCTTTGTTTAAATAATTTTTGCATGATCGTATTTTCTTGGGTTAGTGTTTTTTTTTTTTAAATCTGCAGACAAAGTATAAACCGAGTAAATATGATTGAGAATAATTATCATTTCATTTTTCAGCATACATATTGTTCTAAAATAAAATAAAGGGGTACAGTTTTATTTTGATTCAAAAAAGTGTTGTGGTGTAGTAGCCTGTGACCTAGCGGTGTAAGGTTGAACAAAATGAACCTCTCGATAAAACTCATGGCAGTGTTGCCAAGCGTTGCACGGTGACGAGCAGATGTTCTCAGGAAAAATATCAACTCGACTGCGTTCATTTATTAAATCAGTTGTGTGAATACCACGTGTTTTGCAATGGAAGCCGTTTCTGTAAAAAGAGATCGAAGAAAATAAAATAAAAAACTACTTTATCTCTCAACCAGACGAAAGAAAAATAAATGTTTTACTCTTGTGAATTGGATGAAAAAAGTATCATGAATGTATTATCATTTCTGCTTGAAAAATACAATTTTAATACTGTAGTTTAAAATTCATCCATTAATTTCAAACCATGTGCGTAGAATACCTAATTAATATAATTACAGGACCCGCTTTGGTGACCTCATGATTTAAGGCACTACTCTTGCAAAAAACTGGACTGCCGAGGACGGGGATTGGTGTTCGATCCCAGTTTGGTGCTATGAGGTTATTATTCCTAAAATGTTTTCCACTCACCCTCCACGCAAATGTGAGTGTAAGTCATCTAAAAGCAACCTTACCCTTCTCTGACACATTAGCTTAATTATTACATCGGCGTAAAACCCACACGGGCTCGGTTCACTTTGGTGTACCAATCAAACACTTTGGCCCTACCTTTGGTAATCTGATCTGTAAACAGAGTCAATAATTTGGTATTGATAATACGGGGCTAACTAAATCATTTTAGACTATTGGTAATTTGAACAAGAAATACACTTGTCACAATAGATACATGTCTTGAAACTATTTTGCTATTGGGACTATTGAACATGCCTTGAACACCACTCTTTTAAAATTAATAACATTGACACAGATCCATATTTAATTTTGACAATTATTATTTAACAAAATAGTTTTATCACAAATATCATTTTTACTTTCTCGCACCCCTCGCGTGCCATAGTCAAAGATTTGGAAATAACGTAAGATTTAGAGAGGAAGGGAAGGGGGGAACACAAATACTAAGAGGAGGATCTTACTCAACACATATAAGAGAGTGCAGTGTAAAGATTATTTCCATGTCTTTTTTTTTTTTTTGTTCTTGTGATATTAGAAATGCTTCACTTCTTAATATTCTTCGATGTTATTCGTAAATTTACAATAATAAAGTAGGGTAGATAATAAATACGGTAATTAAGAGAAAGTGTTCCCACATTTGCGTTGAGGAAATGAGCAATCACGAGGAAAAACACCTCAATTCACGTGGTAGGGATTCAACCAAAAATTGTAGCACAGGTCCCTAATAAAATTAAAATTAAAAACGTAATATTAAGTGTGTTCATTGCAGAAGTTTTGATGAAGGACTTTGAATGTATAAAGTTGTAGAATGGATGTATTATTATATACTGTGTGTAGCTAAAATTATAAAATAGCTAGTGATGTGTATATATATTATGAACGTCCCTGACACAAAAGTGATTGATAAGGGAGAAATAGATTATAAAATGATCATGCTTCAATGTAAAACTTGTGTTTAAGCCTATCAAATTTGGTCAAAATCGATAGATTGATATTTTCTATACAATTGGGTGAAAAACCTTTTCTTGCAGTATATTTCTTTATGTTTATTGTAATTTCAAATACTTATTTTTAGAGTTAGTGTTTATAATTTTTGAAGTAGAGGCAATAAGTGTAATATTTATTCTATAAAAAATATACATTTTTAAAAATAAAATATTTATTTTTGCAGAAAATAGTTCTATATGCTATCTTCAAATTTGAATATATATATTTATATATATAATATTTATTTAATTATATTATATTTTTATTTACATTATAATATAATATTATATTATATTTTGATTTACATTATATTATATATAAATATATATGTACAGCCCGAACGGGTAGTAAGACGCGGCGATATAAATAAATAATAGTAGCGTGTTTGGAACCGTTTTATAAAACACCCTCAGTATACACTACTGGGATGTGAACCCCAAAATATTTTCTTTCAGTTCCTGATGTAAATTGTCAGATTAATTTATTTATTTTCAAATAAACAGAGAATTTGTGAATAGATTTTGTTTTTCAAAAATTGCTTTAGTGGTTTTAGGGATCAGGAAGGTTATATTCATAGAAAGTGTACCCGCATTTACGTGGAGGGAGCGTGGAATACCAGTTTGGAGAAACTAACTTTAGTACACCCGACCGAGATTAGAACCTTGATCTCCCCATCATTGGCAGTCTAGTCTACTGCAAGATTAGCGCGTTAGACCATGAGGCCACCATGTTAAAATATGTATAAACGTATTTGACTATCGAATATAATTAATAAGAAATAGGTTAATAAAGTTTGAAATTCTTGATAGTTACAAGTTCATTGGTGTAGCTATAGGGTAGTGGCAAAATGCCACAGGCCCACACCCAAAATAGGGCCCACCACGCAGGTCCACCCACCCAAAATTAATTTGGTAATAGATGAAAGAGTTGTCTTTCAGGCCTATCATTGTTTCATAAAGATCTCACTAATCAATCAAAAATTACTCAATAGTCATTTTATTGCGCATAATTTATGCTGTACAAAAATGTATGTACATATTTTTCTGTAAAATCAATAGAAACAGCTGACAGGTCATTTTCAAAACTTTACTAAAAATTATTTAAGAAGCACATGAATCAATAAAGGCTAAAGGGATTAGCTATGTTGTCTGTTGAGCTACTACCCGTAGCTTGTCCTTGGAGGAAATTGTAGACAATTTCAGAGAGACGTATGTTTGTTTAGCCTCTATAGGTGTTAATATTGATGATTGACTATTGATTTGTTTAATATTTATTAATATTGTTTTATTCAATTCAGATTAAGTTTTTTACATTATATTGAAATTTTTCAGCAACAATTTTATCAAATATTATGGCTGTATGGTAATGCACTTAGAGTGGTTTTTCCTCAATGGGTTTACACTCTTATCTTTCCACGCAAATGTGGGTACACTTCCTCTAAATTTAACCTACCTACTCTATATTAATACGTATTATAAAATAATTCCAATAATAAATGTCTAAATATTTTTTTATAATCTACAATTATTAATAAGATTTGGGGACGGTGGTGTATTTTTTCCTTGTGGGCACCCACCGTGGGTCCATCACTGCATAGTTACGCCTTTGTACATGTTACAAGCTAATGTAGGTCAAGCTAGTTTTACAATAGGAAATTTTAGTGCATCTTTAAGTTTATATTAAAATAATAATAATTATTTGTATCTGGGTGATGTAATATAAGAAACCCCTCATAACTTGGGTTATGTCAGATGCTGAGGAAATGATCTACATTCTACGATGTGTCTGTCGATAGTTGTATATCCAATGTTACTCATTGAGGGTGGACTGGTAAGGGGGGAGGTTTGATAGGGCGGGGTATTACCACCAATGTCTTCTCCACCCTTCCCCACATCAAAATGTGTCTTCCTCCAGTTTGTTTAGTTCCCTCTGATATACTCTAGTTTGAAGATGAAAGATGGTTTACATCAAATTTCAAATAGGTTCTATAACAATCTATTATTATTTTTAAATGCTTAAGGGCCACCCCTAATAGCTTTTAGTGGCATTCCATTTTCAAACATTTCCCATTGGCTTGGAGTCGTTCCCCTAAAAACTCCTCAAAAATATATATTTTTTCATTGCGACTTACTTCCAGTTTGAGTTATACACATACATGAACTAGGAACGAGAAAGGTAACATTTTAGATTTAATGTACCCACATTTGCGTAGAGTGAGAGTGGGGAACCATTTTAGTGAAAATACCCTTATTGCACACAACTGGGATTTGAATTTCAATCTCCCCACCACCAGCAATCCAGTCCAATAGTGTGTGCTACCCACCGTGTTCAACTGACATGCTGAAGACGGGGAGATCACGGTTCAATTCCAGTTGAGTGCACTTAGGTGGATTTTCCTAAATAGTTTTCTGCTCTCACTCCACGAAAATATGGATGCATCTCCTCTTAATTTAACCTTCCTGATGCCTAACACATTAGAGTAATTAGTACATAAGTGTACAGCCCGAACGGGTAGTAAGACGCAGTGATATAAATAAATAATAGTAGCGTGTTTGAAACCGTTTTAAAAAACACCCTCAATATACACTACTGGGATGTGAACTCCAATCTCGTCACCAGCAAACCAGTCTTATACGAGAAAGTCAAATGAAAAATGTTTTCTTCCGCTAGGTAAGAAATATTAAGAAAACCATATTACTGGTTATATTAGTTCAACCTAAAAATAAAGCAGCAGATTTCTGCATAGTGTGGTCTTTGATAAAAGCCGCACTCTTGCCTGCCTTTCCCTTCCAAGAAACTTGACCCATGTAAACAACAGATTAGCTCGCTCCCCCTTCACTCTTTTAGACCAAACTTAGCAGATATTTGACAACATCGCAGCTCTAGTTCGGTGTCGGCTAAACAGTCCAAATAGTTCAATATATGGACGTTTCTTAGGAGTTGCGCTGATAGCGCTTCTCAAATTTTACAAGGTAGTCCTTCCACTTAATATTTAAAAAATAATCAAACTTAATATTTTGGTGTTTAATCCAAAAGGGTTATGTTGATACCCTTTACCTTCATTTTGAAGTGAACCATATTTTGAAATAATAAATCACTTTTCAAATAATTCGAAAATTCCCGGACGTCTGCAGCAGGTCTCAGCTCTCCCTCCGGTAGGTTTTGATTATATTTTAATATAGTTTTATGGTAGTTAAGTTGTTAATAAATAACTTGAGGGTGCTACATGGGAGAGCATTAAAAAGCGTTTTTCACGTTTAGAAACACCGGATTATTTGTGAAGTGGTTTGATATATTTTAATATTGTTTTCACCGAAATGTAGACCAAAGTTCTGACTTGTTAAAAAGTTTAAATTTTAACTTTAAAGTGTCTTGAAAAAATGTGTGATAACTTACATAAAATCCTATGAAACAACCCCACATTATTTTAAAATTTTCTGTTGTGACCCTATCAAAATATGTCTTTATTTGATAGAGGAAGGTTAGATCAGGGGAGCAGAATATGTCTGAACGCAAGAACGAGGTTCAGGGGAAATTTGGGGCAGGGGAAAAAAATCCAACAATTTTGATTAGTACATTCTGGTTCTGATATGGTAGTTTCATTTGTATGAAAAACAAAGGCAGTTGACACTCAACACCCGACACTATCAGTATGTGTCATAGTGAGACAGTGTCGGTGTAAGCACAAAGATTTGCGGTGTCCAGGGGCTAAGATAATGTGTCAGAGTTCTAGATTAGAAGTCAGAGGTTGAGATAAAGGGTAAAGGAAAAATCTAATAACTCAACCTGGCTAATGGCCTGATGAGTCATCAGTCACCTACCCTACCGCGGGTGTTTGGTAGCTATGGCGGGGGAGGGTAGGGAAGGGTGAGCGGTGTTTTGTTTTAGTTTGAATTCAGTCGCGGCCTAATTACACGACGATGTGCGCGCAGTTCACTCGTGACATGCTTGTAATAATTGTGTAGCCATGAAATTGTTGTTTTTAGTGGACCTAGACCTGGTTTGTACATTGTGCAATAGATAAATCTTTATACAAAAATAGATGGTTTAGTGAAACAAATGTTTATTATGTCGACTTTTAAGAGCAAACAATAGGTCAACTGTGCTTATTGTGAATGGCGTGGCAGACGTGATAAACTCGGATATCACGTATCTAATAAACATCCCCATGGAAAACCTAGAAGTAATGATCAAGGGAGTATTGCAGGTTTTGTAAAACGTAAATTATGTGATCAGGGAAAACTCATAGTCGTAAATAGCGATAGTATTTCCCCTAGTGTGGTTGATAGCGATAGGCCTTGCAGTAGTTGCGAGTCTACGGAAAAACGCAAAGTCTATGAAAATCAACAATTAAACCAGAGCCTCCCGGAATTACACTCCATTGCCTCTTACTCTCAAGATGTAAAATTAAATGTTGGTACCGGTAAGCCCACTGGTATCACTGAACAATTAATAACAATATGTAATGAATGCACACAAGGAAATGGGAAGGTTGCCATTTCTGGGAGACAACTAAATTTTTTATAAGATAGGTTCTATAAAAATAACTATGATTAAAATATTCAATGTTTTATTTTGAGTGCTATGATTTTAGGGGACTTTTTTTTATGAAAATATTAGGTTTTGGGGAAATATTGGATCTCTGAACATATTCTGCACCCCTGGGCTAGATCTAAGCTTAACTTTTTACTTTAATCTCAAAAGCCCAAATTCTCGCGTGAAGAATCGTAACATTTTTTTTAAACTTTAAACTCAAAATTTAAACTTTTTAACTGGTCAGAAACCTGCCAATGATTTTCTCCTACATTTGGTTGAAAACCATATTAAAAAAGTATCAAACAAATTCGTAAATAATGCGGGATTTGTAAAGGTCTGCAATTGGTGGGAGTGGTCGGGTATAAGTCTAGAGGACACTGGTTATATTCCAGATGATATGGGTTCATTCAAGGCCACTATATATAGTGTGTGTGGCCTTGCTCAGCCTACTGTTCACCTGGTAATTATCTGGGACGGGATGTGCAGTCTTAGGCGTATTGTTCTGGTTAAGATAGTTTGCAAGGGGTGTACCAATATAATCAGTGTGTTTAGAAAATAGACGCTAAATACCCCAATTCAAAAGGAGACAATTACTAATACGACCTGCAGACGAGTGTTTTGTTTGGCTCGAGCAGTTAACAGCCAACATTTTAAAATAGGAAGATTCATATTTTGTAGTATGTTATAATAACCTTATAACATTGCTAAATATAAATAAATAAAGTTTTATTATATTTTTTTAAGTTGGAGTTTTCTTGCCTCAGCCCACTTCGCTCATTTACAAATTATCTGACTGGTCCCTGTAGGTATTTGAGTTTTAAACCCTGGTGTAACATTTAGAGAGGATATACACACGAGGTTGCCATTTTGTGACGCTATTGCTAAAATCACCCTTTGCGTCGTGACGCTCATTGAGGAGTTGTGTCGGTTCATAAACAGAGGTCCTATACACAGTATAACATTCAACCTAGGGGACTAGACCTAAAGAAGACACAAACATTACGATTTGAACTATACCATTTATTAATACTCTACATCACCACCCCCACACCGAAAATAAAGTCATCCATTTCATAGATGAGCTCCTGTAAATATTATTATTGTGTCCCTCAAAGTTTGGAATCACCAACTTGATTAAGCTGACCGACTACATACACGATCACATATGCACTCATCTGGTAAGGTTACTATTTTTATTTTAATAAGTGTTAATTTGATATTCCTCTTATTTCAATAAAGAAGAAGTGTCTTTTTTTTATCGACAGCTATTAATAATTAACTATTGTAACTCTACAAAAATCGTTAAAATTTTATGCTCAGCTAAAGGTCCCGGGTTCGATTCCCATGCCCCGGTTGTATTTTTTTTAAACCTATACGAGTATTTAAAATAAATTGAGTATTTTAATTGTCAGTATTTTTAATGACAATCTTCGTAATTGTCGAAGTCGGATCTTTTTTTCAAAGTGAAGTCGAAGTTGATGCTTGTTTCAAAGCCATGTTGAAGCTTCGAGCACCCCTTGTATTAACTTTCATTTAAACTAAAATGACGAAAATGGGTTGTGTAGAGTCTCGGGCATCATTATCGAAATAAGTCGTTTCACGTTTCAAATACAGAGGTAAACTAATAGGAGATAAACATATTCACCGACCGACCTTGATGTGAGGTGTTATACCAGTCACTATGAACAAGCTGAAAAGCTGGGAAATTAAGTGGACCTATGTCACAGTCCAAAAGTTACGTAAACATGTAAATTGATAAGCCAATAAAAAAAAGTTGTTCCGTTATTCATGGTGATAGAATTTTATTCGCCAAAAAATTATGTTAAAAGTGGACGAGCAAAAATTTTCTCTTTTTAAATAAAAAAATTAATAAAACTAGTACTCTTTTAAAAAAAGGACCTCTGCGCTTGCCACCCTTAGAAAAGTAAACACGCCTCTTGAAGAGGAAATAACTTTTAATATAAAATAGGATTCGACCTATGAATACTAACGAGCCACACACTCATTTTAAACTCCGTAAGGGAGGTGGGGGAAGCCCTCACCCCAATTCACGTATTTTTAAAATTTACTCCTACCCAAACTTAATCTAAATTATTGTTTCCCCCTACTGTACACTTGTAGAACGAGCACAGGAAAGGGCTTTCAGACCAAAGTGATGATTGCGTTTAAACGCCGGTGCGGTAAAGGGATGCTAATAGCTTTTTTTTTTACATTCTTTTAAAAAGGGTAAAAGAAGGTGGTAGTATTATTTTTAATTTTTGGGCCGTTGCAGTGTGTTCAAAATATGGGTACTTTGAATTAAAAGCTAGGTTGGATTCAAGGTTTGTCGCCCCACAAAATGTTCCAGGAACACCTCAATTTATGGGGCAAGTAAAGATAATTTTTGTATTTTGAAGAATAAAAAAAAACTCCGAAGGCACCCACATTAGTGGTTGAATGGTTTAAGCGGTTATTACCACAATAACTGGATTGCCGGTGATGAAACCCGGTCTGGTGTATTTAGGATGATATTTCCCAAATGGCTTTACACAACCCCCTCCATGCAAATGTGGATGCATTTCGTCTTAATTATACCTTTCCGAATCATTACCTCATTTATAGTAAATATGCGGGAAGCCCAAACGGGTGGTTGGTTAGACCTGGAAAAAGCGGACGAGACGAGACTGACGCCCTCATCCGCATGCCCATCAGCAAGAGCAAAATTTTAACTAACGTCAAAAGAATTTATTTTAAAAATCAACATGTATCAACGACCCATTTTAGTGGCCGAATGGTCTAAGGTGTCACTCTTGTGTTAGACTGGCTTGCTAATGACGGGGAGATCGAGGTTCAAATCCCGGTCGGGTCTACTGATGTTGGTTTTCCTAAATGGTTTTCCACTCTCCATCCACGAAAATGCGAGTTATTACCTCTAAAATCATGTCTTCTTCATCCCTATCCCATTAGGGTAGTTTATCATAAGTGCGTATAACCTGAACAGATATGAAGACCACGGTGATAAAAACAGGCACACTTGACACAACTTGAAGCAGTGGCCGAGTGAGCGCTCTCATTCCATATAAACTCGTGGAGGCGTCCTACCGTCAAACAACACCAACAGCACATACTTTCAAAATTCCGGGGACTAGACTTGGGGACTCATAAATCTGTCAAATGGAGCCACCGTACGCTTCAGAGCAATAGTTCATCTCACGACCCGGGAATGCGAACTGAAGCAGAGGTAGAGAATAGTTCCAAACTTGCAAGAAGTGACGTCGTAATTTACATAACATCTAAAAAAATATATGTAGAAGGTAAAACATCATGACATATGGAAAAAGAGGAACTAAAGTTTAAATGGTAGACAGTAGAATAACTCTATATAAACATAAGGAAATAATAAACAATAGTTTTTTTTTGTAAAGTGGATTGAGTCAACCAATGGAAAAACAAGCAATAATATTATATTTTTGTCGTTTAAAATCCTTAATCTTACTGTCCAAGCTATTTACACATATACAATAAAATGGTAGGGACTAAGTAGAGGAAGTGTACCCACATTTGTGGAGGGGATATTTAGGAAAAACATCTCAGTACACCAGGCCAGAATTCACCCCCCTCCATGGAAACCAGAATAGAATGACGCCTTTGTCCGCATCTCCATCGGTGCGGGTATGTGTGGTTTTCTCGGGTATGTTCAACAAATAAACGTAAATATTATTCACCACTCTGATTTGTAAAACAAAGATGGGCGCCTCTTAAATAATATATTCCTCATACCTTCCCTATATGAGTAAATTTGAGGCTACCCCGTGAGTAGTAAGATATGTAGCACTTAAGAAAACAAAAAAATTGTCACTGGGATACATTGAGGCGTAGGATATAAGAGCAATTTATATTAAGAATTTTAAAAATGCACATGAAAACTCTTTACAAATGAAGGGTACGAGAAAATAATAATGAAAAAGCCACATTACACACATTTTCTAGAATAATTTTTATGGCTCAAACCCCATAAGAACCCCAACGAATACTTTTTTTTTCTGAATAATTTAACAGAGACCTCTTTTAATCATAATCTAAAGTGCATTAGAAAGGTATCATAATTATCCAACAGATGGCAGCACTAATTCAAATAGAGTTAAAATGGACTTTTCCCCTCTTTTCCCCTGTACCCTTCAAATAATAACGGATCACGGAAAGGAAAAGGCCAAACTGGAATCAGCTCGGAGCTAGAAGTGTAAGTCTGTAGTAAATCTTGTAACCTGCCTGATTGCAACTCTACTCCAAACCATCAAGAATTAGGGTTAACATATCCGGATCCTGCAAAAAGAGTACATTCTAGAAATGATAATTTGGAGGGAGGGGGGTGAGAGAGATAGGGCGGAGAGGGGAGGAAGATGGGATGTTGGGTATTAATATTTCCCCCCGCATTTTCACTAATGAGAGTGCAAATATCACATAAATTACATAACTTACTAGTTATATATGATGACCACATTCATGGAAAGTCTGGAAAAGTCAGAGAATTTAAAACTTCCAAGAAAATGTCTGGGAATTATAGATTTAATCGGGTAAATTGGTATAGTTGGCTTTCTAGGCTAGAGAAACGTCTTAATTGTTGCATCCTATTCAAACAATTATTTTAGTAGGTAGCTTAAATCGACTATTACATCCACTAAACATGGATCAATAATAGTTTTATTAATATAGATACTACTAATCAATCAAAATAACATTTTGCCTTGATCCAAACTTTAACCGACCAATTTTTGTTTTCCATGCAATAAAATTAAGTTTCAAAAGAAGTATATTGGTCTAGATAAGTGAAAAGTAAGATTACGTGTTTTACCACCTAAACTCTTTAAAGAGAAATGGTTATTATTATTAGCACCGCGTCTTACTACCCGTTCGGGTTATACACACACTAATGTGCAATGGTAGGGTGATTGTGAGATGAAATGGAGGACCTACAGTTTAACGTGGGATCCGAACCACGGTGGAGGCCTGGCATTCCATACATTCACAAGTTGTGATTAATACACGTCTTGTCAGAGGTGAAGGAAGGATTTGGAAATCAGATAAATCTGTGCCGGGAACGAGGATTGAACCCCGGACCCTCAGTACAGTACCCCTAGACCACCAGGTCACCTCTATAGTTAGTAACCCAATATTAAATGCCTTTCGATCCAGTTTATTTTTGAAAATAAAATATAATAAGAGAGATAGGAGAAAAGAGAGGATAGTATTGTTAAGGAACAGTTGTACAGTATATATATTTATATATTAAAAAAAAGCGGTATCACGGTTTAATTTTTTCTCTATTCCTAAATTTTAACCTTCGATTTTTCAATTCTGGATTTTAATTCCTCGAGATTAACAAATTCAATCCTTTTTCATGCATACAACCCCAAATTAAAAAGTGTTACATATTTATATACCGTACCGTAATGTGGTTAGAGAAATCCTAAAAGGTGTGTACAGAATACTCAAACAAAATGGCCGTGTTTGATTTGCGAACGATCATTTAAGAGAAAAGATCGTGTTATGTTAAGTATATTTACAATTTACCGATATCCTTAATATTTGTAAATGAGATACATATAGACCCATATAGAAATCAAGTACTTCCAGATCTCATGGAATCTTTAAATTTGGTACAGTCATAGGCATAACAGTAACTGTCTGGAGTTTCAGTCCAAGTCCCATTCAAAGCCGGTCACTTTTTTTATCTGCCAGTCTACGCACGCACAACTTAAGGAAAAAATCTGAACTTTTTTTT
Organism: Timema podura; assembly: GCA_033556935.1. Classification (NCBI taxonomy): domain Eukaryota; kingdom Metazoa; phylum Arthropoda; class Insecta; order Phasmatodea; family Timematidae; genus Timema; species Timema podura. The sequence goes on from JAVRXN010000009.1 coordinate 114,349,083, forward strand.
ATGAAAGATATGCAGGTAGTTTTACATGGGCGTTTTATTACCTACCCGAACCACCAGCATATTTACATCAAAGGGGTCAAAGTGAGGAAGATGATAGGAAATGTACCTAAATTTGAGAAGAGGGAGAGTGAAAAAAACATCCTCATTAAACCCGGTCAGGACTCGAGCTCCGGCCTTTCTGTCACCGACGCGAGTGGCATGCAGTGTCTACAAATAAAAATATTATTACTAGCACCGCGTCTTACTACCCGTTCGGGTTATACGCACTTACGCTAATGTGCAATGGTAGGGTGATTGTGATATGAAATGAAGGACCTACAGTTTAACGTGGAATCCGAACCACGGTGGAGGCCTGGCATTCTTCACATTCACAAGTTGTGATTAATACAAATAAAAATAAAATCAGAGTATAACCTGAACGAGTAGTAAGACGCGGTGTAAAGAAAAAAACCGATTATCCAAGGTAGGATACTGTTAGAAAGAACAGTTTTGAAAGAAAAAAAAATTGCACTCAACAATAATAGCATTTGGCCAAATTATTATTATTATTACTATTATTTTATAGGCGTTGACATTATTTAACAAGTGAGAGTTGCAGATTAACGACTTCACGTATGAACATAACCAATAAAAATAGTTTTAATAACTTGTACAATTGTCAGATATTGTTCTATGAATCATTCAAGTGTAAATCACTAAGTTAGTAATTTGATCATAGAGTTAGCATAATTGAGCTCCGCGCAACTGAAATCTCACGCAATCACTCTCGTTTTAGTTAGGCCCTACTCTCAGAGAGAGAGAGAGAGGGAAAATGAGGGGAGGGGGGGACGCAATTTCGCGCGAACAAAACAAATCCAATACACTTTCACTTGGATTCTTTTAAAAACAGGGTCGATAAAAACATAAGCAATGAAAAGAAGGAGAGAAAAAAAGGTTTTACTACATTAAACATTTCGCTTTAATCACGAAAAGAGAAAGGAAGAATTTAGCATAAAGAATAAGGGCAGAATGGGAGTTGGGAGAAGAGGGGGGGTAAGGAAGGATTAACAAATCAGAGCACGAACCGGCTACAAACTCTTCACCTAGCAAAACGTTCGCAGATGTTTAGATGGTTGCGTGCTAGTTTGGGTAAAGGGGTGGAGAGGGAGAAAGGTGGGAGGGTAGAGAGAGAGGGGCCCCATTTCGTAAATTAAATGCTAACACGCACCGTAGAAAGCAAAAGGCAATTTTTTTTAAAATTTAGTTTTGTTTGAATACAGACGAAATGGTCGTCAATCTGGACGAGCTCTCTTTTGAAGCGAGTGTAAAATTTAGGTTCGATTCCTGGAAGATTATTTTATGTATATTACTCTTATGGAGTAAGGATGAGTATGGTCCACATTTGTGTATGTGAGGAATGGGAAATCCCTTTTGAAAAACCACCAGTTCATACCTCTGCAACACTACCTACCGACTTATTACACGAGTTTAACCTTCTTCGGTATTTGCGTGTCGCTTATTTGTCGGCCCTAGAGTATTTCATGTTCGGGCGCCAGGTAGATAGGTAAGATAGGTAACCTAACAATAAGTTAAGTTATTGTGTGTCAAACAAATTTCATATTGATTTAGATTTATTAATTAAAATACTTCCTTTCTTATAATATTTTAAAAGTAAAGCTAAACGCTTCGTAAAAGGGACCATTAGCATATAAAATTAGTAGGCTAGTTACAGAGTTATAGAATATTATTATATATATGTCAGGTTGACATATTTGTCAAGAAAGTAAACATACTAGAAGATAATAGTCGCAAGCTGGCCGATTCATTTGCTCACCACTCCAATGAGGAAAATCAACCTTATGAAGTGAATTTCCATACAAAATAAGTGTTCTCCTTAAGTTCATTTTCGAAATACAGTTTCTTTTAATAAATAAAAATCGACCTTGTGTCAAGCGTGACTGTGTTTATAAGCTGCAAAGGAATGGCTTGTTTATATTGAGCTTAGAGCTGAGCGAACAGAATAGGACAAACCAAAACTACGAGTAACTAATGTCTAGCCTCTAACATTCTAAATCAACCATAAAGTCAACCGTGTTGAATACTGAAGAGTGGTATCGAGATTTTTAGCGTATAGTATCGATTATTGCGATACTAGTCGATACCATTGGTATCGAGGAATCGAGTATCGGAATCGGCATAGCACTAAAAAAAACTTACCCATATTTGTATTGGTATTTGTTTTTAGTAATTACTTAACTTAGGAATTCAGTGTGCTATTTTGATAAAAAAAACTTTTTTATGCTAAATTAGTTATAGATTTTACATGTTCGGCTACAAAGATTAAAATACAAAATTTAGCTTAGTAAAAAATCTTTATTTCTTCACACATGTACTTTAAATAAAATGTATTTATAGCTCCAGTATATAAAACATAAACGAGAGTACAAAAAATCATATTTGGATGAAAATACTTCAAACACATAAACAAAGAGCCCCGAGATGGCTTTGAAGAATAGTTTATTTTTTATATCGGGTTCAAATAATGTTAAATTAAAGCAAAAAAGAAGGCATACTCAATTATTTTCACGTGCCTCTAGTAAATATCCCACGAGGCACCAAGGGTGCGCGTGCAACAGATTGAAAATAACTGCCTCATTTAAAGCCGTTAAACATCCTAAGGGCTAAAAAAAACACTTTAAATCCCAAATGCACAGGTGAGAGTGGAAATATGGTATTTGCCTTCTGAGGGCATCAAGGTGTCTCACCTTCGAATACCAGTCGGGTATTTAAAATGGAAATTGTATAAAGACAAATAAAAGTGTGTACGTAGAGAATTTATATAATATCAGATATTATATAATAGTTAGTTCAATACAGCGGAGTGTGTCATAATCAGATAAGTGAATAATAATAATAATAATAATAATAATAATAATAATAATAATAATAATAATAATAATAATAATAATAATAATAATAATAATAATAATAATAATAATAATGGTAGCATTAAGTTATCTTAGATTATCTTTTAAAGTGGAGAGACAAATCAGAAAACCATCTCGCATAAATTTCCAAAATTATTTCCATTATTTCCAATATAATTATTGAACGTGATCTTATCTCTAAAAAAAAAGACAAGATAAACGCATAGTTTGCTTTAATGGAGTAAGGTTTTTTTTGTTGGTAAAACCTGCTATTGAACATGTGAAGAGCTTTCATAACAAAAGAAAAAAACATCGATTAAAAAGCTGAATTACAATAAATTCAAGGCCAAGCGACTAAATGGAAAATAAATAGAAGGTATTCAAAATAACAACCGAACCTAGGAAACAAGATGAGGCGTGAAGCTGAGTTGTAGTAAGAAACCAAACGACCTTGACACACAGCCTCACTTGGAGAATAATAAGGCTACTGCTGTTGTCATACAAGAGGGACTTGTTTTATAACAGGTGCTGTTAAAATTAAGATTCAGACCACTATTTGGTTGTAGCAAAACTAAGGAAACGTCTGTCAATAACAAAAAACAAAGAAAAAAAAGAAGGTAACCAGGCGTATAAGTTAGAAATATATGATGTAGAGAAACTGACATATGTAGAGTTTAGGGCAAGATAAATTTAAATTTTAAATGTGGTTTCTGCCCTAGATTGCTCACAGGATGCGAAGAAACCGTATATTCAGTAAAACAATGGGGATAATATTAGAAGGGCAGTGAAGAGTAATGTAGGTCCTAGCAGAAATATTAAGAAGACACCATGGTTTAACAACGCATGTTTAAAATTAATAGAGGAGGGAAGTGAAATTACAATGATTAGAACGTTCTAGTGAATCGACACATTCACCATTGGGAAGACCTAGACACAGATGTAGGATAACATTATAATGGACCTGAAAGAGACAGGGTGTAACAAGGTGATCTGGATATAACTAACTATAGAAAGGAATAGGTAGCGGTCTGATGACTCCTGGATAGATATTAATCGGGCGGATGAATGTGTTTATCTAGTCGAGAAGTTAAAAGTGCGTCTTATGACCGCTAGATAGCATTTATCTGCCAGATAAAATGTATTTATCCATCACATTTTTATCGGGAGTTTTAAGTACCTGATAACTTTTATCTGAAAGTTAAAATGGTTGTTGCCATAGTGACGCATTGTTTTTCATGAGGTTTCGCCTATCAGAATCTGTTTTTAGGTTAAAATCTTGGTTCGCGTCCTTATTAGGCAGAGACCCAGGTTCTAACTATGTATAAAGTTAGAGCACTTAATTTACACTTTTATAAAAAAAATTGACATGCTATTTGTAAAGTTATAGTTATATAAGAACAAATTATTTAAATGTGAGTACAATAAATGAAATTTTGTAAACATTGTACCAAGATATTGATCACATTTTGGCAGACACCGAAATTAGTACTTGCAAGAAAACCTAGCTTCTGCGCCCACGACACCATCTGTTTACTCGCACTCGTTTATCCACCATTATTAAACAAATGTTGAGCGTTGTAGCCACTAGCCAGGTTTTAGCGGTAGCAGCAGGATTTATACGCATGCGCGCACCAGTAAAAACAGTACCAACCTTGCGTTTTCTGCATTAAAATATATTTATCCTACAGATAGCTATCCGGCAGATAAATTCAGTTCATAATAAGCGTAAAATATTAAAGTGGCTGATAACCATTATCTGGTCACTAACTTTAACCTCCATATAGCAATATATATCCGGTAGTCATAAAACCGACCCTAAGTAGGTAGGTTAGTTAGTTACATGTTCTACCTGTCTATAGCAAGTCGGAAGCGTTTCTGTCTACTGATTCAAGAGTCCAAAGTTTGATCAAGGATCTCAGTGTCAAAACCCTATTACTTAGTTATCAAGTTAGTTTCTCTTTTATCGATCTGGTGTCAGGTATAGGGCAGGGGTCCATGGTTGGAAGAATCGTATGTGACAGCTTGCAGAAGATTCTTTATCTATTGCACAAATTTACTGGAAATAATTATTTGCTTAGTAATACTTTATTATCAATAAAAAAATTTATCAAACGAGTCTAAATAATACTTTCTTAAGGGGGCCGCCTACCAGAGAGTTGGAATGCGTTGCAGACGTTCAGGAAATACGCGATGGTTAGGTAGTGTTTAATTTTTTACAAACTTGACTTAAGCCAAAAGGAAGATAAAGGTGGGGAACATGCTTATTTATTATTATCAACCTTACATTTTGATAATCTATGTATATAAAAAATTAATGAAAACTCGAAACTTGCTCATTTTCAATGACCTTTAAATGGCCTTAAGTATATTGTCACAGTTCTGAGACGAGGGTAACTTATAAATAATCCTAGACACAACCTTTCAAAAACAAATAAAGTCATTTTTTGATAGGGTCACAACAGAAAATGTGAAGATAATTGCTAATTCCTTTTGCTGTTTTGATGCGTCAAAGCTAATGCTTTTCAGCCATCAAGTCATCAAGTGGCGCAGCCATATCCTCCATCTACGCTTTGGAAGTAAAGAATAACCGGAGAAAGAAGGAAAGGCAGTTGACTCCTTGCGCATGCGCTCTTTTAGTTGGATGTCTGCCTTCGCCTTGTTGAGAGTTGAGACAACGCACAGTGAGCCGGCACATTTTTAAGTTTTAGGTGTTCATTAGAAAATATTAAAAATAATATTTATTGTAGCTTTTACTGGAAATGTGTTTACAAACTGGTCCTGTGTTTCCGAACAGTTGTGTATGCTTTGCCTTCTTATGATAGCCATTATAATTATATATAAATAAAGTAGAATAATATTGTTATTTTCGATAAATTAAAACTACTATGAACAATAACACAAGTGTTTCCGAACAGTTGTGTATGCTTTGCCTTCTTATGATAGCCATTATAATTATATATAAATAAAATAGAATAATATTGTTATTTTCGATAAATTAAAACTACTATGAACAATAACACAAGCAAAAGGGACTACCGTAAAGGGGAAAAAACTAGACTTCGACTATCTGCCCGCCGCAAAAAATTAGGATGGAAAAAGGGGAAGAAGCGTTTTATTAATGGATCAAAGTAAGTACATACTGATTGATTAGTATAAAAACAGGATCTAGTTCACTGTTCAACGGTTGGGTGTTAGTTTCATTTTACCGTGTTGCTCCTATATTCAGGAGGACGGGGTTAAAATCCCGTCCGGAAGTTTCATAAAGCTAGTCCTGTGAAGTAAAGAACCATAATTTGAATTCTGTTGCTTGGATAAAACATTTATTTATTTATTTGGTCATTCCTTGTACTGTAAAAAAAAACATTACATAAAGATAAATAAGAGGGAAAAGTATATATTTACTGTACGTATACTAATTACTAACAAAGTGATAATGGACAATTTAATTTCTTAAAATATGTATAATTATATATTAAAACAAAATTTTTATTACACCCAAGATAACATTTAATTTTAATAAATATTAATTCAGTTCTGATACGTGAAGGTTAACTCTAAAGCAATTATTACAATGTTTAGTGCCTGATTGGTTGTATCAACTGAAAAAGTTCCAAAATCAGCTCTACAATATAAAAAACTTGAGCAATATATTTAATTTATGAGTAAGTGTGAATTTGCTTTTTCAATATTAAGGGGGCCGCCTCGGTAGGCGAGAAGTTTCCGTGCAGACTTCCAGAAATCCCGTCATATTTAATCAGTGATGAGTTAAAAAATATAGTCTGCTCATTTAATATAATTAAGACCCAAACAATGTTTAGCACAGTAATTAATTAGTTTTCTATTAAGTTTGATATACTTTCAATTATATATTTTTTATTTAGTTGCTTGTGATACATATTCTTGTTTATTTTTTAAATGGATTACGTGACACGTAAAGAAGACAAACGTAGAGGGGAAAAAACAAAATTACGAATTTGTGCTCGCCGCAAAAAAACAGAAAGAAAGCCGTGGAAACATTTATTTGATAGAACAAAGTATATATATATATAAAATTTATTTTAATAATAATAATAATAATAATAGTGAACACAAATGTTCTATAAGAAACGGTTAACTCAAATTAGACCGTGTTTTGTCATGATATACCTACAGTAGGCCATAAAAAACTAATAATCGATAACAATAAATTAAATAATTATTTTTTTCAGACAAGGTGTTTTTCTCTCTTCAGGCAGAGAGGACAAAGCTGATTGTCGGGACAGAGTAAACCTTTCTCAGTCCACTCCCATTGAAATGTCCACAACGTTGGATTCAACCCAACTTGAAGACAAAGCTATGGAACCAATAAATTTGGAGATTAGTCAGCTTTGTCTGGGGTAGGAAAACTAAATTAATTGGTTATCCATTATAAATTTTCGGGAGCAAATAGTTTTGTGTGAACATAGCTACATAGCTACTAGCATACATACGGTATTTATTTCATTTTCATGATTCATAATATCCTGGCCGCTTGTCCAATTTAGTAATAATCTCCACACGTTATATTTGACATAAGTCTACTAAATGTACCACACTCGGAGATTGAATGTGATAGAAGTTCCCAACCTGGGTTTGCAGGTCCCTAGGGATCTGCGAAGGCACCTGTGGGGGCCCGCGAAACAAATATAAGCCCTAGTATTTTTAAATTTTCTTTTATTTGAATTTTCACATCATATAAAAATATATGGTATTCACAATTTTCTTAAAAATCTCTTTTTTCCAGTTCGACAATATTTATATATATAATTGGTTACGTAGAGTACCATAAATGTGTAAGTGTTTTTATCTCAGCATGTATGGCTGGGGAGGTAAGAGGGCCGCGATGAATTATCATTGGCTTGAGGGGGTCTGTGAACTGGAAAAGGATGGGAACCACTAATATAGAATATCTATGTTTGTGTGGTCTTAGTGTGTGTGTGTGGGGGGGGTGGAGGAGTTCTTGGGGTTGTTGACTTTTCTGTGCTAATTGTTAGGCCTAATATATTTCTAATAATGGGTTTCTTATATCAATACTATCAGCCTACTATCATAAACCATGGTGATTATGGTGAAGGAAATATCTATAGCCAGGGGCAGACTAAATGTATTGTCACAAGCGGAGAATAATTCTGCCACCCCTCATCCCGCCCCACCCTTCAAGCATCGTGGCGATGATGAAATCAATCCTGGGGTCTTTGTTGAAGTCTGCAATAATTTAATCAAGTTGTAAACAATACCATACCATCCATTACACTGGAAAATGGCTATATGAATAGTTATGAAACGAACTATAAAGTTTTGACATTAGTTATAATTAATTGCGTACCATAACAAAGAAATAGTATTAGGTACATTAGATAACCTTCACCCTAAAGGGTTACGTAGAATTTACAATACAAGAATTGCATCCAATGATGTATTTGTATATACAGTCACATAATATATTTTATATAAATATAAGTACTATAATCAAAATAGTATTTGCTATAGTTATTGCAAGCTACGAAATTCCACCCATGGCAGCCACTGGTGCCCCAAGTGTCCGCTTGTTTCTTTTGCACCTTACTCCACCCCTGTCCACAGTAAGATTTTAGAAAAGTCTTTTTAGGCTCTATTTTTATGAATAGCAAATATATATCTAGTTAAATAAAAACTCATCACTACTGTATTAAAAAAAATTAACGTCTAGGACTTATTTATGAAAATTTAGCTATAAAATTCTATTTCTCAACTTTCGCCCTTGTAAACCTCTTGGCCGTAAATTCTCCTGTTGACAGTAGTAGGTAAATTAAAAAAAAAATGTTCAGGGGTGCACCATAATTTTGTACCAGTTGCACGGATTGGTTGCTACCACTGGTGGCGGAACGTTATTTGTGTAGAAGGGTGGAAGGGGGAGGCGGCGGTGGCAAACGAAAAATAAGTTTTTTGAGAAGTTGCCTTCCCCCCTTCACCTCTCCCTTACTCTGCCCCTTTTCGCAATAAATGTTGGAAACTTGGATGTCCCTAAAAGTTATTTGGAGATGTCCTCCTCCCCAAATTTAGAAAATCAGATTATTTTAATGCTATTTGGAGAAGTCTTCTACAATTTTTTTTTTTAACTTAAATGCTTCTAGAAGCCATCTGGAGTGGTCCTCGCCTTTAATTGAAAAATAAAAATAGATGTCTCTAGAAACTATTTAAAGTGGTCTTCTCTAATTTAAAAAAAAATGTAAATCTTTAAATGCTATTTGAAATGATCCTCACCTGGACATTTTTGAAAATAGGATGCTTTTAGAATAAATTTGGAGTTGTCAGATGGATTTTTTAAAATGATTTGTATCTGGAATATATTTGGAGTGACCCTTTCCCAGAAAATTTTAAAAATAATATTCCTCTAGAACAGGGGCGTACACACAAAGGAGGTCCAGTGGGTCCCAGCCCCCCATGGAGAACATGAAGGATAAATAAAATATTAAATACAAAGGGACGATTTAGCAATGTTAAATCACCTTAAAGCAGTGGTTGAAAATAACCCAATGTCTTGATACAGTGTGAGCAGTGGTGCATCCATGATTATGTCATGAGGGGGGAGGGGGGGCGTGCCTACACCACAAAAGAAATACCTTTAGGAACCAATAGATCATAAACACCGCGTCTTACTACCCGTTAGGGTTATACGCACTTAGCTAATGTGTAATGGTAGGGTGATTGTGAGATGAAATGGAGGACCTACAGTTTAACGTGGGATCCGAACCACGGTGGAGGCCTGGCATTCCTCACATTCACAAGTTGTGAATAATACACGTCTTGTCAGAGGTGAAGGAAGGGTTTGGCAATCAGATAAATCTGTGCCGGGTCCAAGGATTGAACCCCGGACCCTCAGCACAGAAGTCTGACACCTTACCCCTAGACCACCAGGTCACCTTTAGGAACCAATAAAATGGTGGTCCGTGCCCTTGGGGCTTTTCACCCCTGGAGAAAAATTTGTAATTCTAAGGTTCAAAATGGTGCCCTTTAATTATATTTTGTACCTAATTGTTTCTGATTAAACTTATATGGGTTATAAATATATGTTACCTTCGATTTGATTGCCAGCTTTAATTTCTAGGTATATTCACAGTAGAATTTACATTTAGTTTGTGAGTATAATTTTTAAATTAATATAAAAATGAACTGTTAAAAATAAAGATGCCTAACTCAAGTGACTGTATTTTAGTTAAAATATGAAAATAAGTCAATAGTAAATAACACGCTCTTTACTACACAAAGGAGTGGTGAGATAGGAGGGTAGTGTGCGGGAAAGCCAGGGTTCGGAGTAAACGGGGTGAAACATGTGTTGTTCGAACACATTGGACGTATGTCTGCAGAGGAACACAGCACCCTTCAATCCGTCAATTTAATTTTTGAAAAATATCTCAAAAAGGGGGGATTATAGCTCCTTAGTCCCACCCCCTTGAATCCATGCCTGAGTGTGGAACATGCCCAACTGGATTTAACGCTGTCTAGTCTGTATAGCGTTAAGTATTTTGTTTAGTAATAATGGATTTAATTGATTATTGACTTGTAACTTCTATACTTTGGATCCTCCTTTAGAATAATTTCTGTGTGCTCCCCTGCTCTAGAATATATTTGAAGTGTGCTTCCACCGACATACTTTTGGAAATTGGATGCTTTCAGAAACTATTTGGAGTTATCTTTCACTACGATTTTGTTTTAATTTGGAAAATAATTTAACACTGTCTTGTTTACTCTCTAACCAATAGTAAACTAAAGTAAAGATCTCTAACTACCCCCACTTTGTTGATGAAGTAATACATTATAATTGTTTTTGGTCTCTAAAAAAACACAATAACCCCTCACCCAACACCCCTCTCCCTGCCCTCTTATTATATATTCTTATTTCTATGAGCACTCACCTCGATATATCTATATTATCCGTATATATTATAGATTGAATTGAAGTCTCCCCTAAAATAAACCAAGTTGAACGCTAAATAGCTTGCTAAGGCATCCAATATTAATAATATTTTGGCCTCCTGCGTGGGAAAGCGACCCTAACCCAGTGATTCCCAACCTTTTTTCTTTAGAAGAACTCTTAAAATATTTCATAAAATCTTATCACGCATTAGATACGACAAGGGTAAATTATAAAATAGACATATAGATCATTAGGGTTGTTAAATACGAGTAATAATAATAATAATAATAATAATAATAAATTTATACTTTTGAATATTTACTATTACTAATTACTGTCCTCCGGTACTTGAACTTGGGTTATCACTATTCTTACCAATCTCACTTTTAATATTACTATCGGCACTATTCTCTTCATCTTCCTCGGGTACATGAGCTATATTTATATATCTCCACACTGTCCAAAAAATATTGTCAGATTAATAAAAACAAAGGTTGGAGATTCTCGCGGAACCCTGGTTAGGAATCACTGCCCTAACTCCTCCTTTTGTAATCTCATTACGGTTACTGTTTTGTCACTATCTGCCCTTAAAATTATCTTTTTTGCACAACTAAGCCTTCGGGGGCACAATGTACTACTTCACACAACGTATAGTTAACAATAATCTCTATCCCACTTTAAACTCGTTCTTTTTTTCAAGGATGTAAACTATCTATAAAATTTTGGATTGACGTTGAACAATTGTTTTCTAGGAGATCTCCAAAAACATTTACGTCACTTCGTAATATGCAATTTGAGGAAATAAATCTAGAGAACAATAGGTCAGGGAAGACTCTATAATTTGGCCAGGCTCATTGCCTAGTCTAAATAAAAGTATTGAAATATATCCTGAAGAGGTTCTAAACATGGTTGATAGAAAACACACTCGAAAACTTAAATCAAACTCTTAAAGATAAATAATTATATATCAGCATTTATCATTGGACTCAAAAGGCTTTTATCTAACATAGCTTTGTAAATCTTGTTTACATATTAATTTTCACATACAGATACGAGATTTTTAAAAGGATGTAAGGTAGCAATATTATAATAATAATAAATTATCATGGTGCCCCCCTGTCATTTTTTTCTGGATCCGCCACTCTGTGTGTGTGTGTGTGTGTGTATTATATGAAACAGTCAATGTGTTTCAACATTAATAATATTGTTTATTTCTTATTGTTTTTAATAAGTTCTTACTTGATTTAATTATTTAAAACGTAAGGATCAAGCTAAACAAGATTGCCAGTGACAAGGAGGTCGGGGTTTGATTCTCGGTCAGGTTTACTAAGGGTAGTTTATCCGTAGCCCTCTCTCTAAACAAATACGGGTACATTTAATCAAAACTTTCCTTCCTCTTCCCCTATCAGCTAGAATAATCAGTGGAAATTATTGATAGCCTGAATAGGCACCTGAAATTAAAATGAATTAATTGTTGAAAATAGGTTACACATGACCATTTAACCTATTATTTATGTAAACTCTAGCTTTGTGTAGGCGTAAACAGTGTAGGTGATATAACAATATGTAGTCTATCTCATTTTAGTTGACAGTAAAAGTTAACTAATTTGACCCGCTTCGGTGGCCGCATGGTCACCCATTAGAGTAATTATTACATAAGCGTGTAATCCGAACGGGTTGTAAGACGCAGTTCTAAAAGGAAAAACCTCTTTGGTTTGATTAACAACGATGAGGTCGGAAGGGGGGAGGATTATTCCCGATTAAAAAAAAAAAGTGAATGCTTTTAGAAGCTAGTTGAAGGCTTTTTTTTTTTTTTACATCTTCCATATTTATAAGTATTTACTAAACATTTTACACAGATAGAATAAATCTAAGACGGGTTGGGGGTATAGGGCCGTGTGTTAGAGCTCCTTATACTCCTCGGTTCCGACGCCCTGCTATCAACTAAGTAAGGGTAAGATAGAAATTTAGTCTACACGTGATTAATTATTGTATAGTTAATATTCACATTTTCCTAAAAAAAAAGTGACATGTATAAAAGTGTGTGTTCTTCAAGACAATTTTTTTTTAGCATCGCGTCCTACTACCCGTTCGTATTATAAGGTTTCAAGACAAGTTAAACCATCAATAGAGGATTGTGCTTGTTTGTGAACCCTTCACGAGAATCTCAAGTTAGCAAAATATCACAAGATAAACACAGGCGGACAGCTGGACTATGTAGTGAGTGGGGAGGCGATCAGCCACGCGCATTATTCCTCTTGACCTTGAAATAGTTTTCCATTTCTTTGCTTCTCTTCTTCTGACATGGGGTGGCAGGGTAAGTGTGAAGAGGATAAGATTAGAGAGAGACAGACGCTGTAGTTCAAGAAAACAGCACAGAGCATTTTCATTTTAAGACATGAGGTCTAACACGAATGATACTTTCTCACGTACCAAGGCGGCCCCCTTAAGGATTACTGTATAGTTTTCGTAACTTATTGAAATAAAATATATTAATAAACCTATTATTATTTTGCGGTTGTGGCAACAAGAGATATTATAGTACATGAAATAATTAATTAAAAAGTATTATATTCACATTTATCACTAATATCTTCTTATAACTGCCATCAAAATAAATTTAAAAAAAAATTAACTAGAGAGAAAAAGCCATACAAGATATTAGTTTCAAAATGAAAGGTTTTTATTTTGTGAACAGCGTAAGAACACAACCGCCTTAAAGTCATCAACTACCCTTGTTTAGGCTGGTCCGCCATCTTGATTTCAGAGGAGCACGCCGCGTTATATTAGCTCTCGTTTGAAAAGCATTTTTAAGAGAAACATATAAGCCACTTCCACCAAAAAGAAACAACCAAACGGTTATTTTCATACGTTTGTGTTTCAATGATGTAAAAACGAATGGTTATTAGTTTGTGCGAATATTCCTAGTGACGAAAGTAACACCAAATCAACATATGGTCTGGCAGATGGTATTATGGTTAGGCGAATGGATATATGGTAACTTTTCCTAGCTGTCAGATACTACCTCTCCTACTGTGTATGCCCTATGGTTGGGTTTTTTCTAGAGTAAAGTTAGAACAGGCCTTTATAAGACTCTACAGACATGCGGACAATAGCGATATTATTATTGATCCACCCCCTGAATTATTATTTAACATATATATGGATCCTTAAATAATATTACCCATTAAATCAGTAGCTTCATATTCAAAATACTATGTTTCAGCTGAACATTAATATTAATTCAAGATATTCATTGTATTCCTTATTCAAATAGGTCTAACAAATTATTGTTTTCAATGATTTGTTAAATATTTGTAGACAGTATCGGCGCAGGCATATTTACATGAAGGTTATTCATTCTGTGTTAGTTAACACTTTGAGTGAACAATGACTTCAACTATGTTTTAAGGTGACATAGATAACTAGAAAATAATCCCAACTTTCAAAATCAGCCTGCGCTACTGTCCGCATAAATGAATCAAGGTAGATATGTTTAATAAGGGCATAAAATGAATGCATTTGTGAGATTACGTAAATCTTTCAAATAAGTAAGCTATTCAAGTAAATTAGCAAATTTAATTTTATAATGAAGGGACTCTCCCCTAAAATATATAATTATATTTGATGGGAGGCGGGGAGTGGGGGAGTTGGCCTACTCCCTCCCCTAGTCTCACCGAACAGACATACCCATGCAAACACGAAGCACGTAAAAAAAAATGGAGCAGGTTAAGATAAGCCGTAAAACCATTTGACTTTTGTTTTCATGGAACTGACTCTTTTGAGAGTTTTGTAATCTTCTTTTGAGAATCTTTTTTTTTTTTCGAATTACTGTAAGTCACGTAATATTTTCAAATCCTCTTAGCTTTGGTTGTGAGTTAAGCCCCACGTTATAAGTAAATAGGCGAATAAAACAATAGTAATAAATTATTTGAAGTGCACTTTACGAAACGCAGCACGATTTAGATTACAAGTAAATAACAAAATCCATCACAACTGGGATTCAAACCAGCCCTTTCCAATGTGATTGGCTCAGCGCTCTCAACCATGGGAAAACATTAACTTCAAATAAAAACCAAAAACATTTTAGTACAAAACAATTTCAAATATGGAAAATGAGCGAGTTAACCATTCTATATTTTTATTTTTCAAAGATACATTTGACAATAAGGTTAATGACGACTTAGTCCAAGGGGGAGGAATGATAAGGGTAGTTTTAGAAGGAGTGCACCCGCAATATCGCGGAGAGAGGATGGGGAAAACCAGAGAGATAAATCCCCTGTGGAAAAACACCCTACATTGTATCCGACCAAGATTCAAACCTCGGCCTACCCGCGTTAGAGCCAGTCCTGTCTATTTTGATACTGACGCCTTAGACCGTGTGAAAATCAACCTACTTACAGTTTGATGTAATTTACAGTAAAATAATTATTATCATCATTTATCATATTTTGTTTTACATTTAACGATCCCATAACGTATGTTGGAAAAAACAAAAATTGTATTTATTGAGGTCATACAAACCCCCCCCCCCCCCCCCCACTTTAATCCTTCGGTGAAGATTATTCTAAATTGATTAACCGCAGTTTAAAAATCTGTCTAAAATGTACATGGCAAGTGTTACAAATAATTTAACAAAACTGCCCCTCAGTAGAATAATTGGAGTCGTTTGTGGCGGTAATTAGTGATGGTATTGATAATGTATCATGGTAATTAGTTATGGTATTGACGATATAATCCCGATTACTTCATAATAAGCAAATGTCCCAACACGTTACTATTTTGTTCAAGTAAATAATGACCGTTGGTTTCGGATACATCCGATGATCGACCCCTCACCCTCCCTAATCCCAATTAGAGTTGTTTCTTGTTGGTTTTTTTAATCGCGTCTTACTATCCGTCCGGGCTATCCACATATTTAAAATTGTTCTATAGCCACATGAGAATTAATCCAATCAAATAGGCCTCTTGGGCTTGCTCTGTTTTTTAAGATTCAGATTCGTATACGTAAAATAGTGGATTCGACCCATCTCTAGAGAAAAGAAATCCGTCTGGATGGTTCATATCCCCAAACATGTCATTTTTACAAAACGTTATCGAACCCAAAATGTTTTCCACGCGCCGACCAACAAAGGCTAATTAAAACGATCCCGCCGTATCGAGCACGGGATTAATCCCGTCCCTATCTTGAAACTTCATACTGCAACACGGTGGAACTTAATTCTGGGGGGCAATCAATCAAAATATATACAAGAGTGGAGCTTATAGGAAGCATGTGCGGATACACAGATACGAGATAGCTCAAGGCTTAATTAACTAACGGGGCAGATTTCATTAACTTTAATTACCTCCCATATTTCTCTGCAGAGTGTCTTTGACAAACACACACACACACACAAGCACATACACCCGCAGCCACTCACACCACCAAATAAATTCATGTATCGTTATTTATGAAGAATCGCGAACATACAATAGTTAATTATTTAGTGTTAATAAACTTTCGAACTATAATGAACGATGTAGACGTTTATCAATGAACAATGTGTAGTTTACAATAAAGGTTTCATTTCCCAAAAGGTTCTTATCAAATCTACCTTTAGGGGGAAAAAATATTCCATTAATAAAAACACTTAATATTAGAAGGAAGACGATAAGTAAAATTAAAAAGTGACAACTACATCACCGTGAAACAAAATTACCCGGATATAAAATACATTATTCTCAGTAATCCAGCTAATAAGATTGGTACTGAGTCATTTGAATTATGAATGTAGAATATAAAAGTATAGGAATAGATCATAATGTAAGCAAACAGATAAAACAATTTGATGATAATCACCTGAATGTCAAGCGGATGGCTCAGTTGTGAAGAAAATAAATATTGTGCGCGATTTTAGGCTGATTCAACAAGTGATAATCAAAGAAAATATCACCAAGTCTAACTATCTGTTCAGATTATACCCATTTATAATTACTCCAATGTGGTAGGGATGAGGAAGGAAGCATTTTAGAAGTAATCTACCCGCATTTGCGTGGAAAGAAAGTGGAAAATCATTTAGGGAAAACCAATCTCAGTAGACCTGATCAGGATCCGAACCTTGATCTCCCCGTCTTCAGCAAGCCAGTCTAACACGAGAGTGACGCCTTAGACCATTCGACCACTGAAGCGGGTCAAAGGAATTATAGCACCGTGTCTTACTACCCATTCGGGTTATGCGCTTAAGTACTAATTACGCTAATGGGTTAGGAATTGGAAAGGTTGAATATAGAGGAAGTGAACGCACATTTGTGTGGAGGGAGAGTGGAAAACCACTCAGGAAAAACCACCTCAGTTCACACAACCGAGATTCGAACCTTAATCTCCCCGTCCTCGGCAGTCCAGCTCAACACGAAACTAGCGCGTTAGCTAACTACGCCACCGAGGCGGGTTGAAGCGTGTCAAAGAAAATAATGTTTTCATATCTGTTGGCACGCGGACTAAACGTCAAGTTGGTCTGATCTGGTTTTACGGGGATGGGGGAGATCTGGGTTCAAATCTCGGCTGGCCGCATTGGGACGGGTTTTTTCCCTAAATGGTTTTCCCACTCGCCATCCACGCAAATGCGGGTATATTTCCTATAAATTCAACCTTCTTAATACTTACTCCAGTAGTGTAAATTAATGCGGATAATCCAAACGGGTAGCAAAGCGCATTGCAAAAATATATCCAGTTAAAATACAGTAAGAACGCAGGTAAAGACAATTTATAAAAAAAGAAAAATTGCAACCAACAATAATAAATTTAATATTGGTCTCTAAAAGGCTTTTTACTTTGATTCAAAATATTTTAGGATAGAGTCAAAAGTATATATAAGGCTTACATTATCGTGTGGCTCGTTAGAAAGGCATGTTTTGGTTAAATGTAACCAAGCGATTTATATTAACTTTCTAGGACCAAACATAACCGGAGTTGATTCGCTAAAGACACATTAATTATTTTACACCAATTACATTCACTACCGGAAGTACAAGTTTGAAAATAGCTCTTACTTGGTAATATTTGTGACAATATAAGACTTTTCATTCCATGTTGGCGATTTAACACACTTTGTATTACGACTAGACATTTATTAGGTTTGATAATTTCAATGACATAACTCTAGTTAATAAAAGAAAATATCGTTGAAATCTAATCAAACTTGTAATTATTTTGGTGCTAATTTTTTCTTCAATAATACGCCGTATACACGATTGATGCTTCGGTACTAAATTCAGTCAAGTTAACTATCATGGAGGCGAGTGCGTAATTTGCTAGTCGAGCAGCAGTGATGTATCAGTACAACCGCAGGCGCATAAGAGGCAAAAGTTTGTCTTTCATTAGCAAATTGAACAGATATTTCGGGGTCACGCATAGACCAAGTAAAGCTGTTGAGAAAGTGGGAGAGCTCCAATGTATACATGGTGTTACAAGGGGGGGGGGAGTGAGTGTTACGTAACACAGATCTATACTTGAATTATTCTAATGTTGAAAAAATAACATTATTGTTCATGTTTTGAAATTATTTATATTCGGGATTTAAAATTAATTCTGATGTCTACTAAATCTGAGTCCTCTTTCAGTGTCACAAAAGCTAACCTATAAAATAATGACGTTCACTCTTGGTGCAAAAAGTTACGTAACACAGGTTGGAAAAGAGAAAGTGAGGAGGGCAGGTGTCAGGCTAAAGGTCTACTTGGTGTTACATGGGTTGAGGGGGTCAAAAAAAGGTAATAAAAAAGCGTTACGTGGTTTATGGATGACCTTGCAAACTAAAGTCAAAACAATACAGCTTTGTTTTTTTGTTTTTAAACGCTTGATGGAAGTGAAATGTATTCTATAGATATTTTTTTATAATTTTAAAAAGTATATTAAACTTTCATTTACAAATTTACGAACCATTTTCTAAAAGGTTTGTGTTGTTACTGGTAATATTGTATATTCTCAAAACAATGATTAAAACCATATCAATATGAATGCGTGTCGTATATTTCGTAGTTGTTGCATCCCTGATAGTTCCCATCATTATTTCATTACGAGTCTACTCAATGAAATGAGTACGAAAACATCAGCCCGTGTGTATGGGGGATAGCAAGAGTTGGCCCCGGGGTCTAGGGCATTTGGCTCGGAATTTATCGGCTAGGTGGCGAACGGGGTATCGAGGCTCAAAAATCACGAAATCTCCACGTGTGGTGTATAACTATGGTTTGTGCCATCTCTTCTTTACGCTGATGAGGGTGCACTTTATACATACTACCTACCTGTCCTTTACACCTATTATATAAGCCATTAATAACTTTGATGTTAATCGTAACAATAACAAAATTTGACCTGATTCTTTTATTTGAGTAGGGTGATCTATGTTGTTCTACTTTTGGTGGATTGTCGTTATGTTGCAGAATTTGACCAGGATCTTCATTTAAAAACAAATTTCTGTTCAAGTTCGACTATACTCATGACAGTTATTCAATTTTTCTAGGAACTGGAATGCACCATCACCCGGTTGAAACGAGGATAGGAAACCACACAGATGAAGGGAGATAGAACAGCATCTTCCCAGGTCAGAGTCAAGCGCGCTATCACATCCTAAGCCTGAGTGCAGCTCCCGAGGTATAAACACGCTCGAATATGTGACAAGATTGGGACACACCTCACGAGTTCAGAGAACAGAGTCTTTGATTCCCGCGAAAGAACAGTTTCGGAAGGTCAATTCGTTGTGAAAACAGAACAGGTATTTTAAATACGTTCACAGCAATGCCATTTGATAGTATAGGCTGAAAATGACGGTTATTCAATGAGAAAAGTCAACATGTTTAGTTCGAGGTAAATGTGCCATGGAAAGTAAGATGGGTAGTAGAAAACCAAATTAAACAAAACTATTAAGAACCGGAACCTCCCTCACATTCTGGTGTTGGAAAATTTGGAAGATAACGCCAAGGTTGGAATGGTTCTATTCCGTGTAGTTAAGGTTCTATTTGGTGTCGATAATAAAACTACACCTTTCTATTCTGGTTATTCCATGATCTCCATGATGGAGGTAAGATTGCCCACACTTCACACAAGACAAAGTAGAACTGACCGGAGTTACTATACAATGGAGGTAGGACTACCCACATTAGTACACGGAGAAGTAAGACTGTCTGATATTAGTACACGAAGAAGACTGCCTGCTGTTAGTACACGGAGAAGTAAGACTGTCTGCTGTTAGTACACGAAGAAGACTGTCTGCAGTTAGTACACGAAGTAAGACTGTCTGCTGTTAGTACAGAGAGAAGTAAGATTGTCTGCTGTTAGTACACGAAGAAGACTGTCTGCAGTTAGTACACGAAGTAAGACTGTCTGCTGTTAGTACACGAAGAAGACTGTCTGCTGCTAGTACACGAAGAAGTAAGACTGTCTGCAGTTAGTACACGAAGAAGACTGTCTGCTGTTAGTACACGAAGTAAGACTGTCTGCTGTTAGTACACGAAGAAGACTGTCTGCTGTTAGTACACGAAGAAGTAAGACTGTCTGCAGTTAGTACACGAAGAAGACTGTCTGCTGTTAGTACACGAAGTAAGACTGTCTGCTGTTAGTACACGAAGAAGTAAGCCTGTCTGCAGTTAGTACACGACGACGTAAGACTGTCTGCTGTTAGTACACGAAGTAAGACTGTCTGCTGTTAGTACACGAAGAAGACTGTCTGCTGTTAGTACACGAAGAAGACTGTCTGCAGTTAGTACACGAAGTAAGACTGTCTGCTGTTAGTACACGAAGTAAGACTGTCTGCTGTTAGTACACGAAGAAGTAAGCCTGTCTGCTGTTAGTACACGAAGAAGACTGTCTGCTGTTAGTACACGAAGAAGTAAGCCTGTCTGCTGTTAGTACACGAAGAAGACTGTCTGCTGTTAGTACACGGAGAAGTAAGCCTGTCTGCAGTTAGTACACGACGACGTAAGACTGTCTGCTGTTAGTACACGAAGAAGTAAGACTGTCTGCTGTTGGTACACCACGACGTAAGATTGTCTGCTGTTAGTACACGAAGAAGACTGTCTGCTGTTAGTACACGGAGAAGTAAGCCTGTCTGCAGTTAGTACACGACGACGTAAGACTGTCTGCTGTTAGTACACGAAGAAGTAAGACTGTCTGCTGTTAGTACACCACGACGTAAGATTGTCTGCTGTTAGTACACGAAGTAAGACTGTCTGCAGTTAGTACACCACGACGTAAGACTGTCTGCTGTTAGTACACCACGACGTAAGATTGTCTGCAGTTAGTACACCACGAAGTAAGACTGTCTGCTGTTAGTACACGAAGAAGTAAGACTGTCTTCTGTTAGTACACCACGACGTAAGACTGTCTGCTGTTAGTACACGAAGAAGTAAGATTGTCTGCTGTTAGTACACGAAGAAGTAAGACTGTCTGCTGTTAGTACACCACGACGTGAGATTGTCTGCAGTTAGTACACCACGACGTAAGATTGTCTGCAGTTAGTACACCACGACGTAAGATTGTCTGCAGTTAGTACACCACGACGTAAGATTGTCTGCAGTTAGTACACGAAGAAGTAAGCCTGTCTGCTGTTAGTACACGACGACGTAAGACTGTCTGCTGTTAGTACACCACGACGTAAGATTGTCTGCAGTTAGTACACCACGACGTAAGATTGTCTGCAGTTAGTACACGAAGAAGTAAGCCTGTCTGCTGTTAGTACACGACGACGTAAGACTGCCCGCAGGTACTCCAACACAAGCAGAGCCAGCAGTTATTCTACCCACTTAGCATCCAGCCTTGGTTGTGATGAAGTGCTCGAGATACAACCAGAGTCTGGGGATGCTCTCGCCGTGCATTAAACCATCACTGCATAATTAACACGGAAATGTACACATTACTATTCATAGGACACGCTCCGTGTGGAACTGTACGGAACCTTCGTGGAAACTAAGAAAAAAAACTCTTATAGCTTATCCCATATCCAAGCGTATGAATAATATTGCAATTATTACAAGATATGATAGCTTTTGGGGTATATAAATATCTGATTTGATTTGTTTGGTAAATTCAGTTTAAAGGTTTTTGCGAGAAATTGGCATTTTTAAATTTTGTATAAAAATTTTGATATTTTTTTAAAATCTTGTTTTATATGTACTTTATTGTAATTGGCTTCTGTACCAAAATTTGGGATTAGTTCAAATTTGCGAATGAAGGCCTACTCTACTTATTTAAGGGAGGTTTGTTGTAAGGTTTTGTCACACCATCACACGTTTAGTTAAACTCTTAAGGTATGGGTTCGACCCCAACTGGGGATAGTACGGTAGTTTTCTATTTAAAATTATAATCTTTGATAGCAACTAGTCCTGAAGAATGTTATCTTTAAAAGTATACACATTTATTGGTGCTATGTAAAAAAAAGATAGAATAAGAATTAATAGCTCAATAATGGGGACGTCTTTTAAAATGGCGAATACTCATCCCTCCTTGCCACCCAATGATCTCTATAATATAACTGGATGGACATACACATACACATTGCCAAGGACAAAAGCGTGACGTTCAAGTTTATCGTCTGCTACACTGTGGGGAGCACAGATTTAACGGTTTCTTTCAATGTTCTTATGCGAAAACATGTTCTGATGAATAAAAGTGTTATTGTTTGAAAATATGAAGTATTATATCACACTTTCCTTAAGAAACATTTGCATTAAAGGATATACAATTCAGTTTTACAGGTAATACTGTACAAATACGAATACAATCTTTAACATATGTAAATATGTAGTTATCATCCATGTTGTTTACAGTCTGCCAATACAACACTTATATTTAAAGTTGGCTATTAGCTTGTATAATGGTTTCAGATACCATATTATATTAAAGTTTGAAATCTTAAATCTTGATTACATTTGTTTGAATGACAAACTTTGTTATATTTTCCATTAATTCACACTATCACTTAGGTTATAGTTTGTGGAAAGTATTATCATATTACCATTTTTTTTACAAAGTTGGCTCATATCTTGTATATTGCTTTCAGAAACCATATTTTGTTGAAAGTTTGATAACTATAATGAAACAAGCTAGCTAAAAACTGTATTAAATTTGTTTGAATGACATACTTAGTGTAGAAGTCTTCGTTAAAATGATAATTTAGGTTATAGGCTTGTAGGAAGTACGGTATCTACTAAACCCTGATTTTGGTAATAATCCCAATCTGTAGGCTTTATTTCGTACCAGAATATATCATATATATATAATATTTTGGTATGATGGACGGCCATTTAGAACGGAAGTAGAAATGTCCTTCTGGAAGGTCTTTTTATCCTACCTAAACACAACTATAGGGTAGGATTCTGGTACGAAATAAACCTTTACAAGCGAGCTTCCTTAAAAATCATCGTATATATTAGGCTACATCAACTTATTTAAAGAAAAAACTGGCCAGTTTCGAACTTTGTTATGTTCTCCAAAGCATTTACTAACATATTTATTTCATCTAACTAACCACAATTGATTTATCTCATATATTCAATCAAATTAATTAACGATGTCAAAATGCCACATTGCCTTGTATGGGTGTAAGAAAAAGAGATACCCGAAAGTTTCCTTCTTTCTTAGACAACGGTATGCAGACGACAGCTTGAAAATTTCAGCCATAATGTCCATCCAGTTATATTATAGAGATCAATGCTGCCACCAGTTGGGGAATGAGGCTCGGTTTCCAAGTTCAGAGTCCGTTACACTTATCTATGTGCGTTCTATTTTTAACCGGCAACAGTTTGGTTTTCTCAATAATAGTACATGCTGTAATTTTTAAGCTGTTACAGCACAAAGTTGCCCTGTGCCGAGTGCGCGCCTACCATAATCGTACGGTAAGCCAAGCAAATAAACTAGGTCACAACCTTTGAGATAACTGCAGGTAAAAGAGTAGCCATTCGCTTGTATGCACCTCAGAGTGTTCTTTCTTGAAATACGACAGATCTTTACACAGTTGGGTTGTCGATATTACCACCTTGTTCGTGTATTAGCTTTCTACCCCTCGTATTAACAAAGACAAAGGAAGAGAGAGACTGATTTTTGTTTCCGCGCATGTGAGTGAAAGTGAATGTGTTTGTCGCTGTTCACACCCAAATCATTAAAAGGTGTATTTGTTTAGTATTAGGATGTTTTTTTGATATGTAGTCAAAAATATATATTTTTTTCGTTCCTGTTTTTAATTAGTAAAAATTGTTGACATTATGTTAACAAATTGCGATTATTTTTGTTTAAAATTGATTAAACACATAAATAAAGTTTGCTTTTGTGATCGATGTAAGCTCGTCCTGTAGATACCAAATTTATACACAGTTTAATTATATGCACTGCCATACAAGACATATTCGTCCCTCTGCCATTGTAAAAGTTTGACTCTTTGGCCCTAATCAGCTTTTTGCAAAGAAGGACTCGCACGTATGAGCTACTGGCAGCCGACATGGTAATCTACACCTTTTCAAATGTATGGCCCATGAGAACCGGGTTGACGGGTGCGCGGTCTAAATTGCAAGTTAATTTAGTCTGCGTTGGTAGAGAAGGGGAAGCCGGGGTCAGAATCTCAGTCGGGTGTACGAAGTTTTTATTTCTAGTTTCCCTCTACGCAAATGGGGGTATATCTTACTTACTCATCCCTAACCCATTACCATTTTTTTTAATACATATGCGTCTAGCCTGAACGGGTAGTGAAACGCGGTGAAAGAAAAATCGTGAACGAGGATGTCGGCAACAACGCTAGTTGACAGAAGATAATCTCTTCCTAAGAGCTGCAGTCCTCTTAGAGGTTGTTACCGAGTATATTCATGATATGAAATAGCAGGACAAGTCTCTCAACTTATTTATTTATTTATTCAGGGCAAGATGTCGCGAAGCGTGAAGGCCAGTATGATGTTGACTGGAAATGGCTGCTCCTAATTAAATGTAAATATGCAAGTGAAGAAGTAAAAGAACCCTCAATAAAGTTCCTTTAATGTGAGCATGACTCGGCAAGAGTTCCGCACCGTTAATATGTTTATAGGTTTCTGAACCATCAGTTCTAATAACTAGGGACCTCTTTAGCCTTGGAATAGACGTTTGCTTCAAATGGGGTTTAAAGTGCCGGGAACCAGACTGGGATCGAACCATGAATCAATCGTACCACGGCTTAGTAATATATCAAGAGAAGATTAAAGTTCAACCTCACCTGGAATCGAACCATTAGCCTTAAGAGTATTGAACATGTCCAAATATTAGAGTTTTCAGACAAATTTGTAGGCGTTCCTTGACGCGTGCAACTCTGTGTTTGTGTGTTGGGTGTGTGTGTGTGTGTGTGTGTGTGTGTGTGTGTGTGTGTGTGTGTGTGTGTGTGTGTGTGTGTGTAGGCCAATATATATAAGGCAAAACCCACTTAAACTAATTACCGTATCTCCCCAATCCCTGAGCTTGGAAACTTGAGATTTGACGTGAAGGTTCCTTTTAGGTCCTAAACAAGAGATAAGAAGGGGTTTTGCGAAATTTGACGCCTAAGGTGTAAAAAGAGTGATTGAAAGTTTTTTTTAATGCAGGTATTTTTTAAACCAGTGGACGTAGATACTAGGAATTTAAAATTAAAGTTCCTTTCTAGAATTTGGCTCGATTTCTTTGAAGGTTTTTCAAATTTCATGCCATGAGAGGGTGGGTGGGGAGGGGCAGAAAGGTGTGCGACCCACTGATTCAATGATCACTGTATTTCCTCAACCCCAGGTCTGGAAACTTGAAACTTTGCTTGTTAGGAAGACAGAGGGATTGCCCCATATAACCAGAAAAATATAACACTGAGAAATTTCAAAATGAGGTTCAAGGAAATAGGGGGCCTATAATTTAAAAAAAACTTTTTATTTGAAATATAAAATAAAAATTTGGCAGGGAGGTAGAAAGACAACTCTAGATAACCCATGCATCTTAAAATTTGAAATTTCTAAGAGTGACTTGGAGAAAAGCGGTGGAGTTCAGAATTAAAAAAAAAAAAAAAAAAGTAAACACGTTACTTTCCTGTGTGGTAGAAAATATTAAGGGATGAAAATGGTGAATTTTTAATTAGGACTTAGGGGAATGAGGGGAGCGGGCGAAGAGGTCTTAACAGGAAAAAGACACTTTTAGGTGTGGGTGGTAGATAATTTAAATTTCGCAGGCAGGTAGAAGGACAAATACAGATAGCCTAATTCATAATTCATCTTAAAATTCGAAATTTCTAGGTATAAGTTATTTAAATGGAAAGCGGAGAAGGGGGTTAACAATTTCCAAAACTAATTGAAACGGCTTCTTTTCCACGTGGTATGAAATTTAAAATCGGCAAGAAGGCATAAAAAACCTTTTAGTCGAGGCAGATTAAATTTGCAAGGAATGTCGAGAAAGATTTCTTCAACAACATAATACATTTTAAATATTTATTATTTAGAAAGGGGACTAGTGAAATGGGGTTTTCAAAATGTCCAAAACTAAAATAATAAATTACGTTTAGTGTGGTAGAAGATTGAAATTTGTCAGGCAGGTATAAGAACCACCCCACTCAACCATTAAGGTCTGATCTTTAAATTTTAAAATGGAGAAGCAATAAATGGGAAGGTGAGTTCCCTCAAGATTCCTAGAACTAACATAGAAAAACATTATTTGGTGTGATATAAAATATAAATACACATTCCTGGAGAGCCGATTGAAGTCTGAACATTTCAAATTATAAAATTTAAGCCCGATAAATGAAAGAGCTCTAAATTTATACAACTATTATCAAACACTACTTTTCTGTGTGGTTTAAAGTAGTGTCAAAAGGATAGAAGGGATAATAGGAATAAAAAAGGTTAAACGTGCCAAAAGGACAAACAGGTTAAAAAGGGTGAAAAATGCAAAGATGGCAAAAAAGTACAGGGAAAAAAGGGTTAAACAAGGTTAATAGTTAAAAAGGGGTAACTTAAAAGTGGTAATAAAATGTTAAAAATTAATTATATTTACTTTCTAACCTCTTTTCCCCTTTTGCAATTTTTACTCTTTTTTCCCATATTGCCCTTTTAAGCCTTTTAATCCTTTTTACCTTTTAAAAAAAATTGCTATTAGTTTTACTCTTTACCCTTTTTGCCTTTTTTACTATTTTTACCCTTAACTATTATTCAGTGCAAAGCCGGGTACTTAATAATAGTAAAATATAAACTACAATATTTACAAACAACAGCACCCTTGATATTAAACATCGAGCCCAAACACTGAACAAAATTATCCCCCAAAAAATTGTTAAGCATAATTACGCATCCAGTGCATGGTTTTCATGTAAATTAACTCTTCTAACTAAAATCCCTTACTGTATTTAAGAGCATTTATTTTCCTGCATGCATTCGGGGGAGTGTGACACTTCATGCTACTTAAGGATCGGCCATTCTTACGAGATTTTGCAGATACTTTCAATAGCACGTAAAAATCTTGCGAAGAAATCGCGCAAGCTGGAGAATCTTTCGTTCTAGCTCTTTATGGTGACCTATGACTAGAGCCCCGTCAAAATAGTTTTATTTTTAGTTAAACTTAGTTTTTTAAATCCCACTTTTCGATGTTATTTCATGTTTATTCAAAATTACGTGTTATCTGATGTGTTTAAGTATTATTTACGTATTGAGACATTGTATATAAAATTAAAATTTATTATTGAAACCTTATATATTTGCTTTAAAATTCTTTGTCAAGTTTGTCTGCATATTTCACAATTTTGTAGCCTAAAGTTAGCTTACACTACAACAAAATACTAATCAAACTACAGCATGGTCAAAATTTCTGCTTAATTTATTAATTTCGTGTTTATTTAAAGATTTTTTTTTGTAAAAGCGGTGTTATTTTGTTTTATAGGAGGATTTCGAGTAACAAGACGATTTCGTTTTATTTCGCTTTTCAAAAACATTGTAAATCATATCTAAAAACTATAAAAAAAAAGTACTTGATTCCATCTTTGTCTGGCACTTTTCGCTTTATCGCGTCTCGGCATTTTTACATATGACTAATACGTCTTTAAATAAGCACCGATATAATAGTTTTGATACATCTGTTACTCATACCACCAACCGAAGCAGCCATGAGACAACACTGCTTACAAGTGTACCACCAGGTACAAAAGTGGTTCGGCTATGGAAAAGTCCTGAGATTGGGGGTGGAAGAGAACTGGCAATACCCTGGTACCAGTACCGACGAATTAAGCTGCTGCCCTGAATTATTTTCTAGCAGTGATATCGAGCAATTGTAAGAAAGGATGCACATCATCCTGTGGGTGCAGAAGCTACACTTAAATGTTCGGTTATCTGTGAGGTATTGTCATGGAGTTTCCTGCCTTAAATAAAAGGCGGCTCCCGCGGTGTTGATTTATTCGCTGCTCGCTATTTTTTATATTCGCTAGCTATGCGCTATACCAAAGAGAATTTCCGGGTTAAAAATTCGCCAGCGAAAATATTCCTCACAGGGTGCTGGTAAAAACCAGGAATTTGCCATCGTTTGGAGGCAGAGTCTTTAATATCATGACGTCACAGGAGGATGTACTTCGTGCTGCAGTTATACTTTGCGCACGAGCGCTTCAATCTCAAATACGTGATTCTGTGACAAAGCGAAAGAAAAAAAAGAAATTGGGGTACGGAAGTGGATAGGTAGGAGGGTATCTCAAGGGGCTTCCGACAATCTGTTGAAGGAACTAGCATTTGAAAACCCACAGGTTACCGTAAAATTGTACGGTTGTCATGTGAAAAGTTTGAAGAGCTTTTGAAGAAGGTAGGTCCAAGAAGCATGATACTTTGATGAAAATGCTCACGAATTTCGAAATAAAACAAGAACTCACATGCACAACGACTCACTCGGAAATCATACCGTGTACCTGTCTGTCTTCACGCATGCGCAGAGAGCCGAGCTATTCGTCACCCACCAGCTGATTCACTCGCTACCATCCTCACATGACGCTTTTTTAACAAAATGCTAGTAGAATCAGCCTGCTTTTCGCTTTGTAACAGCAAACAAGTTGAGCGTCTCTATTTATCAGATCGGGAGAATTATTTGCTATTAACGACAAAATCAATTTCTAACGAATAAAAGAAGCTGCTGGTTTAGAAAGTTTGCAAGCGAAAACATGGGCGAATAAAAATGTTTGTCAAAAGCGAATAAAACCAGCACCGAGTGAGGCACCCTTTAAACGCGCAATGCTGTCTAAAGGAACTGAGAGGACCGTATTCCGAGGACGGCGATTTCATAATTTAATCGACTATACACACGACTTTGATGAGCATGATGATACCGACTCATTTCCCTTACTCTTAGTTGGCAAAAATGATATTATGGAATAAGCAAGGACAAGCATTGCACGGACTACATATTTCATACGAAGGCTGCCATTAAAACACGTCATTATTTTCGTTATTTGAACTTTTGTGGGGTGATTATAACTATATTCAATTTCTTACAATTTAACAGGAACGTAAAAAACGAAAATGAAGTTCATCGAGACGAGTTTCTGTATGTTTCTAAGCTTCACTGTATGTTTGTAGCAATATATTTGTTAAACTGTACATCCTATAAGAAGTCTAAATTTAACTTTTTTTTGGGAAATTTTGCTATATTTATTTATATTTATTTTGTATAACCACGTCTCGATAAAGTTGACCGTTACTGATATATACGGAGAAAAGTGAAAAATTAGACCTTTTTCAAGATGGCAGGGAAGCTCACCAGGTACATATCAGGACTTCTAGTTGCTTCAATGTAATGCTGAAATGAGCATGTATACCAAATTTCAAAACTTTGGGTCCAATGTCCGCTATTCATAAATTATTTTGCTAATATGACTGGGCTATTAGATATTTACTAGTAATTGGAGGACCAGACGAACTCTTAATGCAAATAATAAATATCTTCCCATCGGAACCATCTGTAAGCGAACAAATAACCTCTAGACTTAATAGTTGACCACTCTAACCAGTAAGCAAAGAGGAATGACTCAGCTCGGAGGAGCTTACAACATATTGTATTTGACCTAACAACCCTTAAGAGACCTAATTTTAGAAAATATATTGGTTATTGTCTTGAGGCACTATTCAATAAATGATGTTCGAAAATAATTATAATTAAAAGCACAAATGTATAATAAAATGAATGGGCCCGATTAATAAATATATATTAAAACCAAGACCAATTCAAAGTTGAAATCATAAACACAAAGTTGTATATATTATAAAAGTAGATAGTTTTATAATATTGACAACTTTATGTTGATGAATTCAACTGTGAATTGATCTTGTTTAATATTTATTAATCTACTCCATTAATTTTACCATACATTTGTGGTTTCAATTCTAATTAATGTCAAACATCATTCACTTAAGAGAAATAGTTAACCACTTGCATTATATTTTTCAGTTTTGGGTAGTTGGTTACTGCCCTATTGGAAGAGTACGCACCAAGCTCCAATTGATTCGAGACTTATAAACAGCATCATCAAAGTTTTCTCCATGGATCCAATATCATCTCTTCACTGGTGGAGATGACGTCAATCTCACCTCATTAGAGGGATCCGACTAAGAAGTTAATTTAGCACGGGAGGGATTTTGACTTTCTCATCTTTAATATTTTCCGCTCAACTAATCATTTCAAAGATTTTCTTTAGCACTTACATAGCCAGAGCCGTTCAATTTGCTTTTTGATATTCGGGTTTTCGGGTTTAGAATTTATCCGCACCGGTTAGCACGACGACAAAGGCGTCAGTCACGTATTGTTTTGTAGGTAAAGAGAAGGTTGGGGCTCGAATCCCAGCAGGGTGTTTAATTTAGTGTAAACACTAAACATGCGGATAGCCCGGACGAGTAGTGAGACGGGGTTTATGATAACATTAATTACAGGTTTGATTTAAAAGCGTTTTTAAGCTACTACAACAATTCTTATGGCGTCAGTCCACAATCAAGTCATCCCACCATCTGTTGGCGATGATAGTGCCAATTTTCGCGAATAGAGAGTGTCATGTGGTCAGAACCACGAACCCTCCAGCCATTAATCTCAGTTTTATAAACCAGAGCCGCTACTTTTCATTCAAGTAGCCACTCATTTGTCCTCATGTGGCTGAGTTTAACCCCGTTTCAAATCCACTGCTTCAAAGAACAATCTTGTTTCGTAACCTGGAACTCTTACCAATAGTCCACAGAGGCGGTCACAACAACAATAATAGTAATAACAATAACAGCATTGCGTTTCAAAATCTATCCAGACTATATTTACATTAGGCCTAATCAAATAGTGATGAGAAAATTAGAATTTAGTAGAAAATGTAACCACATTTGCGTGGAGGGGGAATGGAGAAACCCTTTAAGAAAAACCACATTTATGCAGGCAGCCGGGATTCGAGCCTATACATTCCTTGTAACCAGCAAGCCATACGAGACTAGATTGACGCCTTAGTCCATGTGTTCACTAATTCAGGTATATAAATAATAATAATAATAATACGAATGTGTGGAAGGGTTCTATAGTTGAGTGAGACTGAGATTACCATGTTCACGAATCTCATCAAAAACAAACGATCTGTTTCATTGCCACGGCAATACGTGCGGTATGAAAGTCAAGCACGGACGAAGGTCAGGTTTCAGTTAACGATATCTTTCCTGAGCATGCCTTATCATGACCGGTATTAGAATAACGTATTTTCCTTGGGTGCTTAGAGATAATAGAATGAAGATTGCTTTTAATTTCTAACATGGTGTCTACTCAACTTGACCAACTAGATTCCCAACTTTTTCCCTGATTTCCTTGATCAATTCCTAAAATTCCCGACTCAAAAGTATGTTACGCCCTTCTCCCCCACTTTTTTTGACGTGAATACGTCTTTAAATTCGCTACCATATG
Organism: Timema podura; assembly: GCA_033556935.1. Taxonomy (NCBI): domain Eukaryota; kingdom Metazoa; phylum Arthropoda; class Insecta; order Phasmatodea; family Timematidae; genus Timema; species Timema podura. The sequence continues at coordinate 114,380,791 of JAVRXN010000009.1, forward strand.
GGGGCAATCCAATAAACCTAATGATAACAAAATCGGGGGATACAGTTTGGTGTTGTAGTTTCGAATCTTTCCTCTACATCCAAAATTAAATTATACCCCTGGATAGCTAAAGGATCAAAGAATTCATTACGATAAGCGAGAACAGTGACGCATCACGCGCGGTGGATGGGGAAGCGCCGCCATTTTGAGGTTATTTTGCTGCGTATCGAGATTTGCAATTAATATAACTTAAGTTATATTGTAATACAATAATTATTTGTTTCCTTGCTTTTATCCTAAATACATAAATAAAAATATTTTATTTAAAAAATATAACCCGTTACATAAACGTATTCACGTACAACACACGGCCGTGTCCATGACACAGCCACACCCCATTTTTATTGATCTTTTTATGAATAATAATAATAATATAAGTTCTAAATTTTAAATAAACATGTTTTTTATTTGTATTAACATAGTCTACTAGGAATTATAAGATTATAAAATATATTACACAGCTACAATAAACAAAGGACGTTTGACTCACATTGTAATTTATTGATTTATGATTATTATATTTAATATTTTGAGTAAAACATTTTCCCTGCTTTTTTTTTAATTTACCAAGTTTCCAACTTATTCCCGTTTTCCCCCAATCACTTCGAATTCCCGGCTAGGTCCAGTTTTCCCGGATTTTCCTGGATGATAAACAGCCTGTAATCTAAACATTTTTACTACCGTAACCCGTTTGGGTTATACACATATGGAATAAGACTGAGGAACGTGGAATTATTTTTGATTTGCGCCCACATTTGTGTGGAGGAAGAGTGATAAACCATTTAGGAAATATCACCCTCAGTACAACAGACCGGGATTCAAACCCCGATCTCTCCGTCATTGGCAGTCCAGTCCAAAGAAAAAAATAGAGAATAGAGTAACGCGTCAAACCACGCGACCATATTGGAGTTATTTGCTCTAACTTTCAAATGGAACAAATGCACTCGAGATATCACAGATATTAAAGTTGTCACTTCAGTTTAATTTATTACAAGGGTGTTAACACCAAGTTAGAATAAAGCCCATAACATCGAAGTTCTCTTCTCTCACTCACATCTAGATTACAGCGCTTGGTGGGTGACCTGGTGGTCTAGGGGTAAGGTGTCAGACTTCTGTGCTGAGAGTCCGGGGTTCAATCCTCGGTCCCGGCACAGATTTATCTGATTGCCAAACCCTTCCTTCACCTCTGACAAGATGTGTATTAATCACAACTTGTGAATGTGTGGAATGCCAGGCCTCCACCGTGGTTCGGATTCCACGTTAAACTGTAGGTCCTCCATTTCATCTCACAATCACCCTACCATTACACATTAGCGTAAGTGCGTACAACCCGAACGGGTAGTAAGACGCGGTGCTAATAATAATAATAATAATAATAATACAGCGCTTGGTGGTTGAGTATGTCACTAACGTCATGCCTGCTGTAAGCCAGATAATAATATATTGATACTTCGATACTATGATCAAAGACTTTACGAAGATCAATCATGTGAAATTATCACCGGGAAATGTTAGTGTCTACCCTTGCTACGCACCTGGCTATCCGCACATTTATATTAATTGGATAGGGATGAGGAGGGTAGACTCATGGAAAGTTTACCCGCATTTTAGTGAGACTAGAGGGTGAAACGTTAAGGAAAACAACTCAATAAACCCAGCCGGGATTTGAAACCTGATTTTCCTACCAACCAGACGAGACTGAAGCTTTACGTACGTTGACCAAGCCAAATTTTAAAAACAGTTTCCCAGTCAAATAGACAGGGTCCGGTCGCGCCCGTCGGAGGGGTACCACCAGTCTGGGATGGATATTAGGCTGGTGTGAAGAGGACGTCGCTATCAAATGTCCGCCCATCAGTTCCCGTTATCGATCTCGGTGGTGGACGCGAACGGGTCGCAACTACCAAACGACTCGTTTCTAGAACCGTTCGCGGTCGGTCTCGTTCCAGGCAGCAGCTGTCACACGGTCGGTCGTTCACAAAGAATGTGGCTGACATATCCGTAAAGGTGCGTTGAATGTGCGATATTTTTCGAAAATGGCTCTAACGTTTTAGTTCAAGGTATATCTTGGGGAGTTCCTTACATGATGAATAAGAATGTAGGCTACCTTCGTTAATCTAATAAAAATCATTTGAAGGAAGTTAACTGATGACATTTTTGAAAACTTTGTTACAAACTATATGAGAAAGTATGTACGATTGTCGTACCATTTATTTTAATACGACAGTAGAGAAGGCGTGGATGACCAAGGTAATACCCGAAAGGGCTAAATTCACATCTGTTTCCGCAAACTTAACTCGATATCCGTATTCAAGGATTGTAATATGTCAAAGCAATCACAACCACATCATTTAATTTATATAAGGACAATTTTAATTTAACTTAAATGAACCCATTAAAATTAATAATCGTATATATTTTAATTATTCGAGCATGTGAGGGTAATATTATTAATATTATTGTTAAATATATATGTATGTTTTAGTTTATTTATTTTGCTTAACATTTAATTACACAAGTGTGCGCACACATTTCCAGGCAAAATAAATACTAGCCTATTTATTGCCACTATAGAATTGTGTTTGGATTAGCCTATTGTTTTGGAAAAAAAAAATAGATATTAAATTTTTTTGTTTGTGTAGCTTGAACCGTAGTTTTATCTGCAATCCACGCTATTATCAATATTTAATTCGCCTTTCTAATCGTATCAAGCATATCTGCATCCAGGCTCTAGTCATATAGGCTTAGAATAATTTTTCCGGCTATTACGGGGCTGATATAGTCCTAGCCAGTTAATAAGTGACAGTTCTTTTAAATGTTGTAATCATTAAATTCGGTTATATAAACTTTTAATAAGTTTTTAAAGTAATTTTTAAATAGTTTATAGCTGTTTCAAAATTGGCCTTCTATTTCGCGAGCAAAAACGAGCGTGCGCCATCTTGTGTTCGTCTGACGTCACTCTTGAGTAGAGTGGGCAGTTGAGAAGTAGATTATTGTGTTCTTTACACTTAGTTTTTGATATTATTTATTGTTTGCCTTACCCGCCTCGGTGGCGTAGTTGGCTAACGCGCTAGTCGTGTTGAGTCAGACCACCGAGGACGGGGAGATCGAGGTTCGAATCTCGGTCGGGTGAACTGAGGGTGGTTTTCCCTAAATGGTTTTCCACTCTCCCTCCACGCAAATGCGGGTTCACTTCCTCTAAATTCAACCTTTCGAAATCCTAATCCATTAGTGTAATTAGTACTTAAGCGTATAACCCAACGGGTAGTAAGACGCGGTGCTAAAAATAAAATTGTTTGCATTATTAGTATTATAATAATTGTTGGTGATTGTGTGTATTTTATCGTTTGTTATACTCTATAAATCATTTTAATAGCTGGTCTTTCCACGTAATTAAGTAGGTAGTTTTAACTTAAGTTATTCCTATTGGCTGTAACTAAAAATCTTATAAATTGTATTTTGTACAATTGTTTGTAAAAACACGACAATTTCTACTCCGGATTAGTTATTTATTCATGTTATTAGAAACATTCGAACGTGAAAAGCCTGGATAAAAGCAGCAAGAAGAGATTTGGCCTCACAAATGTTGATATATATATATAATAATAATAATATATATATATATAAACTAATATATATATATATAACAAATATTTTAGATCTTATTTTGTTTGATATATTTATATCAAACAAAATAAGATCTAAAATATTTGTATTATTCCTAAGTCGCCGATAGCTTAACGATTGCCAAGCATTGAGCAAGAAAATAAACTAACTTAAGGAGGCATATTTTTTTTAGAACGCACACTCCTTACTTTTAAGATGGGGTGCTAGTGAGCGTAAGTTTAGGGCAGTATTTTCGAAGTTTTTATAGCATAAACATTTACTTGGCCAAAATAAATTAAATATTTCTTCTATAGAAACATAGAGTTTAGCTTTCCGCACATGCTAATATCAACAGTTCTTTAATATCTGTCAAGGTGTCCTGGAATTTAGTGACAACTTTTTCTCTGCATTTAAAAAGTTTGTCACCAAATGCCGCTATGCTCATGAGAGATATTCAAGAACTGTTGAGATTAGCATGTGCAGAAAGCTAAACTCTATGTTTCTATAGAAGAAATATTTGATCTATTTTTGCCAAAAAATGTTTATCTTATAAAAACTGCAAAATTAATGCACTAAACTGGCGCTCACTAGCACCCCACCTTAACAGACCAAAATTACTATAAAAAAAACATTTGACTTAAAAAAATTAGTTTATTACCTAAGCTAGGTTTTCTCAATAGTTTTAGATATTTTATCACATTTTTTTAAACACCAAGTTTTTATATTTGTACGTGCTAGCAATAGTAATTTGGTACATAGCAACTTATAACCTATTGGCTTGTGACGAGGAAGGAAGTGTTGCCAGAAAATGTACATTAATTAGCGTGAAGCTAGGTGAGGGAAAACTAAAGTGTTAATCACAATTTTAACACCCCCCAATGCACATAGATGAGATTCGAACCCCGGCTTTATGGATATGAGGGTAGTATGGCATCGTGAGTTAGACACACTGCCATTGAGCTATCTCAGCTTGTCTATTTTATATGTTTTTATAGACTAATAAAACTTTCGAAATCCCCCTGCCCTCAACACCCCACACAAAAGTGCCTGCAAATAAAAACACATTTTAAAAATACTTTGAGCACACTGGCTTTTAACGGCTTAATATAATTGGGTAGGGAAGAGTAAGGAAGATAGGAGGAAGTCAACCCACATTTGCATGGAGAGAGAATGGGAAAACCACAATAACTTGTGGAAATCCACCTTCAGTTCACCCGGTTGAGATTCGAACCATTATCTCCCCTTGAACAGCGATCACAAAAACAATATTATTAGTGTTATGGCCTTTCCATTATTATTGGCCGTGTTTGGGTTCTGTGTTACTAGGTTAGACTATATTGTAAGTTATATGCAGATATTTTAGAAAGTGCACGTTAAATTTACCTAATAATAATACATATTTAAACCCGACCTAACATAAAGTAATGAAATGCTGGTATAAAACTTTGACACCAATTTCAAGACACTTTCATTCTGTGCTAATTTAAAGGATTAATCAAATAAATGTAACTTTTTTAAATTGGGGTTTTTAATTTACATTTCAGAGTACACTGACTATATCGGCAGCCGCAAATTCATCCTTGTGTAAGAGAGGTCCATTACACCAAGGATACATTTTTCGGCATCGCCAGTAATCGAGCCCTGAATCCTTGGATCAGGAGGCTACCTATTGAGCCAATGCATTGGCCTATCTTTATTTCAAACAATGTAGGCCTTACACATATTTTAACTTGCAAAAAAATAAGTTTTGAAACATTCAATATCTTTCATAAGCTATATTTTTAGGCGTATTTCATCATAAGTTATTCAAATAAAAATGCTGTACAATAATCTTGAAAGCACAAAATGGACAAAAATTGAAATGCTTATTGTTGCCTAAGGCCTTAAAATCTAAATAGATATAAACATTGCAATACGATTTGATTAAAAATGAATAATTTTGATAGGACAGTTGAAATAATCATAGCAGATAATATTTTCCATAACGGCTATTAGCAAAATAAACTCTTCTTTAGGCAACATGTATATGGACTTTAAAATTATAACACAATATTCAACTAACGGGCATTTTTTACTCCTGTAAGCTCTGCACCCACGAACATTTCATTTGTTGACAGAGATGACGTCACCATTATAATATCTACACGTGGTAAATTGTTTGTATTGGCTTTCAGGAAGCTCCATTTTTTGTATTTTTTATGTGTTCGAAATGCGAGAAATATCAACAGTAGAATGAAAATAATAAATTAAATTTAACCAATACAATTAGATATATTATAATAACATGAATAATAGGCTACATTATAAACAAACCATAAACAGAATATATACTTGGTTAAGAACTGAAATCGACAGTCACAAAAACAAAACGAAATCAATTCGATATACGTGTAGGCCTATCCGCCTCTTGTCGGCCGGCTAGCAGCTACTCAAGAGTGATGTCAAACCAATCACTGGACGTTTCGAGTGCGCGTAGAATATTTGAAATCAGGCTACATTTCAAGTCCATGTATGTTTACTACGTTTTTATCTGTACAAATTATGTAATTTTAGAATTCTGAACTAATTTTGTGTTTGAAAACCACAAATTTAAATTTATTTGGATTTGAAAAGCATTCCCAATTCTTCTTGAAAAAGAGCTACTCTCATCCGCTTCGGGGGTTGTATGGTCAAAGGCGTCTGTCTCACGATATAGTGAAATGCCAATGTTGAAATCCTGGTAGGGTGTCTCAATGCTCTCGACATGACGCTAGCGTGATGAACGCCTGTGGACCGCGTTACTGGTTCATCTAAATAAACACCGGACCGCGACTGCCGGTCGTGGCGGCTAGCAGTAACAACCAGTCGCGGCAGTCAAAAGTTCTCTTTCTTCTTCAGATAACTCGACCACTGCTTCGGGTCTAAACAAAAGGGATGATATTGCAATTCTTGCATTTTAATAATCCTAGTGGTGTAGGTCAGTGTACCTGACTAATAACCTAGGGATCCCGGGTTCGATTCCTAGCTGATACCTTGGGTATATTTCCCGAAAGGGAATCACCCAAAAGTCACCAGGGTTTGGTAAATTAGGCTAAAGTTAGGTTTAAGTGTTTCCACTGGTTCCACACCTTCATACTCCCTATTACCATCATCTCATCTCATCGGGGCATGGAAAGAACCTCCTATGGAAAGAATGTACGATTATTACATTCGGGCGTCCCCAGGGTAGCGGTACATTAGTAATGGCTAATCTTTCCACTACTGGGCTACGAATGGTGTAGGCCAAACGCGCAATTATAGTATTATATTATTATAGCAATCCCCAGAGAACTGGTTAACCTGTATCAGTGTTCCATACCCGTGTCCTCGGAGGTCTAAGTTCCAACCAGAGTGTACATATATTAGTGCATCGTGTGCAGTGTGTGCAGCGTGTGCAGTTTCGTGCTTGAACACACGAGGTTCACTAGACACGCTCTTGTGGGTTACGAGTGGATAGCGTGCCTTACTACACGATACAAGAGGGTCAGGAAACCGGTTCTTATCAGAGTTGATAACATAGCTTTTCTTCTAGCAATCTTTAGATTAGCTTTTTCTACCCCCCTCCCTCTCTCTCTCCCCCTCCTTCGCTAGCTCCAGCTTACACGTTTCAGTAGCCGAATGTTCTAAGACGTCACTCGTGTTAAAAGGGACGGGGAGATCAGGGTTCGAATCCCGGTTGCGTTTATTGAGGGTGGTTTACTCTAAATGGTTCCCCACTCTTCTTCCACGCAAATGCGGGTAAGTCACCTCGATAAAAACTCTTGTATGTTATTTGTTGTGGCTGCAAGAAGCGCGTGATGATCTGCTCTACAAGATGTCGTTGTACGGGAGAAGTGTGAAGCACCGTATATATCCCTATGGATAGTGAAGAAAACGTGGACAACCAACCAATTTAATATATTTTGAATAACACACACAAATATTTGTTTTATAAAACAAAGGTGTAGAGTATTTTTTATTATAACCTAAAAAATTAACTTCAGAGTAAGGAATAAAAGTGGTAGCCTACACTATTGAAATCCGTTATATTAAAATATCTGTACTCAGGTTAGTTTTTCACTTTGGGGTCTTTTTTATAAAAGCTGAGTCCGGGACAGGGGACTTTTGATATGTTTAGATTATAGAGCATATAATTCTGAGTTGATTCTGGACATTTCAGCTTTATCTTAATTTACCCCGCTTTTATGCTAATTTTCCTAGTAGACCGTACTAAACAAACTTTCACTTTTTTGTTTAGTAACGTCTTAGCAGCCATTCACAAAGTATCAATAATCCCAAACAAGAAGTAATTCAATATCTTTCATTAGCATTTGTAAGAAATGTCCACTATGTCATTTTACCCGAGTATGTCATCTTAGGCCAGTTCCCCGTACGACCCTAAATGAGATTGGCATTCAGACCACGTGCGAACCGGGATGAGTGACGCTAGTTTTGTTTTTATTTTTGGCGCCGGGTTCGGGTATTGGACGAATGAAAATTCGATAAATTTAAGTGAATTATATACAAATTCGGAGTGTCTGTGGAATGCACGGGATTTCAATATAAAGACGGTTACAAAAAAACTCGATTCGTGAGTGAAGTTGACTAATGCGACTGGTATCCTGATGTTAATGAAGTAAAGAAATTATATAATAATTAAATAGAAACGAAATTGTTTGGTAAAATTTCCTTATTTCCTTTTTTTATTAGAACCACGTCTTACTACCTATTCGGGTTGTACTCTTATTTACTAATTACGCTAATGGTTTTAGGGATTAGGAAGGTTATATTTAGAGGAGTTGTACCAACATTTGCGTAGAGGGAGAGTGGAAAACTATTTAGGGGAAAAAATCCGTACACCCGACCGAGATATGAGCCTCGACCTCTCCCGTTATCGGCGGTCTAGTCTACTGTGAGATAGCGCTTTAGACCAAGCGGCCCCGAATCAGGTCTCACAGCTGATGCTTCAGTGTGGACAGAGCAGAGCTGTTTATGAAACATGAGTCAAACTATTCCTGAAATGTGACGACAGATTGTTTCATTAAGTTTGCCTTGTGTCTGTTTCCAGAAACAGGTCGCAACAATTAGCAACAAAAAGTTCCTGCATGCTTCTTTTGGTATGGACGTACCTATTGAGGAACTTTATGTTTCTGTTCCATGTTTCTGGAAACGTTCCTCAATGTACAATTAGTTTCGCAATGTTCCCCCATGTCCCCAATTGCAGAAACAAAATGGAACATTGGGGAAACACCCTAGTTGGAACTTCTTGTTGCCAGTTGCGTTTAGTGTTTATGTTTCCTTTGATCAGACACCATTTCAATGGCGTAGTGACACATTGGTACAGTAATTTATGGGAGTTTACTACCAAAGTTTCCAATGTTTATGGAACCCTGGTTAAATTAAATATAAGTGTCGAAACGAAAAAACTATGCGCGGGCTAACTCATGTGAGGTTACCAGTGCGGTTGTAACAAAAGTAAAAAATGACAAACATGATTGCTTGGTTTACAGAGGGGGCGAAAAAAATATACCGTTTACTAAAAACATCTGGAGCTGGTGCATCAGTGGCTGAATGTTCTAAGGCGTTACTCTCGTGTTGGACTGGCTTGCTGACGACGGGGAATTCGAGGTTCAAATACCGGTCGGGATTACTGGAGGTTTTTTTTCCTAAATTGTTTCCCACTCTCTTTCCATGCAAATGCGGATAGATTACCTCTAAAATACTTCCTTCCTCATCCCTACCCCATTAGAATGATTAACATAATGCGTATAACCTGAACAGGTAGTAAGACGCGATAGTAACAAAAAATGGCTCGTCTATGAGTGGACAAAAACAAAACTCGTCAATGTGCTGAAAAGAGGCTTAATGGAACACAGTTAAATTGATTCAGATTTTAAAATAAATAACACAAGACACTGCTGCTAGCGCAACAAGGCGGTCTTCACAATGTCGTACCCCATCTTCACTGAATAAGTGGACTCAAGTGGAGAAAGTTTGCTTCCGTAACCACGCGAAACATAAACCAGAAACCAACATGAAATCATCCTCAAAAGTTGAGCTGCTCCAGTGGAAACAAAAGTTTATGCTTGTCGACATAGTTTCCTAAATTTTGAAACAAATATCAATATATGGCGACAAAAAAATCCGCATTGTTCCATTGGTGGATATACTCCTTTTACACTAATCTCATTTACCAGAAATATTAATATTCACAAATGTAGAATGCAGTGCGGCTGCCGATCTTGTTTTGTTTCCTTAGAATAAAACCCCTTTCATGATTGACACCTTAGCTAAGTCGGTAGAGCGTCTGCCCATTGGTCTGAGGGTTACGGGTTTGATTCTCAGCTCAAGCAGGAACCACTCAACTGTGGAAGCTGGTTTGTTCCTTCTTCACTAAGTGGTAAACTAAACTAACAATCATAGGGTCTGCTTGTGGTGTTTGTTTATTGTTACCTTGATCGGTAAACCCAAAAACTCATCTCTCTTCCTCCCTCAACCCACACAAACGAAAAATACTTTTTTTTTCCCTTGGCAACCTCATTGTTTATCGTATTATCCCAAACTTTTTTTTCCCCCACCTCGGTTCGACCTCAAATCATATAGACTTGTACTTGAGCTCCCTCAACACACAGTTATAGCGTCAAGTGCCAGGTGAGGTGAGCTTTTGTAGGTCAGTAAGGTCTGAAATTGTGTTTTTTAATACATAAAAAACATTCTACATCTTGAATAACCAAACAGTGTTTGAATTCCTGGCATGAGTTTCTTCTAGAGACCGGAAGTCTCCCAGAAATAGATGCCAGCGCTCGTCATATCCTGGCGAGACAAGTTCCCGCTATTAATATCAGTACTTTCTTGCAATGCATCGTAAATAGAGCCATGAAACGTAACATATAATATTTGATAGTAAATTATCCAAATATAGGCTTGCTTCCCTCTTGTAGAATAGTTTACATTCAAACCAAACTAAGAAAAAAAAGCTGGGGATGGTTTTATATTATAAATAAAATGGTATCTTGTTTCTCTAAGAAAAATTAATCTAAGGGTAATTTACTGATAACTTATTTTTTAAATGTTTTAGAAAGTAAAATTATGTAGGATTTTGTGGTACCATTTATTTTTACCAGTAAGTTACTCAAAATATTACAAACAAACTAATACTTTGGGTAAAACAATGATTGTGAAACTTATGAAGTGCACTTACTCACTATCTCTTGCATCCCTCTTAAGAAAGAAATATCTAGATTAGTTTATGTTTGTGAAAGAAGTAGACATTCCACAGACTGCAGCTGTAGCGTAGATAGTGTGTATGAGAGAGAAAGAGATTAATTATGCATAAAGCGTCGCCACGAACCGACACTACCATCTATGTCATACCTTTCCCGCTCTAATCTTCCGAAGAGCATAGATGATTGAGCGCATAAACTAGCAATAGTTAACATTGCGCCATAGACAGAGTCTATCTCCTTGACAAGTTTTCTGAACAAAGAGGGTTGTATTAATGTTACCCAATGTTGGTAATACAGAGAGGGTTGTATTAATGTTACCCAATGTTGCTAATACAGAGAGGGTTGTATTACGTTACCCAATGTTGCTAGTAAAGAGAGGGTTGTATTAATGTTACCCAATGTTGCTAATACAGAGAGGGTTGTATTAATGTTACCCAATGTTGCTAATACAGAGAGGGTTGTATTACGTTGCCCAATGTTGGTAATACAGAGAGGGTTGTATTAATGTCACCCAATGTTGGTAATACAGAGAGGGTTGTATTAATGTCACCCAATGTTGGTAATACAGAGAGGGTTGTATTAATGTCACCCAATGTTGGTAATACAGAGAGGGTTGTATTAATGTTACCCAATGTTGGTAGTAAAGAGAGGGTTGTATTAATGTTACCCAATGTTGGTAATACAGAGAGGGTTGTATTAATGTCACCCAATGTTGGTAATACAGAGAGGGTTGTATTAATGTTACCCAATGTTGCTAATACAGAGAGGGTTGTATTACGTTACCCAATGTTGGTAATACAGAGAAGGTTGTATTAATGTTACCCAATGTTGGTAATACAGAGAGGGTTGTATTAATGTCACCCAATGTTGGTAATACAGAGAGGGTTGTATTAATGTCACCCAATGTTGGTAATACAGAGAGGGTTGTATTAATGTTACCCAATGTTGCTAATACAGAGAGGGTTGTATTAATGTTACCCAATGTTGGTAGTAAAGAGAGGGTTGTATTAATGTTACCCAATGTTGGTAATACAGAGAGGGTTGTATTAATGTCACCCAATGTTGGTAATACAGAGAGGGTTGTATTAATGTCACCCAATGTTGGTAATACAGAGAGGGTTGTATTAATGTTACCCAATGTTGCTAATACAGAGAGGGTTGTATTACGTTACCCAATGTTGGTAATACAGAGGGTTGTATTAATGTTACCAAATGTTGGTGATACAGAGAGGGTTGTATTAATGTTACCCAATGTTGCTAGTAAAGAGAGGGTTGTATTAATGTTACCCAATGTTGGTAGTAAAGAGAGGGTTGTATTAATGTTACCCAACGTTGGTAGTAAAGAGAGGGTTGTATTAATGTTACCCAATGTTGCTAGTAAAGAGAGGGTTGTATTAATGTTACCCAATGTTGCTAGTAAAGAGAGGGTTGTATTAATGTTACCCAACGTTGGTAGTAAAGAGAGGGTTGTATTAATGTTACCCAATGTTGCTAGTAAAGAGAGGGTTGTATTAATGTTACCAAATGTTGGTGATACAGAGAGGGTTGTATTAATGTTACCCAATGTTGCTAGTAAAGAGAGGGTTGTATTAATGTTACCCAATGTTGGTAGTAAAGAGAGGGTTGTATTAATGTTACCCAATGTTGCTAGTAAAGAGAGGGTTGTATTAATGTTACCCAATGTTGCTAGTAAAGAGAGGGTTGTATTAATGTTACCCAATGTTGCTAGTAAAGAGAGGGTTGTATTAATGTTACCCAATGTTGCTAGTAAAGAGAGGGTTGTATTAATGTTACCCAACGTTGGTAGTAAAGAGAGGGTTGTATTAATGTTACCCAATGTTGCTAGTAAAGAGAGGGTTGTATTAATGTTACCCAACGTTGGTAGTAAAGAGAGGGTTGTATTAATGTTACCCAATGTTGCTAGTAAAGAGAGGGTTGTATTAATGTTACCAAATGTTGGTGATACAGAGAGGGTTGTATTAATGTTACCCAATGTTGGTAATACAGAGAGGGTTGTATTAATGTTACCCAATGTTGCTAGTAAAGAGAGGGTTGTATTAATGTTACCCAATGTTGGTAATACAGAGAGGGTTGTATTACGTTACCCAATGTTGGTAGTAAAGAGAGGGTTGTATTAATGTTACCCAATGTTGGTGACAGAGATGAGAGGACATGAGGCTGGAGAATAGCACTGGCCAAACTGCCCTCTTCACTTCTACCCCATACATTTAACCATTAAATAATTAATGTTTTTCTTCCCTCATTCTCCGCTTCTTGCTAAAATCCATTCACGGTAGTTTTGGTTTTATCTGACGATTGAAGATGATTAGAAACTAAGGTTGCCAAACCCAATTCCTCGATATGCGCGTATTATACTGGTAATACTTTAATCGAAAATCGATTTTAATATCACAATTTTGATACCTAAATTCTTATCTCTCTAATCCCAATACATGTATATACATCACTCTTAGCCTTGTTTGTGGTACTAATGAACCGTTGGCCAGGAAACGCCCGAATGTACTAATTGTACATCCTTTCCGTGTGGAGACTTTTTACATGTCCCGATGAGATGAGGTGATTGTGATGATGAGTATAAAGGTGTGGAACCAGGACACATTTTTACACCTAACTTAAGTCTAACCAACCAAACCTTAGTGACCATTGGGATAATTCCCCTTTAGGGAAAATTACCCATTGTACGAGCCGAGAATCGAATCCAGGACCTCTAGATTCGTAGCCAAGTGCACTGGTCACCATGCCAGTGGGCCGGTTGACCAAATTAATGAAAGTTCTGGTATTTAAACGAAACGGGAAAATTTGGAGTGGGGTATTTTTTTTATTAAGACCCCTATTAATTTATTTCACCGTTTAACTTTAGTGCCATCAAATTTTAAATTTACTCGACATGATCTTTGTGCTCTAGTGACGAAATATGATTTTTTTTAAAAATTTTCTTACTATCTCTTACTTTTAAGGTTTTCTTCAAGCACATTAAGGCATGGTATATCTTCTTAATATATATAATTCTTCTGTACGTGTGTATGTCACTGAACTCCTCCTAAACGGCTGGACCGATTTTGATGAAATTTTGTGTATGTGTTTAAGTGGGTCCGTGGATGGTTTAGATTCACAAATTGGACCCGGTAGGTGGCGCTGCAATCGGGTTCTAGGATTTTTTATTTTTTATGGAAATTCTTAGGGGGGGATTTTTTTTTATTTGTTTAGATATTTTTTTGCATATCAGAACATATAACCTCGAAATTTCACACCCCCACCACCACCCCCAATATTTATAATAATGAATATAGTATTAATAATTGACCGTTAAAACCTTCAATTATGCCACCCAAGCGAAAAGCCAACGTTCGGGCAGGACGTCTGTTGTGTCCGCTAGTAGTAAATAATTTTTTTAAAAATTACTGTGAGGTTGGATGCCTGGGAAACGATAGAAATTGTAGATGTCAAGGAATCGAAAAATCGAGGTTACATTTTCGAATCAGAATCGATAAATATAGGAACCGTGACATCCCCACTAGAAACAGCTTTGGATTATTCCGTCACGCGGATCTGTCCCGTCACTTTTGACAAGCGATGTCAACGGGCTTGAAATTGTAAAGTTCGTACAACACAGTTGTAAGCAGTGTTGCCAATTTAGCAACTTTGTCTCTAGGACCAGCGACTTTTACGGGTTTGAAACGACTAATGTTCATTTTTAGCGCCTAACGATTAATCTGGCGACTGGCGATTTTCCTTTGTTTTCTGTCAAGTTCATGTTCATCATTTTAAATATGAATGATGTAGAATTTTTATTTTTGAGCTATCTTACTGCAAGAACGGTCTACAGAAGAGCCCTAAGCTTTCTATCTCACTATCTGTCATTCACAAATCACAATGACATCGTCCCGGATCCGGGGATCACCTCACTCCACTGATATATCTTACATTCAGTTCAGATTAATGTATACATTTTTGGTTTGGCGACAACTCTGACAACTTTAATTTAGTTTTTAGTTTAGCGACAATCTAGCGACTTCTGGTATTAATCTAGCTACAACACTTATATGTTTGTTGGTAACACTGGTTGTAAGGCAAATGAATACCCAACTACCTGCCTCCTATATCCAGCAGGCGCCTCACTCTGAATTGGAGGAGGTCAATCCCCTTCCACCCATATAGTGACATGAAGAATGAACAAGTGAACTACTTGTCTAAAGCACAAGACGGGGTTGAAGGGGATTGACCTCCTCCAATTCAGAGTGAGGCGGGATACTTTTCCGTGGGCCACCCTGTACTTCAGGATAATTTCGAGGTGTCAGAAAAGGTCAAAGTTGCCGTAAACCAAGTAGGGACTCCAACCATCCACGCTATCCGAATATTTCCAACAATGATGGTGAGGATGAGAAAAGGAAAATTTTAAGAAACCGTACTTAGATTTTTGAATGTAGGGTGGACAGGAAACCCCAAGAAAGCCAGACAAGACGAGAGACTGACGCCTTTGCCCAAGTGCCCATATGCCCATATTTCATTTCACTTCGGTGACGGAATGGTCTAAGGCAGTGATTCTTAACCGGGGTGCCAAGAAAGGTTTTGTGGGGAGCCTCGGAAAAATAATTTAAAATGTTATTTGCCTATTATTGAAGTCAATTATCTTAAATTTTACGTTTTGGAAGAAAGAATTCGATGATCGAAAGCATGTAAGTACAGTAGACTCTCGATTTCCGGTAATGGAGGAGAAGAGAAGCACGGATAATAAAAATCACAGCTAGTACAAATAATCCCCATTTGTTTACCACCTCCATTCAAAATTGTCTGCCCTTTGTTTCTACTTATTTACGTGAAAGGGGATTTTCCACAATGGTGGATATTAAAACGACGCAGCGAAATCGACTCCTGGATGCGATTAGCAATAAATAATACAATTGAAACAAGAATAGACAAATTAGTGGAAAGTGTTCAACAGTAGAGGTCCCATTAAATATATTTAGGTGAGTAATTATTATTTTATTTGTTTGTTATTATAATCAGTAAATAAAGCCACTATTTTAGGATATTTTGGGGTCCGCGAGTAATGAGAGGTTAAAAACCACTGGTCTAAGGCAGTGGTTCTTGAACTATTTTTTCACGCGGAATCCTATAAAATCAACGAAACCTAATGAGGAACCCCTATGTGTTCATGTTCCAGCCCCTTTCCCTCTACAGCTCTACTACAAGTTTTTGAACTTTAACTAAAAATATATATTTGAATGGTAAGCTTATGTTATAAATTAAGTCTAAAACGAAATTGATTTAATTCTTACATTTATGTTACATATTTTGAATAGTGAAAAATAATATAACTTATAACTTCAAAATGTAATGTTTACTTATTCATTCTTTAATAATTATTTTATTTTAGATTCTAATAATGTTTAAAATACATTTAATTTTATTTTCATTGTTGAATTGCATATGCTGCTAATGAGATGGATGCTTATGAATTTCATTTATAAGCATAAATAATGTTTTTTTAGTTGGCTAACGCGATAGTCGTGTTAAGCTCGACCGCCGAGGACGGGGAGATCGAGGTTCGAATCTCGGTCGGGTGAACTGGGGGTGGTTTTTCCTAAATGGTTTTCCACTCTCCCTCCACGCAAATGCGGGTTCACTTCCTCTAAATTCAACCCTCCCAATTCCTAGTCAATTAGCGTAATTAGTACTTAGGCGTATAACCCGAACGGGTAGTAAGACGCGGTGCTAAATATATAATATAAAAAATAATGTTTTACCGCCATTACGCATCCGTCTCACGTAACCCCTGACACCCCTTCGCGGAATTCAGTTTGAGAACCACATGGTCTAAGGCATCCCTCTAGCAATAGCCTGGACTGCCGATTACGGGGAGATCGGGGTTTGAATCCCGGTCGGGTGTACCGAGAGATTTTCTCACTCTACCTCCACACAAATGCGGGTACACCTAATCTAAATGCAACCTTCTTAATCCTTAACACACTAGCGTTAATTAGTTAATGTTCGTATAACCCGAACAATTTATTGGCCCTGAGGGGTTCAGAAGTTGGCCACCCCTGGTGCAGTGTTAAGGTCTAATAAGGTGGAAGAGTATCTTATGATCATGCGTGTGTTTACCGTTGAGGTTACAATAAAACTCCGGAAACTCCCACGCCCGAAGGACCCGTAGCCCCGGCTGCCTTTGTTTCATGGGTGCAATGTTCACCTCCCGAGTTACACGCGTTCAGATTCTCAGTTGTTTACTCCCAGCGATATCAACAGCTGAAACATCTTGACGTGATGTGGACAGCATTTGTTTCTTACAAGCAAGGTTAGCTCAAGGCTCATGAGATTGAAAACCGACTGGGTCTGTATTGTGATTTTCTTCTCTGTACAGTGCATATCACTGTATTCCCCATTCATGTTGAGTTATAACAGAAAAAGTACTATTGTAGATTAAGGGCACCGCCTGTTGAAGCACTAAAATGTGTCAAAAACATTATTTAAGATGCATCTAGTTATTCCAAAACATGATTCATGCTAAAATGGAGTTGAAATGTATAAACATGTTCCTTTCGAATTAAAAACTTAACATTTGAAGTTTGATACTTTTTTAACGTAAGAACAAAAGTAAATGACTCATTTTAAACATTTCACGAGAAGTGTTTTTTTTAACGTAAATTTGAGAAATTTAGATCTATCCTTCCTCAAACAAATTTAATTTGATTTAACAAGGTCACAACATATTTTTTTAATAGATAATTGAGGATCGTTTAAGGGATGTTAAAGCTTTAGAACTAATATACATTCACCATTCGAGTTTACTTGGATGACAGCTCAAAAGAGTCCCTAATGTATTCCTACGCCAACAGCTGACATCTGTCACTTTGGATCACTGTAATGAAACATATGGTAATGTATGAATGTGATGGTTACCCACAGTAATTTAGGACAGTATTATTTATATTTATTTGATGTCGGGCACACAGCTTATTCATAGTTTTATTCCACTTAAGAAAATATTATTCTTAGCACTTTCACAAAAGGTCTAGCAAGTATAACTTCAAAATGGCGACCGACGAATTTAAACCATGTGATTGATCATGACCCAAGCAAATTATTTATAATGGTGCACCCACGCAGTGGATAAAAATATATTATACAGTTAAATATTTAGAAATACAATAAAATTATCATAAAATAATGTATTATATATATTTTTAAAAATGACAAGTATTTTCTCTTTTCTAACTAAATACGATGGCCCTATTAATATATGCACTATATTACACCACAATCATTAACGTTCCAAAACAAAGAATAAGCACTTTTAATTATGTTTAAAATATTGTTTCGAGTTGGATAAAAATAAATTATTCAAAGTAATGAAATAATATGAGAAAACTTAAGTTTACGTTATTTTAAATGTAAAATATAGCATGTAATTAAAAAACTTCATTTACAACAAAACAGTGATATTTTACAAGTGTTGGCAACCCAAAACCTAAAGATATGATTTTTCAACTGTCATTCAGGTAAAACGCTATGGTGTATACTATACCATTCACAGCACACACAGCAGTGTGAGGATCTGTACCAACAAGTAGGCGGCACCTTTAGAAAAAATACAATAATTGAGGTTAACTTGTGACATGGTATCGGTTGTCATGTGGACAAAAACGTTCATCTCATACGATAGGGGTTTGAATTCCGTCGGGTATACTGATATGTACTTTTTCCTAATTGGTTTCACACTACTCTCCCTCTACGGAAATACGTGTCTATTTTATTTAGAACTATACCTTCCTAACCTCTTCCCTATTAAGAGTGTATCCATACAGGGTGTCCAAAAAGTTAATGTACACTGACTGTACTTATTGTAGTAATGTAATAATACAGTTATACTTACCATGGTCCATATAAGATGTGTTGTAAATGGCCCCCGCCGACGTCCAGACATTCCTGCACACACCTCTACATGTTGACAAAGACCTTTCCCATATCATTCAAATGCAATTAAAAATTTCTGTATTAATGCATTACTACAATTAGTAAATTCAGTGCACAATAACTGTTCGGACATCCTGTATACATATAAATATAAACCTATATATGCGGATAGCTCGGACGGGTGGTAATAAGCGTAGCTAAATAAATACAGGACGTATACAGTTATGTGAAACGTGTATAGCTAAGCAACGAGAGATCAGACCAGGGTTTTCTAACAGTAATCTGCACCGCTAACCACTTAGCTACGGGAATGGAACCAGGGTCTTCTACCTGTAGTCGGCCTCGCTGCCCACTAATCTGTGGGGATTATAACAAACATACACTCAAGCTTAAAGGAAAAAGGAAAGGGGTCTAAAATGTTATTCAGTGTTTGTTAACCCTAAAAAAAACATTCCTACAAAGTAATACATCTAGCTCAGCCTCGCACTTCCTGACGCCAACTAAAGATCAATGAACGCGCTCCCGAACTTTACATCCAGAGGATCCAAAGATGAAATGTTTGCGTCGGAAGAGATGGGTTGGACTGCCGGAGGGACACACTTTGACAATTAAGGGCCACACGCCCTTTCCATGTCAGGCTATCTACCGGGAGAGGTGATGAATGGGAGAGAGCGGGCAGTATTTCCCGGAGACTACCTCTTCAAGTACGTCGTCACCCCCTCTATCCTGTATATGAGGACCTGCACAAAATTAAAAGGGACATGTTTTTATTGAAGTTGTTTGCATTGCAAGAATAAAAAAAACTGTATAGCTCTTCATAAAGTCAAGTGTAACTAGGGCGTCAAACAATGACTTTTTAACAAAGGGTTTCAAACGAACACTGTCGTAAGGGAATTAAATAATTACAAGAGAGCCGTTATGGAGATACCTATTTAAATGATTACAAGAGAGCCGTTATGGAGATACCTATTTAAATTATTAATAGAGAGCCGTTATGGAGATACCTATTTAAATGATTACAAGAGAGCCGTTATGGAGATACCTATTTAAATTATTAATAGAGAGCCGTTATGGAGATACCTATTTAAATGATTACAGGAGAGCCGTTATAGAGATACCTATTTAAATAATTACAAGAGAGCCGTTATGGAGATACCTATTTAAATTATTATAAGAGAGCCATTATGGAGATACCTATTTAAATGATTACAGGAGAGCCGTTATAGAGATACCTATTTAAATAATTACAAGAGAGCCGTTATGGAGATACCTATTTAAATTATTATAAGAGAGCCGTTATGGAGATACCTATTTAAATTATTACTAGAGAGCCGTTATGGAGATACATATTTAAATTATTACAAGAGAGCCGTTATGGAGATACCTATTTAAATTATTATAAGAGAGCCGTTATGGAGATACCTATTTAAATAATTACAAGAGAGCCGTTATGGAGATACCAAATTCTAAGTCAATTTCTTGATAAAGGGTTAGGGTTCGGCCAGACTGACAAGCGTGCGAGCGAGCGCGTAAGCGACTAGGTGGCCACACTGGCGAGCGCGCGCGCGAGCGAGCGAGCGCGTGATTAGCTGATACCTCTCGTTATTTGTTGACGAGGAGCCTCCGAATTTTGGCTGAGTGAGTTGAGGGTGGTTTTAACAAGTGATTTATTGTTGTGGTTTTCTCCTCCTCTCTCCACGCTAATGGTGATTCTTATTTGTAAAGGCCTACTTTGATAATATTGAAGTATTTTAACATATCAGTTTTATATAAATATATACATGGTTTATGATCTTAGCAATTAAATTAGGCCGTTAATAGCAAGTGTGCTAATAATAAGAATTGAATAGTCAAACGGTGACCTGGTGGTCTAGGGGTAAGGTGGCTGACCTCTTTGCTGAGGGTTCGGGGCTAAATCCTCGGTCCCGGCACAGATTTATCTGATTGCCAAACCCTTCCTTCACCTCTGAAAAGACGTGTATTAATCACAACTTGTGAATGTGAGGAATGCCAGGCCTCCACCGAGGTTCGGATTCCACGTTAAACTGTAGGTCCTCCATTTCATCTCACAATCACCCTACCATTGCAAATTAGCGTAAGTACGTATAACCCGATCGGGTAGTAAGACGCGGTGCTAATAATAATAATAATAATAATAATAATAATAATAATAATAATAATAATAATAATAATAATAATAATAATAATAATAATAATAATAATAATAATAATAATAAATAGTCAAAGCTATTATTTATGCTTTTAGTGAGGATTACTCCATCTAGCTATCATATTCTGAAAATTGACACCTGGACACGGGAATCGAACCCGGGACCTTTGGCTTTGTATGCCAAGGCTCTAACCACTGAGCTATCCAGGTGTCATTTTTCACTTTTCAGAATATGATATCTAGATGGAGTAATCCTCACTAAAAGCATAAATAATAGCTTTGGCTATTTAATTCTTAGTATGAAATCCCGGACAATTATAATAATTGTACAAATGGCAGCAATAAGCCAACTACCGAGTCGAAGATGGCTGCGTTATCTGATAGATAGCTCGTGATATTAATATAATCACATACTTGTAGCTGACGATTTCCGCACTCCATCATAGGCTCTGCCTTAAAATATGAGTGAAGAATGACCTTGGGCACGGGACGAATCCTGGATAGCTCAGTATTTAGAGCATTGACGTACTAAGCCAAAGGTACCGGGTTTGATTCCCGTGTCCAGGTGTGATTTTTCAATTTCCAGAAAGTGTGCTAAACCTATCGATAGTAATAAAAAATTAATAAAAATGTCAAAATGAGAAGTTTTCCTAGCACTCGATGAACCAACACACAATAATATTGCCTAGCGCCTGTAAACTAGACTGTACCGGGTCGAGCGTGCGCGCTTGAAAAATAGAACCAGTTCTATCTTTCAAGCGCGCGCGCTCCAGTCTGGCCACCTCTCATTACAACCCATGTATTCTATTTTATATTTTAGTCGCTCGCGCGCTCAGTCTGGCCGTCCCCTAAGGATACATATAAACTGTTTTCAATATATTTCGCAGAGAAAACATTTCATTTTCATCCGACTTCTCCAAAAAAGGAAGGCGGCCTGGCGTTTGGTGCGCGGCTGGTTTTGTGGCCTCAATGTTTTGGAACCAGGGATCTAAAGGACGGTTGTATCATTCATAGTCAAGTCTTAGGTTGATATAGGACTACATGTGAAAATGGTTCTTGGCCAGGTCATATTCCTGTATAGCAAAATCTTTGCCCAGTAAAAATATAAAAAAATAGCACTTGACAGATTGAAGTGAAAAAGCTTTACCAGAACTGATTTTTTTTATCGAACCTCAAACATTAAAAATGCTAAAAATTATTAAATAAGCTCAATTTCGGTAGAGCATTATGTACAATTTCTTAAAGATGCTTCGAGGTCATTGGAATGCGGTGCGTGAACATTGAAGAGCTCACTTGTAACACATTTTCTGAAAAGCTTGACAACATTTATTAAGTGTAAATAGCCGAAGCTATATTATTGGTAGTTGGTTCAGTTAGATATCATTCTGAAAATTGAAAAATGACACCTGGACACGGGAATCGAACCCGGGACCAAGCCAAAGGTCCCGGGTTCGATTCCCGTGTCCAGGTGTCATTTTTCAATTTTCAGAATGATATCTAATTGACAACATTTGCCAGCTAATTATGACAAAAACCAGTATTGTTGTTTTAAAAATGTACGTTGAAGTATTATTTATGAAGCACAGAGATGCAACCTCGTGGTGAATAAAGTAGGCTATCAATCTAAAGAGAAAACTATGATGTAATTACGGTATTTAAGTTACTGCCGCAAAGTATTTCAACTAAATACTGCTAAACAGCCCTTTGCTAAGAACAATTGCTATGGCTTTAAACTGAAGTAACATTTTCTTTACTGTCAAAAAAGCAGGGTTGCCACTATTTTCTTAATACAAAATTTCCTGTGTTTTCAATATGGAATTCTCATTTTTTTCATACACTTTAATTTTCATAAAAGTGACCATAATAAAGTCACGCTATTGGTGTTTAGAATAACTTATAAAGTTATGACTTTTATGTGGAAATGTAAGCAGTTGTTAAGCAACTCAATGTTTCAGTGTGTATAGTTTTTCATTTAGCTTTGTCTTCTATGCAAACGTCTAGTATTTAAAACTAACATTTAAATTTCCCAAATAGCCCAGTACTTTTCTAAGGGTGTTTTGGTGAATTTTTCAGACACAAAAATATATTTGTTTACCCTGTTCTTCAGGTGCATAGCATCTATCAAACAGGTAGCCAGCCTACTTTCATATCGACTTACGTCAATCAATGTGCTACGCAACTGTCACGTTTGACAGTTAGTATTATAATGACAGTTGTAAACTAAATACAGCGACCACACTTCAATTTTTCAATCGCTATTAAAGGTCCTTCCAGAGATAATCCTGTAATACACAACGTACAATCTTATACAGTATGAATATATTTTAATCCCTTGGTAAGAATGCTGATATAGTTAGACCTAATCTTCATTTTGGAACAACTAACAATCTAGAGGTGTGCAAAGCATCTCATCGCTTGAGTTGGCAGCCCCTTAATGTCAAGTGTATTTTCAGAAGATATCAATATTAGCGATATTCGCGCAGGTTAAGAACGTTGCCTATCTGTGATGTTCCAATGAATTTAAGTTTTATTCAGCGAGTTTTAAATATATAACGTTCAAACTAAAACTATTAAACCTTAAATAATTCTAAAAATAGTTTTACATTGTCACAAATTTATTATTTTTATCTTCAAATTTTTTTTTCGTAAGCGCATTTTATAAATCATCTACACTCAGGCTATGTGGCATGGTCACAAAAATGGCCTGTAGGAATCTTCCTGCCAGGGTTGTAAATCAAAAAGTCCATGGTAGTATATGTCTATCTAGAATAAGAAACCAGAAAAAGATAATTTTAAAAAGCAAGTCAATGTTTTCAAGACGCAAATAGAATAGTAGTGCGTGTAAACTCGTCAGAGGAACAGGTGAACGGTTTTCATCAGATAAATAAACAAAAGGCCTCACAGGGTGAGTGACTCACTCATTTTCTTCACTCTCTTTCTATTTCGTACATTGGCCTCTAAGTATGATAGTGTTTAGGTGCGTCAAGTTAAGATGCAACCCGCTTCGCAAAATAGTTTCAAACTCACCAAGTAGGCAACGTCGGACATTTTGTGAGGTTATCAAAGCCACGCTGGGAAGAGTTGAGAGGATGAGGAAGGTGCTACAGTAATCTCTCTCTGCATTCAGAGTTTGCAGACCTCCAAGGGCGCGCCTGTCATCGAATGACCGAAACCCTCCCCTCCCTGTATAACCACTTACCTTATCAGTTACCACACGCGGCCATTGCTACATGGAGTGGTCAGGTGACAAAATCTCGAAACTTGATCTGTTTGGTTAAAAACTTAATTACGTAATGAGATTGTTTCATCTGAATGTATCTATCTCACTGTGGTTCAATATCTGGGAATTGTCAATCTCACAACAGGTAGATCGAAGTGATTTACTATACATAATGGAAATTTGGATGGAATATTTGAAATTGAATTTAATAGTGTGCCACTTATATTTCGTAAACGTAAAGAGGCTTTCGAGCAAAGTGAAAATAAATCTATCAAATTGTTCACGTCATGCAAGAATTTTTGGAATAGAGGGAGCGAGGTCTACTGTATAAAGAACTACTAATATTCATATATTTTCAAATGTCGAAAAGGTCCAATCCCAAGTCACCGTAATTGTCCTTTAGAAACACAAACATTACACATCTAAAGAAGAAACTGGGTATTCCCATTGAATAACCTGACAAGAAAGGCGACTTTATTAGATTGTGCACATTCTCGACAAGTGACGCGCATGCTAACATCGCTAACAACCCTGGCACAATTTAGACGCGAGGATGTAACAAGGCCCATTACTCTGGTTGAAACACTTCAGTGTCGTCCCACTTCAGTCGCAGCCGAGCGTTGGGACTCCTACACGCGTAACTCACTGGTCAGCTTCGAGCATATCGGTGAGCACGCAGACCAAACGTTGGGCTCATCTGGTTTGTCATTGTGTATCCCGGACGAGTAATAAGACGCAGTGGTGGAACAAATTAAGTCCTTAGGCAGATTGCCCATCCTCGTGGTAGAATTTTGAGGAAATGTACATGCATTTGCGTGTAGAGTGTGGGAAACTATTTAGGCAAAAATAAACTGAATACCCCAACCGGGATTCGAACCAAGGCCTTCATATCACCGGATAGTCAAACTAGACTAGATTAAATGAATATGAATTTGAAGAAAGTATTGCCGTTTAGAGAGAATTTTTCTATTAGAGGAATATTTTTTAAAAATGAGACTTAGAAAAATGAGTATGGTAGGAAATACTAGAGAAATGTGTGCCGGAAGTTTTGTTCACTAAAATGGAAATGAAAATTTCAGCTAAACTGGATAAATTAGCCCTTTTTAACCGTCAGTATATTTCATCGCTTCAAGCACACGCCTAAACGTAGATCCACTAGTACATAGGCCTCCTCCTGGTTAATACACTTTTCAAGTTTAGGTATCTCCTGACTTTTCCAAGGTTTTCCAGACCACAAATGTGTATTTTTACAGTATTTTATAGGCAAGGTTATAAAAAATCGTTATTTTCACTTCTTTTTTTTGTTAAATTCCCACCAAAGGGGATATTAAAAACAAGTCTGTATGTGTGCCCAAAATCGCACGAGTTCTAGATAAAACAATTGGGTCCCTACTTCAAAAATTAAATTTGCCAAACTGTCTTTAAAAGTTTCAGTGATAAATTAACCTTAATTATTCCCTATCACACCAAATTATCTCATTTTCATGTTTCACAGGTGCGTATCAGGTCTGATACTGTACCAACCACGGTTGGATGAGTTGATCCAGCAGTGAGGCTGTCTAGTTAGTTTGTAAGTCGTACTCACAACAGTTGGTTTTTACTGTGAGCGAAGAGATCACACACACACACACACACACTAGTCATAGACACCTTCAAAACAGTCGTGGGCGCATAATTATCTCAGAAATAGCCGAGTCGGGAAACTCACTGTGACAACATTGTGACAACACTGTGCAAGGGAATAGCCGAGTCGGGAAACTCACTGTGACAACATTGTGACAACACTGTGCAAGGGAATAGCCGAGTCGGGAAACTCACTGTGACAACACTGTGCAAGGGAATAGCCGAGTCGGGAAACTCACTGTGACAACATTGTGACAACACTGTGCAAGGGTAGGTCAAAAGGTCTTACAAAGCATTCACGAAAAATAATATGGAATGATTAACATCACAAATTATTAAAATAAAAAAGTTAAATTTTATTATTTTATTTATTTTCTCCAATGAGTCTCACTATCACTACCCTTCCGGGCTCTCCACATATTTAGGTCTACACTAATGGGGAAGGGACGAGGAAGGTGTAATTTAGATAAAATGTACCCTAGTTGCGTGGAAGGAGAGTTGTGAACCATTTAGGGGGAAAACACCTTCAGTGCACTAGGTCGGAATTTGAACTCCAACCTACCCATCACCGGCAAACCAGACTAGATGAGCCTTACCTTTAGCCCGCATACCCATCGATACGGTCTGGATTAATCGATTGTGCATTCTTAACAGAGGGCTATATTAGAACACGACTTACAAACTAACTTACAGCCCAACCGTTGGCCAAAAAAATCCGAGTGTATGGGTGGTAAAACGAACACAAGGAAATACGAAACAAATGTTGGCATTGGTTGGTCTCAAACCAAGGTACTATGAAACTGTAGATAGCCTAGCTGACCAAATAGCCACGGAGACGGGCTTGTACATTCAAAACAGCTATAAATTATTCTCTAGCCGGAGTTTAGCTCAAACGATCACATTCACTTAACGCTATTCAGAGGGGTAGAAAGACAAAGAGAGAAGTCGACAAAAACTATTGCAAAGTGAACCCGCCTCGGTGGCGTAGTTAGCTAACGTGATAGTTTCATGTTGAGCTAGACTGCCGAGGACGGGGATATCAAGGTTCGAATCTCGGTAGGGTGAACTGAGGGAGGTTTTCCTAAATGGTTTTCCCTTCTCCCTCCACGCAAATTCGGGTTCACTTCCTATAAATTCAACCTTTCCAATTCCTAGCCCATTAGCGTAATTAGTACTTAAGCGTATAACCCGAACGGGTAGTAAGACACGGCGCTGAATTAAATTAAATATTGAAAAGTGGCGCACAGGCTTGGGAGGAAATTCCAAAGAGAGCTGGGGAGGGGGGTTCCTTTCATCAAAGATCCTGCTGCATCAAATAATTCAGCCTCATTATTTTTATAAAAAAGTGAAATATGCAAGGATTTAAAAAAAATCATAAAAATATAAAGGCAAAGGGAGAAAGGTACGACGCGAGAAAAGTAAAGAGAGACATACATAGAAAGGGAAATGAAAGACAAATAGATAGGCAAAGGAAAATTGGAGGAAAGCGAGGGAGACAAAACGCGGCAAAAGAGGGGTACAAAGAGATAACTAAGCCCAAAAAAAAAGTAAAGGAAAAAACCGAGAGGGGTAGGCATATAAATAGGCACAGGATAGGAAGAGGTTAAAAAAATGCTATAGTTAAGAATGTAAATGAGAGAAATTGAGGGACGAGAAAAGACTGTGAAGAGAGACAAGAAAAAGACTGGTGAAGAAGGGAAGAGAAAAGAGTGAAGAGAGGACAGAGAAAAAAGACTGGTGAAAGAGAGGAAAAGAGGGCGAATAAATAAGGCAAGCGAGAGAAAAGGATAAGGACAGAGAAAGAGAGGTCCTGCTAGGAGTGTAAGTAATTGAGCCATCAAAGGGGATCTAATATAGGGTGGAACCACGAGGCTCGTCCTGTGCCGCCGATAACGCGGGAAATACGACCCAATATGAGAAATACCCCGCGGGTCAAGAAATTGTTGAGAGGGTAGAGGGGCGAGAACTTTCTCTACGCCCCCTCTCGCCAACATCGGCAAATCATAAAGAACGCCCTACGTATGTTTCTTTTGGACTTTATTGGGCTGTGCAAGAGGGGGATGGTAAGGACTGAAAAAAAATGCGAGAACAAAAAGTGAAAATAAATACAATCTAGAAACAGCGGCACTCTCAAATAATTATTCTCCCCCCCCCCCTTTTTTTAAGAGAATGTGTGGGTAGAAGAGAGGGAAACTGGGGAGGGAGTGTAGTAAATGATTAAGTATGGAATGATAAGTTTAACATTGGAATTGAGTGTTAGTTTCAAAATACACGCAATTTATATTAATTATTGTTATTATTTAGGCTACACAATAGTGGAGCCAAGCAAGGTAGCAGCATTACCTTAACTTATTACATTATAATCTTTTAAAACCTTCCCCTATCCCCTTTATAACTACACCTTAGTGGAACTCGATCTTACCTTGACTGATTACACCACGGCCCTATCCTGTAAGTCACGCCATCGTGGAGTATCGCAAGGTGAGCTTGTTACTCTTCATGCTAGCCGAGGGTTCGTTTATAAAATGGCACAATTAACTTCTCCTGCGGATTTGGATGAGGAATAGAGAATAAGTTCGGGCATGTTGTTTTACATCTTTTTACTGTTCAATGATATCATTAAAGAGAGGGATTTAGTGATACGCGTCTCTCCCATTCTTACTCATTTAAATTCAAAGGATGAGAAAGGTGAATTTTGAAGTAACACGTAACACACCAGCATTAACCCTTGTTATTTACAATAAAATAAGAAAATTGATTTGGTACAATTATATTGAATAGTGTTACCTAAAATCTTAAATTTAGTTTCAATGTAAATAAAACGGTTCTAATTCTAAAAAAAGAAAGTTCCGAGAGTCGAGTTTTCTAAGAAAATGTTTAATATAAGAAATATCTTCTTATTTTAAAGACTCAAATAGTATATTTCAAAGTAATTCCATGAAAACTTTTTATTATTTTATACAAATGTGCGATACAAATATTATTTAAATAAGTTTCAAATTAATTCTTAATCAAATCGAATATGACACTGAAACACATCTGTTCAAGCGCACCTTTATGAGCAGATAGCTCTCGTTAGTTGTTGACGAGGAGGCTCCGAATCTTGGCTCAGTGAAATGAGGATGGTTTTAACAAGTGATTTTTGTTGTGGTTTTCTCATCCATACATTTAAACTTTCTAGCAAATGACTTTATTGAAACATTTTTATTTGATCCATATAAATTTCAAATTTCGTTTATCTATTAAAATTTGAGAGAATACCGAGACTTCATACATTCAAAATCAGCAACAATTTGTGAGTCTTTCATAGCACCGAAACACAACACATTACAAACGTTTTTGCGGTCAAAAATGATAACATTTTACTATTTGTTCATGTTATTTTATAGGTATTGATAATATCTGTCAAAAGTGACAGCTGCAGATTATACGATTTGACTAGTTTTAGTAACTTTTGTACAGTCAGAAACCGTCCTTCCTACCAGAATCCTAAAATACTTCTTCACTACTCTCTACTAAATAAAGTATAAATATATAAAACAGCCGATGCGATGGTCGAGCGGTCTCAAGTCGTTGGTCTCACAATGCACTTGACTGCCGTCGGCTAGAAGTTGGGCTCTCGAATCTCAAAAAGGTTTATTGAGGGTTGTTTTCCACGAATAATTTTTCTTGTTCTCTCTCTCTCTCTCTTTTTCTTTGTGATAATTCAGTTGCATTTCCTATGGGTCACCGTCCTCATCCTTAAGTCAAAATGTGAACTTTACAGACCCACAAAGAGGATCATGCGGTCCAGGGCATCAGGCTCAAGATATACTGAATTTCCTGTGACAAGGAGGTCGAATTTTCGCCTCTATTCCTTTTTTACGTTGATGCAGGTGTTACAATCCCAATTACTACCTCTTAGTAAAACACAATTATTATAACTTCATTGATGCAACAGGGAAACATCTAGAAACTGTCCACCTTCGAAATCATTTTGTTTCGCGTGAGCTTCATCATTATTTTATATTTATTTGCTCTAGTTAAGTGTTTAATTAGTCTTACTGTATAGTTATATAACTGGTTGTTGTTACACTTGCGCGCAGAGTGACGTCAACTTCTCACGGGTACGAATGGGGGTCTTGTCGTTCAGGACGTCAACGTGAGATGGGAACAACTGTTCACTGTCGTGAATAGTTAAAAGTGATTCAGTTAACTGAAATGAAAATTTCATAGTTCGTGACTTAAACCCATGCCAGTGTATAGTACTATAATTTTAGATAATTAATGGGACAATGAAACTTATTGTTTGGTGCCATTGGGTAGGTACAGTCCGATTTAAATAGGTTGAAACTATTTTGACAGTTAAAAAAGTCACCACAACAATTTTCATTTATTTTTACTTAAAATCATGGGATCCGCAACCATCATTTTTCATAGATAATATCAATACCTATGACTTATTATCAATAATTAAGTAAAATATCTATATTGATCGCAAAAAGTTTACATTTTCTAAAAGTCCCTTCTACCCAGAATTAATACCATACCGAAGCTTTGCTGAGGAAAGGAAATGTCAATCCACACAAACCTGACATGGTATCTCGTGGGAAAATTTCTGCTTTTTTTTTTACTTTGTTTTTGTGACCGAGATCGGACGAATAATCACGATTTCTTACTGTCACGTCACATTTAGTTCACTTTGAACTAGATCCCATCGAGAAGGTAAACTAGTTCAACTAGGTAGTCTTTGCCCCCACCCCTCCTAGAGGGTCATGTGGTGGTATGAAGGGCGTCATATAGCAAATGTAATGGGATTCAGTTCAAATACAGGCGTACCTAGCTTTAGAACGCTTCGATAATACAGCGCTTTTCAATAATTAGTGCTTGGTCTTGCTTTGCTGAGGTTGTGCGGCGGTTTTTTGGATAGCAATACAGTACTATAGCATTTTTAATTTATTATTTTTTCGTAGTTTTTTAGGCCTAGCACTAATTCTCACTTAATAAATTATATATTAAATATGCTTTTAAGCTCTTATATGCACTGGCATGTGAAAAAGAGGCTGCGATTCGCTTTACGGCGAGGGTTCTTTCACAGTGAGCGGGAAACCGGTGTGATGATATATTATTATTATTATTATTATTAGCACCGCGTCTTACTAACCGTTCGGTTTATACGCACTTACGCTAATGTGTAATGGTAGGGTGATTGTGAGATGAAATGAAGGACCTACAGTTTAACGTGGAATCCGAACCACGGTGGAGACCTGGCATTCCACACATTCACAAGTTGTGATTAATACACGTCTTGTCAGAGGTGAAGGAAGGGTTTGGCAATCAGATAAATCTGTGCCGGGACCAAGGATTGAACCCCGGACCCCTAGCACAGGAGTCTGACACCTTACCCCTAGACCACCAGGTCACCCTGTGATGATATAATCAGTTAGTTCACAAAGGGCTACACTTCATACTATCCGTTCAGGTTGTACGCATTTTTTGTTTGTTCCTGCTGGTGGGGTAATAATGAGGAAGGAATAATTTAGAGGTAATATACCAGCATTCACGTGGAGGAGGTAAAAATCACACACCCGGTCTAGATTTGAGCCCTGACCTTCCCGTCACCAGCAAATTAGATTAAATGAACTTTATAGTTGGTCTATGTGGCCAGGCGCGGATTCAGGAGGGGGGTCAAAGGGTCAGTTGACCCCCCCCCCCTGTGAACGTTAGAAATATAATACAAAAAACAAAATGAAAGTTCAAATTTTAGAAAGAAAATACAACACAGATAAAGTACACAATTTTGTTTATTGTTTTACGCACAGACACCTCTTGAGCCGGGTCCACACGTGCGTTATTTGCCCGCGTTTATTCAACTTTTGATATGACTCACGCAAGTGTGGAAAAAATATTCGTTTTCATGTAAGAATATTTGTCGTGCATACCGAGTAGCGAACATTGTACCTCATAGAGACGGTAGATTACCAAACATCAAAGAAGACTAATAATCGCCTGAGAGCAGTTCATCCACGAATACCAAATATAGAGTATGTGCGGACAGTAGGAGCAGTGGTACTGGGTGGGACTCTGCCCCCCTGTAAATAATTTACCCCTACCTGGAATAAATTCCCTCCCAGGTGTATTTCAAATCCTCTGATATTATCGAATATGGAGGTAAAAGATGGCCTTAAATTAAACTCCAAATGACTTCTAGATTCATTCTATTGACAAAAATTTGCCGGAGAAGACCACTCCAAATAACTACTAGACTTTAGGAAAATAACTAACAGAAAAAGTCGGGGGAGGAAAGCTCTAAATACCTTCCAAGGTCATCCAAATTTCAAAAATGTTTAGGGGAGGACAGTTCCAAATTCTGAAAGAATTCAATTTTCAAAATTTTGCCGGTGGAAGACCACTTCAAAGATTATCTTCTAAAGGTATATAACTATCTTTAAAAAAAATAAGGTGAGGCTCACTTTAAATAGCTTCGAGAGGCATCCAAATTTCAACTTTTAGGTGATGAATACTTTAAATGGCTTATAAAATAATCTAATTAAAAAAATCAAGGCGAAGACTACTGATAGCTTCTAGAGTGACCTTTTTTCAAAAAATTGCTAAAGGAGGGTCACTCCAAATAGTTTATAAAAATTATTTGATTAAAAAAAATTGAAGAGGATGACCACGGTTTAAAACATACAGAAGATCAAATATGAATGAGAAACTATTAAATGGCTTTAAACAGAAATCTCCCATTGTAAGTAGCTATGTTATTTATAATTATGACCCCCCTATGAAAATTATCTGGATCCGCCCCTGCGGGTGGGTGTCATGTTGAATATATCTAATAAAATAGTTTGAAAATTACTTTACAAATATATTATATGCTCATGTAGATGATCAATGTTTACAGGGTGAGAGTTTGATTTTTTTGTATCTCTTTCTTGTTAGTGCAAACTAGCTATACAAAGATCGCGAACGAATAGTTCAAATCGAACGATTTCTCCAATTGAACAAGTCGAACTAGTTCACCTTCTTGAAATGATCTAGTTCAAAGTGAGCTAGTAGATAATACGGTAGTAAATAATCGTGATTCCTCGACCAATCTCAGTCACAGAAAACGAAGTGATAAATAAAGAATAGCTGAGCTTCTCCACGAGTTACTACGGTGGGTTTGTTTGGATTGAAAGGGAGTTCATTGTTTGATATTTGCTTTTCACAAAAGCCCCTCTCCTATAACCCTAAGTTCAAAGAAATAAGCACCATTGTACATATAATAGTTATATAATAATATCAATGGCATAGGTATCTGCTTCAGTGGCCGCATGGTTTAAGGCGTCCCTCTCGTAATAGACCAGATTGCTGATGACAGGAAGATCGGGGTTCAAATCCTGGTCTGGTGTACCGAAGGTTTTTTTTCTTAAATGCTTTTCCACTTTCCCTCATGCAAGTGCGAGTACACTTCCTCTGAATTAAACCTTCCTCATCCCTAGCTCATTAGAGTATGCGTATAGCCTGAAGAGGTAGTAAAAAATGGCAAAGGTGCACCTGCTTGTGAACTGGTGAGAGACTGAACTACTAGTTGAAGGTCGGTCGAGAATTAGCGACTGAACTAGACAGATGAACTGCTCATTTCAGTAGAGAAAATCTGTTGGAACTATTCCCAACAGTGACAGTTCTGCCTACCTCTCGTGTGAACATTGTCCGAGGACTCTAGAGACAGGGGTTCCCAAACCTTTTAGACCGAGGGAGTCCTTGTATCAGAAAAAATACATGATGGACCCATCATAAAAAAAGTTCACCATAATATTATGGACATTCAATAACGACAGTTAAATTTTACACGCATAAAACTATAAAACAACCGAAAAACCTAACATTCATTGGCTGCGCCCTTGGTAAATGTTCTTTATTCAGATTTGAAAAAATTGTCCATCCTAATTACTGATGCTATTTTATAATTTGAAGAACAAATAAAGAATATCGTGAAATTGCTCGAGGTGCCTGAGAGAACTATGGCGGAGCACAGTTTGAAAAACGAGCTGCTTTTTGGAATGGTTGATGTGATGCTGTAAAAGTGGGGGGGGATTGAGTTGTCCGATTCACGATCGATGAAGAGTACATACATCAACCCCTAGAGCGTGTCAGGGAGGTTACCTTAAAGTCCTGTCATTAATCTACAAGGGCGGGGGGGGGGGGGGGTAACGAGGTAGCGCTAAGGTGATGATGCCGCCTAGCGGGGGTAAAACGCTACTATATCGTTTGGTTGTTAAACTTATTAATTAACTACACAAGGTTATCAACGACTATATCTAAGTTGATTAGTGAAGATGAGTGTAGGAAGAGAATATGTATCAGTATTCGCCTGGAGGAGAGTTATAAACCACTAGGTGAAACCTCCCCTAAGGGTTTGTTATAAAACGGTCCTGGTCCCCAGAGTCGAGAATGTTCTTGACATAGTTGAGATACAGCGCCACAAAATAATCTGGTATTACGTCCACACTCAACTTAACTGAACTCCATTTGTCACAGCATCTGGTCGAGAGCTGGTGTGCGACCAACTGGAGCTCTTACATTCATCGTTGATATAGCACACAGCCTCCCACTGAGCAACATTCGTGGAGGGTAAACGTCACCAGACATTTCACGCGCGTGACGACTCTCAATACACATGTAATATAAGAACAGGCCAAGAAGAGCGGCGTGGAACGGTTAGGTTCCCCAACTTTCACGCACGTGACGACTCTCAATACAATGTAATATAAGAACAGGCCAAGAAAGCAGGTGTAATTTAAGGTTTCCCCGACATTTTCAAGCGCGTGACGACTCTCAATACACTTAGTAATATAAGAACAGGCCAAAGAAGAGCAGCGTGAACGTTAGGTTTCCCCAGACATTTCACGCGCGTGACGACTCTCAATACACATGTAATATAAGAACAGGCCAAGAAGAGCAGCGTGGAACGGTTAGGTTTCCCCAGACATTTCACGCGCGTGACGACTCTCAATACACATGTAATATAAGAACAGGCCAAGAAGAGCGGCGTGGAACGGTTAGGTTTCCCCAGACATTTCACGCGCGTGACGACTCTCAATACACATGTAATATAAGAACAGGCCAAGAAGAGCGGCGTGGAACGGTTAGGTTTCCCAGACATTTCAAGCGCGTGACGACTCTCAATACACTTGTAATATAAGAACAGGCCAAGAAGAGCAGCGTGGAACGGTTAGGTTTCCCACCTTGTCTTACTCCACGGCCAGTCTACCTGCATATTTATACTAGCGGAGCAGGGATCAGTAAGGTGTAATTTAGAGGAAATGTACCCGCATTTGTTTGGAGAGATAAAGAGATAGTGGAAAATCATTTAGAGAAAAAAAAAACCTCGGTACACAAAACAAAAACTTTTTTTGCGGTCGACATTGATAACAGGCGTATAACCCGAACGGATCATAAAACTATAGCATTCTATTGTTTAAAAGGTATTTTTAACTGTTGGATAGGCTACTGTTCTTTCTATTGCGTTCTCACAAAATAAGTAACCAGTTCTCTCTAAGGCTGATCTTACGTGGAGGTGCTTAATTCTGACACCCCAACGTGCGTAGCAATGTTTATAACGTAATTACAGGTATCCTGGGATTTAATTGGAGGGGTGGGGGAAGGTGAAAGGTCCAAAACACTCAAACGTACCTTTAGCGATGTTGGAAAAAAAGTAGCCTTGTGGTTGTTAAATTACCAATTCCTTATAGTGTGATATTTGATGTTATAGGCCAAGAAAATAGACAATTTCAGCCGAACACGAAACCTAGGAGACTATGACATTTCGAAAGGGGGTAAGGGGGTTGGGGGCGTCCATTCCCGAGGTTCCCTCCAACTCAAACCTCCTTGGCTACTTGAAGTCAATAATTCATAAATAATATTTGTTTAGGTTAAGCCTTAATTTATTTAAAATATGTATTTTAACTTTAATCAAATGTAGAATTAGATGACATTCCAGGGGACCCTCTCCCTACCTCGTACGCAAGCCTGTACCCGAAAAGCTCAACATATACACCATTTATCAAATTATTTGCCCCTAAAAGTTTAAAACTTAAAACACATTACAGGCTCTCTTGTAAAATGATTTTGAAACTTATTCTATAATCTTCGAAATGAATTTAGCAATTACAGCTGACATCTAATCTCAACTATAAAGTTGGGTGAATGGTGATAAAATATCCTCGAGTACATTTTAGGGGAAAGGAAAACTTTGTCTAGTGCGCCAAAGTTCTTGCTGCGGGGGTAATTAGTTGGCCCAAGAGACTGTATAGAAATATATCATACCTCGTCTCATTCGTCGGATGAAATAGCACAAAAAAAGACTCGTCTCTCCCTGCGATGCCCTGACAGCCACAGGCGAGAACTAGAACTAATACTAACCAAGTTAATAAAGAAATATAAAAGACAGTCATAGTAAAAACATAGCACAAAGGTGAGAGAAGAAATTATTTCGGAACTTAAATGAAACAATTCCAATAAATATTGTCAACTTAAGAGAAAGTCAACAGCCCTTAAGTGGCGAGAAACCTCCCACATCTACCACTTTGAATAAAGATTTTAATAACAATATATAATAACCAAACAAGTTTTTAGAAAGTATTCTCCATACCGATAACATGTAAGGTGTGTAGGTCATGCTTGTGTACTTTCTTCATGTGGCTGGAGTAGATGCCACACTTTATATTCTATCAGCATAAGGTATATTTTCAAAAAACGTGTTTTTTATATATTTTTATTTAAATTTGTTAGTTAGGTAAATTTAAATAATATGTGTTTAAACGGAGGTCCAAAATCCGGGTCAGGTATAAATCCAGGATAGCTGATAGGCCAAAAGACGGGTCAGGTATAAATCCAGGATAGATGATAGGCCAAAAGA
The DNA here is from genome assembly GCA_033556935.1 of Timema podura. NCBI lineage: Eukaryota > Metazoa > Arthropoda > Insecta > Phasmatodea > Timematidae > Timema > Timema podura. The sequence continues at coordinate 114,417,492 of JAVRXN010000009.1, forward strand.
CGGGTCAGGTATAAATCCAGGATAGCTGATAGGCCAAAGCGGTCAGGTATAATCAGATAGCTGATAGGCCAAAAGCCGGGTCAGGTATAAATTCAGGATAGCTGATAGGCCAAAATTCGGGTCGGGTATAAACCCAGGATAGCTGATAGGCCAAAAGTCGGGTCAGGTATAAATCCAGGATAGCTGATAGGCCACAATCCGGGTCAGGTATAAATCCGGGATAGCTGATAGGCCAACTTTATATACGACCTGCAATGGCTGCACAGTGCACCGCGTCATAAATTTAGCTCAAATTTTAATAGAATGCATTGTGACACAAATTAGGAATATGTACAAAGTTTCAGCCATCTTTCTCAATTAGAAGTGACTGAAAAATAGATGGGAAATTTTGATGACAGAGGAAGTGAGTAAGATATATTTGAAAAAATGTAATCAGCGATGTAAGAGTCTTTCTTTATGTGATTTCCTCCGACGAATGAAGCGAGGTATGATATATTTTATACCGTCCATCACAGACTCTGTCTTAAAATATGAATGAAGAATGACCCTGGTACGGGGAAACTCCTGGGTAGCGTCGTGGTAAGAGTATTTTCGTAATAAGTCAAAGCTCCCGGGTTCAATTCCCGATGTCCCAGTGTCATTTTTCAATATAAAGAATATAATAATTAGATGTGACTATAACCGTTCTATAATAGCTTGGCTATTTAATAATAATAATAATAATAATATAATAATAATAATAATAATAATAATAATAAAATAATAATACCTAGCACCGCGTCTTACTACCCGTTTGAGTTATACGCTTAAATACTAATTACACTAATGGGTTAGGAATGGGAAGGTTGTGTATATATATATATGGAGTGAACTCGCATTTGCGTGGAGGAAGAGTGGAAAACCATTTAGGAAAAACCATCCCAGTTCACCCGAGCGAGATTCGAACCTCAATCTACCCATCCTTGACAGTCTAGCGCAACACGAAACAAGTCCGTTAGCTAACTACACCACCGAGGCGGGTTTGGCTATTTAATTCATAAAAGATACATGTTTATCCCTTTAGCAACCATTTTAGCATAGATCATATTTTGAAATAAGCCATTTGTCTAATAATAAGGGATTTCTGGGAGATTACAACGCGTCTTAGCGTTTCAGTAGGTGGTCCCTTTAAAGAATTTTAAACAAGGACTTGATGAGGAAACTTTCTAAATAAAGTATTCGTCGAGGAAACATCTAAACGCCAAGTATATGTAAATAGTCATAATAATAATAATAATAAAAATAGAACAGCTTAAGTTTCCTAACTCAATAAGGCCACTCTTGTTTCATGTTTATACACCAAGTTGCTCACTGCAACTAATTCCTCCATGTTTTAGTCTCACAAATAGACACTCGAAGTTACCTACATTTAAGCGCTACACTAGATTTCAATGCAAACACACATGTAAATATTATCACACCAAACACAGGCCCGTGGAACTGAAGTGGTGTGGAAATAGAAGGTTTTGCGGTCTTACGAGGGTGAGCCCATCCCACTTGGAACTGGTGTAGATGAACTCCACGTACTCTACTATTCTACTAAGGGTTTTAAAAGCAGTTACACATTAAAACATACTCGTATCCATGACAAGACGAACCAACACTTTCTTTAAGAGTCAACCCCCCCCCCCCCAACCCAAACGCCCGGTGGATACGCGGAGTAAATGTCGAGCTCATAAAAGTCTGATTTGGGGCAATCCTTAAATTACGTAAGGATTTCTTTTGGGGTAAGGGAGGGAGGTGGGGTTTTAATATGTTCTTATGTTTTCTTACGAGGGGAGGGGGGTCAGAATCCATCCTACATAAGGGTTTTTATTGTTTATGGCAAGACACTTTTTTTTAAAAAGAAAATTTGAAATCTTTAATTTTCATTCATTTATTAGCCCCATTTTAACAACTAATTTTTAATATAGACGCCATATTTTGCACAAAGATAGTTAATCACAATACATTTGATAAATGATTTTTCGTTTTAATAATAGTAAAAATAAAATTACTAAACTATTAAAATTATTTAATTTACCAAATCGTAAATAATTACGAAAGCTAGAGGGGGAGGAAGTTGACGGAAATATCACAATCCCTAAGTAAGGGGAAGGAGTGGGGTTTGAAAATTATTTTTAAAAAAGCCTGAAGTAATTTCAGGTCGGTCCCTTGCTGGTGACGCATAGGTCGGGTTTCGAATACCAGCCGGATGTACTTAAAAGTTATTTTTCCTGAATCGTTTCCAAGATTTCCTTTAATTAGATAAAGGTATATTTCCCCTAATTTCTACGTTCTTCTTTCCTCCCCCTTTGACTGGTAAGGTCGCGGTGGAAGAAATAAAAATATTCCATCAACAATCGAGGATGGTCTCCGTCCTCCCGGATCAAAGCAGTAAGTTGGTCTATATTTAATTTTAAAATATTTTGGCCACTAGCTCTGTATTCTACGAGGAAAAGAAAGGATCAGTGAACTGGAACAGTACATTAGGCCGGGAAGTTAGTTTTGTAAGTCGTGTGTATAAATAATACATTTGTTTATAAAGTAGGTGGTAAAAATCATAGCACGTGTCACGCGGCTTTGTTTTATTTTTCTAGTTCCATTCCCTCAGTGAGAGCAGTCAAGTGGGCCGCGTTACAGACGTCCGGAAATTCAACGTTAGTTAAAAAGTAATCTCTAATATTCCAAAATACAATAAACACCGAGATTGAGGTGAAAGGTGTCAAAATGTCCCTGTAGGACTAGTTATGAGATTAAAATAAATATTTCGAAACATACATCTAGTCTTACTCAAACGAGTAAAGTCATTTTTATCAAGGTCACAACAGAACATTCTGAAACAATTTAAGATTGTTAGAGGGATCTTGAAGCTTCATAACTACCCCTACCGTAAGAAATACTTAGTTCGAGGACATTTCCCTACATTTGGCTGCGTATTTAATTTTCAGTCACGAGTAACCTGCACAGCATACGGCTCCACCCAAGTCAGCAGTAGTCACACACACACGGGGGGGCAATCACACAAACTACAACGCTAAAATGTATGCCCCGCCAGACCTTACGAAAGAGAATCGAGTTACTGAACAAATGTCCGCGACCCTGGGTCAGCCCGACAACAAAAGCTCGGCCCATCTCTCTTTAACAGATTAACCGGAGAATCCCAATGCTGTCGTGATGGAAGTGTGTGTCCTCATGTAAGCCGCCGCGCGGGCGGTACGAAACAACAGAACAGAGGACTGACGCAGAAGGGCTTGCCAATCGGAAAATAAATTACATCCCAACGCAGTGAGCGTGATTGTGTGTGTGTGTGTGTGTGTGTGTGTGTGTGTGTGTGTGTGTGTGTAGGGGAGGATTTAGGGGGGTTACAATGTCCAAGCCTTGTAGCACACAAATAACCTGGGGGGACATCAACATCCACGTTGTACGACTATATCACCAAGACCTTGTCCGTTATTTATCTCTTTTTCACAGCGAATGGTTAAGAAGTTTTATTTTAGCACTCCGCGTCTTACTTCCCGTCCAGGTTTTCTTCATTTAATTACACTAATGAGGTAGGTATGGGAAAAGTGAAACTTAGAGGAAATATACCCCCATTCGCATAGACGGAGAGCTATAAACCATTTAGGACAATAAACTCAGTACACCCGACTGTGATTAGAACCCCCGTCAGTGGCAAACCAGACTTGACGAGTCTGCCATTTAGTCCAAGTTCCCGCGGGTGCAGGTGGTTAGGAGTTAAATTAATTAGGATTTATATATATATATCTTCTGGCTTTGGCAGAGTTAGAGTAGTTTTCATTTTTCGCCTATTTGAGAGGGTGGGGTTCAATCCCAACCGGGTGCACTAGGAGATTTGTTTTTCTTCCTATTCATGATTTTCCCCAGAAGCGTTACGTGTATGGAGAAACGGAAAGGGTAAGTATCGGGAGGTGGTAAATAAGCATCCTTGTAGTGAAAACTACCCATTCCCCATATCAGATACCAAGAATTGAGGAGAGGTTTTAAATACCTTGCTGTTTGAGATGCAACCGCACAAAGCACCCGCTCATCCCCTCCCACCCCCAAGTAGGTCTGTCTGTCGACTTGATCCAGCCCCTACAAAATATAAAGATGGCTGGTTTGAAAGCGTCGCACCTTCAGACACCCCAGACGCCGGTGACGTCAGATATCCCCTAGACATCAAAACACACCGACGCCATGGCAACCCCCAATCCCACAATGCACAGGGGTGCGAGGAGGAAGAAAGGGAATGGGAGGTGACGTAATAGAGCCCCCCCCCCCCTTTGTCTGGATCGTCACTTTACTGCCTTGCTTGGATTTGTTTTAAAAATAAGAATAATAAATTCAAAGTGTTATTTTTAAACACAATATCATATCAGCGAGAATTTTACCAACGATTTTTTTCCCAAAACAGCAGCACCTAAGACTCTAGCGTCAGGAACTGCAATACGTACCTCGGTACCAGGACATATCTGAAAACAAGACATTGCATTTTTGCAGCGTCTATTTTATCTTTTGTTTCACGCCTTACTACCCGTCCGGGTTATCCACATGTTTAAACTAATGGGCTTAGGGATGAAGAAGGTAAACATTTAAGAGGATGGGAAACTCTCTAGATAAAAAACATCCGCAATACACCCAACTTGAATTCAAGTCCCGACCTTCCAATCACCGGCAAACTAGAAGAGACCAGACTGAAGCCTTAGCCCACGTGTTATTGAATAGGTAAACCACAGCAATAGCAACTCAACCCAACCGCCTCTTTTTCTTCATAAAGACGCTACGACAAACAAACTAGCAGACGGACGATATTTGTTCATAAGCATTCAGCGTCTTACTACCCGTTTGGGCTATACGCATGTGTACTAATTGCGCTAATGAGCTAGGCATAAGGAAGGTTGAATTTAGAGGGAGTGTGCAAAACATTTGCGTGGCGGTAGAGTAGAAAACCATTATGAATAGCCCTTCGTATACCAAGTGGGGTTAGAACTCCAATATCCATGTCATAGACAGTCCATTCTATTGCGAGAGAGACGACTTAGGTCTGTAGTTCTCAAATTGTGGTCTGCAGCGGAGTGCCAGACTGTTCCACAGGATAAAAGTGAATATTGTGTGAAACAGTTAAAACGTACAAGAGTGACAAGCTAAGCTCGCTAAGTCAACAATACTTTGTATCCCAAATTAAATGTGAATATGTCATAAAGTAAAATACAAATGAATATGTACAGGGAAAAAGTGGAAAAGTCCAAATTTAAATCAAATTGAGTTAGTGCTTCCATCTGTTAAACAATCATGAGACATTTCTAATGCACTTTACAATATGGTTAAAAGAGGTTTATGTCATATTTAAATTAATTTAAAAAAAAGTATACACTGGTGACCCTATGGGGTTTGAGATGTACAAGTTGTTGTCCTGGAAAATGTGTGTAATGTGACTTACCCCTTTTGCCCCTGTGTCCTTCAAATATTGTGTTTTACTGGGTGATAAGCACCTTCACTCCGTTTACCCTGAAAGGTAGCAGTCTTACCTTGAGGGATACACTATGGCCCTATTCTATCAACTGCCCATAGTGGAACCATGCAAGGTAGCAGTCTTACCTTGAGGGATACACTATGGCCCTATTCTATCAACTGCACCATAGTGGAACCATGCAAGGTAGCAGTCTTACCTTGAGGGATACACTATGGCCCTATTCTATCAGCTGCACCATAGTGGAACCATGCAAGGTAGCAGTCTTACCTTGAGGGATACACTATGGCCCTATTCTATCAACTGCACCATAGTGGAACCATGCAAGGTAGCAGTCTTACCTTGAGGGATACACTATGGCCCTATTCTATCAGCTGCACCATAGTGGAACCATGCAAGGTAGCAGTCTTACCTTGAGGGATACACTATGGCCCTATTCTATCAACTGCGCCATAGTGGAACCATGCAAGGTAGCAGTCTTACCTTGAGGGATACACTATGGCCCTATTCTATCAGCTGCACCATAGTGGAACCATGCAAGGTAGCAGTCTTACCTTGAGGGATACACTATGGCCTATTCTATCAGCTGCACCATAGTGGAACCATGCAAGGTAGCAGTCTTACCTTGAGGGATACACTATGGCCCTATTCTATCAGCTGCACCATGTGGAACCATGCAAGGTAGCAGTCTTACCTTGAGGGATACACTATGCCCTATTCTATCAGCTGCGCCATAGTGGAACCATGCAAGGTAAGCTTTCTATCTTACAGAGTAAACGGAGTATACATTAATATAACTTCTGAATTCGTCAAGCGGACAGGGATAAGTTTCAGAAACACTGCCTTAAGATAACAGGGTTAATCGTGATCAACGATCCATCTCGAGGCTGATTTCAGTCGATCGTGTAAGAACTAATAATATCGATTGTATGGAAAAAGACTACCTTAATATTGTAAATAAATGGTACGACACAATCGCACAAACGTTTCATATTGGTTCTCATATTGTGTTCAAATAGAATTTTAAAAATTGGTGTTCGGCAAACTATCTTTAAGTAAGCTATCCTCATGAAAACAAGCACTTTGACTTGTTAATCACAATAAACACTCTTTATCTATTAATTTTGAACCAAATTGTTAAAATATTTTAACAAATTTCAAATGTGTTATTTATACCTTCCTAAAATTATTTGTAATTTTTAGAAATGAAAACATATTCTTATTTATTATGAAAAACTATTCCCAGATACCCATTTAGAAACTTAATCTTCAAGACCACAATTTTTTTTTAACTTTATATAATTTGTCTTAAGTAAACTACCAGTGAATTAATTATTATTTAACTATTTTCGAAAAATTTAACTATTATTTAAATAGTTTAGAAAAATAGATATATCATTATTGATCATGTAAAATTGTCACTCGACACCAATTTTGAACAAAATCGTTAAAGCATGTTTTTTAGTAATCAAATTTTACAAAAATCATTCATCAGTAAACTACTATAATTTTTCTTTAGAATAACAAATATATATACTTATTTACGTAAAAAAATTAACAGCTAACCACTCACTTTTTAACCTAGTTGCTAAAGGTATTATTTCTTAAACTAGTGAAATTTGAAAAAAACAAATAGTAATCAGTAAACTACCCTTAAAATATCTTTCTTCCAACAAAACCAGTATACAGTTTTATTTGCTATGTCAAACACTCCCCAAATTTACATTTTAAACAAAATTGTATGAACCTTTTCCAAATATTTGGAAATATCGAAAATCACTGATCATTAAACTACTCTTTAACGAATTTTTACTTAAAACCATGTATACAGTGTAGTTTGGGAGGTCAACTACTCTCTATATGCAGTTGGAACAAAATAGTTTAGGGCCATTTAAAAAAATTAATCCAAACAAAACAATCATCAGTAAACCACCATTAATCAACGTTAAAAAAAACAAGATATAGGCCTATAAAATCTAAATATCAAGTTTGAACAAACTCCCGGATACCATTTTGGATCCGTGTTCAGGGCCAAATATATAGACAAACATGTGGACAAACGGAATAGTAAAATCCACTTTTTTGGGTTCGGCTTCACATAAAACGTAAATGATCATCAAAATATCTAGATTAATTTTTTTTAACGATTACCATATTTTCTCTTAATATGGAAATTCTAACGCAATTTTCAACTACAAATCTTTGTGAACAAGTATTTTCAAAAATAAGATAAGAGACTTTTTTTCATCAAAGAAGAGCTTGGGGTGTGTTTGGTAAATATTATTCCAAGAATTGAATAAATATTCCGAAATCATCAAGTCCAAGTTTCTCACTGAAGATTTGAAGGCAATGATACCGTTTTTTTAATGTGATTTGTATTTTTCATGATTAAATATTTTTTATTTATGTGTTTTGCAATACTATAATATGTATGAGAGTTAAAATAATATAATAAGACGTATGTATTAGCATAATAATTATTTGTCCAATTTTGTTATTTCACTAAATTAAATTTTAATCTAATGTAATACTATGATAGGGTTTCACCAAATTTCAAAATTAATTTTAAGGGTTCCTCAAAACACAAAAGGTTGAGAGCCACTATAAACGGTCGTTCTAAGTTTTAATAAGGCTATAAGCTAAACAAAACTACAACCGAGGGAAAGAGATGCATATAAAAGGGGGTTCGCGAGCCACAGTTTAGTAAAAACTGCCCCAATATAAGCATTTCTATTAAGATTCGGATGGACACCTACTATATAAGAACGATAAAGTTGTGCCCGCCATTGCTTAAAAAATATGCATAGTAACAACATGCGGTTTTTTGCATTGCATTAAACTTGTAAATTTAAAATGAACTATATTAATAAAAAAAGTTACAAGTTACTATTTACTTTTTTGCAATAAGACGTAATTTCAATTAAATTTAAATGAAATAAAACATGAAATACAAGAATATAGTTTTGAATTTATTATATTATTATAGAGAATAAGATAATGTTCTGTCATACAGGACATATATTTATAGTACAATAACGGGTACAAAATTTGTTATTTTCAAATTAAATCATGTCTAAACTGTTGAAAAAGTTCAGCAGCTTCCTGGTAGAGTGCTCTGTCTTCGGAAGCACCTTTCCCTCTCTCCTCCCCAAACCCCCTTTTGGCATTCTCTTTATTACCATCTTTTTTTCCCCATGTAAACCCCGCTACTCCCCCTTCCATCGAACTATTTCTATCCTGTTCAGTCAGGTAAAACCCTTGACTGGACACTAATTGTCTGCCACCTCCAAACCTGAGCTATTGAGAATGTTCCCTATGATGTATTTGTATGATCTAGGTTAAAAGTTTTTATAGAGTAAACTTGATTATGTTTACCTTATAAATAATTTGCAAAACAGTGTTTCCTTGATTAGATAAAACCTATTTGTATAACGTTGGTTTTGTAAGAAGAGAGAGGTGAAAAGGATTTCTCTAAATAGTTTTATTCATGTTTTATAGACGAACAAGAACTTTTCCCACTTATAGCAGACTTAATTTTGAAGGTATTAAGATTCAGTGGCGCATCCAGGAGTTTACTTAGGGGAGGGTGGGTATGTATGTCATAGCTATTATTTATATCCCCTGAAAATATTCATTAAATTATTTTAGTTTAATACATCTTTTATTTTAGAGAAATTACACACACACGCGTATATACAGGTTGTTAAAAAAAGGGTTCAGAAATTATGGATCTTGTTGTACACATTAACATATGTGGAATGATTTTAATGATGTTACATGACCTCTAGTTGTGCCAATACGTCGGTAAACTCAAATAATAATTATAATACAAATAAAAGTGTCTTGGAAACTATAGGTCCACAAACCTACTCACATAGAGGTAAAGGTAATTTTGTATTTTAGTAATAAAAGATAAATGGTACGGTGCACCACACAGACTTCCTTTTGCTTTTATCTTGAAATATACATTTACTAAAAACTCGTTAGGATTTGTGAAATGAAATAATATACACTGTTACTTACTCTATGCAAGAGTGGCTCAAGGGCCGTGCGAACCGGGCGGCTAACTTCTAACCTAACGTAGCCTGGGCGTGATATGAAAATAGTCCCCAAACCTAACAACTCCAAACATAACGTAGACAAGGGGTGATAGTGGAGTTGCTAAGCTTAACAATCATTCAATTTTTTATACTAACATGAAATTTTACATATTTCTTTAAATTTGTGGTTAGTAAAATAGAATCTAATGTCACTCTTAAAAAGATATTTTATATTTTCCAGCTTGAAATAATGGCGCCATTAAGCTTTTTTTTTTTGCAATTATAACACAAACCATTCATAATGTCAAAGTGTTTGTTAAACTTATAATAAAAAATAGAGGATGACATTGTCTACAAAGCGTGTTCTTATAGTTTTATTTGTAATCCTAACAGTTTTTGTACAATCTCGAAGTGAAACGTTTAACGTATGTTTAACATTTGTGGAGTTTCCCTTTCACATTTTTTCCTATCACGCCCAGGCTACGTTAGGTTTGAAGTTGTTAGGTTTGTGGATTATTTTCCTATCACGCCCAAGTCACGTTATTATTTTATTATGGACTATTTTCATATTTTCCGAGAGTACAATCACCATGAGAAATGTGATAGCTGGCAGCTAGCAGAAGATTTAAGAACTGTCAAAATAAAAACCAAATTAAAAATAAAATTGTTTTTGTGAAAGTTTTGACTGCCAAAAATGCCAATAAATCAACATAGTATTATGGTCATTGCAGATAATATGGTTTGGCAAATTGATACATGAGATTTGATCTGCTAACTTTTGCTAGCTGTTAGTTACCTACACTCCTATGGTGAATGGATTATATTATCCACCGGTTACGTAAATAGGTGCCAAAAAGCAATACAGCCAGGGCACGAAATTTACCTCAGGCCGCTCCTGACTCTATGGCTTTAGGAACAAGGAACACTGTTACAGAAAAAATGAGGAAAAAAGAAACATCTTTGTCAACTAAAGAGCATAAGAATCAAATTTATTTTCAAAAACCTGTATTAAAAACAGTGGTGTAGTCGTAAATTTAGCAGTGCCGAAACGCAAGGTCGTAGCAACCCCAAAGTTGAAGTGGGGTTTTGGGACCCCCAACCACCGTAGACGAAAGAATTGCACAAACATAAATGCCTCTAAAAGCTATTTGGAGCATCTTTTAATGATTACTAAAGCAGAAACTTACTTAACGCACTTCCCCTAAAACTCCTGGAATTCGCATAGAGCACTGTTAATTTCATCAGAATTTATTGATTAATAGTATGAAAAAAGTTTTAACATAATATTGATATAAAATCAATTAGTTAACTTGAAATTGCAAAGTATAAAACTTTACTAAACATTAAAAAAAAATATTTTGCCACGAAAAGCAGTGCCAGAACGGCGTTCACCAGGGATCCCACTCCACTACACCCCTGATTAAAAAGTATATATATATATATATATATATTTGTTTATAGCTCAAAATTTATTGGTTTTATAAAAAAAAATTTTTTTTTACATTTCATAGTATACTACAACTTTAAAATAATAAGATATTACGAGTATCAAATAGTTACGGAGAAATGATGAAAATTTGAAAATCTGTCCTATGTAAAGTACCCTCAAAGTCATGTTCATGAGAAAATGAAAATGTCCATCTTGTTTATAATGATAAACTATGTTTAGATATAAAATTTAATCAAAACCATTAGAGTAAATTTCGATAAAATAGATTTATTCTCTTTTTGCCTTTCAATAAACTATCCTTAAATTTAGGGTTAAATATCTAATTTCAAAAACCCCTCGGGGCCGGGGGCCTTATTTAAACCTCAGATACAAAGTTTTAGCCCAAACGGTAAAATGGTTTCGGTTCTAGCCCAAACTAAGGTACAAACAGTCAGATGGCCTTGCGGAAACAACTTTTTTTGTTTCAGGGGGCTATGAAACGTCAACAATTTTCAAAATCTCGGTTTCGAATTTTTGACGATCACAATATTTTCACTCCAAGGTGTCGAGACAAAGTAAATATTAGTTTACAAAGTTTAGTTACCCACAGCCGTTGCTTGCCGTTGGTTTGATCGCCATTGATGGGGAGGTCATGGTTCGAATCTCCTCTGCGTGAACTGGAGATGGTTTTTCCGTTAAATGTATATATATATATATATATCTTTAACGGTTTTCCACAAGTGATATATCACTCTTGTTTTCCCATCTTTACTCCATGCAAATGCGGGTTCACTTCCTCTTAGCTACCTTCCTCATCTCTACCCAATCAAATTAAGCCGTTAATAACATGTGTTCTGAACGTAGCAATAAAAAAGAAAAGACTTGGTTTTGGACGGGTTATAATCATATTATAGCAATAAATTAATAATTTTAAATGTAAACATGGTTTAGCGAGCCTTATTTAATTTTGATTTTTTTCAGATCATAAAATACAATGTTCTTGTTAGTAGGGTGTTCGAAAAAATTTAACAATAGGGCCTATTTGTAAAGTGAAGTAGGCGTATAGTACGTAAATTATATTTAATTGAAATAAAATTTTAAAAATTACAATTTTTCACCACCTTTGGCCACCTTTTTCTAACTCATTAATTTTTTTAAAGATATTTCAAATTTTTTTTATCAGGCAATCACCTGGAAGAAAGTGTGGTTTTCACTTTGGTTTTTATATCTTCTATACAAACAAATTGTGGTGCACTTATTTTAATTCTAACCTCCTTGTATCATGTATTTAAATAATTAGCGTAAGTAGTGACCGTAAAAACTATGTCATTGAAAAAAACAAAAATGGCTATATATTTTTTAGTATAGGGAAGAAAATATATATTTATATATTCCTACAGTAATAGATAAACTAAATAAAAATGTAACAATTTACTGTAGATAATGATTTCCCAAAGTAGCTCAGAAACATTATACTTTGACAGGGATTCGAGCCCTAGTCCTATGACTTTGGACGTCATTCTACAGACCCCGAGATATCGGCTAAAAACCCGGCATCATGGAAATAATAACGGGGATAGATTGTCTTTTGTTGAGTAGCAAGTAACAAAAGTTGAAAGGATTGGTGCTTGGGGGGGGGGGGTCTGTCTGTGGAATGTAAGGACACTCTGAAAAGGGGTTAAAATAGTGGGGGTGAGAGGGGTCGGTGAGGTGACTGCCTTAACTACAGCAGCGCACCTCTAGTGAGGTGATAATACATGGAACTACTTGGACGAGAGATTTGCAAAACTTGGAGATGTCCATCCGAATCTTAAGTCGGTTCAAACTAGAAAGTTAAAGCTGATCACAACCCATGTCATTGGATGAAAGTTTGCAACGACTATATAGTGTGACTCGACCTTGACAGAAAGGTTGTAGGGAAGTGGCCTGCACTTACTTCACGTGTGGAGGTGGAAGTCCATGGTGCCGGCTGCCCGTAGCTCAAGACCGTGCCGTATAGCTCGAGCCAGCCGGGCGGGTCTGCACTGCCTGAAAACACAACCACACCATGACTCATTAAACAACTGAACAAGCCAGGTTCGATTCCACGGAGGGATGTGAGATGGAAAATGCCGTTTTGGAAAAGGAAAATGTTCAGTTATTTTATTATATAACAAAATTCTAGCTATTTAGATAAAACGAATGCAATCGATGTATCAAAGTTCACACTCGAGTTCACCAGAAACATTAACGTATGAGTTAAGATAAGCAAGAACAGCGATTGCACACTCACATATTGGCTACAGCGCTTGGCGGTTGGACGTGTCACTAAAGTCAGTTTTACTGTAGTTCATGCATGCTTTTATTAGTCAATATTATACGTAATAAGGTGACCTGATGGTCTAGGGGTAAGGTGTCAAACTTCTGTGCTGGGGGTCCAGGCTTCAATCCTCGGTCCCGGCACAGATTTATCTGATTGCCAAACCCTTCCTTCACCTCTGACAAGACGTGTATAAATCACAACTTATGAATGTGTGGAATGCCAGGCCTCCACCGTGGTTCGGATCCCATGTTAAACTGTAGGTCCTCCATTTCATCTCACAATCACCCTACCATTACATATTAGTGTAAGTGCGTATAACCCGAACGGGTAGTAAGACGCGGTGCTAATAATAATAATAATAATAATAATAATAATAATAATAATAATAATAATATATGTAATACATCCCATTTCCCTAAAATTCAATAATTCGAAAATTGTACCCAAAAATGTTCATATCTAACTGTTATTATTTGTTTGGATTTTATTTTCAGTATGTCATCAATTTGGTTACTAAAATAATTTTAAGGTTGGCTTAAGTACTTGCTGACAACTTTTTCCTTGGGCCCTCCTCTCACTGTCGTCCCCCAACGCAATATGTGGTTTATATATATAAAATAGGCTCTATAGGTGCCGCCTCTCCCAACTAAGTCCCTAAGGCTGCAAACCAACCCTTCTGAAAATTTAATGGGAAATGTTTATTTTTAGCCTGCATGGATTTTGACCCAACAGATAAACTTTATTAGCTCCATTTTGTCGTTTAGTTCCACTTCAGCGGAATGCTGATGCATTTAATTTAAAACCTTATCAATAAGGGTTTTATTGTAATGCTGGTAGAGTGTATGAATATTCATTTACACAAAAAGTACCAAACCAATTTTCCCTTTTGCCCCCCCCCCCCGTGCCCCCCGTCCACCTAAAAATGCACATCATATGCAAATCTGTGAAAACAGAACATGATCAACATAATTGTTTAAAAAGCTTTTTTTTATCCACTTTATATAGTGAATACATTCATGGCAATATTGAAGTAGTAATTTGCAGTCGCACACCACATGTTTTAGCTCCCATCTGCTGACATTAACACAAAAAGAAGCACATTAAATTCAATTATAACCGCATATTTGATGTCATCAGTTGTGCTCTAAGCCCCCTCCCTCCTTCAACCGCAGAGTCATTCAAAGTTCCACATGGCTGGGTTCACACCGAGTCAACAGAATAGGGGATGTATGAGGTTGAATAGCACTCTTGGAGGATTTACACTGGAGAGAAACTAGACTGTGAAGGTGAGGTCGGTTTTAGGAGGATATATGCTGGATATGAATTACAATCTGAAACTATGATGGTGATTCTAGGTGGGTAAAGAACAGAGAAAAACTAGCAAGTGAAGCTGGTGCGATTCTAGAAGGATAGAGACTGCAGAAAAACTAGCAGGTGAAGGTGAGGTGATTCTAGAAGGATAGAGACTGCAGAAAAACTAGCAGGTGAAGGTGAGGTGATTCTAGGAGGATAGAGACTGCAGAAAAACTAGCAGGTGAAGGTGAGGTGATTCTAGGAGGATAGAGACTGGAGAAAAACTAACAGGTGAAGGTGAGGTGATTCTAGGAGGATAGAGACTGCAGAAAAACTAACAGGTGAAGGTGAGGTGATTCTAGGAGGATAGAGACTGGAGAGGAACCATAACGAAAAGTTTCTTGGAGCAATCATACTGGAGAGGATTTGTAATATTTAACAGAGGAGTTCCTTGGAGAATACAGACTGGAACAAAGTACTGGCTTCTGTTTCAGACAAGACTGAGTATATGCAGTTTTATTTCCAATGTGTATCGCTCTAAAATTATGATTTTGTTTACAGTGAAGAAGTGATGGCTGGGGGAATGGTGCCTGTTACAAAGATATGTTTATTTGCAAGGCGTGTGCAACATTAATCATTTGGTTCAATTTAGAAAGTACATGTTAAATATCCCTAAAGAGGTAGCCTTCCCAACAGTCTTTACACCTTAGGCCTTAAGGGGAATCGTGCACGTTATAAATTGGTCATGGGCCGAATTGAGTTTTAAATGAGTAAATATGATGAAATGATCCCATCCAAGAAACCATTCCCCTCCCAAGACAGTGAAATATATTAGCTTTTCCTCTCAAGAAATCACTTGAGAGTAAGTCTTCTCAGGGTTAAGAACTATGTTACTCGTCCTTTCAAAAACTGCCATGCGATAATAATAAGAAAAAATTATCTTCTGTGAGGCAGAAAACGCTGGTCGCAAAGTGGGGTGGAGAAACAGATAAATGAATCGTTCAACCAAGGATAGGACAGTTAGCATTCACCTGTGACACTACAGATCAGAGCCACAACTTGTTTCTGTACAAACTAAACAAACACATTGGGAGGCTAGGGTTTAAATCTCAGTTGGGATTTGAAAGCTATTGACTTAAAGATTAATTATGTAGTTATATACTTTATTGGACTCACCAAACATTTAAATATACAATAGTGAAAGCTGATTGTGTGTAAATTATTTTTAGAATAACAGACTTGTTACCCGTATTGGTGAGAGCGCGAAATAAACGTCAAGCTCACTTGGTCCAGTTCTATGGTGATGGGAAGGCTTGGACTCGAATCCCAGCTGGGTGTTCTGCGGGTAATTTTACTAAATAGTTTCCCACTCTCCTCATACGGAAATTCTGGTCAAGTCTAGCTTCCTCATTCCTACTACAATAGTGGATAGCCAGAACGAGTAGTAAGACGAGGCTCAAAATGTAAATTTGTTTAATTCCTCTAAATCAGGGATTCATAACCTTTCTTGGCTCGCGGCACACTTTTGAAGGTGTTTAGAATCTCGTGGCATCCTTGTAAGAAGTTTCGTAAGCGTTTTGTTTTTCACAATTTTTCTTTTTCATCCAAAGTAGAATATATCAGAGTAGTATAATGAATCATTACCAGTGTTTTAATGTTGTAATTATTTAAAATTAAAATACACATTTTTAATTACTCCCTTAGTGAGTTGAATGAAAAATATAAATAACAAACACAATTAATGAAATACATTAATACAGATATAAATTAAAATATATTTGAAAAGCAATAAACTAGCATACTAATCAACCATAATGCGAGATCATTAAAATTAATAATACCAATACAAATAAATAATATGTTGTCATCAAAAGGGAAACAATTTGTCTCACATCGAGTGCTGTGGTACGTGCAATTCAGAGAAACACTAAATTACAAAACTTTATTCTGTTTCTTTATTTTTACTATGTTATGGTTATTTTTTATTTATTTATTTTTTATTCACATTCCCTCCTCAAAATCTTGCGGCACCCCTCACGGTACACTGGTTGAGAATCCCTGCTCTAAATGAACCAGAGGCGTTCACTTTGTCAACACAACAATTTAATTGAATGACTGTTTTATCATATATTTCTTGCTGGCGCTCATTGCGAATGTTGCTATTTAAAACTCGTAAGAGACGTTATTGCTAGTGACGAAGAAGTCGGGGTTTGAATCCCAGCAGTAGAAAGACGTGACCATTTCAAAAGTGTTACTGGGTACCTACGCTTATATACAGTAGCCCCATGACTTCTTTGGTGCTGACTGATAGTTCACAGCTGACTTCTGACAGTCAACATTTAGGTATATACCTAAATTTTGACTGTCAGAAGTGACAGATGCTTAACACATGTTTTTGCAGATCATATAGTTCGGCGTAGGGATACATAGTTTGGTCTGGTAGCTTTTCAAAGCCGTCAGCTGTCAGCTGTAAGCTGTCAGTCAGCACCAAAGAAGCCATGGGGCTACTGTAGATGGTATCAGCACTATGCTATAAGATTATTTCAATGTTGACGTTAACGTTTTATTTCGTAATAAAAGTTTATACCCTAAATTTTGTTTTATTTTAAACTGTTCTCCATTTCAATTGAGTTCAGAATAGATGGTCTTCCTTATTTATTTTTGAATCTGGTAACCCTAAATGAAGGTGTTTAGCCTGCATGCAAGAACGGGGCTGAGTGGACCGGTAGTGGCGTTGAAAATAAATTGTTTCTATTAATTTTGGAAATTTGAAACACCTTTCACCCCTCTCTCCATTGGTTCAGTTACCTCTTAAAAATTTAAAAATTAAAGATTTATTTGGTCATATAAGAGTTATACTTCTACCTTTCTTTCTGCCAAATTTAAAATTTCTAACACACTTTAAAGTTTTTTTATAAGCCTTAACCTCTAAGTTTCCTGGAGTCTCATTTTACAAATTGTCAGACTTTTATAGATATTTGGAGTGGTATATTTCCTTACTTTAATGCTAAATTTCTGTTTTCTACTAAAGTTATAAGTACTTGTAGCTATGTACATTTTTGATGCCCTCCAATCTCATCTTCAAAGTCACTCTAAGAAACTTTAAATTGTAAGATTCATTTGATTATCTGGAGTTTTTCTTTTATCGTTTGCCAAATTTATAATGTTATACCTCATTTCTAAAGTATTTTTTAGCTATAGCTTCTCCATTTCCCAGAATTTAACTACAACATTTAAAATTTGCAGGCTTTTATGTTTATTTGGAGTGTTCCCTATATCTGCTTAAATAATTTCAGTTCTCTACCACAAAGAGTAGGTTAATGTATTATTTTTTTGAAATTTTGAGTCCCGCAACCACACTAGTTCTTAAACACCCATTTATGAATTTCAAATTTTAATATTTGATGGGATATCTTCAGGGGTCCTTATATCGGCTTGCCAAATTGAAATTTTATATCACCTCTAAAAGTTTTTTCTTTCCATGCACTCCCTTTCCCTTATTCCCAAGGTCCAATTTAAAATGTTTAGACTCTTATGGCTATTTAACGTGGTCCCCTTTACTTTACTTTCGAATTTTCTACAAACGCTAGGGAGTAATGTATTCATTAGTTTTGGAAATTTTAAACCTCTAACCCCCCCCCCCCCCCTTTTCCATTTTTCTAACTACCAATTAGATATTTAAATTTTTTCACATTTATTGGTCTTAAAAAATCATTTGATAACAGTTTACTAATGAGTGATTTTTGAAAAAGTTTAAAGTTTTTGAAAATAGTCTTAACGAATTTTTATTTGTATCTGGGGACTATTTTACACGGTAAATAATAATGGACCTTTATTTTTCTCAAATATATTATTTAGAGGTATAACCAATTTTATAAAATTTAAAAAAATTCGAAAATGACCTTTAACTATTTTTATTTTACATAATAAATAATAAGGTATATTTATTTTTCTGAGATAAATTAATTTAAGGGTAGTTCGATAGCAAATTTTAGTAAATTTGAAATTCTTAGAAAATTGCCTTCAAGATTTAGTTCAGTTTATTTAGAAATCATGTTTCGTGAATAATAAAAATATATTTTAATTTTTAAAGACATAAATAATTTGAAGGTAGTTTACAAATAACTGATTTTTGAAGATTTGAAATAAAGTAAAAAATTTCAACAATTTTACTTAGTATTTATTTAAGAAAAATGTTAATCGTAATAAATAAGTTGAAATGATTGTTTCTCTAAGAAAAACTTACTTAGGGTCTGATGGTTATTTCTTGAAAACCTATTTTTGAAAATGTTGTGCTAAGCTATGATATACTAATAAGAAATGTATACAATTGTGTCGTACCATTTATTTTAAAAGGTTCTTACTGCGTGGGACAGGTACTTATATAGAACGACGAGTTTTGTTATTAACAGTGTGTCCAATATGATAGAATCTCAATCAACGTTTCGAATCTGGACTGGCCATCCGAACTAACAGCGCAGGACAATGAATGTCGAGCTGAGCTTGCCAAAACAGCACGAAACACCGTAGTAACGAACCAGTGACTTGCCAGGTTGGGAAGGGGGAGGGACGCAACATGGCGGAAGCCAATTACACACCTATTCAACCCGGCTTCCTCGATCCCACTTGACCGTCCCAATCTGACGATCCTTTGTGCGCTCGTCTCTGGTCTGGGTACTGGGGAGGATTATGGATTCAAGCCGAGAAACCATGAGATAAAAGAGGTATGGAGACAGACGTGACTATCCCTCCAAGCCAATTACAAAATGTTTTCCACTCTCACACCACACAGATTCGGACACACTTGCTCTCAATTCAACCATCTTCACCTCCAACCCAATAATGTAAATATGCGGATAGCTCGAACGGGTAGTAAGAGGCAATGCACCAAAATGATTCACACGCATGGCAGCGCGAGAGAATGCGGATGTAATTAAACGTCCAGACACCGCGAGCGCCAGAGGGCACGACTTTTGCAACCCAAGCCGCCATTTTGAATGATAGCAAACAGCTTCTCTCTGTGAATAGATGGACATATCTCGCCAAGTTTAGCTCTAAGATATAAAACTGTTCTTTCGGTTCTGCTTGTCCTACAACCCAGTCAGGTTAAACCGTTCATACGATGTGCATGCATCACAACCGTAAACAATGTTTAACTACAAGCGCATGCGTAATAAAAATAGATAAATCAAAATACGAAGGGCCTTTTCTGACAGGTTTTATGTGGTAGGGATGAGGAAGATGGTTTATATATAAGGTGCATCAGCATTCTCATATAAGGAAATGGGAAAACCACACAATGGAGCACCCAGCAGCGATTAGAACCGTGACCTCCCATGTTATAGATAATTCAGTCTATTGCGAGCCTGACACCTTAGATCATGCGACACAATAGCTCTATGTGTAAACATTTAATACCTGTTCAGGCTATTAACGGCGTATATTAACTCAATTCCATGACAAATTAAAATAACCAGGTCCCATACAGTCAATTTATAACTCGTTGGGACCGTTTATAGACCACCTGTCGAAACCAATAATATACCACTAGTTGAGACGATTAATATACCACCTGTCGAAACCAATAATATACCACTTGTTGAGACGATTAATATACCACCTGTCGAAACCAATAATATACCACTTGTTGAGACGATTAATATACCACCTGTCGAAACCAATAATATACCACTAGTTGAGACGATTAATATACCACCTGTCGAAACCAATAATATACCACTAGTTGAGACGATTAATATACCACCTGTCGAAACCAATAATATACCACTTGTTGAGACGATTAATACACCACCTGTCGAAATCAATAATATACCACCTGTCGAAACCAATAATATACCACTAGTTGAGACGATTAATATACCACCTGTCGAAACCAATAATATACCACTAGTTGAGACGATTAATATACCACCTGTCGAAACCAATAATATACCACTTGTTGAGACGATTAATATACCACTTGTTGAGACCAATAATCTACCACTTGTTGAGACAGTTAATATACCACTTCTTGAGACAATTAATATACCACCTGTCGAAACCAATAATATACCACTTGTTGAGACCATTAATATACCACTTGTTGAGACCAATAATCTACCACTTGTTGAGACGATTAATACACCACCTGTCGAAATCAATAATATACCACTGTCGAAACCAATAATATACCACTAGTTGAGACGATTAATATACCACCTGTCGAAACCAATAATATACCAACTTTGTTGAACCATTAATATACCACTGTTGAGACCAATAATCTACCACTTGTTGAGACGATTAATACACCACCTGTCGAAATCAATAATATACCACCTGTCGAAACCAATAATATACCACTAGTTGAGACGATTAATATACCACCTGTCGAAACCAATAATATACCACTTGTTGAGACGATTAATACACCACCTGTCGAAATCAATAATATACCACCTGTCGAAACCAATAATATACCACTATTTGAGACGATTAATATACCACCTGTCGAAACCAATAATATACCACTAGTTGAGACGATTATATACCACCTGTCGAAACCAATAATATACCACTAGTTGAGACGATTAATATACCACCTGTCGAAACCAATAATATACCACTTGTTGAGACGATTAATATACCACCTGTCGAAACCAATAATATACCACTAGTTGAGACGATTAATATACCACCTGTCGAAACCAATAATATACCACTAGTTGAGACGATTAATATACCACCTGTCGAAACCAATAATATACCACTTGTTGAGACGATTAATACACCACCTGTCGAAATCAATAATATACCACCTGTCGAAACCAATAATATACCACTAGTTGAGACGATTAATATACCACCTGTCGAAACCAATAATATACCACTAGTTGAGACGATTAATATACCACCTGTCGAAACCAATAATATACCACTTGTTGAGACGATTAATATACCACTTGTTGAGGACCAATAATCTACCACTTGTTGAGACAGTTAATATACCACTTCTTGAGACAATTAATATACCACCTGTCGAAACCAATAATATACCACTTGTTGAGACCATTAATATACCACTTGTTGAGACCAATAATCTACCACTTGTTGAGACAGTTAATATACCACTTCTTGAGACAATTAATATACCACCTGTCGAAACCAATAATCTACCACTTGTTGAGACAGTTAATATACCACTTCTCGAGACAATTAATATACCACCTGTCGAAACCAATAATATACCACTTGTTGAGACCATTAATATACCACTTGATGAAACCATTAATATACCACTTGTTGAGATCATTAATTTACCACTTGTTTAGACCATTAATTTACCACTTGTTGAGATCATTAATTTACCACTTGTCGAGGCCATTAATCTACCACTTGTTGAGACCATTAATATACCACTTGTTGAGACCATTAATATACCAATTGTTGAGATCATTAATTTACCACTTGTTTAGACCATTAATTTACCACTTGTTGAGATCATTAATTTACCACTTGTTGAGACCATTAATATACCACTTGTTGAGACCATTAATCTACTAATTGTTGAGGTCAAATGATAGGGAACCCATCCGATTTCACAGTGATATCATTTTGACTCTTGATGCGGAATCAAACCTGGGACCTTTAGATCAGTTGATAGACGACACCCGATCAACGAATTTGAGTAGCCAGACGCCGTGAGATTCACCCTCTTATTTTCTGTGATTAAGTACACAGAGGTGGAGAAGTTTCTTCTAAGAGTGTCGAGTATGTTTTTTTGAAGCTGACTATACGAGAGAGCGGGGGGGTTCTCCAATAGTATCCGTCCGGTGGTTGAACTCTAGCCCCCCTCCCCCTAACATAGACGTATCAAACAACATTTACAATTAGTCATGTTCATAACCAACTAATCATTTGCAGAGTCATACGCTAATCGAGCTAAGGTTTCTAATTTTTATAATTTGGTCAATTTAATGAGCATGAGTGTTATTATTATGCTACTTAACGTACACTTACTAAACATTTTTTGTTTGGCTTCACGTCAAACTACACTTCCAGGTCATAAGCATTTAAATGCGCTAGATGGGTAGGGACAAGGAAAGTATAATTTAGAGAATATGTATCCTAATATGCGGAGAGGGAGAGTGGAAAAACATTTAGGAAAAAAAAATCCTCATTACACTCGGCCGGAACTCTTCGAACTACCCGTCACCGGCAAACCAGAATCAATTAAATTGACACTTAGTCACCATGACCACCGGTTCGAATACAAGCAAATAGACTGTCCCTGCACATTACATGACATAGTCTAGGACAGAACGTCTAAAACTCCACACCCAACCCTAGCATATAATCGTATAGTAAATATATTCATCTGCATTACCCCGAATCAAACCGGGTCCCCCCTAGACTTGTGGTTGGGCGCTTCTAATCATTTAACCACTAAGAACAGGAGGGGAGGATGTAGGCAATTTTAGAAGTAATACAATAAAAAGAAAACGTTTAATTATCGACGATAAAAATAGAACCATGACTGCATCGAGGATATCTATGACCCGGGATATCGGGATTTGAATCCCATACGGTCACAATGTCGGGTTTTTTCCCCTGCGACGTTATGCAACATTTTCTTTCAAGGCGGAACTATAATATGGAAATTGATTCATTATATTTCTTTCTGTTCTTAGATTAACGTTTTGTCGGGGATGTTCCTAATGGTCGGTAGAACGCGTAGCATTGAACCTGTGAATCAATATAGGTCAAGGTCAAATTCATTAAAACTAAATTAAAAAAACTATAAGTGCCAACATCGAAATAAACTACATTCATAGATTTATCTGCATGTATAACACAAGGAATATTAACTGATTATCCTTCAGGTTAGGAAATAGGAGGGTAACTTAAAAGAAATGCAGAAATGCACCCACATTCGCGTCATGGGGAAGGGAGAGCCACAATAAAAACAAAAAGTGGAAAACCACCCTCAGTGCATCTGGTCGAAATTTGAACCTCAACCACCACGTCACCAGAAAAGCAATTAATTGCGATCCTGACACCTTAGCCGAGGGTCAGCGAACCTATGGCGCGCGTACCCGTATTGGTGCGTGAGAAGATAATCTTGGTACGAGGTATCCAATACTGTCCAAAGTAGTTTTTTTCGCCTTATCTAATAGTTTATTTATCAATCAAATGATTGGAATTTTAATATATTTTTAAGAAAATTATCTACATCTAGATTATGCGCTTTTATAAAGGTTCGTCAGCCCCGCCTTACACCATATGATCACCGTTGCTTGGCAGGTAGAGAAACCAAAGTGGCCCCTTCTTCTTTTAAAAAAAATAAATCGATAAAAACTTTTAGACTAATTAATTGATTAAAGTTTCGAGCATTGTGATACCGAGATAATTACTACGGTAACCTAGCAATGAAATGTTCGTCAAAGTGTTGTAGGAAAGTACAAGTAACAAACAGTCACGTGTTTCTATCTCAGGTGACCTTACAGACCCGTCATTACTGCCAAAAATGTGATTTACCATTCCCGTCAGCGGAGGAAAACTAGATACTTTCACTTGTTAGATGGAAAACATCAGTTGAGACTTGTTTTATGATCGATCCAAGTGAGGAGGATCTCAAAGGAATGTGACGACCATTTGCCTGTATGGCATCTTCGCTCTAGAGCGTGGCAGGGACCGTTATAATTGTTGGCCTCTTTGTTATTATTTTGATTTATTTTTATCCCCGAGTACCTACCTGTTCAGGTTATACGCGTATATGATTACTCTGATGTGTTAGGTATGAGGAAGGAAGCCTTTTAGACGTAATCTACCCGCATTTGTATGGAAAGAGAGTGGTAAATAATTTAGGACAGACCTCCCTAAGTAGAACCGACCGGGATTCGAACCCCCGATCTTCCCGTCATCTGCAGGACAGTCTAACACGAGAGTTACGCCTTACTTAGCCAGTGGTTCTCAATTTGCTAAGAACTACGAACCACTTTGTTTTTCAAAAACTAAGTTATGGACCCCCTACTTTTGAAATGTTTTATATACTATGGTAGTTAATTGTGCAAAGTAATTTTTTTGGAGAAAATGAGGGGTAGCTCCTAGTAAGCAAAGGGTTTTAACTATGCTAAAAAACATACCAATCATTTAGTGGTATTACCATGCAGAAATAGCAATAATTTAGTTAGTAAAATAAATACATATTTTTTACCCCAAACGTTTACTACAAGTTAACAAATTATTACATATTTACCAGCCACTAAACCTAAATTTGATGAGATTATGTTCACTTTTGTCCCGAACAATCCCTTCCACATCCGGTTCAATGTTTCCTACTTTTAATCTCAAATCTGGATCAATATCGAGCTCATTTCTATGCTTGTTTTTCATACAACAAAATGTCGGAAACGCTTTTCACAAAGATATGTGGCACAAAAGGGAACTAGATGTTTCAAAGCGTTTTCACCTAACGTCTTATAATCAGGGAAAACCTTTACCCAGAATTGGTCCAGTCTCAAAGGTTCTGAATATACAAATGGAAGGTCAGGGTTCAAATCCTAGACGGGTGTACTGAGGGTGGCATATGACTAAATGCTTTCCCACCCTCCCTTAATGCAAATGCGAATACATTTCCTCTAAATTGTACATCCCTCATCTCCCGCCCCATTAATGTAAATATATAGATAGTTCGGACGGGTAGTAAGACACGGTACACTTAAAAAACTCTTAGCATGGGGTTATGTAACTAAATATTTTAAATTTTACACGTTTAAGCCACGTGGCCGTCTGTATGGTCTAGTGGTCAGAGTTCCTAGTTACAGATCCAGAGGTCCCGGGATCGATCCTCCGCGCTTCCAGATTTTTTTCTGAATCACAGGGTCTGGAACGGGGTCAAACTCAGCATCGTGAGGAAAAAATGAGGAGCTACTTGAATAGAGAAGTAGCGACTCCAGTCTATAAAACTGAGATTAACGCCCGTAGGGGTCGTTGTGTTGACGATGTGACACCCTCTATTAGCAAATGTTAGTTGGCACTATCATCGCTAACGGCGGCGGCCTCTAGGTCGCTATAGCTCGCTCGCACAACATAGAGTGTAATGCGCGTACAAACAAACTATTGCGGCTTGTTACAGCCTATATCGAGGACAAACACGACAACCAGCCTCCACGCCGTAACTATAGTTGTAATAATTATACAGCCAATAGTATTTACTAAAACAAAGGCAAACAATATTGCAGACGACAACGTGTTACACAAGATTCTAATGGCCATCTCCCGATTTAATCGAATTAAACTGACAACAGTGAATGGAAGAGACCGCTTTGTAAACAGAAATAAAAGTACAGTTATAGCCAAAAGTTAAGGACAAAAAAGTAGGAATGAATGAGACCCGTGCCAGCTTATGATGTTGTGCATTGTCACCAGATTTTACATTTAAACTCTTTAGCAACTAGCTAGATTAACACCTTTTTATTTAATCCACACACAACTATTCAAATTGAATTAATTTAATTAAAAAATCGGGGACGAATGGCCCTTTTTTTTTCCCTCGTCTACCAGCAGGGTTTGTCGGTTAGGCATTCTCGGTTTTCTAATGACAGCGGCAGATTTGAAACATTCTTCTGGGGTTGGGAAACCCTGTGTGATAATGATCATGTGTTAATTGAATAAGTCTTAAACCGAACCTAAGCCTAACTAACCAGACTATGGCAAACACAGGAACGATTCCCCTTTAGGAAAAATACCTATGACCCCACTAGGAATAAAACCCGGGACCTCTAGATCAGTATCCAGTGAGGCTAACCACTATACAAAGAGGCCGGCCTACTCTTCTTTTGAACAGCATCTGAGTTGATCATCGTGAAACGCTCTGGAAGAGACGGGAGCTAGTTAGTTACAAGAGACGCTCATATAAGGGGGTCCCTTATACCCCCATAGGGCCGATAGACGATGGACGAGTCTAAAAAGAACAAAAACAGAGGGAGTAAAAAATAAATAAAAACGTTCCCGCCCCGCGGGAAAGAAGATTAGAAAGGAGGGAGGGGGTTGAGGGGGGGACGGACTAGCCTTGAATATAAATTATTAGGGTAGGGGTTGGTTGCACTGGACGCACCAGGTTCCCGGCCAGAACGGCTGCAGATGGACCAATGGGAGTGTCTCAGTGTTACGGAGGGAAGTCAGACCAAGTTCTCGTCACAAGCCTTTGTTTAGAAAAGTGCATTTTAAAATATCTTATTTAAAAATAAGATTAATCAGCAGGGTGTAACTATAGTGAGAACAAAGTAGGAAAGAAAATAACTAACAGTTACAAAAGTTACTAAAAATACTGCCATAGATTCATACGTCAAGTCATGTCTGCAGCTGCAAATATTTACAAAAAGTTTTTTTTTACGCACCTTACTAACAATCTGGGATATCTACATAATATTTACTCCAATGGTGCAGGAATGAGGAAGGTATATTCTAAAGGAAGTGTACCCGCATCCACGTAGAGAGAGTGGGAAGCAATTTAGGGGAAAACTACCCTCATTATATATACCCCGACTGGATTCAAAATCCGTTCTTACCGTCACCAGCATACCAGACTAGACGAACTTGGTATTGTTGGGTGATTCCCAATAACCACTACCTTAAGAACTTTCTATATAATTGTGGGTCCGGGTCGTTTGAAACCTGCCAGACCCAACCCCTAACTCTTGTTGAACAACCAAACCTGATTAGTCTTACACATGCAACCACCACAACAAACAATGAAACTTTACAGACGAAGACTTCTACTTTTGGCAACACGAACAGGAATTAAAAAGTTTCCTTCTAGGAATGTTGTGGAAATAACGGACATTAAATCTTTTTATTGTCTAGATGTGTATTATTATTTAAGGCAAAGGTTGTCAAAATTTAGTTTCATAGTTTTACTTTATTTCGACATTCAAATGTAGGTCAGTATAAATATACATATTATTTGTATTAGAAGATCCGACACCCTAGCTCGGTCAGTACCGTGTCTATTTACTGAGTTACTGGGTTCGATTCCTGACATGCCCCAAAAATGTATCATTGGTGAATGTGGCTTTACCCTTTCACGGTGATGAAATAACGGCTGGGGACTGGATGTTGTGCCTGTCCTAGTCCTAAGATGTCTTATAAGACATATGAAGCTACGACAGATCTAGTCAGCCGGTAGTGGAAAATATATGACTTGAATAAAAAACTGACAGGCTGGAAACAGTAATGGGTGTAAAAAATTGAATTAGAAGGGAGTGCGAGCCAAAGTCCGTATTTTTACAGTTTGATAAGCACAAATTAGTTTTTTTGCCAAAAATAAATTAAATATTACGTTTCGTTTAGTTTTAAACACATAGTAATCCCAACAATTATTAGGTAACTGTCAATAGAATTGATTCATTTGAATAGGAGGTTTTATTTTATTTTAAAATGTTTCTGGCCAAATTCCACTACGCCCCTGATGTTGATATTCAAGAACTATTGGAATCAATACATGCAAAACATTAAACTAAACGTACCTACTGGCCAAAAAGGTTATTTATGCCATAAAAATAGCAAAAGTACGGACGTTAAATCGCATTCCCTTACATTTCACCTTGAACCTTTTAAATTGTCTGTGTATTGTTTTCAAAAAGTTATAATAGTTTCACTCCGTAGTTTTACTTTATTTCCACAGTCAAACATTGAGGTTAATATAAATATATAGTTTCTATAATGGTTGTTTTACGTACTTTTACTAAAGTAACTATTTACATCAATAAGCAAATGACTTAAAAATTAACTCAAACCTAGAAATGAAACAACACCCATTCTCCTTCATTGTGATAGGGTAGGCCTCAATTTTACTGTTATAACATTTGACCATGACGGAAGTAGAACCCAGGACCCAAATATCAATAACTGACGCGCTACCAACTGATCTCAGGAATAGGACTACATTTTCTTTCGTATTTACATGGCCGTGAGCGTAGTTCTTGTAAAGCATTGAATCTAGGCAAATCTCTAATTTTTTTCCTCTTCTTTGCAAGCGTTTACCAGCACATTTCCTGTTTAATATCAACATAATTCATAACCCCCTTATGTTAAGTCCTACCAGGGGGCATGGAGACACGTCCCCACCAACAGTTTTTGAGCATAATTTTTTCTTTAGTTTTTTTATTACATATTTTGTGAAAAATATACATATCAAGTGGAGAACCATTCTCTACACACAGTGAACTATTGACTTTCGATTCGTAATGCAGTATTCCAGTCCGCAAGAAGATTCATTCTTCGCGCCAATCGTCAAGCGACTGTACCAACGCTCGAGACTTCAATGACTAAATATATAATGTGACATGGGCCAGCCCCTCTCAGATAAGACCCGTCGTCAGTAAGATATCGCTCAAGGTCATTCCATTGCGAGCTCAACAGTAGCTAGTCGGTAGGGATGGGAAAAACTGCTCCTTTAGTGGAGCAGGAGCAATCTGTTACTGCTACACCACTGGACCTGTTCCTTTTACCTGCTCCTTTTACCTGCTCCTTTTTGTCACAGCTACTATATTTGTACCTACTCACAGCCTAATTTTTTTAGCACCGCGTCTACTGCCCGTTCGGGTTATACGCATTTATGCCAATTACGTCAATGTGTTAGTGATAATGATAGTTGATTCTAGAGGAAGTGCACCCACATTTGTTTGGAATGAGAGTTGAAAACTTTTAGGAAAATTCTCCCTCAGTGCACCCAACCGAAATGGAACCTCAATCTCCTTGTCATCGGCAGTCCATTCTAGTGCAAGAGTGAAGCCAGAGACTAGAGACTGGCAACACTTTTGCTATCACGGGCTTTATGGGTTTAAAAAAAAGTTTGGCTAATTTGAAAAAAAGTAAAACATAAAAAGTTCAATTTTACCTTTACCAATTAGTAATTAGCTATTAAGTCCATTTTTTGAACAAATTGTTTGTTTGCTAAATATTTTGTGGGCTAGTTATATCAGTCAGTCAGTAGATTGCTGACCCTTGCCTTAAATAATTTTACCACCAAGCGGGTCCCTTCAATGTTAATCATCAACGTATCAATTTATTGTGAGAATACATCACATACTGTACTTGTATTGTGGAAAGCATTCTTCCCCTTCAAAACTGATTTGTGACTCCCCAAACCAACTCTAAACTAGGCCTATGTTAGATAAGTAAGGTTGCGCCGGGCCTGATCTCAGCGTCAAGACAAGAACACAAAGCATCCACTTCCTTTTTACTGTACGACTGCTCCAAAATATCTCCGGTGCATAAAGGAACAAGGTTGCTACGGACCTGTGACAGAGACGAGGAACAAGGTTACTTTGGACCAGTTCCAGCACTGCCTGTGACAGAGAGACGAGGAACAAGTTTAATCCGGACCTGTTGCAGCGTGTATTTGATCAGTGGAGCAGTGACAAAAAGGAACAGCTCCTTTCGTCTGTCAGGAACAGGTTGTGAATGTGACGTCAGAGGAGCAGTGACAAAGGAGCAGGTTGTGATTTCACAACCCATCCCTACTAGTCGGGCCAGTCCGAGCGAGTCCGCGATTCGATAAAGATGGTTTGTATTTTGTTTTAGCGTGTATGTGTCTTTATTTTAGTATGTGTTAAATACCCTATAAGTAATGTGACGAGATAAAGTGATTAATTAAAATGAATAAGTAGATTATTTATTAAAAACTCGTGTTTTTTTTCATTAAAACTGCAAGAAAAACTTTAAATTAAAAGGCTAGGAGCACATCAGCCTAGTGACTTTACATTTATAGAGGTGGCTGGTCAGAAAAAAAAACTTTTTCTAATGCTTGGTTTGGTAAAATATTGTGGTTAATTGTGAGTGAAGAAAAACAGAGCTTATTTTGTTTTTATTGTTTATTATTTGATGGTGTGAGGTTGTAGACAACGGCAGACTGTAAGGATCTTAAACATTTAATTAAAAGAATTTCGAAAAACATGAGGAATGTGCAATTCATTTGGAAAATGTATGTAGGTTCAAGACACTTGGAACAGTAAATATTGCATCACAGATAGAGTCCGTGGTCGGAGCGTAGTTTCAGTACGTTAAAAAGAATCAAAACGTTCCTTAGGAATACCATGGGACAAGACCGGTTAAATTCACCGGCTGTTTGTTCTATACACAAGGAAGAAATGGCCGAGTTTCTGAACTTCAACACAGAGTCATCGACATGTTTGCCAGTCAGAAGAACAGACGTGCCCAACTTTTGTACAGATAATAAAATATTGTCATCCCTCGTTAAGTTTAATTCAAAACCTGTATTATTTTATTGTTTTTGTTTGTAGATTTATTTATTGATTTTGTAATTCTCACGGCTAGATGAGCTTCGTGGCTACCGATGTGAGTAACCGATAGTAATAATAACAATACATTTCATAAAAACTTTCCTAGCTCAAGGTAATATATCAGGATACTAAATAAAAATTGGATAAACGAGGTCAAAACACCCAACCCTAGAAACAGGATCTATGCGACCAGCCTCAGCCATGGTCATGATTGTTGGTTCGATTTGCTGAGGGTTAAAAGAAATGTATTTACACGGTGCGAAGGCAAGTGGAGTTTATACAAAAGATTCGGAGTTCACCACACGTTCGGTTCAAGAGTGTGTGTAGCTTTTTTTTTTTCAATCCAATAAAACAAATTAATTTTAGAACCAAAGCTGGTCTCAGTATTATTTGAACACGATGTCCCTTCTGTGAACGTTCACCGTGGCAATGTTTGTTGGAAGAGAGCTGTTAGGAGACAGAGGGGGGGTTTGTGAAGTACCCGCACAAGTTGAGCGTGTCCCGGGCCGCTAAACTCACGAGATTGACCCAGACGGTAAGATGACAGGGAGGAAGATACTTACTTCTCCCTCCCTGCCATTCTCTTCAGACATGGTGGAGTAGAGGAAATTCAATTAGAGAGCACAAGCTTCCCCGTCTTACAGGCCAGGAGCATCAACAGAACCTCGACCAAGCAGACGCGAACAGAAATTTCTTATTATTTTAAATTATTCCTAATTTCTTAAGGATCTTCAGAACAAGTAGAAACAGCCAGCCTCTCTAATCGACAGTAAAGGGCCCCACACACGGTCAGTTCGGAATGATCAGTCCAAAGTAATCAACCCGAACTGAGAACTGGACTGACTGTGTGTGGGGCCCTTAACAAGCAGACTGACTATATAACGTTCAGTGCAAGTGTATTTGTCTATACACTACTCACGCCCCCCTCGGATATGGCTCATGTACCAATTTTGGGACCCCTGCTCCACGTCTACCATCTTGAGAACCTCTGCTCTACGCTATTTTGGCACCCCTGATCTACGCCTACCATCTTGAGAACCTCTGCTCTACGCTATTTTGGCACCCCTGATCTACGCCTACCATCTTGAGAACCTCTGCTCTACGCTATTTTGGCACCCCTGATCTACGCTTACCATCTTTGGGCGCTCCACTCTATATTTACCATTTTTTTAATCCTTGATCTAGAGAGCTAGCAAACTCCTATAGGGTTTATCGGTTTATCCTGTCAGCCATATCAAGTCAAGGATATTGGAAGGACTCGAACAGCAAGACAAAGCACTTATGAGATAGGATTACACGTCAAGAAGATGTCCTGCTGAGAGTGGTGAGACTCGGAACTACGATATCGAGACATTCCCGGGTGTTTAGTGGTATCCGTGGCTTAGTGGGTTGGGAAGGTTTAATCCCACCTTGGTGAGAGTATTGGGATAAGGTTACCATCGGTATTTTGAGTACCCCAGGAAAAACTACATCAGTGACCTCTTCGGAGTTCAAAATGAAGTCATATAAAGTTAATTCTGAAGTATCTACAGTAGCCCCATGGCTTCTTTGGTGCTGACTGACAGTTCACAGCTGACTTCTGACAGTCAACATTCAGGTATATACCTAAATTTTGACTGTCAGAAGTGACAGCTGCTAAACACATGTTTTGTGCAGATCATATGGTTCGGCATAGGGATACACAATTTGGTCTGGTAGCTTTTCAAAGCCGTCAGCTGTCAGCTGTGAGCTGTCAGTCAGCACCAAAGAAGCCATGGGGCTACTGTAGGGTGAGGTTGGGCCTGAATAACAGCGGCTCACCTAATTTGGATACTGGCTGAGACCACACTCACTAACAATATATAATCTCACAAACACAAGGAGTGATTCACTTATAGTAGGTTAGCCATAAGAGCAACTTTAATCTGACGGCTGAAGAGACTTACTTTCATGTATTCATAGGCCAAACTATGGACTACGCGGGTGTCACGTTTGATTAAGAGTGATGGTTTTGATAGCTTTAAAATAGGATTATATTTAGTGACTTTTTGTCAATGTTGGTAGCCTTATTTTTTTATATTTCCTCCTAAAAGTTCTTCTTTATACGACCCTACTATATATCGAAATAACTACCCAGCATTTTTTTTTTCGGGTCGTGATTGAAACTAGACCCGATTTCCTTCCTCGCAGTCAGCATGAGTTTCGTTCGAGTGGAGACGACGCCGCGGGCGCCGCTTCTCGTTATGCTGACGCCGGAACGTGCAATAAGAACCATCACGTCCTAAGGGAAGTAAATACGCTCCCTCCGCTTACGAATCTAGTTCCCAGACTCGGGAGAACAGGCTTTCCTCGGTTACTTATGAGGGAACTGACCTTTCTCATGCACTTGGCGCTCACAAGAGTTCAATAAACCAAGACAGGAACTATACATTATAAAAAGGTTGACACACTTGACAAGTTTTGAAATTTCTTGACAGAAATATTTACATTTTCTAAGTATTTTATATGCAAGTAGATAATAAAAAATCTCACTATTTTTATAGATTTCTGTTAAATCTTTAATACAAGTATTATTAAAAACAAGTACGTCAGTGCTCTTCACAAAATCCCATGAATTGGAGATAAAACTACTATTGTAAGATTTTTGATGGTAATAAATTTTTAGAAAATAGGCCTACAAACTTTTTTAGATAAACATTGATAAAATTCTTTGCTACCCGTTTCAGTGGTCGAATGGTTTAAGGCGTCACTCTTGCAATGTACTGGACTACTGATAAGAGGGAGATCGGGGTTCGAATCCAAGTCAGGTATACTGACGGTGTTTTTTACAAAATAGGTTTTCATGTTCCCTTCACGCAAATGCGGGTACAATCAATTAAAATTCGACCTTCCACGTCCCTAATACAGTAGCGTGATTAGTACATAATATGCTTATAAGCCGAACGGGAAGTTTGGGAATACTTAATGTTAACAACCCTTTTATTTAAGAAAATGTTTTATTTAAGTATAAAATAAAATTTTAATATATTATACTTACAAACAATTTGGCTTTTTTTTAAACTATGAATAAGTTTACTTCTATAAAATAGAATTGATAAAAACCACTTTACTCAAAACTTTTATATTACTAGTTATAGTTATACTAGCATACATTATAATTATATATAATAATTAAATTTTGTTAAGAGAGAATACAATAGTAAAAAGAGTTTTTAAGAAAATTTATTTAAGCGATGCATTTGAATTTTTATAAAAAAAATTTTTTTAATAAAGTGTTTTTTATAGCTATTACTTCCCAAGTAACAAAATGATTATCTTTATAAACTAATAAATTTGTATTACATCTATTTCGCTTGGACAGTGAATATCGCGTGCCAGACTATCCTGTGAATAATACTATTCATGTTCTTAAGATGGAAGTTTTCTGTGTTCAAGATTAGGAATATCAAAATATACATATTTATAATTTATTCACTCGTAGACATACGTTCGGGACAGGGCACGCACCAAGATCACAAAGGTAGATGACGGGCGGGATGATCGATACTTGCGGATAGAGGCCAAGGGACCCTCCCCCTTCTCTGAAGAATTATTTAAAATGCATAAATTAAACCTGAAGGAAAAACTTGCAGACATGGCATACAGACGAGTTTCTGAACTAGATCACGTTTTATTGAGAGTCAAATCTAGTAGTTATATATTAGGAAACTGGTTTGCACAAGAGGGCTGCTAGTAGCGGCTGTGATCTCACGTTGGTGAACTCCGAGTTAATCGTGATTTGTATGATTTCGCATTACGTTAGTATAGATAATCCATCTTCAACGAGATTAAAACCAAAACCCAAATAAGTATAATTTTCGATATTCCTCGGATAATCCTAAAACTATATTTCTCCTGGGTAGTCTAGTTCTTAATTTTCTTTAGGGTGATCCTAGTTCTTAATTTTACTTCAGATAATCCTAGTTATTAACTTTCATTCGGGTAGTCCTGGTTAATTTACCAACGATTAGTTTTAGTTCATTTTTATTTGGGTAGTGCTAAACCTTCATTTGAACCAGATAATCAAAGTTGTCCATTTCCTTCGGATGATTCTAGCCATGCCCATTTAGTTTTGGTCATTTTGTGAGACATTAAAACATTGGATATTTTAACAATATAGTTAAAATTGAGGAGAAAATTCCGTTTATGGTGGACAAAACACTTTTTTTTTAATTCTGAAACGATCTCAAATCCCACCACTACCTAGAAAATTGGCTGGCTAGGACAGCATACACTACATTTTCTTTTAAAACGCCTTATCCTGAGGCCAGTAATTATAATTTAGAGGGACGAATCCAATTAAAAACAAATTAATATAAGCATCTCTCGTTATAAAACAAAGGAACTTCTATGGTTACCCGCCTCGGTGGCGTAGTTGGCTAACGCGCTAGTCGTGTTGAGCTCGACCGTCGAGGACGGGGAGATCGAGGTTCAAATCTCGGTCGGGTGAACTGGGGGTGGTTTTTCCTAAATGGTTTTCCACTCTCCCTCCACGCAAATGCGGGTTCACTTCCTCTAAATTCAACCCTTCCAATTCCTAATCCATTAGAGTAATTAGTACTTAAGCGTATAACCCGAACGGGTAGTAAGACGCGGTGCTAAATATTATTATTATTAACTTCTATGGTTGAAGTTGACCTATCTAACCACTCGTCCACGGTAAGCGAACCAACAATTTTATATATTATAGGCCTATATACTTATATTCAACAGTAATATATATATATATAATACAACAATATATACATTTCAAAAAAAGACAATTCAAGCAGTCGTCACGTATTTCTGTCTTTAAAATACAAAAACAGCCTTGAAAAAAATGGGGCGTGTTAAAAATAAATTCTAATAAAACCAAGCAGTCACACGATTTATTACCCGATCTCCCCCCCCCCCTCATGCCTCAAGCTGTCATTCAAGAATAGACAGAGAAACAAAATAAAAATAAAGCCTTTAGAGCATGAGTTTAAGCTTTTTTTTACTTGATTTCTGGTTTAATTCGATGAAACCTTCCATGTCATTCATTTGATTGTAAAAAAAAAAAGTCGATGGCTAAGACAACAATAACAGAACAGCATGTCGTTAAGGGATTGTTTCAGTAACAACGGCGATCTTTAATATTTTTATAAAAGATTAATAATAAAAATTTACTAACCATACATGTTTGTATGTTGGTGTTAAATAAAATTAAAAGACTATAGCAAAGATATAAAAAAAAAGCTCAATTTAAAGAAAATACTTAAAAGAGTCAAGTTTTCTAAGAAAAAATTGCTCTTCTTTTTTGAAACACCAGGATTTTCTACTTTAACATCATTTAATAGTTAGTATTATTGTATACCCATGTGCGTTGCCAGTTTTTAAAATCCGCCTCCAATTATGTTTTAGTCAAATTGAATGTCAACATTGTTTGAACAGAGCTAATGTTTAGAAAAATTCTGTAAGATAACGTTTGTGTCACTGGTGAAAGTGGATGCTAATGTTCCGTTCCGTTGGGAAGCAAAAAACCTAACTTCGTCAGCGGTGTAGTGACTGGAAAGTCTTGGGATGAAGTTTTGGGAAGGGTAGGGAGGTTGGGAGAGGGGGCGGACTAGCAGGTAGACAGTCTTCTCTGGCTATCATGAATGAAAACTGTAAGTCAGGGACCGAACTATTATTATTAGCACCGCGTCTTACTAACCGTTCGGATTGTACGCACTTACGCTAATGTGCAATGGTAGGGTGATTGTGAGATGAAATAGAGGACCTACAGTTTCACGTGGATCCGAACCACGTGGAGACCTGGCATTCCTCACATTCACAAGTTGTGATTAATACACGTCTTGTCAGAGGTGAAGGAAGGTTTTACCCCTAGACCGCCAGGTCACCCCGGGACCAAACTAAACCGTCGGTTCATTTTTAAAGTTAACCTTAACTTGCTAACACTTTTCTAATTTTAAATATACCCTCAAAATTAGCGGTAAAATGAAAAGATAGCTTAACTTATGTATTTGTATTGTGTTACTATTTGCTAAAATGAACATCAAAAAAACCCATTATGTGAATAAACTGAACATAAAAACCCATTACTGAAAAAAAAATTAACACCAACACTCATACTTAGATAGTTAAAATGGATATATTTTTAAACATTATTCAAGATAATTTTATTGTTTTTGGACTTATAATACATACCAAAACATATTTAAAAATAATTTTATCATGCGCGAATTATCATGCGCGAAACAAAACATTGACAATATTTTCACGAACGTAACAACTTAACCTTTTATTTTGATTATACTCATATTATTGATTAAATTCAATTACATAACATTCCAATATAAAATAATGTTTCCAGTTTAGCATCTCAATTATATGGTTATGACCAGCATCCAAAGAGAAATATTCATCCAAGGAAAATTGTGATGTGTTCGGACCAACAATTAATGAAGATTGAGTTATTTTTTAGCCAATGTGATATGTTTTATTTAGAGATTCACAACCATGCAGCAAATAACTGTTTCCATGATGATTAAACAAAGAATGAAAAATTGAAAATTTTGAAATCGGGTTTCGTGGAAAACTACTATTTTTCCGGACATCCTGGACTCCTAACCGTTAAAATGAGTGGTAGTTTGTCAAAATCTGTTCAGTCATTTCCTCATAATTTCTATTACCGGAAACGGGCTTATCAAATTATATATAAGAAGAAAGATATATAAACCTACAAATTTCATCTCATGGCCAATATAACTGAAAAAGATCCTTTCATCAATAGTAGCACTTGCTACACTGACTTGAAAACGGCGGGGAACCAGGTAACAATCCCTAAAGAGAGATGTTGATGGGTCAGGTCGATAAGCTTTACAGACATACCAAAACTACTGGCGACATATTTATGTTTTCAAGGACAGACCTTTTGGAGTGAGAAGGGATGAGTGGTCTGCTCTACTCTAACCGGGCCGTTCTGTTTCGGCTATTGCGGGGTTGCATCAGATATATTTTCAAAGTCCGGGGGCAAAATATGAGCCTCTCAGCTCGTATCAATTTTCATGAGTTTCAGATTGAATATTAATGGGAATGAAGTACCATTATAAAGTTAAAAGAAGTCGGCACTAATTGATTTATTCCCCCATTTATTACACACGTTTAAGTATACAAAACAATTAATTGAATATTGAATTTATTTGGCAATTTTTTATGCAATTAATTGAAGGTTCATTGAAATAATATTTATTTCAATGAATAAACCTTCTCAAGTTCTTCTAACATTCCAAATATGAAATCTTTGCATCATTTGGTTTTTCTAAAAATGGTTGCATTAGATGCCAAAATTTCAAAATTTGAGTAAACACTGTTTAAAAATAGCATTTAATCTATATTTAATACACTGATCCATGTTTGGTTTAAGAAGACTTACTAATATATATATATATAATTATTATATTATTAATTTTGGGCCATACACCTTTAAAATGAAGCTCATCAGCTAAAACGTGCCCTTAAGGAATCTTTTAGAACTTAGAAGTGGTTTATTTTCACCCATAACATAAGGCAAGTGATAAATAATTTTTTAAACGTTAGAATTTACCGAGACTAGCCCAACTTTTTCGATCAAAATTCATTACTGGGGGGGGGAGAAGAGAAAAATAAACGACAGCTTGACTTTCAGGAAAATTTTACTTTGATTAAACTTTGTATATAATCAAAGGCAAAGGCAATTAAACTTTTTAAATGATGAGAGATTATTTTTTTAAATACTTGAAAACTCTTATTAAATTTAAATTTCTCCAAAGAAAGAAATGGTTTAGTAACAACTATTTTGAATCTCATATTTTTAAAAGATGGGTGTCACGAGTGTATTAATCCGATACAGTTGGGTGTGCGATAAGCGTGCTATTCGAATCGAATCTGAGAAGCTGGGATTCAAACTCTCACCGAGAGCAGACACGAATATGTTTTACTTCACTAAGTGATTTCTCATCCTCCTTCCAGTCAAATAATTTTTCTTTAATATATCTTTTCCCTTTCTCATAAGTTCATCATATTAAAAACATAGAGGTTACCAAAATATTTTAAATATAATAATACTTATAATTATTTATTTTAAAAGACACGTTAAAACCCAAACACTATATTTTTTTACAAATGAGGTCATTGATGTAAAACCTATATCGGTGGGCAGGCGGGTTAGATGTCATCCACGGTATTTTTGTGCTGTTAAAATTTTATTTTCAATGTTTATAAAAGTTCGACTTGTTCGTATTTGTTTTATTTAACTTAAAGTAAGTAAAATAAAAATATTTTTCGACTGTTTGGAGGTTGAGGAAAAACATCACCATGATTTGAAATAAATCCGTTTAAAATCATAAAAAAGATAAATACAAATAAATTCATTGTGAACGTTTCACGAGGACCTCAATACTTTCAAATACGGAAATAGTCCCACAAACTTTTTTTTTTAACAGATTGTCAAAGAAACACGGGCCACGAAGATTTTTTACCTCACGAAGAGCTTACAATGAAAAGAGAAAAATAGCTGGAGGAAACCGCGGAACGAATCACGTAGCGGTTGGAGAAAATAATATATTAGAGAATAAATGGAAACGGAATAGGGAGGAAAGAAATAAAAGGAGGGCTAGGATAAAAAAAATATGACGAAGAGGAAATGGTTTGTGTCCAGTTCGGGAGAAAATTCTGCTGTCGGTCCTTCCTCCCAGAGCGCGGTAGTACCGTTATGAAAATAAAAAGTAGTCGTAGAATAAAAGCTTGATTCACACGTTCGCTGAAAATAGAGAGCAGAATCTGTTGGAGTGATGGAGAAATTCACACGCTCACACAAATGTATTTTTACCCATGATGCTTGCAACGCAAACATAAAAGTTAAAAATCAACATGTTTTATTTTTTAGATGGATAGATGTTTTTAAATGATAGCGCTGTGTCGTGATTCAACACACAACGAACACATGGTTTCCCATATCTTGAGTTGTTTCAAATCTCACAACAGTCAACGAGGTGTCTGCTTGTATCTTTTTATACAGTATAATAAGAGCATAGGCAACATATGCGTATAACCAAAACAGGTAGTAAGACGCGGTGCTAAAAAAAGTATTTTTTGATAAATATTGATATTATCTATGAAAAGTGATTGCTGCAGATCATATGACTTGGCATAGAGATAAATTATTTTAAAATTATTTTAGTAAATTGTGAAAATGTCAAAAAGGCCCTTTCTATTTAAATCGGACTACAATAACCGATAGGTATTTTTAATTTAGCTGGGTCACCAACATAAATATCAGTGGTTTTTCCTCGGGGTGCGTTTCGTCTTAAATTCTCCTTCATTCTTAGAATATTAGTGTGAATATGGGAATAGCTCTGAAGGCTTGCATTAATAAAAAGATAAGTACCTCTTTGTTCGTATAAAAAGTGAGCCAAACAGGCCGTTTTCAAGCTTCAGGTGTGAGCAGGAAGGAAATAAGCGGTCTCCTGCTTCACGCCTTTAGCAATAAAACAAACACGCTATCTCGTATAAATCCAGTGAATGTTTTACAACATGTTATCGACTTTTAAACATTTACGACTGTCAAACACCATCCAAGTACCTGAGTAGAAGGAAACAAGAATAGTTCTGTGAACGATGAACCATACTCGGTCTAACAGACGAAGACACACCACAAGATACACCAAGCAAAATTTCAAATCTTTGATTTTGAAAAAAAAAAATCAATAAAAAAATGTATATTACATCTGTCAAAGGTGACAACTAAAGCACATTAAAGCTGGTGTATAATTTATTTTTAGTAAGATTACCACCAAAGTTTAGAAGTTAACTTAAATTCAGCCTCATTAGTCATTTTTATCACCCCTACCCGTTCAGGTTATATGATCATTTTTCTAGTGGAATAGGGGACTAGGAAGGAAGCATTTTTAGAGATAACATACCCGCATCTGAGGGGAAGAAAATGGGAAACCATTTAAGAAAAACCACCCTCAGTAGGCTCGAGCGGGATTCGAACTCGGATCTCCCCGTCTTCATCGGGTCAGTCTAACAGGAGAATGACACCTTATACCATTTGACCACTGAAGCGGGTCTCATTATTGTAGAAATGGTCTCTTCTGATGAACCAAGTTTAGCTTATTTGGTTGGGGATGATCGCTTATTTAAAAAATACTTGATTTAGCTAGCGCCCCGCACTTCTATACTAGG
This sequence comes from Timema podura, assembly GCA_033556935.1. Classification (NCBI taxonomy): domain Eukaryota; kingdom Metazoa; phylum Arthropoda; class Insecta; order Phasmatodea; family Timematidae; genus Timema; species Timema podura. The sequence goes on from JAVRXN010000009.1 coordinate 114,458,560, forward strand.
TTACAGCCGTTGAGAGAACTGCATGCTAACAGCGTTGCTTGCTATTCGCTTGTGGTTAGCCTTTATGCAACTACGAGGAATCTAACTATGCTAACAGCTTGTTCTTGTCCTTGCTTTCATCCTGCTCCTAAAAAAGGTTTATGATACACGGGTCTGGTTGCTCTTTAATTCCAGCAATCAGACATTGAACCAAATAGAGTTAGTATCGCTGCATATGTATAGACGCCGAGTTCAAATACTGTAGAGAAGTAGGAATCAAAAAATAATAGTTTTATGGTTTTAGGTAATCCGGTGGCCATAGAAAATAGTCAAGCTTTCAAAATAAAAGGATCTCATTAGTAAAATACATATTAATACAGTGTAGGTAGCTTAAAATGATATTATCCCAGGTGAGTTGCTAGTTGAACATATTATTTTGTTCAACCAATTAAAACATATTTTATAGCTTAGTCTAATGTAGAAAATCTATAATTTCAAACCCGCCTCGGTGGCGTAGTTGGCTAACGCGCCAGTCATGTTGAGCCAGACCACCAAGGACGGGGAGATCGAGGTTCGAATCTCGGTCGGGTGAACTAGGGGTGGTTTTTCCTAAATGGTTTTCCACTCTCCCTCCACGCAAATGCGGGTTCACTTCCTCTAAATTCAACCCTCCCAATTCCTAATCCATTGGCGTAATTAGTACTTAAGCGTATAACCCGAACGGGTAGTAAGACGCGGTGCTAAATATTATAATATATTATGTATTTCAAAGAATGTGTATAACACCATAATACAAATCAATGTATTATTATTATTATTATTTTAACCAAAAAGGTTTTCAACAGAATTACTAACCATTTTCAAATATTAGACGATTGATTTGTATCCAAAATATAATAAGTGGTTTTTTTTTTTTTGCTTAGTAAAATGGTAACAACCCTGATATAAAAGGAATTCGTATTTGAATCCTAATGGGTGACATTTTGAATGATTTATTTAAATATTAAGACTAGTCAAGTATGTAAATAATTATTATATTTAAAAGTGAAAAGGTACTTTTTTTTGTAACTAGGCTTACAACAGAAAAAAAGCACTGCTGTAAAATGTCTAAATGAGCGCGTAAACTCTTAAACTCTTACTAGGTCTATAACCTAAAACTCACGCAACCTCACGCAATTTTAATATCAAATTTACACATGAGTTATTTAAATTATTTATCTCAATAATTCATCACAGATGGTTTAAATCTTAAATTAAAATACTAATATAATCTTTATTTATCTAGGCTATGCTAAGGATTTATAATAGTGTTTGTATAAAACAATCATGTTCATACAACGCACAATCTTTCCAAACATACGCTGATCAATTTACTGCTGTGTAGCGAGGAGTGTCATAGCGTTAATCCCAACTCAATCGTGAAGGGGTAGATCTGGCTTCAGTGCACTAAAGAGAGAGGGAGAAGATGACCCATCCTTCCATTACACTCAAAGTTGGGACCCCGTAGGTTTTCACCAAGTGTACCTTTTCCAATAGCTCCGTATTTTATCAGAACCATGTGCGCGTATTAAAGAATAAGGCAAGTTACGAGAGAAGGATAAATGAGAAACTGGAAATAGCTCGGTGAAAGCACTATGCTCCGTCTGGCACCACATTCCTCCCGAATGGAGATAGGAGAGAATCAGCTCCCTCGGGAACTGGCAACATATACAAACCACTCTGGTGAGGGGGGCGTGAACCAAGTAGTTACCCTGCCGCGCAAACAGTCGCCGAGAGTGTTTCTTCCCTTTTTCCTGCTCTCCTGATAGCAAAGTTTACCTGCCCCACACAAGAGCCGTGCGGTGGTACTAAGGTGTCAGTCATATGATTGGGATGGAAACTTTGTGTAGGCTATACATTTCCAGAACAGGGGAAAGGGTTAGATTATAATATCGAAGTATTAAGGTGGGAAAGTAGGGGACGCGAGAAAAGGTCTGTGTTTTTGCAGTTTTTATAACAAAACCTTTTTTTGTGTCAAAAAATCAAATAGTAGGCCTACTTCAGTACAAACAGAGTTTAACTTTCTTCACATAGTGATATCAACAGTTCTCAAAATTTTGTCAGATGTGTACTAGAATTTAATGACAGCTTTTTCTCTCCATTTAAAAAGTTTGTCATTAATGCCGCTATGCTCATGATAGATATTCAATAGCTCCTGATATCACCACATGAAGAAAATTAAACTCTTATGTTTGTAATGAAGCAATATTGTATTCATTACGACCAAAATAAGTTTTACTGGATAACAACTTATTTTTCCTTGCGTTCCCTGCATTCCAACCTTGACATATCGGTGGTCTCAACATGAAAATAGCATGACATAATTCTTAAAGATCTACTTAGCATTTTTTAAATGGAGGGAGCGATGTCTACTGTTCAGCATACTAGTTGAACTCGTCTAATAATATTTATAGTATTAACGTCCTTAGAAGAAATTAAACTGAAGGATAAGCCAAAAACGTTGGCTATTTTGTGCACATCGAATAGGTGGACACATTTCCGGAAACAAAATTAAAAATAAATGTTCTAGCTTACATCTTTACGTGTACTCGGTGTGTTGTACCTAAGAAGTGAACTTCGCGACCACGCCTAGTTGATATACCTCAATTTCCTTTCAAATGGACATATCTGACAGCTTGAAAAAGCTACTAGGTCTATTTTTACGTATTCTAACGACAAGTCATGTCACTTTTGATAGATATTATCACACCAGATATATATATATATATATAACTACACTAATAATTTAGTAAAATTAGTAATTACAGTCTATATATAACTACACTAATAATTTAGTAAAATGTAGCAATGCTGACCACAAAAAATAGGTTTGTATTTTCTAAAAGGCTCTCCAAATGTACATCCGTTAGTAAATATAGGTATAGCTTTGTTTACTTCACGAATGTCGTTTGGACGAAGCAAAAATTGTTCATCAATTTGTGTTCGAAATTCAGCTTGATTTGAAAAAGAAATAAAAAAGTTTTTGATGTGATAAATGTTCACCCTACAGAAGTGGGCTTATGAGCGACTGGGATACCCTCCCTACCCACCTATAGTGAACTTAATGAATCACTCGTACCACACATGCTTTCGCAACACGCGAAGATAATATTTTCAACCTCATCTTGATACGAACCAAATTCCCTATGGGTGAATTTGAGAGTCGTTTCGCCATGTCAGAGTGTGGTGATTATGTTACCACCGCGTCTCACTTAAAAATGATTACACTAATGGGGAAGGGACGAAGAACATTTATTAGAGTGGAATACCATTTACAAGAGAGAAAAAAAGCACCCAAAGTACACCAAGACGGGATTCGTACCCCATCCTCCCCCTCTCCCGCAAGCCAAACAGATAAGCCTGATATTTTAGTTCGTGTACCCACCGATGTGGGTAGCTGTGATGAAAAGCGCTGAACAGAAACATGTCCCATTACATTAAGTAATTCCACCAATTGTTGTTCAAGGCGGTGGACTCGCATTGTAACCATCTAGACACCAGTGACGGGGAGGTTCGAGTTCGAATCCCGGCCGGATGCACTGACGGTTATTTTACAATAAACGTAGATCAAAGTGGTTTTCTCTCAACGCTAATATAGGCGCGGGCGCATTTACTCAAACAAAACTTCCTCAGTCCTTTTAGAATAACGCTTGTGTTAAACTATGATATTTTTTTTACCAAAAAATAGCAATGGCGTTCTGAAAATACCTTTTTATGATCCAAAAACACCATGAAAAGGGTGTGTGTAGAGGAAAAGAGGAGTTTCGTGTCAGTGAGTGTAAAGTTGAAGCGGCTATCAAATCCTCCCTACTCAAGACCGATTTGCTCAAACTACCCCCACAACCCTTGAGAAGAGAAGACTTTTCAAAGTTGAAACATGACTGGGAAGTTGTCTAAGAGGGGAAGGCAAGGCGAGTCTCGAGTGGATTAAGATATAATACAGGTTTTGACAGTTCCGTTTCAACTTCGTCCGAAGGTGGTTTGATATATAAAAAGTAGAAGGAAAAAAAATCGAATCAATATCTTATTACTAGGTATCGTTGAATCCCAGAGGATACTTGCATTTCTAGAATTCGTGAAAATATTGAATTTGAAATTTAAAAAGAATTTATATGAAATTGGTTTTAGAGCTGAATACAGCTTATTCTAGAATTACATTTTATGTGAACTATATAAATTAATAAATAAAATAATTTTACAATGCCAAATTTGAGATAGTTTCAATCAATGTTGATGATCGAAAGAGGCCTATACACGGAAGGGACCAAACATAGTCACATTTTCCTCGAGACAGTCGAACAAAACACGGTCAAAAGCGCTCACGTGAAGGGTAAAACCATGTCAAATACTCAAGTCAAGTGTTTCCCACTATCTCGGCCGACACATCGGCAAGACGTGTGAGTGTGTGTTCGTGTCACATTCTGGAGAGTAGAGCATACAGTGTGTGTGGGGCACAGATTAATGGAACAGGTTCAGGCGTCACCCACCGGCCGAACGTGATAGATATGTTGGGGTTTTTTTCAATCACGACTCAAAAATGTTAAATAAAAAAACTATACATTCCCCCAGCGATTTAAATAGAACGAATCTAATCGAGATATCCCAAATTTTATAGTTTAAGTTTCAGTACAAACATAAGAGTTTAAAATGACTCACACGGTGACCCGCCCTTGAATACATGTCATGAGCATAGCGGCATTAGATGACAAACATTTTAAATGGATTGTCATTAAATTCTAGGACACTGTTGAGAGATATTCAGGAACTGTCGAGGTCACCATGTGAAGAGAATTAAACTAGGTTTTTACTGGAGAATTACCCGCCTCGGTGGCGTAGTTAGCTAATGCGCTAGTTTCGTGTTGAGCTAGACTGCCGAGGACGGGGAGATCTAGGTTCGAATCTCGCTCGGATGAACTGGGGGGGTTTTCCCTAAGCGGTCATCCACTCTCCCTCCACACAAATGCGGGTTCACTTCATCTATATTCAACCTTCTCAATTCCTAGCCCAACAGAGTAATTAGTACTTAGGCGTATAAACCGAGCGGGTAGTAGGACGCGGTGCTAAGTATTACTATTATTATTATTACTTGAGAATTATTTGATACCCGCCTCAGTGGCGTAGTTAACTAACGCGCTAGTCGTGTTGAGCTCTACCGCCGAGGATGGGGAGATCGAGGTTCGAATCTCGGTCGGGTGAACTAGGGGTGGTTTTTCCTAAACGGTTTTCCACTCTTCTTCCACGCAAATGCGGGTTCACTTCCTCTAAACTCAACCTTACCAATTCCTAATCCATTATCGTAATTAGTACTTAAGCGTATAACCCGAACGGGTAGTAAGACGCGGTGCTAAATAATAATTATTTGATTTATTTTTGGCCAAAACAAGTTTTGCTATAAAATATGTAAAAACATTGCCCTTAACTCGCGTTCCCTACATCCCCACCTTAAAACCAGAAACATGACCAATGACTGTTACTTTGTATTCTAAATAATTGCTTGTTATTCACTATAGAATGCATTTTATAACAAGCTTTTTATTAATGTATTCGTTTATTTGATTCCTATCTGGGTTTTTTTTTATCCCCGCGTTTTAGTTCAGGTTACACGCAAATGTAACTATCAAATAAGTTACAACAAAGCAATAACAGCAACTCCAGTTTTCTTCTAGAACTCGCCTACCAGCTAGAGCGCTTGGTGGCTGAGTGTGTCACTAATTTCCTGTCTGCTTCAAACCAGATACTTAAATAATATAATATAAACCTTTACCAATACGAATTCAAGAATATGACATTTTTACAGGGACGTTTTCCGATTGAAAATTACCGCAAAACTTTTGTTTTCCGTCAAATTACACGTCCGGGCTATATATATATATTCAATTCATGTGGTTGTGATGAAAAGGGTAGTATTTTAGAGGAAATGTAGCCACTCCGTATTTGCGTGATAAATAATTTGTAGAAAACCACCTTCAGTACACCCAACCAGGGATGCAATCACCGACCTCCCGGTCACAGGTGTACCACACTAGGGGAGCTTTACAATATACGGGGCAACATACAACCAGCACTACACCCATTTAACTAAACGTTATTCTTGCGAAGCTTTTTATCTCGACCACCATGAATGATGACAAAATATTTATTATGTCAAATTGAAAGTAATATTATGCTGAAAGGCTTGGCGTCATCAGAATTCAAATAAAAACTCCTAGTAATGTAATAAAAAATTATATAAAAATTAATATACATGTTTGCACTTCAAACTGTGAAATTAGAAGGAAATTTAAATTTTCAATGACTCGATGCACAGCGCAAACAACGGTATAATCACATACGGACCTCGAGAGGATTCCCGGCATTCTAGAGAAGAGGAAAAGAGGAAGGTGGGGAAGATGGATGAGAGTGACAAAGGGGAGGGGAGGAAAGAGAGGAAATGACCTGAGCAGACTCGGGTGTAAAGTGCGCGACCATCGAGACGCAGGACAAATATTGATAGCGTGAGAGTTTCTCCGAAACTGACTTGACACCCGACAGAGAGCTATAATAGCTATAGTTTGGAGCAAAATGTTCTAAATCGGTTATCATTCAATCATCTCACGGCCAAATAACCGGGATATTACTTAATTACTCTTTGGCATTAGGAACTCGAAAATTCATTGTGGCACTTAAAAGTTCGCCACTTATACCTATCTTGATCTAGTTATATCCTGAGCTAGTTACACCCAGTCCACCTCATTAGATCCTATCTCTTTCAGGTCCATTCTAATGTTATCTTCCCACCTGCGTCTAAGTCTTCCCAACGGTCTCTTCCCATTGGGTTTGCGAGTCAATACCCTGAACAAGGTTTATCAGCCGGGATGTTATATATAAAACTAACACTCTAAACACAAAACTTATCGAAGGGCATTTCACTGGATCTTCACTTCACGACAGTGAAATTGTCAGTTTAGTTGGGTTTTTAATATTTTAAAACCATTATCATTACATTTAGTTATACTTTTAAAAATATATTAAAGTGGTTTCACTTATCTCAATTAACCTGTTTTATAGTTTTAATAAATAAAACTACCCCAAGATGCGACTTCAGGTTTGAAGCTGTATTGCCTACAAAACAATACAAGTTCTTAAATGCAGTTTTCTTCCAAAAACAAGTATGCAGTGTTACATAAAGAATGTAAAACACTATTCAAATATAAATTTGGAATAGAACCATTAGAATCATTTTCGGATTTTCAAAAATAATATTAGAGCTAGATTTAAAATCATGATTTCGCCTCGAACATCCGAATGTAAAGTTTGAGTGATTTTCATGAAACTCCTGTAGTTCAAGGTACAGACAGACAGACGAACAGACAGTCATCATTATAAACCCCACTTTTTTTTAAAAAATTCGGGGACAAATAAAACGTCAAGATATATCATACTCTAGTGGTCAGAAATATTCATGATTACAATACTTTCTCTATACTAGGAGGGGACCCGCCTTACCTTACTTCGGGAGCTCAGTTTGTGTTACTCTCGTCTTAATTACGTCACTCCAGTTATCGCGTTCGTAACCGATTATTAAGTACTTTAACCTGCCGAGACCCTAAGTGATGTGAAATGACAGCTTTGTCACGCTACACGGATAGTGTCACTTAAACAATCACAGTGTCACAAAACACACTGCAGGGCGGGCCCACTTTTTGTCTCTAAGATTGTTTGTCATTTCTTCTGTTGTTTTTTTGTCAGAAGCTATTCCAACCGCGACGATTGAGTTTGAAAGTGAAAACTAGGGTATTTAAAATGAGCTTTCTATAGTCTATACTGACAGTTATAATAACAGACGCAGCACAACAACGGTGTTCACGCGGACTAGGCTGTAGGTTCATCTAATTAGGTTTGTTTGCCGCGGGTAGAATGTGGTTTAATTCCCAGCCGGATGTTTATTCCTAAATGGTGTTCCACTATATTAGGGAAGGGATGATATGAAAATGTGGGTATGTTTCTTCTAAAGTATACCTTCCATATTTATACCTCAGTAGCGCATAAAATGAGCTTAGGCCGGACGGGTAGTAATACGCCATGAAAAAATTGGTGCGGGCGGGAGTCAAATATGGGTAATTTAGATCTCTAGTTGGTATTCTAACCCCTGAGCTCTGGAAAAAAAATCTTAATGTACGTACCTCAAAATTTAGTTCCTACCTACCTTGGCCGATTACACTAGAGAGAAGCTTATAAGGTACGGTCATAGTGTAATACTTCAAGGTAATATTACCATCTTTAAACGTAAACAGAATTTATGTTAAAAAAAATTACAATGGCATTTTAGCTTGTGACGTGCGCTGCATACAAGCGACTTTAAAATAGTTTAACCTAATAGAACGAACAAGGTAAATTGCACCGAAACTTTCCTGTGGATAAAAAAATAGTTGGGGTGCATCCGAATAAAATCGAACCCCAGGCTCCCAAGCCCTAAGAGAGGCGTAGTAGCGGCTATTCTAACCGTATCAACGCTTTTACTCTTACCGAAAATTTGAACTTAGGCGTGAAAAGATATATAATATATTTCCTGGTTTAACTGCACCATTTGAACGCAAGCCAGCTCAAGTAACGGGACGTCAGAGATTAGTTTGCTACTCGCGCCGGGAATACAACATTCCTCCCCCCCGAACATGTTTCTAATATTAATTCTCCTATTAAGACTTGTGCTTCTATCTGGTGCCCTGATATATCACCACCCTCACCACCCTCACCACCTTCACTAGACTTTTTAATATTGGTGAAGTGCCTCGAGTAAGCTTGTGGTTTAAAACCATACGTCTTGTCATATAAATTCCCTGACATTTCCTGGTTTTTCCTATTTTCCCCGACGATTATCACCATGTCTAATCATTAGTATGAATAAATTTTAATTACTTTAACAAAACAACAACACCCATTGCTCGAAAGACCAACGAAAATTAGATTACATAGTTCTTCAACATAAGATTATCAAAAATATTAACAATTCTGATACCCGTATTGATGGGCACACGGGCTGAACGTCTAAGCAAGGGGTCGGCAACCTACGGCATACATGCCAAGAGTGGCACGCGGAACAATTTTCAATGACACACTGAGCGATTTGAATAAAAATAATGTGAAACCTTTAGTTTAAACTAAAACTATTGATGTGAGTAATAAATTGTAATGACATGTTTTATGCCTCAATGATTCAATTTTTTGTTTCAAAATTTCAAAATAATGTCTTCAAAACCTAAATTTTTCAAAACACATTTATAACTTCTGTATTTATTCTGATTTATATTAAAATATTAAATATTCAAGAAACAGCAGTTATTTAATGTATTCGATTTAAAAACATGCTGTCACATTTAAATTTTAAAAGATCAACTTAAATTTGCTTTAACAGTTGTACTAGTTAACTAGTATAAAAATATAAAAGACTTGTGTGGGCTTAGGTTGGTTGGCACGTTGAGCGACTCTGCAATATTACCTCGGCACAATACTAATAAAAGGTTGCCGACCCCTCGCTAAGCTGTCTAGTACGGGTTGCTGGAGACGACTTAGGTCAAAGTATGAATCCATGAAGAGTGTAACGAAGGGTTTTTTCCCCTGTGTGGTTTCCCACTAATCCTCTATGCAAATACGGCACATTTCTTGCAAATTTTACCTTACTTAAAATGCAGTTAGTACCTAATAGTTAATAAGGCCATATTAGGTGGACATTAAAAATGTTATGCGGGACAAATTCCATTTCTCTACTTAGCTTCAATGCAAAACATGATCATACGTTCACAACACAGTTTACATGGAAGGTGACTTGGTCGGTTGTTAGGAGCGGGGGAGGGGGAGAAGGGAAATCTGCTGACACCACCATCTGGACATCTGCAAGTAAGCTGGGCATGCGGGCCACTGCAGACTTTCACTAGGCGCAGCCATTGTGTCAATACCAGACACCTAACACACGTTAGAAAAAGGTATTTAAGTGCTCTGAAAAAACTTTTAAACACAAGGGCGTAGCTATATCAGCCTCCCATCCGATCTATGAATAAATATAGTCTCCCTTTATAATAGAATACTATTCATAAAAAGTTTTTTAGTAGCGCGTCTGACTACCCGTCCGGCTTGTACACATTTATACTAATTATGCTAATGGATCAGGTACGGGGAAGGTTGAACTTAGAGGAAATGTACCCGTATTCTCATGGAGAAAGTGGAAAATCATTTAGGAAAGACCCCCCCGGTACACCCGACCGGGATCTAACCACGATCACCCCGTCATCGACAGTCTAGTGATTCTAGTCTATTGAAAGAGTGACGACTTAGACCAGTGGTTCCCAAACCCTGGGTCGCGACCCAAACTAGGGTCGCAAGGATGTTCCTAAGGGTCGCGGGAAGGTCTGTAAAAATTGTCCAAAATTATAAAATATTACAATTTACAAATACTTCATAAAACTGGAGTAGGCCTTTTATCAACAGTTACTGTAATACTGACAATAGCAACAGTCTTGAAACAAAGTTTTAAAACCCTCCCAAAATAAGAATTTTGTACACAGGTCAAGGAGAAGCCCACTTTCGCTCGGGAAGTTGAAAAGTCTATTTTCTCTCTTTTGACAATAAGAGCCTACCTCTGTGGACAAGACTAAACCAAGGAATCGCCTGGATCCTCAAAATGATTTGTGTTTTAATCTGTCATTCAACATAACACTCAAACTCGAAGAACTCATCTACAAAATGAAGCAGCATCACGGTTGTCAATAAAAAACAAAATTTTTGTCACCAAATTTTGCAATGAAGTCACATTTTCACGAGAAAATATTGTGTAATTTTCTATTTGTAAGATTAAAAAGCTACTGAAATTGATTCAATTTATAGTTGATGAAATGTATCTATACAAAGTAAAAACTCAAAATAACTCCTCGATAATGAAACAGCATTAGGCCTATACCGGCCACTGAAAATAGTATTTTTGGTCACTTACCGAACATTGTAGCAAAGTCATATTTTTACTAAAAATGGCTATTTACATTTTATCAGAATATAATGATATTGAAATTAAGTCTGTTTTTGTTATTTAAATTAATTCAATTAAGTTAATATAATAAACACTAATATGAAAATAATAGACAATTGGAACGTTATGTAAAGACACTTTGGGTCACTAGGCCGGGAAAATATTATATTTAGGCCAGGGTCACCGATCAAAAAAGTTTGGGAAACACTGCCTTAGACCATGCGACAACCAAAGCGGGTGGTAAGTCATTAAAAAATACCAAATCCCCGTATACCCTGCCACCATACCCAATACCCTCGGTTACCCCTAAAAGCGAGTAATTTTTTTAAATAAAATATTAATTGTAAATAATTTAATGTATAGCTCAATTTTAATAAAGGTCAGTAAACCGACATGTACATTTCTGTGGTCCCGTTATTACGTGTATGGCGGTTAGCATTCCTGCAGCTGTTCAACACATTAGTTAGTAATTTTAATTTTAATTTTTGAAAAAGAGGTACAATGTGTGCATTGCACCGGAATTAATTGGTCGGTTGTGAAAATTGGAGGGTAATGTAGCAGCGACGGATTTTCGATAATAATAAAAGGGATTTTATACGGAACGTAGACAGCGTCGACAAAAACATATTAACGTGATATAAATGAAGGATATAACTGAATAAATCACAATTCAAATAAACAAATTCCAGAGATGTGCGGTAGCGAGAATATTCCGGAGGGCCTATATTTAATTAAATTAAAATTAAACAGACCTTGAAACAGATTCGGACATTTATATTTTAATTTAAGTAGGGTGAGATCTTACCAGTAGCGTACGCAGGATTGCAAAGTAGAGGGGCTCAAGGGTGTTTGGGGGGAGGTACCCCCCCCCCCCACCCACCGGAGGCTATTTTTTTTACCATGATATACACCTAGAAGCTTTTTTGTTTTTTAATGGTATTTGTTAACTTGAGCATTTATATGAAAGACAGGTAAGGGGGGTTAAGCCTACTGACCATAAAATAATATTATCAGTGCGTGAAGATATCCCACTTCCATTCCATGAAAGATAGTCCACGCCTATGAAATAAATAATTAGTTATCACCGCGTATTACTACCCGTTCGGGTTATACGCTTAAGGTGCTAATTACGCTAGTTGGTTGGGAATTAAGAAGGTCGAATATAGAGGAAGTGAACCCGCATTTGTGTGGAGGGAGAGTGGAAAACTATTTAGGACCCCCCTCCCCCCAGTTCACCCGACCGAGAGTCGAACCTTGATCTCCCCACCCTCAGCAGTCTAGCTCAGCACGAAACTAGCGCGTTAGCTAACTAGGCCACCAAGGCGGGTATGAAATAAATACATTTAGTGATTGATATAGAGACTATTTCTGATCACCTGATATTTTCTGTACTCACAATGTTTAACTGGTCATAAGCCCTCCCCCATTTTATTTTCTCTTCGGATCCACGTAGATCTCGGGGAATCCCCAACGTACGGTAGGGGGCTCAAGCACCCTTAAATCCCCCCCATGGGTACGCTACTGGATCTTACTGCACAGTGTAGCTAAAGTGTAAAAGGCTACAGGGCACTTTCGCCAGCGGGGCTTAGAGCTGATATTTTTTCATGGGGTTTGAAGCCATTGTAGTGGAATTTGCGATCGCTATATTAACATTGTAATGAGGTTTACGGCCGCCATAAACATTGTCGTTTGTATTATCTTACCTGTAACCTAGTCTCCAAAACCTAGCCACCTGCATATAGTAGATGAGGCAAGGTCTGGACTCTAAACCCAAAGTCAAATCTTTCTCGGCCGCAAGTCCTAATGGCCACAAAGCAAACGTCACCTTATAAAAAAAGCTGGGGGGGGGGGGGGGGGGGGGGGGAGAGAACCTCTTTAAAGTATAACTTTAGGAGATGGACCACTTAGAACGTATTTTTAACGGAGAGCTAAGGTTATACATGACAATTCGATTATAACTGTTGCTGTCCCGAGTAAAGCTAGTTCGTAAATCATGTGCTAATAACAGGATATGTACAGATTAAAACAAAACTGTTTTCATGATTTTTAATGATTTAGCAGAACTATTAATGATTCAATAAAAAATTAAATAAAAATTATATTGCATAGATCACATCAAAATGAGATTATCACTAACTCCGATTCCTCTGGTTTTGTCATTTGTCGATGAAAGAGAGATCAAGGTTTGAATCCCGCCTGGGTGTATTGAGAGTAGTTTTTCATTAAATGGCTTCCCCCCTCTTCTTTCACGCCAATTAGGGTACATTTCCTCTGAATTGTACTTTCCTCGTACCTATCCCACTAGTATAGTTAAATGTGTAAATTTCAGACGAGTAGGCTAGTAAGACGAGGGGCAGAAAGGAGTAATGACTTTCATAACAAGGTTTGTAATACGTCTTACTAACCAACCGGGCTATACGCATTTTAACCACGCTTATGAAGTAGAAATGATGGTGTTATTTAATGGAAATGTACCAACGTTTGCATGGAGGGAAAGTAAGAAATGATTTAGGAATAAGAACTCACTACACCCAGTAGGTATTTGAACCCTACCACCGGATAATCAAACAAGATGAGCTTGACATTTAGTCCACGTGCCCCCCCCCCCCTCCAAGCGAGTATCATGACGTGTAGATACACAATAATAATTATTATTATTATTATTGTGATCCGCTTCGGTGGCCACATGATATAAGGAGTCACTCTAACAGTAGACTAGATTGCCGATGACGGGGAAATAGGGTTTCAAACCCTGGCCGGGTATATTGAGGGTGGTTTTCCCTAAATTGTTTTCCACTCTTCCTCCACGCAAATGCAAGTACACTTCCACTAAATTCAGCCTCTCTCATCCCTACCTAATTAGCGTAATTAGTACATATACGTATAACCTAAACAGGTAGTAGTAAGACGAGGTACTAAAAAGAAAGAAAAGAAAATAAAACTGTTGTGTTTAGAGTTTGAAAAGTGTTCATTATATATCATAAATACATTTTTTTAAAAGTCCACGTTCTGGTTTATCACAATAATCAAGCTGAGTTTGTTGCTATATTCAAATGAAGGTCCTTCCATTCGAAATCTCGGCCCGTCCTTGGCATGGCATGGAGAATATAATTAGTTTGTGGTTAACTCGCGGTTAAATAACAAGACCGGGAGGAACCGTTACTTTCTAATGGCCATGACCGTAGCCTAGATCGTATCGTGCGTTAAGGAGGACGGGCTTCAGCAGCTAGAGTCTCATTTTTGACCACTTAATTTTATTAAAATGTAAGGTGGGTTTTAAAAAAACAACAAGTAATATCCATTAACACTGTAAATAAATTGACGTTAAAATACACATTTATTTTTAGTTATATCCTTAACACTAAAAAATATATGTATTGAGCACATTTGTTTGCTGTTTTGGAATACTCTACTCTAAGGTAGCACTAAAACAATTTCACCAGGGTCCGTTTCAGCGCTAATGTGCCGTTTTAAATATCTCCTAAAATGATTGGTTATTTATATAATACTATTATTATTATTATTATTATTATTATTATTTAGCACCGCGTCTTACTAACCGTTCGGGTTATACGCTTAAGTACTAATTACACTAATGGATTAGAAATTGGGAAGGTTGAATTTAGAGGAAGTGAATCCGCATTTGCGTGGAAGGAGAGTGGAAAACTATTTAGGAAAAGGCCACCCCAGTTCACCCGACCGAGATTCGAACCTCGATCTCCCCGTCCTTGGTGGTCTGGCTCAACACGACTGGCGCGTTAGCCAAATATGCCACCGAGGCGGGTATATAATAATAGAATTTGGAATATTAGTGTAACCAAATCTACAGTCTGATTTTGATATGAAGGAACTTTTTTGACAGGCATACAAGTTAATAAAACAATGTTAATATATTCATACGTGAAGTCATGTGACTTGAAACTGTCACTTTTCATAAGTTATATCAATATTTAAGTAATAAGAGAGTACAGTGTTGTTAATGTTGACAGCAAAAAAAATTTGTAATTTTTAAACAGCTCTTTCTACCAGAATCCTTCTATATATAATCCGTCCATTCATTCATGTCCAAATTTGTAAATCTATTGTAAGGCGGCTTTCACACGTGACGGTCTTTCGTCGTCGCCGTAGACGGTGTTCACCGTCAGTACCAATGGCGAAAACGACCACAACAAAGTTGACTTGCATTTAACGACAGAAACAAACATTTGTTAGGGGGTAATAAATCATGGTTGTAAGTAAAGAAATCCTTCTGTGCATATTATGCAATCACACCCAGGTCAGAATCAAGAATGCTTTATAATTCGGTTCATACTTTATACGGCTCAGTCTGTGACGCACGGATGAGGATTAATACGGAGAGGGGATGAAAACCCACGCGATTAGTGACAAGCACCGGTAGGGACGCGGAAGCGGGAAAGTCGCGGGGACGGGATTGCCTGCCCAGACCACCGCGGATCGCACAGGAGAGTCGTGCCAAGCGTTGGAGATTGTGTAGCCAAGTAGCATCATTTTGTGCTGTACTTGGGTGTACACATAGTGATGTGGTCCTCTGGTGATGAGGAAACTTTGATTTTACTGGCTCCTGCTGAGGACAACACTGAACGAAAAAGTAGGCAATGGACCACGAAATAAACAAAGATCAGTTGAAATTAGTAGAGTGGCAGACCTTGATGAAGAGATTTTCTCTACCAACGATCCTGCCCACAGCTAGAGGTTCCCCACGAACGATCCTGCCCACCAGCTAGAGGTTCCCCACGAACGATCCTGCTCAAAGCATGAGGCTCCCTACCAACAAAGCTCGAGGCTCCCTACCAACGATCCTGCCCATAGCTCGAGGTTCACTACCAACGATCCTGCTCAAAGCATGAGGCTCCCTACCAACGATCCTGCCCATAGCTCGAGGTTCACTACCAACGATCCTGCTCAAAGCATGAGGCTCCCTACCAACAAAGCTCGAGGCTCCCTACCAACGATCCTGCCCATAACTCGAGGCTCCCTACCGATGATCAATCTAAGTGAAGGCGGATGTGACGCACAACGTTACGCAGTCCCGCACCGGCTTGCCTTAACAATATCTCTGAAGACAATACACCGGCGTTACACCTTAGTTCCGTTGGTTGTGCGTCCGCCCATCAGATTAAAGAGTCCCGGAATCTATTCCCAACCAGGGCTAATTTTAAACTGGTTGTTTTTGTTTATTTTAGACGGATTGGAGGTCTGGTTGGCCTGTGTGTACTATAGTAATTAATTTAAGATAAAGCTTGATTCACATGTTAACCGAAAATAAAGTGCAGAATCTGCTTGAGGAGCACAGCAATTCACACGCTATTTCAAATTTCCTCACAAAAGCCAACGAAGTTGTCTGCTTGCTTCTAGCACTACAGCGCATGCGCACTGATATGATATGGTTGGTTTTGAGAATTGATTGGTTCTCCCGTGCCGAAGATCTCAGGCATAGTTGACGAAGTAGAGATGAGTTGAACTTCAATAGAACATCTCGGGCCGCGCGCTGGGGCGAAAATCTTGTGATTTAGAGCTCGTCACGTGACCAAGTTTCGGTTCTCCTCTTGTGTGAATCCAGGATGTCACCAAAAGCCAGAACGTTGGCACTAAAAAGTAATGCATGCCCGCGTGGCTAAGTGGGTAGAGTAGTCAACCATAAGTCTAAAGGATCCTGGTTCCATTCTGAATGGCGTTGACAAAGAAAATTGATACTGTTGGCATAAGCCATTTCTAAATGATATAATTAGAAGCCAGGGATGGGTGTGTATGATTAGTTTTGCTTGATATTGGACAGTCCCATTTTTATAAGAACCTTATCTGACACCTTAAAAGTAACTAGATCAAATTATGTTCACGTATTCATACGTCAAATCATGTGATATGGAGATTTTTATATATATCATAAATATCTATAAAATAACAATAATAATATAGTAAATGTTGAAATCGGTGGCCGCATGGTCTAAGGCACTACTCTCGTAGAATACTAGACTGCCGACGACGGGGAAACCGAGGTTCAAATCTCGGTCGGGTGTATTGAGGGATTTCTTCCAAAGTGGTTTTCCACTCTCCCTTCAAGTAAATGTCGGTACACTTCCTCTAAATATAACCTTTCTGATTCCTAAAACCATCAGCATAATTAGTACCTAAGCGTGTAACCTGAACGGATAGTAAGAGGCGGTGATAAAAAATATCTACTGCAACAAAATAAGTTTGAATTTTCTAAGATATTCTTCCTGGCAATATCTTAATGTAGATCGTATGTCTGTTGTCTGACGTGATGCTAAAATAAAATCCGCGTCAGTTGTCACATGGTCCAAGGCGTCATTCTCGTAATATACATTAATTCCAATGACGGGAATATTGTGGTTCGAATCCTGGTCAGGTGTACTAATAGTGTATTTACTTAAATGGTTTATTCCTCTCCCTTAACACAAATGCGGGTATATTTCCTTTAAATTCTACCTTCCTCATACCTACTCCACAAGTGTAAATAAATGCGGATAGTTCAAACAAGTAGTTGTACGCGCCGATAAAAATATTTGGAAGAGTAGGTATGATTAAAAGAAAATGTACCTACATTAACGTGAAGGAAGAGTGGAAGATCTTCAGTGCACCCGACCATGAATCGAAACAACGACAACCCAGATTAGATGAGCCAATGACAAGGAGATCGGGGTTCGCATCCCGGTCGGGTGTAATGAAAGTTTTTTTTTGTTAAATGGTTTTCCAATCTCCCCCTCCGTAAATTCCGGTACACTTCCTCTAAATTCAAACTTCCTCATCCTTAACTCGTTAGTGTAATTAGTACATATGCGTACAACCTGAACAGGTAGTAAGACGCGGTGCTAAAAAAAACTAAGGGCTATAAATATGCTTCGTCGCAATTATAAAGATTGCGCAACTGGTTGCAATAACTGCGGTAACGTCATCATTTGCGCTTTATTTTAGCAAAACATATGAAGAATTCACTTCCAAACTCAATGCTAAAATACTTTTATATGTTATTAGTCCAAAGATTTCATTCTTCTTTATGAAATTTAAAGAAACTTCAAAACATGTTCTAAAAATATATTGGGCACGTTATATTATTTAGTCACGAGACGTGTTTGAATTTAGGACAACATAAAACCTCTCTGGACCTAGAGATGTATTCCTCAGTTTGGTGTTTTGTTTTGTAATAATGATAGAAATGAGATGGCGTTTTATGTAAATGTTTTAATGCAACAATACCATTCATTACATGTAATGTAAGTAATAGCTTTATTACTATCATAGCGTACTCTAAATTGAAACAAATTGTATGCTTGCCAGATGTAGACCATTTTAATTGCCGTCTTAACCATGTGACATTTGGAGTACAGTAAACTAATAATATTCTAAAGCATTACGATGATATGACAGCATTTTAGTTGTTTTAAATTTATTTGAGAATTTTAACGTGCACTTTTCTGACCCGACTGATTATATCAGTGTAAGCTAACTTAAATCTAGAACAAACACAACATTCAGCCCCCGGCCGTTAATTCACACTGAAAGGGGAAGCCCACATTTCACCAATGATCAATTTTTTGGCCATGCCAGGAATCGAACCCGGGATATTTAGTTCAGCAGAAAAACACGCTACCGATTGAACTAAAGTGTCGGACGCCATCTTAATTAATCAGTGTGACATAATTTACAAGTTGCCCCTTCTCTTGAGTTGGCGCAAATTTGCTCCAAAACTACACTTGTGGATACAAATTTAGACGCAACTTTTTATCTTTTTAACCCTTTAGTGAATCTAGGCCTAACTTAATTGTAAAACAAACTCTGCAACGACCAATGAATCAATAAAAACTATTGTAACGTTTGGTCTGCATACCTGTGTGAAGGTGTTTCTCGACAATAACGACAGTCAAAACTACAAAAAATATACATAAATGGCATTTGCTAATGACCTTTGCCTGCTTGTCTCAAAAGAAATGGGACCTAGAACCATCCCTTACTTTCCAAGCGGTTCAGTAATAAATATTATCTATGTCATCAAAAGTAAAACGATAACATTATAAAATTAAAATTGTAATGATGACTATTTTATAAAAATGTATTATTTTTAATATTTCACGACCTTTATGAAATTCATGCTATAATATGCAAAAATTGCATGTGTTTATTTTGTTTTAATGTTGACATGAAACAGTTTTTTAGTGAATATAATTATGTTAGTGATGTTTGTGTGTGCTGGGGTTTACGGACCGCACCTAGTGATAACACCGGGGGGGGGGACACCAAAATGTATTATTTCTTTTTAATTATCTCTGTACCCGGTTAGTTATAACCCCATAAACACTTTGTGTAAGCCCAGCTAATATGTACTATATCAATATGCCCACAAGGCTAAAAATCTATGCTAATTGTGTTAATTAGTATATATGAACCTGTATCAATAACTTTCTAGTGAATGAAGTAATTAAATGAAGGAAAAGACGGAGAAATATAAAAAAAATTCTTCCGCTTGGTGCCTTTTAATACGAGAGGTATTTTATCGCGCGAATTTTATCCGCTGAGATACAATGGCTCAAATAGGAGCGTTCACACAGGGAGATAAATAATCGCGCGGTAAAATTCCCGCGTCACTGGTCTAGAACAGCCGCTTGTTTCCTACACCACGTCAAAATCACAAGGGAACACGGGAAACAAGCGGTATTTTCCCTCTCGTCTGAAAGCATCGTCAGAATTGATAAGACGAATAAAAGTTGGCGCTTTAAAATACGTCTCGTGTGAAACGGCACTTAGTGAACAAGTTTGCAACCCGCCTCGGTGGCGTAGTTAGCTAACGCGCTAGTCGTGTTGAGCTCGACTGCCGAGGACGGGGAGATCGATGTTCGAATCTCGGTCGGGTGAACTGGGGGTGCTTTTTCCACTCTCCCTCCACGCAAATGCGGGTTCACTTCCTCTATATTCAACCTTCCCAATTCGTAACTCATTAGCGTAATTAGTACCCCAGCGTATAACCCGAACGGGTAGTAAGACGCGGTGCTAAAAAAAAAAACAAGTTTGCAGTTTTGAAGGCCAGGAAAAGCAGCTATCGAAAATTATCGTTGGAGTTTGTGTTGGTTGTTTAGCATAAAATTGTGTGTAGCACCCTTGAAACAATATTAAATCATGGGTAGATGGATACATTCGAGTGTTTTATGACACAAACTTGTACCTCTCGTTATAGGCTGTGGCTAAAAAGTATTTAATGCGTTTTATTGTTGGTGTTGAGAAAGCCAGTAAACTCTATAGAAAAAAAACCGTATAAAGTGCTGAGACATTGTTGTAAGCAGGCAGGAGGGTGTGGCGTGTGGCGTGTGGCGCGGCGCCACGTCCGCTACTGAGTCGTGCATGTACATCTTCTGACGAGTCCATGTTGACGACTGCAGGAACGTGAGGTGTGGTTTATTATTATTATTATTATTATTATTATTATTATTATTATTATTATTATTATTATTATTATTAGCACCTTGTATTACTACCCGTTCGAGTTATACGCACTTACGCTAATGTGTAATGGTAGGGTGATTGTGAGACGAAATGGAGGACCTACAGTTTAACGTGGAATCCGAACCACGGTGGAGGCCTGGCATTCCTCACATTCACAAGTTGTGATTAATACACGTCTTGTCAGAGGTGAAGGAAGGGTTTGGCAATCAGATAAATCTGTGCTGGGACCGAGGATTGAACCCCGGACTGTGGTTTGTTGATGGCATGCTACGACACAGCCCCAATGTGTCTCCTCGCTTACAGCAGCGCGTCTGTGTACGAGCCACAGGAAACACATGCAGTTGAGTCTGTGTACGAGCCACAGGAAACACATGCAGTTGAGTCTGTGTACGAGCCACAGGAAACACATGCAGTTGAGTCTGTGTACGAGCCACAGGAAACACATGCAGTTGAGTCTGTGTACGAGCCACAGGAAACACATGCAGTTGAGTCTTTGTACGAGCCACAGGAAACACATGCAGTTGAGTCTTTGTACGAGCCACAGGAAACACATGCAGTTGAGTCTGTGTACGAGCCACAGGAAACACATGCAGTTGAGTCTGTGTACGAGCCACAGGAAACACATGCAGTTGAGTCTGTGTACGAGCCACAGGAAACACATGCAGTTGAGTCTGTGTACGAGCCACAGGAAACACATGCAGTTGAGTCTTTGTACGAGCCACAGGAAACACATGCAGTTGAGTCTTTGTACGAGCCACAGGAAACACATGCAGTTGAGTCTGTGTACGAGCCACAGGAAACACATGCAGTTGAGAGAATCTTGCACACGAGAGACAACTTATGTTCACTAGTATTCACTAGTGTTAAAATGGCTATCTTCTAAACGGACAGCTGACATTTTCAGTTCAAACCCGTTTAGCACTTTTAACTCAACTAATATCGAATAGTGACTAATTTTATCCGAATATTCCACTGACATTTTAAAACAATTAAAATATTATTAAATGTTTGCATTTAAGGTCCTTATGCAATAGGCAGTGCATGTATCTCAATAACGTTTCCGGGACTTGGCTTATTCCATTTTCTGATAGTAAATAACTCTGAGGGGAAACTGTAGATGTTTAAAGAGTCGATTAAAAACTATGCAAAATGCATTCAAAAACATAAAAGATTAGAATTAAAAAAAGCTCAACAATGAAACTTTTTAAATTAATTTATTTTTAAAACTATACAAGACGACTTTATCAAGTGTATGTGTATTTATCAATTTAAATATGTATGAATAAATATAAATGATAATTTGATAAATGGTTTCACTTTATGGTTGTTTTTTCCATTCTTTTGTGAGTTTGGTTTTATGTATTTACGTTGTTTTTAAAATTCAGTGTTTTATTTAAACATTCCTATCTTTCCTTAGTTAATGTTTTAAGTCAATTAAATAAGCTAAAAAAAGATTGTTTACATATTACCTCAAGGCATTATCATCAACTTTCACAAGTGTTGTGTATAAAAACACCTCCTTTAAACATTATGAAGCTATTAATGTCCCGATCCCATATTTAAACACTAATGAAGTAACTTAGTGTGTCGTGTGCTCGATCGTGTGACGTTATGTGGCGCCACGGTGTGTTTTGAAAGTGTTCCGTGTTAAAGAGCACCACACTACTTTATTTAGTATGGGAAAGTAAATTCTGAAGCTTCAAAACCACTATCTAACAATCCTAAATGATCTTAGAATGTTTTGTTGTGACTTGCTATAAATATTTTAATTTGAGGGAGGCAAGATTTGTGTTTCTAATTATTTGGATCTTAAGGCTGCAACATTTCGCGTGAAATTCTTGTAAAAAAATAGATGGTTTCACCGCTTTATGATTTTTTTAAAGGATAAAAATTAAATTGTAAGGGGTTTAATATCAACGGGACATGCCGATACCGTTGACGTGAACCAAATTTTAAAATAACCAATCATTTCGAGAGAGAAAGGAAATGCTGACTTTCTGGACGTATGCAATGTGTCCCCGACGCTTTGGTAGGCGTCACTTTTTATAAACAAAACCTAATAATTAAATTAACACCACTAATAACTTACTAATAAAATAAAATGTATAAGGTTTTTTTTTTATTATTATCAGGGTTAGGTATGTGGTAACTAACCACCCCCGACTTTGACCCAGGAGGACAGAGTTCGATACCGGCGTGCTGTGATGGAAAATCATCGTGTAGTTGTCAATATATTTCCAGGCGAAAGGCATTGAAGTTTTATTAAATATTTGACAATTCATAAAGTTACTACATGGTAGCCAGAAAAACTGTAACATTGGCAGAGAAACAGACACACAAAATATTGGCCAATATACGTATTTTAAATACATAAAGAAATAATGGAAGCCACTTTCATGTGCTCATAAGATAAGTCATGTGTTTCGCACTCGTCACTTATGGTGACAGTATTGATAGATGAAAGACACATATTTTAATCGTTTGTTAATGTTGGTCACGTGTCGTTTATTTGTAGAGGCCTGTAGTGCCTAATGCCCAGCTCTAAATGGATCTTCTCCGTGCCCCAGTCTCACTAGCCCTCCGGACTACCCGAATATTTACACTAATGTGTTAAGGAAGAGTGGAATTTAGAGGAAATAAACCCAAACTTTCGAAGAGAAACCATTTAGGAAAAAATACCTCCATCGACCCAACCAGGATTAGAACCCGACCTCACCGGTACCGCTAAGTCAGAACAGAATAAGCTGGCAACTTTGTTAGCGTAACTCACGGTGAGGATGAAAAAAAAATTGTTTCCGGGTGAGGAGCACATACTCCCAATATTGTAAAAAGAGTGTTTACGGATAAAAAGATCTCCAAACAGCATTGTTATTCACAATAAACACATATTGGTACTTGACATGTCAATATTACGATTATTGGTTTCTTGGAACAGACAATAACTAACTAATTAGCGAGTCGAGTAAAACACCTCATTCACATTTCGCCATGTTAGTTCCTTATATATTATACACGTATGATACCGTGGCACGAAAAAGAAACAAAATTCTAAATAAATATAATATATTACCCATTCCAACTTAGTTTAACATTTAATTGTTTGAGAGATATAAGATTAGGTTAGATAGGTGATGTCGCGAACAAGTGGATGCACGTGTAGGTTAAGCCATCACAAACAGCATTCTTATCGCATGCAATGAGTAATGTTTAACATTTTCGACGTATTTGAAACTGCGAAGACTTTTTTCGTTAGAAAAAAAACCCCAATCAATAACATTCATGAATGTACCAGAACAGCTAGGCAAGCGGTTAACCATCAATAGACAATTAGTCAACACCATTTAAATCCGGCCTAAATTATATCATGACGAGAAACATTCATATTACCATTTTATAGCACAATCCTATCCTGTAACATTGATGCGATATTTTTTTTCCTTGGCTATTTATAATGAAGTGTTTATCTAGTGTAGTAACACAACCTCTAACTGAATAATCACCATTCTAGCCCAGTAAACAAGCTGACATTGAGTGAATAAAGATACAAACCCGGTATCTCTGCAGCATATCCTACCACCGCACTGCGCAAACTGTTGCTACCTTGAAAACATCGCATTCGAGGCAAATCGCAAACTCAGCTAGCTACACGTTGGATATCGCAACACACTTCGTATTAAAATGGCAACAATGTCCACAACAATGTCCACCATTCGCATGCAATCAATAAATTGCAATTTTTTTTTAACCAATTTACATTCAGTAAAAATACACACAACAAAGAGTCGCAACCTGACTAAACAAAAGAAGACGACAAGGTTCCTTCCAATTTCGATTTTCAAAATGACATCCAACAAGAAGTAAGTAATTTTGCTTTTGATAATAGTGAAGGGAAAAGACGATTGTATTAAAGCAAAACATGGACGTGTAAAATGTTCAAGATACTTTTTAATACACGTGAACTACTTATAGAAATGCCCACACACTTTAAACTCACCAGCAGGTGACAAAACAGTGGCAAGCAGCTGTTTGGGCGCAAAAGAAGCACACGAGAGCGCTACTAAACACGCTTTACGCGGGTAAACACCGAACTGCAGAGGCGAATCGACTGACAGAATAGACCGGAGAGCGCGCGATAAGCGGACCGACACAGGCGCTTTCTGGTGGCGAACTAAAGTGCGCACGCGCCACCAAGCTTTAGCTCGAGGAGAGAGAGAGGAGAGTTTATCTAACGATAGCTTTTAGAAAGAGGAAGAGGAAGTGGCTAGTGAGGAAAAACAAATTGTTGTAATAGATAATCAAGTTATCTTTTTATTTGTTATAATACACACATAAATAATTGAAGAAAGCATAAACATGGGTAAATAATCTCCGATTAACTATCCCATTTAATTACTAAAGCTAGAATGCTCAATCACATGGAAATGGCGTCGGGAATTATTTATTTGGTCAACCAAAAAGGAATTCCTTTTATATAAGGATACGTGTAAGCATGTGTATCGTTTACAGCTGGAAATTTGGGACCAACCCACAGTATTTATTAAACTATTAATACAGCTACACAAAAAACTAAATTAAATCGGCATTCTTCAAAACGTGCTAATGTTATAATATTGTATTCATGTTGGGCGTGCGACCGTAACCGTACTTAAATAAATGGCGCTGTCTTGAAATGACGAAAAAGCTTTTATAATCGCGATATGGCCGGTTGTAGCCAGGTACTTGTACTAAATTGAATACGAACAAAGGACCAGTATTTCAAACTATCGCTCAACGCAGGACAACAACAAAGCCCAATCAATCAAGATAGCGGTTGCGTATTCGATTCCCAGAACGGTAAAACAATAATAATTAGTGAGAATTAGGTGTTCTCTGCCGCAGTGAAGGATTAACGGCCAGGACAATGGGTGTTTTTTAGTTTATGATCTAGAATAAAAAAATTTAAGTCATGTGCTGGTTGATTTAATCATTTGGTACACAAAATGAACTTAAAATAGTCCTAAAAATACACCCAATCAATCTTAGCGACAGAAATGAAATTATTAATGGCGAGGGACCATATATAAATATTAGATTATTCGTAGGTATGGTCTGGGATTGAACTGAGGTCCCCTATACATGTATTCGATCTCTCCGAACGATGACGGACGACTTGTGTAAGTGGGTTTTCTCCCCGCGTGGTTATAAACATATTGTCTGACGTGTATCTGCACCAAAAAAATTATTTTCAAGCGTGTTGTAAACACTTGGTTGTCTCTTGCTCTTAATTTAGCTGTACGGTTAGAGCGATTACCCGAACTATAGATTTAAGACGGGGTGGATTGCTCATGGCAGCTGATCGGTAGTTCAAATGAGAAACCATTATTGGAAACACGTTATTAAGTTGGGAGCATGGGCTTAGGGGGAATTTAATTTGGGGGAGAGGAGGTCAAAATCGTAAGTTTATGACATTATGTTAAGACTTGTTGTTACTGTTTTTCTATTTATAATTTCTCCCTAAAGAATTAATGTGAACAAAATCAGAATTACATTTTTTTAAATAATACGAATGTGAAAAGGTAACATTTATTATGTATTAATTATTTTCTAAGATTTGAACAAGATTTGTGATTTGTAGGTAAAATGGAGATTCGGATTCGAACTTTTAAATGGAATCGAACGATACTAAATATGCTATATAACTGGGTGGACTTTATTATTAATAAATAATAATGGGTTCATCTAATAAGTAGGAATGAGTAAGTTAGTTCATACTAGGTACGCCAAAATTAGCGTGGAGAGTGAGTGGGAAAAATAAATAAGAAACATACGTGTAAAACCACCCTCAGTGCAAAAGAACTAAGTTCGAAGCCCGACCTCCCCATAAACCGGAAATCTAGACTATTGCAAGAATGACACCTTAAAACACGGGTATCTAGTTTTAAAAGAGTGGGTCTGTGGGAGTGAAGGTTTAAGGAACTTGAAATATAAACATGTCGTTACGTGACCGGGCGAGTTCCTAATTTGTGGGTCTCGACCCGTGTCACGTGAGACGCGTGTCGCCGACTTGTAGATTTAGCGGGCCATGACAATGTTTGCACAGCTCCTGTTGGAACGTCATCAACAGGTACCAACCACCTACAGGCGAAGGGCGTTCGTTCAACATGTTATTCTAATGACCCCCGCAAACTAGACACAATCATTACTGTTAGCTCATCAGCTGGTCGTCTATCTTGACATATTCTTGGGCATCTTACAAATAACTCTTTAAAGTTTAAATAAAATGTCAAAGAGGTTTATAGAAGCTTATAGATACCGTACTTGTGTGAGTAATATTTCAATTTTAATTTACTTTATTATAATGTTTACCAACAGTCGCAAGAGCTATAACAGACCAACACTGAAAAATACCTAAGAAGATGACAACAAATAAAATTATTACATAAGAAAACAATAATTATAGAGAGACAAAAATTTAAATTGGTAAATAAAGACACTTAAGTTGATAAAGTGAAGTACATTATGATTGATATAAAAATAAACAGAGAAACTATTTATATAAAACCAATCAAAGTGAACGGTATTTTCTAAATACTTTAGTTAAGAACATAGACTATAATTAAAGTCCTTAATTGTAAGGGAGTTCCTTAAATAGCTAACTGAGTTTGGTTCTTATTTTATGATAAAAGTCAAATCAGGAAAAGTTAAAGTTTGCTCTACGAATACAACCGTTAACTTAAACGTAGCGTTCACTTAAGGTTCACTTAACTTAATAAAACAGATGTGTGATCACGATTCACGTAACTTAACGAGCCAAACATCTGCATTCTAGAGTATGTATTTTGATCTGTGATTTGTACTATTTGTAAAGTGTTTATGATCTGAGAATGTTTATTGTTTTCTATCAATATAACAAATATATATCATTCACCTTTTTTGATAAATTTAGCCTTTCTATCTTAGTTTAATTATTTTGTTTCAATGTCCGATCACTAGAACTAAAGCTAAAGAGTAGACCTTGATCATAAAACCAACAAATGAATTACTAAATAGCCCTGTAGACGTCACTCACATAATGATTGGCTGGCTAGATCACGTGATACTCTTCATGTAACGTTCACTTAACGTGAAAGACCTCCCAGGACATATATTAAGTTAAGTTAACTGCAAGTGAACGTTAAGTTAACTACATCATGATCGCTTCCATTTAAAAACACGAGGATAACCTTTACGTTAAGTTAACCTTAAGCGAATGTTAAGTTTATCGTGATCCCGGCATAGGCTTGTAGCAGTTACTGAGAAAATATAATTTTGGATTTCGAGAAGAAACATGAATAGATACATGTTCAAGGGCAAATTTAACAGAAATATCGCTATCATGGATATTAAAATCAAAAGGGTATCACAATAAAGTTTAAAAGGTTTCAAATTCCGTCATCATAATAAGCCCGGTTAAGAAACAAATTAGCGTTGAAAGTTTTTCAATATGAAATGGCAATTTTTTTATTTACTTTTTATTGTATCAGGAGTACACATTTTTAATCATTAAACATGATCCAGCTAAGCACGATGTGCTTGTCAGCTGGTACCTCACCATAAATGTCATACATGTAATAGTAGAAAAGATTTTAAAAAAAGATATGATGACTATAGACTAGGCCTACTAAAGTTCTTTAAATCTATTCTTACAGCATGAAATACATTTAATATTAAATTTAGGATTCTTGAATCTTATATATTACTATTTATTCAATATTCAAAAACCAATCTCGAGTCCATTTCATTGCTTATCCAGTCACTCTTGTACTATTATTTCAATAATTCTGTGAGCCAGTTAGCTATTATTACTTTCTCATATCAAGAGAAAGTACTGTGATTTTGAAAAAAATCAATCTCGAGATTATGACAAATGTTTTCGTTCTATGTTAATACGAACCCAAAAAAGTGTGTCTGTTCCCATGTTTGTCTGTCTGTCTGTCAGTCTCTCATTGACCACGGATCCAAAAGAGTTTGATGAATTTTGTTCAAACTTGATATTTAGATTTAATAAAAATTACCCTAGCCCTTCAATTAAGGGTAATTTACTAATGAGTAATTTTTATGAATTCCAGATTTTTCAAAAATTGCTCTTACGATTTTGCTTAAAACGCATGTTTAGGATTTGCTTGACATGACAATTAGCACTAAATATAATTTAGATTAGGGCAAAAATTCGTTGAACGGTAGTATACTGATGACTGATTTTTCAAAAAAAATTAAATATTTTACAAATGGCTTTAACGATTTTGTTCCAAATGAGTATCTTGGGAATGTTTGACATGAAAAATAGTCCTATATACTTGGTTTTGGGTAAACATTCGATAAAGAGTCGTTTAGTTAGGAGAGATTTTTGAAAATTTAAATTATTTTAAAAATTTATTCAAGATTTTGCTTAAAATGTATATCCGGGGAGTGTTTGACATGAGCATGACTAATAAAGCTGTTTAATACTTGTTTTGGGGGGGGGGGGGGAATATGGTTATAGATAGTTTACTGATGACTGTTTTTTGATTTGAATATTTAAAAAAAATTGTTCTGGCGATTTTGTTAAAATTGGTATTGGGAGACTATTTTGCATATCAATAATAATTTATCTTTGTTTATCTAAAATTGTTGTTACCAACAAATTATTGTGATTAATATGATGGTGTGTTTGTTTTTATGAGTAAAACTTATTTAAGGGTAGTTTACTAAAAACCTATTTTTGAAAATTTTCTTCGTAGCTATAGTAGACAATATGATAAAGTTCGTGCAATTGTGTCGTACCATTTCTATTTTATCATTTGTTATTTTATCTATTCCCAAAAAAAGTATGCGGTATCATGTTAAAAAATGTCGGTATTTTAATTTTAATGTGTTGTTTTCTGTATGTATTTATTTATTTATACATAAAGGTATTTTATACTGTCATTTCCTGATGTTGTGACTATGAGCCTGTCTTACTGTATATGTTTCTTAGTAGTACTGAATTATTATTGGAGTTGTACATGTTTTTTACTGTCAATGGTTTCGCTTCCTTATTCGTGATTTTGGTACTATTGTTGTATTCACTAATTATTTTTAAAATTTAGTTTGAATATTTCTTAATTGATTTAAATATAAATTACTATCTTTCCCCAGAAAGTAATGCCTAGTCCAGATGTGATTCGATTAGTGCGTGATACACTATTTTTAGAATATCTAATGTAACATTGTTTGTATAATATATATATATATATATATATAATATATAATATATAATATCCATTCCCGCCCATCTTTTATTTATAATTTATAATTTTAACATGCGATGGTAATGATAGTAATTATAGTAATAATAGTGGAAATATTTTCTTTTTTAAAAGCAGTAGGTATTAAGACAAAAAAGTGATAGCTTTACAGTTTAATAATTACAGTAGTAAACACTAAAAAAATTGCACTTTTTGCTTAAAAACCATGTGTGTTTGGCAACCATATGCATCAATATTTTAGTGGTTTAATTCAAATTTGTACATGTTTACTTTACCACTTTATTAAACAAAAACAATCCTAAGATACTAACACCACTTTTTTTTGGGGGGGAGGGGGGATTTTCATTATAGTACCAATATTATAAACATTTTTTAATTATTCATGCAAAAGCATTTAATTGGATTATACATCAGTTTTTTCTCCCTAAAAAGACGAAATAAAAACACACTAAGCAACTTTTGCGAGAAAGTTTTTGAAAGCCTTTCAGCAAAGTTGAAGTGGTTCGTTTGGTTAATTCATGGTTTTCCAAGCGAACTTTTGTTTATCAAGAGTCTCCACCCCACATCCTGATACTACAATGTTTTTTTCAAGTGGAGGGTAAAGAGGTGGAGGGGTGCTTACGTTTTTTAAAAGCACCCCCCTCCCCTGTCAACCTGTGAAATGATAGCTAAGTTGTTGCTGTCCAAAGTGCTCGTTGTATTATTTGTGAGAGGGAATGAGTAATGTATACATTGTACCCATTAATTCTGTTTGCAGTCGTGTATTTCTCCCGCCCCCTCCCCCTCCTGCACTAACACCGGCGCTCCTCGCAATTTACCGGTCATAATTCAACATCCCAAATGCAACGTTCCCCTCCTTACTTATTCATACCCAAGTCAACAATACTTTTAGCAGGTAGAAATCAAAGTGCACGCAAGTCCCTATCCCTGGCGGGGTACACCAGGGTTGTACCTCCAGGGGTACATCTGAGGGGGTACATACGATTTAATATATATTTTAGAATTAGGTCGAATCCTACTTTTAGACGAATCTTGAATTCAAATCTTAAATTTATTTTTTGAATCTCGAATGCTTAAAAATGTATTTTGGTGAAAGTGAAACTATTTAAAAACTGTAATTAAAAAAAATAGACGTTCAAGTCTTGGTGCCACTGACAAATGATACTTTGTTTGTCATATCTAATACGTCATAAACAACAAAGAAAACACCTTTTTTTTAAATTAATAATACATATTCGTTAGTGATTTTGTTATTCTTCCAACTGCACAAGTCTATATAATTCCTTTTACCAATTGCTTAGAATTTTTATTTTAAATCAAAGTTTTCATAATAATTGTATTTAAGGAACTTTTTTGAGATTTTAACCAATCTTGAATCTCTCGAATACCATAGGATTTGACCGTTCCACCACTATGTATGTATGTATATATATATATATATATATATATATATGCACACACAAATATATACATAGTATTACTAATATATATATATATATATAGAGAGAGAGGGGCCATACTAATATGTATGTATATACATCAGCCCACAATTTTTTTCATGATTATGACTGACTAATCAAGGCCAGTTTTAGGGTTAGTCACAAAAGATCCGGACGTAAGTACAGCACATGAGATCTGGGAACGCCAGTTTTATTTTAGATGTAGATTATAGAATATGTATAACTTGCATTATGCACCAATAACTTTGGGTGTACAAAGTTTAAGAAAATGTTGAATACCACTGCATGAAGGGGTTTTCCTCACATTATGGCTTTCCATTCTCTCTCTCTCTCTCTCTCTCTCTCTCTCTACAGGTGGACGCTGGTGCATTTTCTTTAAAGTCAATTACATTTTGTTCCTTTGTATTAGGGTTTTTAAAGATCATGGATAAATTATAATACAATAGAGAATGAGAAAGAGAAAGATAATCCACACCAGTGGTCATACAGTATAAGGCATGAGGCTCGCAAACTATTAGATTGCTGGTCACCGGGAGGTCAAGGTTCGATATACTGGAGGTGGTAAGATTAAACCATTAGGTTTAATAAAATATATAAATACTAGCGGAGCCGACAGACGTTGTCCTGCTCGAAACGTTGGCTTTTAGTTTGGGTGGCATAATTGATTTCGATAATAAAACAAATACTATGTGATCATCACAATTACAAATTCACAATGAACTCCAATTAGTGAGTAACACAAATATAACAAATTCAGTGTTTGTCAAGACAACATACAAAATAAAACATATTTTCATTTTTGGCATTTCCCCACAACTCCACAAATATCAGCTGTACCGAAAAACAAACATAACTATGAATTATTCTCAGATGTTCAATTATTCATGAACTTTTCAGAAGGTTTTAACGGTCAATTATTGATGAACTTATGATTTTTTTAACGGTCAATTATTAATATTATATTCCTTACTATAAATATTGGGTGGTGGTGGTGGGGTGAAGTTTTGAGGTTACATGTTCTGATATGCGAAAAATCTAAAAAAAAAATACCAAAAATCCCCCCCCCCCCAAAATTCCCTAAAAAATAAAAATAATATTCCTAAAACCCGATTGCAGCGCCACCTACCGGGTCCAATTTGTGAATCTAAACCATCCACGGACCCACTCAAACACATACACAAAATTCATCAAAATTGGTCCAGCTGTTTAGGAATAGTTCAGTGACATACACACGTACAGAAGAATTATATATATTATGATAAAACCATGCTTGAACAAAATTACAAAGGGCTTATCAGTTTAAACTAAGTGGAAAGAGGTGCCAACTTAAAAAAAAACTGATAAAAATTACTAGGATCGGCAAACCAAATTGTTCCCGGGTGGTTGAAAAAAAAAACTAGCACTGATCCGGACGTATCAACCCAAACCCTCTATTTTCAACCTAAGCCTGCTTGGTATGCGTCCCGCGCTACGTCAATCGATCGAGACGCGATTGGGATCGTTCGGCCGGAAAATACCTATTGGCTACCCTATCTACAGTAGGAGAGATTATTATGATGATGATGATGATGATGATCTGGCGAAGATAGTGTGGGGGCATAATAGACAATCCATTGAGGTCTGTAATCGTAAAAAGGTTGTATTTTAACACGTCATAACACTTGTCCCCATTTCCAGTACATTTTATTTTTGTTTTAATGAATTAGTAAAAAACAATACAATGAATCAAAATTATTCATGTTTTTTTAATATGTTTATAAAATTAAAATCCATATTCGTAGACTCGATATATATATTTTTAATAACAAAAACTCCACCTCTCGCTTGTCAAACTAATGAGAAGTTTACGCACTAAGGAGCTGTCTCAGGCTGTTGGCCTGTACTATCATTCATTAGGCTTGGAGGAGGTGTGTGCCGCAGGAAGGCTATTCATCTCCTTTAATTGCTCGCGTGACGTCAAGAAGATAGGATTAAGAGAGGAATTGCGGACCGCAAATAGAAAATAAAAAAAGGCTTGGGGGAGGAACCCGCCAAGTGACAGATTCACTCATCACCTTCCACCTCCCTCCTGGTTAGTGGGAAAAGTTTTTTTTTAAATATTTTTTGTATTTGTTTTACACGCGCCATGACCAAGCTATCCCCACACTAATAGGGAAGAGGGTACAATTTAAAGAAAGTGTACTCACATTTAGCGTGGCGGAATGGTGAATAGTTTAGGAAAAAATCAGTGACAGTACACCCGGATGGGATTCAACCCAAGACTTTCCTGTCACCAGAAAAAAGAGCCAAAAGTGACGCCTTAGCCTGCGTGCCAACCGATGCAGTTAGTATATTAGGGGTCATCCATAAACCACGTAACGCTTTTTTTTCTACCTTTTTAGCCCCCCTCCCCCCATGTAACACCATGTAGACCTTTAGCCCCCCCCCCCCCCCAGTGTTACGTAACTTTTCTCACCAAGAATGAATGTCATTATTCTATAGGGAAGTTTTTGATACTAAAAGAGGGATTCAGAATTAATACTTCTTAAAATCCATTTTAAATCCTGAACATAAATGATTTCAGAAAGTATTAAATAACTCTAAGTATACAACTTTTCTAAATTATTATTGTATTAATCTACAACTTTACTTTAATTTACTTATCAATACCTAGACTTATGTTTCGTTCCTACATCAATCCTGGATCCTGGCTTTAATCTTGAAAATGACTAGATGGCCAATGAAGCAGATATTGGGGTTCGAATACCTATCGGGTATACTCAGAGTGGCTTTTCCTAAATGGTTTTATAATATCTCCCCATGTTAATGAGGGTAGATTACCTCAAGAATTCTATCTTCCTCATTTCTACTCCATTAGATAAATATAATAAAAATAATTAGAATAACTACAATTAGATTATACCACCCTACAAAATGTATACTAAAAAGGTAATATTTTAAAGAAAATTTACCAGCATTTGCATAGAGGGTGAGTGGGAAACCATGTAGGAAAAGCAACCCTCAGTAGTCCTGTCTGGTATTCGAACCCCATCTCCCCAACATTGGCCGTCTAGTCTACTGAGAGAATGACTATTTAGACAACGCAGCCACCATAGTGTGTGTATAATAGTTGCATTTATATACATATACATTAGATTTATCAGAAGGGAAAAGGTATAGGCTTTAATTCACCTACCTTTTGTGAATAGTTAATGATATTTGAAGCTTTACTTTCCAGAACATGCTGCTGGTATGAAGAAATAACACTAGTGATGGACTCCTCAAAC
This sequence comes from Timema podura, assembly GCA_033556935.1. Lineage (NCBI taxonomy): Eukaryota > Metazoa > Arthropoda > Insecta > Phasmatodea > Timematidae > Timema > Timema podura. Next base: position 114,493,019 of record JAVRXN010000009.1, read on the forward strand.
TTGACTCGAGATAAATTCTGTACTTTTGCTTCTTTCCATTTCACTACAACATCTTTTTGAGACTCTTCCACTATTTTTTCTGAATATCGCTTTTTATATGCAAGCAATAAACAAATTGAAATGAAATGAAGAAATTATTTTTGTTTTTGTACAAACACAAGTGATTATTCACAGCCTATGTAAAAGAATGTGCAGTAGGTATTTAAATTATACTCAAACTCAACCATATTTATAAATTAAGGCCTCTTCGACTGACAGCTGCTATCCAACTAAAAGCACGTGAGGGGGGCAGTAGATTGGACAAATCTAAACAAGTACCATGAGTATAGGCATGTCACTGTCATCGCATGAAAATATGTGTTTTCGACTGTGCTTGGCGTTCGTAGTCTCGGGCAGACAATGCCATCTAAGCACATTCGAAATATTGATAAACAAAAAGTAAGTGATAAGGTTGCATTTTCAACGCCAAGATATTCGGAAGTTATCCATACATATGTTTATCAAAGGTGAAACTCAACAATAAATAACATAACATAACATAACATAACATAACAATAATATTGTTTTTCAACATTAGAATTTTAGTTTAAGACCTGTGTTATGTAACACTTTGATGTACCCCACCCTCCCCCCATGTAACAGCATGTAGACATTAGAACTCCCCCCTCACCCCCAAGCGTTACGTGGTTTATGGACGACCCCTTAGTAGTTGTTGTAGTACTAGTATTCAGCTATAACAGTGGTAAGTTTTATCTATAATTAATCCTTTATTTAGTGTTAAAAAATGTAAAAAAAAAATTACTTGTTATTTGCACAAACCAATTGAATTTATATGTTAGTTTTAGGTTTTAAAGTGCAAAATGTGAAAGATGAACTATGAACGACTTTTGTCATAAGTTACAAATATTAGAGTAAATTAAAAAATCAGCAATTAATCCGGTGGTGTGTGAAGAGGAATTTACGAGAGAAACAGGGCAAAGTTGGCACTATTAACGATTCGTTTAAAGTATAGTGAGTGAGTAGATTCAGTGATGAACGCCCTTAAGAGAGATAATCGTTGATAGTCGGTATTGAGGTCCAACTCTGTGCGGCTGCCGGATGATAGTAGCAAAGATACTGCGATATCTGTTTCGGTGGACGTTAGCGCTTGTGCGGATGGTGGAGGAAACTTCGAAGATTGATGGTGGCGCAGCGTGGCGTGTCTTTCTTACAACAGTCGGTCCCGATACGATCTGACCTTGAGTGGTAATACGAGTATATTAGACCTCATTACCGAGGGGAAACATCTATTGTAGAATCGCCATTGAAATAACCTTACTTGAATAGTTCAAATATTTATTATAGTTACTTTCATGCATACCTCCACCAAGCCTGTGTTAATTGACAGATGGTGCCAATATTCACAGATCAAAGATAAATATTCTGTCAATGTTGGTTACTTAACATTAAGTCTTACGACGATTTGAATGATTGGCTTACTACTGCTAAACTGCGTATGGCAAAAAATTGCCCCCGTACCAAATATTTATTTGTGAATGTGACGTCAGTTGGACCACTGCATGTACATGGACCTAGTACACGCGCAAGTATTCACCTTGCACTGGCTATGACGTCAGTTGGACCACTGCATGTACATGGACCTAGTACACGCGCAAGTATTCACCTTGCACTGGCTATGACGTCAGTTGGACCACTGTATGTACATGGACCTAGTACACGCGCAAGTATTCACCTTGCACTGGCTATGACGTCAGTTGGACCACTGCATGTACATGGACCTAGTACACGCGCAAGTATTCACCTTGCACTGGCTACTTATAGTAATATACAGCGCATGCGTATACTCCCCTAGCAATGGATTTGATCAATGGTTCTCTGTGTTGTTTTGACGTCAGTTGAGGCAATTCTGCTGTGGTCTACATTACAGGTGGGTATTGCAGGCTGTAGATTTTATGAACAGTCTAGAAGTAATAGGTCTATTAATGTTGAAGTGCGCACTTGACTCTATGTTGATCAACAAATAAAAACACAGATGCCTCCATATTTGTTTGAGGGAAGAAAAATAGTAGCTAAGAGAGGTGATATATTACGGAATAGTTAAATAAACGATTTGCTAATTAATATATTTGATTGTTGTAGAACATCTTATGGAAGAAAACATCGTTAGTTTGTGAGGCGTAAGATATGTTATTTAAAGTTCTGCAGTGTATGTATAAGTAAAGTAAACTAAGAATAGTTAATATAAGAAGAATGTGTATAGGTTGTGCCAGCTACCGCGGTTATACAATAGATGTAGGTATATTTTATTATTTAACATGAGTTAATATGATATGTTGAAAATATAAACTGAGATTTTTAAGGTAAAATTGTAAAACGTAATTTATTTATTTTGTTTATTATTTGAATCTCAGAAACATAATTTTAAGCAGATACCCTTTTACTTTAGATGTAATACATTTAAAAATTGGAGCAGTTAACATACTCGCCAAATACAGTGTCACAGTTATATTAAATTAATAACCAACTATTGAGCTATAGCCCAGATCCTGATTTCAATACCACACTTACATCATATTTGGCTAATCATGCACAATCATGTACAGTGATATTCAATTGCATTTTTATTTTTGTTTAATTATAGCTAAGAACGTTGCCTAGCTGTGACGTCACATAAGGAGAAGATAGGATTCCCCACGTTAATGAATTTACGTTTAGTTTAACCAGTTTTAAAGATATAAAGTTGAAACAAAAACTATTAATTCTTAAATAATTCTAAAAATAGTGCTACAGTGTCACAAAATTATTCTGCCAGGATGTAGACCAAAATTGTATGTGGTAGCAAATGACTATCTAGAATAGAAAACAAGAAAAGGGTAATTTTAAAAAGCAAGTCAATGTTTTTAAGGCACAAACAATAGTATTAGTTGTAGTTGTTGTAGTAGTATAACCTTGTAAGCTCGTCAGAGGAAGAGGGGAAATGTTATCAATAGATAACCAAGAAGCCTCACAGGGTAAAGTGCTCATTACCGCCTCTGTGGTCTAGTGAGTGGTCAGACAGAGTTCTGGCTACAGATCCATAGGTCCCATGTTCGATTATTGGCACATCCAAAATGTATCTGTGAAGCAGTGTGTCTGAAACGGGGGTCAAACTCAACCTCGTGAAGACAAATGAGGAGCTACTTGGATAAAGAAGTAGCAGCTCTGGTTTAGATAACTGAGAATAACGGCAAGAAGGCTCGTTGTGCTGACCATATGACACCTTCTATCCGCAAATGCTGGTACTATCGTCGCTGACGGCGGGGGCCGCTTGGTCGGCATAGCTCGCTTCCGGGCTCACAACATTTAAAGTTAAAGTGTATACGTGTGATAGTGCTTAGACTGCTTAGATGCGTCAAGTTGAGATGCAACCCGCTTCGCAAAATAGCTTTGAAATCTCCAAGTAAGCAGCGTCGTTAATACCGCTACTCGGCAAATGGGAAATTCATGATATAGTACAATCAAATTTTCACATAAAGGACCTTTTAGAAAATACAAATATACTTTTTGCAGCCAACATTGATATAGATAGAGTAATCCTCACTAAAAGCATAAATACTAGCTTTAGCTATTTAATTCTTGGTATGAAATCCCGTACAATTATAATAATTGTACAAATGGCTGCAATAAGCCAACTACCAAGTCGAAGATGGCTGCGTTATCTGATAGATAGCTCGTGATATTAATATAATCACATACTTGTAGCCGACGATTTCCGCACGTCCATCATAGGCTCTGCCTTAAAATATGAGTGAAGAATGACCCTGGGCACGGGACGAATCCTGGATATCTCAGTGGTTAGAGCATTGGCGTACTAAGCCAAAGGTTCAGGTGTAATTTTTCAAATTCCAGAAAGTGTGCTAAACCTATCGATAGTAATAAAAATGTCAAAATGAGAAGTTTTCCTAGCACTCAATGAACCAACATACAATAATATTGCCTAGCGCCTGTAAACTAGACTGTACCGGGTCGAGCGGGCGCGCTTGAAAAATAGAACCAGTTCTATCTTTCAAGCGTGCGCGCTCGCTCGCTCCAGTCTGGCCGCCTCTCATTACAACCAATGTGTTCTATTTTTTATTTTAGTCGCTCGCTCAGTCTGGCCGCCCCCTTAGGCGTCACTCTCGTGTTAGAGTGGCCTGCTAAAGACGGGGAGATCGAAGTTCGGGTCTTCTGAGAGTGGCTTTTCCTAAATGTTTTCCCACTATCCCTCCATGCAAATGCTAGTATATTACCTCTAAAATGCTTCATTCTTCATCTCTATCTCACTATAGTAGCTATCATATAGCCTGAACAGGTAGTAAGACGCGGTGATAAAAAAAAAGTCAGGGCTATCTATACATTTACAATAGCGACAAGGAGACTATAGAGGTAGAATTTTATAGGAAATGTTACCGCATTTGCGTGGTGGGACAGAGTGAAGCCATTTAGGTAAAATGACTTTATTACACCCATCCGGGATACAAGCCCCGACGCTACCGTCACTGGGAAACCAAGCCAGACGAGGTTGACGCCTTAGTCCACGTGGACACAATCGCAGGAAAAGGAGATTAACAAACTAAATCAATATTGGAATTAATGTTTAGTGATGGACACAGCTTGTCGAGTTTCAGGTTGATGTTGAGATTGGGCCGGAGGCGCTTTGGATTCCTGATTCCCAATGCGGTCTCTCTCCCCCTTCTTATACCTAATGATCGCAGGTGTTTACTTTCTCATAAAGAGTAAGTATTGTAATCGTGGAAAATGTTTACCTAGATATGATGATGATTCTTACCTTTTATGTATTCTAACTCTAAAAAAAGTTGGTATGTCGCTTTGTATGCTCCTTTGTGCTTGGGAATGTAGTCGAAAAGGTTTGGCGGATTTCGTTCAAACTTGATATTTAGATGTTAGATAGGCCTAATTATTATAGTTTGAGGCCAAATCGTGATTTTTATTCTAGCCCTAAAATTTTTCGAAAAATATTATCATTATTATTTAGTTTACTTGGGAGTGCTTCAATTAGTATGATTATAATAATAATGCAGTTTCATTCTTTCAAAAGCAATAATTTGGGGTGAGTTTACTGATGATAAAGTTTGGAAAAGTTGAAATTTTTTAAAAATGATTTTTAAGTTATTTATTTTATAGCACCGCGTCTTACATCTTGTTCAGGTTATAAACATAAGTACTAATTACGCTAAATGAGTTAGGGATGAGATAGATTGAATTTAGAGGAAGTGTGCCCGCATTTGCATGGAGAGAGTGTGAAACCTTGATAAAAACCACCCTTAGTGCGCCCGACAGGGATTCGAACCTCGATCTCTTTGTCATCATCAGCAGTGTAGTATATTGCGATAGTGACACCTTAGACCATATTGACACCGAATCAGGTTTCAATTATTTTCAATATTTATATTTCTGAAGCGTGTTTCATACGATTATTAAAATGATATATATTGAGTTCGGTGACATGGGTTGTGGGCGTGATAACACAGATAACACCTCACCTGAGCAGGTATTGCAGCTCAAACCAGACGTTACATCGTGCTCAGGTTTTATGTAGTGTAGTTTAGAAAAACATTGTTGTTGTTATTGTTGGGACCAGTGAAACAGTTTTACCACATTTTAACAAATACCACAAAACTGAAAGATAAATTATTTTAAAATGAATTAACTATTAAATTGATCCCAATTTCTCGCCTTTGTCAGGAGAATGTAGAAAAGCGCACTTGAATACGTTCTCTGGTTCGAGTGTAATCTTGTAGCTAACATCAGAGTTAATCGTCCGTAAGATAGGCTGAAAGAAAACAAGGAGAGGAGAGATTGGTGAGAATAGGGAGCTCTTCCAAATAAAGTAACTGGGGATAACCAAGCCTCCTGCCGCGTTATAATGTGCTTTACTGCTAAATTTAGAATACTCGTATCGTTCTAGTCAGGGAACCGAGAGGGTGATTGAACCCCCCTCACCACCCACGTTTTAATTTGGGGGTGGCTAGAACTATCTTAAGCTTCTCTCGCTCTAACATAAATGTCCACTATTGTTACAACAAGAGACAAGAGAAATTTAGTTAATTTTTTTTTTTTTTTGTATTTAACGTTTACTTTCTGAACCGACGAATTAATATCAAAACACGACTTATAAACTAACTTAACTCTAGAACAGACACAACATCCAGCCCCCGGCCGTTAATTCACTACTGTGAAAGAGAAAACTCAGATTTAACCAATGATACATTTTTCGGCCATGCCAGAAATCGAACCCGGGGTCCTTAGATCAGTAAACAAACACTCTACCGACTGAGCTAAGGTTTTGGATTCAATTAAAGTCAATTTGTATGTTTTAAAGTTATTTATATAACTCAGTGCTGCTACATTTATAGTAGGAAGTTATGGTAGTATCTTCCAACAACAAAAGTTATAAAAACTTATTTAATATATTTATAAGTCAAGTCATGTGATATGCATTAATTATTTTTCATAGATAGTATTTATACTGATAAAATATGCTTGTGAAATAGCTTTTTTTTTAAATCCAATAATAACCAGGAAAAATAAGTAGTAGGGAACTCCTCACGGACTTTCTAGCTCTATTGTTTAAAAATGGAGATATTTACTCAAAACTCGTAATATATGTGAAACGAAATAATATACACTTGCAAACCCGAGCATAAATGGCACTATACTTATGTAAAACATTTTTTGAGTCCCGGTTTTAAGTTTTATAATTTTATTTTTAAAGATTTAATGTCCTCATTTGTATGTTTGGACCAATAAAAAAGATCAATATTGGGTCCACAAGGGTCAACACTTCGTATTAAAATTTTGACTTCCGGTTAAAATTTTCGACATTTTATTAGGTGTTGCACATCTTCAGGTCATCGCATTGCTATTAAATTCCTCATTTATAAATTTTGACCAATAAAAAAATGTAAATATTAACTATTGAGTCTAAAATAGAGATAAATCATTGTTGTACAAACATTTCTCATAAACGGTTTAAGGAAAAATAACAAAAACTTTTTGAGAGACTTACTTATATTTAATTACTCTATAGCATTGGAGAATTATTGCGTTAAAGCCAAGTAGTATCTCTTTACAAATAAAGATAACAAAATTGTATTAATATAGTTGCCAATATCTCAGAAACTATTGGTTTAAAAAAAATATTTCATATAAAATTTTTTAATTTCTAATAGTACTACAATTTTGCAGCGTTAAGTTATTTAGTATCTCAAATAGTTTCGGAGATACGGAAATTTCCGCTTCTGTAAAGTACCCTAAAAGTAATTTTCATAGGAAAATGAAAATAGCCAGTTTATTTATAATCTTAATCAACGCCTAAATACGAATTTTAATCAAGATCGATTTTTTCTCTTTTCGCCCTTTATTAAAATACCCTTAATTTTAAGTTTAAACAGGCACACAAACAGACTACATTGCAAAGACCACTTTTTAGGGTTCGAGGGATCATGAGACGTCGACATCCATCAACATTTCAGGTTAAATTTATTTTTACGGTCGCAATAATTTACCTTTAGTGTTGAAAAAGTTAAAAAAAAGATATTTATTTGCTTGTAGCTTGAAAGTTATTGGTTTTATAAGAATATGATTTGAATCAAATATTTGTATTATAAATAGATCTACATATTTGCAACGATAAATAATTTCATATCTCAAATAGTTTCGGAGATAGAATAAATAAATGGTACGGCACACCGCACAGACTTTCTCTCTCTTTCTATAAACTCGTAAGATTTCTGAACAGAATAATGTACATTGTATCATCACCACTCCACATAAGAACACGCATAAAATAATATACAATGATATATAATCAATGAGAAAAAAGGCGCATCTTTGTCCACCTAAGAGCATTTCAAACAGTTTAATGTCTTCCACAAGGGTCAAAACTTCGTATTAAAATTTCAATTTCTGGTTAAAATTTTAACATTTTATAAGGTGTTGCAGATCTTCAAGTCATCGCATTGATATTTAATTATTCATTTATATATTTTGACCAATAAAAAATGTAAATATTGACTATTGAGTCTAAAATGGAGATAGATCATTGCTGTGCAAACATTTCTCCTAAGAGCTTTAAGGGAAAATAACATACTTTTTTAGATACTTATATTTAATTACTCTATGGCATTGGAGAATTATTGCGTTAAGACTTAAGTAGTATATGTTTACAACTAAAGCTCACAAAATTGTATTAATATATTTGCAAATATCTCAGAAACTGCTGCTTTTATAAAAATATATGTCAAATAAAAGTTTTTTATTTCTAATAGTCCTACAATTTTGCAATGATAAGTTGTTTATTTTCTCAAATAGTTGTGGAGATACGGAAATTAACGCTTCTGTAATGTACCCTAAAAATCATTTTCATAGGAAAATGAAAATAGCCAGTTTATTTATAATCTTAATCAACGCCTAGATACGAATTTTAATCAAAATCGTTTGAGCAGATTTTGAGAAAACCAAATTTTTCTCTTTTCGCCCTTCAGTAAACTACCCTTAATTTTAAGTTTTTTTAGACACACAGACAGACGGCATTGCAAAGACTATTTTTTAGGGTTCGGGGGGTCATGAGACGTCGACATCCATCAACATTTCAGGTTAGTTTTTTTTACGGTCGCAATACTTAAACTTTAATGTCCAAAAAGTTAAAAAAATTCATATAATTGCGTATAGATTGAAAGTTATTGATTTTATAAAAATATGTTTCGGATAAAATATTTGTATTATAAATATATATACATATTTGTAATGCTAAGTAATTTCATATCTCAAATAGTTTCGGAGCTATTTAAAAAAATGTTAATTGACGCATCAGACCGGAGCCCTTAAAGCCATTTTGCCGAAATATTGAGGGTAGCCATTTTGTTTGGAATATTTATTAATGTTTATAAATGAAATTTAATCAAAATCGTTGGAGCCGATTTTGAGAAAATCGACTCTTTCTCTTATTGCCCTTCAGTAAACTACCCTTAATTTTAAGTTTTAATAGACACACAGACAGACGGCATTGCAAAGACTATTTTTTAGGGTTCGGGGGGTCATGAGACGTTGAAATCCATCAACATTTCAGGTTAGTTTTTTTTACGATCGCAATACTTAAGCTTTAATGTCCAGAAAGCTAAATATATATATATATATATAATTGCGTATAGATTGAAAATGATTGATTTTATAAAAATATGTTTCGAATAAAATATTTGTATTATAAATATATATACATATTTGTAATGCTAAGTAATTTCATATCTCAAATAGTTTCGGAGCTATTATAAAAAATGTTAATTTACGCATCAGACCGGAGCCCTTAAAGCGATTTTGCCGAAATATTGAGAGTGGCCATTTTGTTTGGAATATTTATTAATGTTCATAAATGAAATTTAATCAAAATCGTTAGAGCCGATTTTGAGAAAATCGACTTTTTCTCTTTTTTCCCTTCTGTAAACTACCCTTAATTTTAGGGGTAGATATCCAATTCCAAAAACCCCTCGGGGCAACCCTATGAAAACCCTAGATATAAAGTTTCAGCTCAATCGGTAAAATAGTTTAGGCTCTAGTTGGAGGTACAGACAGACAGACAGACAGACGGAAATTCAAAAACCACTTTTTCGGATTCAGGAAGTGATGAAACGTCAAAATTCATCAAAATCTCGATTTCGATTTTTTGACGATCACCATACTTTCTCTACCTGTAAGATAGAGAGAAAGTAAAAATGAAAATCCACGCATCAGACCGGAACCCTTAAAGTCATTTTGCCGAAATATTGAGAGTCGCTATTTTGTTTGGAATATTTATAAATGTTTTGAAATGAAATTTAATCAAAATCGTTAGAGCCGATTTTGAGAAAATCGACTTTTTCTCTTTTTGCCCTTCAGTAAACTACTCTTAATTTTAGGGTTAGATATCCAATTCCAAAAACCCCTCGGGGCAACCGTATGAAAACCCTAAATACCAGGTTTTAGCCCGATCAGTAAAACAGTTTAGGCTCTAGTTGGAGGTACAGAGAGACAGACGGACAGAAATTCAAAAACAACTTTTTTGGATTCGGGGGGTCATGAAACGCCAAAATTCATCAAAATCTCGAGTTCAATTTTTTTGACGATCACAATACTTTCTCTACCTGTAAGATAGCGAGAAATTAAAAATCTAATTTCTAAAGAGTGCTGTTTGATTACAATAGTCTATATTGTGACAAAAAAAAAGGCCAAAAAAAGTGCTACACATGGATAGCCCTCTTAAAATAGCTTCTATAGTTAGCCCCTGAAGCCCAATTCTTTCCCCCCTCCCTCAACATCCCATTTCGAAGTACTTCCGGACACCGGTTTTCGCTACCCCCCTCGTGCCCCCCGTCCCCCCCATAATCTTCGGTTCTGTGTGAATGCAACTCCTGGTTGCGCCGGCCCTGGGTAGAAATAGTAAAACATCCAATGTCTTGGGGCTGTAAGTAAAAAGTGGGTGAGTGACAGTTTGATAAACTTCACGATTGTCATTTCCCAGCTGATGGAAGTTCCCGACGAGCTATTTATAGTTTTATTATTGATTCCATGGGACAGTTAAGGTTAACAAAGACAAAAAGACCTTTTAAACTCCCCTCGCCTCCTTTTTCTTTAGACAAGGACACTCACATTACTCACCGTCACATCATTTTGTATCAGAGTGCCGTTACTAAATATGCAGTTATATCAGCACTATACACCCTATGCACCATATTTTATTGGGGGGTCCTACTGAGGTGGTTTGTGGAAGATCCCCAATTATCAAACACCAAGGAATTGTTTAGAAATTAAATACCTGTGGAAAAAATAATTAGAATATTTTAATATAATTGTGGTGTACGTGTTAGGAATTGTATAAGACTTTAAAAAAGGCACAGTCTCATTTAGATAGGAAGAAACTTTTTTATAGTAGAAAAAAGTCTAAATCAATTTTCATATATTTATAGGTATAGTCATTTGGACCGCAGCTGTCACTTTTGATATATAATATCAATATTTATAAAGTAACATTAATAACATATTAAACGCTACTAATGTTGACCTAATTTTATTTTTTATTTTAATAAAATATTATTCCTACCCGAATCAGCCTGGACATTGAAGAGTAATACGAAAATACGATAGGACCTACACTATCTATTATTTCGGAGAGGGTGTCATCCCTCTATTCCCACCCATTGTGTTTTTAAACACTTTCAATTGTTTCAAAGGAGATTTAATGTAAGAAAAATAAACTTTAAAGGTGTTAAATGAGAGATCACTGAGAGGAGATGTAGATGTTTAGAAATTCCGGATTATTATGAAGTGGTTTTAGATATTTTAATAGTGTATTCATCAAAATGTAGGCGAAAGTTCTGATCAGCTAAAAATATATATATATATTTTAAGTTTAAAGTGTTTTTTTAATGTGTGTATATCGTGCATAAAATCTTATAAAACAATCACATATTGTCTTAACATTTTCTGTTGTGACTATCAAAACATGACTCTATTTGATAGGGGAAGGATCGATATAGGTTTATAACATTTTGCTTTAATCTCATAAGTACACATTTTCACGTAAAGCGTCATTGAATTTTTTAAATTATTTGATTTAGAATCAAAATTAAAAGATTTAACTGGTCAGAAACCTGCTGGAAATGTTCGCCTACATTTTGTTGAAAAGGATATCAAGAATATCTAAAATTTCAAAAATAATGTGTGGTTTCTAAACGTCTACAACGGGTTTCAGTGCTCTACCATGTTTTTGTTAGGAAACTTCACCTCGAGTCACCGCAGGTGGAAAGAAACCTGCCCTTAAAAAAAAATTACGGCCTTGATTTTGATATAAAGTGAGCGAGGTTTGTTGAATATTTAAATTCACTAGTTTCAATCTAGAGCAAACATTTTATTATTTTCAAAAAAAGTCTTGTTTCACTACTTACCAAGATGAGGAGTGTAGGGAGGTGTCAACCGGCTGTCGCGTCACAATACATTGTGGGGATAAGGGTCACCCACACCTGGGAAACAACAACATTAATATGTGATTATTTCAAATTAATCCATCAAGACCAAGTTTGTGGTGTACCTGGGGTTGGAACGGGCTGAAACGGAGGCTGTGGGTTATAAAAAATCTTCAGATAGTGATCAAGGGCAAATCTTACTCCAGGGGAAATGTATTCACACGGCTTTGTTTCATTAGGGAACTACACATTGTTTTAGCACCACGTTTTACTACCTCTCCAGGTTATAAGAATATGTGGCCCTACTAATTACGCTAATGAGTTAGGAGCTAGGAAGGCTGAATTTAGAGGAAGTGTACCCGGCTTTGCATGGATGGACAGTAGAAAACCATTTTGGGAAAACCACCCTCAGTGCACCCGATCGGGATCCGAACCTGGATCTCCCTGTCATCGGCAGTCCAGTCTAACACGAGAGTGACGCCTTGGACCATGCGGCCACCGAAGCAGGTATGTAATCAACAGTTCTGAGGCTTCAAAAACCACTAAAACAATCTTCGACTATCCTAGAATGTTATGTTGTTAACCCTGTTAAAAAGATTTCTATTTGAGGAAGGATGGTTCTATGTTTCTATACATTAACTTTGATCTCAATGAAACTGAGCCAATTTTCCCTTTTTATTAGTTATATTTTTAATTTTAAAACTTGTCAACCTCGGTGGTCTTAGGGTAAAGTGCTCGACTCAAGACCCGGTATTCATGGGTTCAAACCCAGCCTGGGCTGGCAGGTTTTTCTTGAGTAATAAAAATATGTAGCACAGCTTTCTTCGGATGGGAAGTAAAGTCGTCGGTCCCATGTCGATTGTGGCATGTAAACGAACCCTGGAAGGTATGTCAAAATACCTGCTATGTTGATAGACCCTTTTGCTCTCGCTCATAAAAATGATCTGATATAATCAGTGCGGTCATGTTCATGCAGTCAATAGTTGCCACCTACTTAACTCACAATATTTGTTAGCATAGCCATATAGTGAAAATATTGATCGGTTATAAAAAAATGTAAAATTTAAACTTTCTGATTCGTATGATTATTGTATTTCGAGGTTATAATATCAAATTTACTGGCATTTTAACTTTCTCACGACCTTTCGGGAGAGAGGAGTATTGTAATCGTAAAAAAAAAAAATCGCTGTCGAGATTTTGATGGATGTTGAAGATTCATGTCCCCTTAAACCCGAAAGAGTTAATTTTTCAATGCGGTCTATCTGTCTGTTACTTGGACTAGAGCCGAGACCATTTTACCGATTCCACTCAAACTTGGTATCTAGGGTTTTAATAAGGTTCCCCCGAGTAGTTTTGGAATTATATATCCAACCCTAGAATTAAGGGTAGTTTAATAGTGGTGAAAAGAGAAAAAAATCAATTTCCTTAAAATATTCTCTAATTATTATGATTAAAATTCCTATCGGCTCATTGTTTAACATTATAAACAAAATGGCGCATATAATTTCCCCATGAAAATAACTTTAAGGGTACTTTACATAAGTGGAAATTTCCAATTTGATGTCATCTCCACTGCTCTTTGAGATACAAAATATCCTATGATTGTAAAGTTGTAGTACTATTAAAAGTAAACAACTTTTATTGGAAATATATTTGTATAGAACCAATAGTGTCCTATAGGTAAGCAAATATGGATGTCAGGGAAATGCTCTTTGATGGACAGATGTTTTACTCTTTACTCAATATGTTTCTGTGACAGTGTATATTATTTCATTGATGCGCTTAGGTAGAATGTGTTGATCTTTTTTTCCATATGTTTCTGTAACAATGTATTTGATTTCGTTTCACATACCTTACGAGTTTAAATAAATATCTCCATTTCTAGGTAAGTCTTTGCGGTGAACCGTAACATTTTTTACAAAACCTTACATATGTTAATATAAATAAAATATTGCTTTTGAACACTGGTTATGTTAAGTTTGATTTTTCCACATATATCTCAACAGTTCTTGAATATTTACCATGGCCATAATAGCGTTTGAATAGAAGCTTTTCAAATGAAGAAAGTCCTATCAGAGTTCCACGATATCCATGACTAATACTAACTAACTATTGATATTGCTATGGGTAGAGAACTAAACTAAACGTTTCTACTGAAGAAATGTTTTATTTTATCTGACCAGAAAAGTTATTTACCATAAAAACTGTAAAAATTCGAACCTGAACTCGCACTCCTTTCTATTTCACCTCAAATTAAATTTATTCACCGATAGACTTACGTCACACCTACATATTGGCTTAACGCAGGTAAAAGTTCAACTATCATAGGAAGAACCTTATCGAACAGGTAGATCTGCTTTCACGTGTTTGTACTTGTGTCGGGATTACGGTCAATTTAACGTTCACTTAACGTATCGGCCCTTAACATAAAGAAAATAGTATGAAGGCCTATGTTGGGTCTACGGTCAACTTAAAGTTCACATTACATGACGTTCCCTTGATGTAAAAAACACTAGTGTGTGATCAAGATTCACGTAACGTAACGTAACAACTCTATCAAAACACAGACAATGAATTTGGACCGTTTGAATATAAATTGTTCACTAAAATTGAAACCCAAGCTGAATAGGCCGCAAATATTTGCTTTACAAATGAAGTACTAAATAGCCCCTCTGATGTCACTTGCAAAATGGTTGGCTGGTTAAAACACGTGGTACCTTTCACTTAACGTTCAGGCTACAAAAAATCAATACACATATTTTACTTATTAGAACTTCACAATATGTCACTGAAGTAAAAATTTTAAACATGAGTGAGAACACAAAATTCATTTTTGAATAAAAATGTATATAACATATTACTAATGAGTATTATGGGGCTTGTTTTAAAGAACACAGTTTTTTTACAATAGGTTCCATTTGGGTCTATCTGAAGAAAAAAAACTACCATTATTAAATTATCTTCATGTGACCTTAATCAATACGCCGCGTAGCCCCCGTGATACGCGTACCACAGGTTGTAAACTAATGTTCTGGGGTCAGCGACTCGTAAGGCCAGGGGCATCTCGTTTGGACCACTCTTGGCAAGGTGGGTTGCAGATACAGTTGACGTGGTGAGAGGAGAGGGAGGAGGGGTCACCTTACTTGCGTTTACTCGGTACACTCTGCTAGAATTAAATATCGACCTCTAAAATACAGCAAAGCGGACGTGTCTAGCAAGATATGCAAAGATATGTTGTTTTTTTCTAGTATAGAGAAACTATAATGATCGTGAAATTTCCTATCCCTCGAGATGATGATGGATCTTTACGTTTTGTGTACCACCAAGCTCAAAATGGGTCTTTCTTTCTGTTCCTCTGAATGTATGTCCTATGCCCGAGGCTAAAGCCGAAACGGTTTGATGGAATTAGTTCAAACGATTGTTAGATGTTTTATGGTCATGTCTCGAGGATAAAAAGTGATTTTGATTTAGCTGTGATGTATTTTTTAGCTAAAAACTTTTAGAAAATTGATCTAATGATTTTGTTCAAATTGTACAGTCTATCAGGGGAGTGTTTTACGTGATAAATAGCACTGTATACTTGTTTGTTTTTTTTGAAAAATGATTTGAGGGTAGTTTATTGATGACTTTTTTTAAATTTGAAATTGTTCTAAAATGGCTTTAAATATTTTGTTTAAAAATGTATATCTGAGGAATGTTTTACGTTATAAAAAAAATAAGAAAGTATGTGGTTTTCTTAAAAAATGTAACATAATGATATTTTACGAATTACTACATTTTGAAAAGTTGAAATTTGTATATGAGAAAGAATGTACAATAATTTACTCGTTGATTTCATTCATACGTTTAGACACACAGGGTTTTATATAACTACTCAATTTACGAAACATGGAATATAAGGGTACTTTAATAAAATGGGCCTACATTAGCGTGGAGAGAAGGGATGGAGGAACCAGAGGGATGAATCACACCTGAACATCCCCAGTTCATATATACGGATCTCAACTCTTCATCTTTATCCGCATGTACACAGCTAATTCAACCTGTTCATCATGAAGATCCGTTCAATTCGAACTACACTTCTCTAAATTGCTATCGTGTTCTTTGAGAGTTTACGTCTATCGCCGCTTCGCTCTCGTTTCTTTGAGAAATATCATAAACAATAGTCACAACCATCTTTCTCAGTTTACATAACGCTTCCCACCCTACCCCCACCCCCAAAAGTCACCCCCATTAAACCCACGAGGGTCGGATCAATGAGACAACGTGGGACACAATTTGCATAGTCTCCCAGAGGGAGTCTAGTAGCGAGCGCAGACTAATAAGGAATGGCAACATGGGGGGGGATTGTAGGATTATACCCCTGCGTGTTATGCAAATAACGCAGTCTCCTTCCTTGTTATAGCTTTGTTGAACGTTTTACAGCCCGAGAAGGAGACGACCGTAGTTTATTGGTAATAGAAGTAGACCCCGTGGCTGAGTGGGCCGGGAGCCCCTTGGTCTAATGGAGCCTAGTTCCGGCCCAGTCAGGGTATATATGAAAAAACTATTCAGTTTTGCCTGTTTCCGTGGCTAAGAGTGATCAATAGCGAGTTTAGAAAGTCCTGATTTGATTCTGGAATATGCTAATATATTTAGGCCCAATCTTACAATGTCACGTTAAAGTCCTCGTAACTTAACCATTTGTAAAGTCTAACCGTTGGTTAAACTTGGCGTTGCGTTTTAAATACTATTTTGATGTTCTCGTCGAGTTACGGACGGGTGCCTTCTATTAGTTCTTATCATTAAGCTTCTCGGAGCACTAGATTTGTTACAAAGCTTTTTATTGGCTTAATTTGAACTAATATGTTGTAAGTAACTATTTAAATGTATGTGAAGTTATGTTAGGAAATCAGATTAAAGTATAATACATGTTTATTTTGTTGTTTATAACACGTCATGTTATTCAATAATCATATTCATACATTTAAGTTTATAATATATAATGCTTTATTCTATGCAAATAAAGATGGGTACACCTACACTGTTTATTTTAATCAGGCGTGTATTTTAACGCTATTTTTTAAGCTTCAAAATAATTAAATATCCAAACAGTAGAATAATAGTCAATTTTTAAACACACAATCTAAAATTCAAATAAAAACCACCCTTAATTAACCATGGACGTGTACTGGAGGAGAGAAGGTGAAGAAAAATCACGTTAAGGCCTACTACACATAATAACTTACAAGACGATAAAAACATAGGCAGGCCTACAGCTATTGTCGATTACTATTATCTATTTACAACAAGAAATGACCACTCCGAATCACGAAGTGAAATAATTGAAAATAATTTACATACTTTGAATAGGAAAGAAGATCCTGTAGGACTAAACCAAAATAGTTATAATAAAAGTCGGTATCAGGAATTAAAAACCTCTGCCCCGCGTCTTACGACGACTTCAAATCATCCTATAAAAACTTTCCCAAAAGAAACGTCGGCATCCCAAATTAAATAGCTATATTCAATAGAAGGAATAAATCCCACGTAATTATTTTATTATCATCCCGGTATTAAACTGGGAGTAATTTCTTCTTAAAAAACAACTGGACGTAATCGTGACTGAACATGAGTCATTTAAATGGTAGGCTGACGCCGTACCGTGTACGCCAAAGAGGCATACAGAAAGGTTCTTGAAAGTTAGATGTGTAACACCGTAGACTGTGATTAGATAATCATTGGTGAAACATCTATTTAATTACAGGTGGACAATATTAAAACCCAAGAGAATCCATTAAAAAAAACTGTCCAAAGTTTTCTAAAGTTAATAATGTAACCTCACTTGAATAATAACAATTGCCATAAAACAATATGGCGGAATGTTTGGAAGTTAATGTGGACGTTAAAATGCTAACCAGAAGGTAGACCTCGCGTTAACTTTACGAGTACTTTAACGAGGACGCTAGCTCTAACCGTACATTGTAAAATCCAAAGTAGTGGTCGTTATCGCTTAACCTCGTGTTAAGCCCTAACGAATAGAATAACATGACATTGTAAGATTGGGCCTTAGTATGTGTAACGGGTTCACCATGCTAGTCAATTAATGGCCGTTTGAGTACTAAGTGTACTATCCTAAGTTTGTTGTAAGTTGTGTGCTGATATAAGCTGTGTTTAGAAAGTGCACTTTAAATACCTCTCTCGCTCTTACACACACTCACACACACACACACACACGCACACACACACACATACAAAGATAAAGTTTTACACACAAATAACTGAGAATCCTTGCTAATGATACCACACATGAATTTAATTTTACTAAAACGGGATCCACATCGAACCCACAACATTGGTCACGTGATATGAGGCGTTCACGATAGAGTGTAGTGCCGGCAGACGAGGCGGTCGAGACTCGAATCTTGACCGGGTGCACTAGGGGGTGGGTTATTCACATGTTAATGGATCGTTTTCCCCATGCTTTCTCCACACTGATGCGGGTGCATTTCCTCAAACCACTTTCCTCATTCCAAACCCATGGATTTAATTAATCCCGTGTGTTTAAAAGAGAAAAAAAAAACTAACGCATACAATTTGAGGAATCTCTAATAGTTAATAATAATAAATAACAAGTTAATTTATTGTAGGCCTAGGCTATGTATAGTTTTTAGTGTTTGAAAAGTTAGGGAAAGTTTGCCTTTTACTACACCCAATAAAAGCAATATGAACTAAAGCAATAAAAAAATAAACCATAATATAAATAATATTTATAGTGATAATAATAATCAGTACCTATACCTCATTGTATTATAATGGTAAAACTATTTTATTTGGATTAACTCGTACATTCATAATTTACAATGGTTATATTTAATATTAAGTGCACTGAGAATGTTATATAATATTTATTAAATACATTTAGTAGAAGCGTAGAAACATGAAGCACAAATAAAAGTAAATAAACGGTTTTTTCAAAAAGTTCAATATTTCGGAGCCATATGTTATTATTTTTGTGTTTTCACATGCTATACATAGAGATAGGGTAAAATAGCATTAATTTTCAGTTTTTTAGCATTAATTATTAGAAATTTAGCGTTTTGTGGCATAATTTATCATTTTGTATCAAAATAGGTAAAAATGTCTTTCGTCAATGTTTTTAGGGCCTAACGGAATGTGGCGATTAGCCGGATGGGCTGTGGAAGGCACAGGATGCAAGTAAAACCCGAGCTGAAGCACACAGACGAGTGAAACTCAATCATTTTTTAATCACTTATTTCCGCTAAAAAAACATCGTTTTATAGAAATTCTCAGCATTTTATTTAAATTCACAGCATTTTCAGGGAATTCGCGTCTATTTCGCTAAATATAATAATTTAGCTAAAATACTCTCAAAATCACGTTTTTCGCGTTAATTCGCGAAATAAAAATCGCTTTAAACACTTTCAAATGCCATGAAACGCAAAGAAAACTTATAAATACCCTATTTTCGACCCTTTTTTCTCTTTTCGCGTTTTTCGCAAAAGCGAATTTACACACCTATACACAAAGGATTTGATTCGTCTAGAGCTAGATTATAGAACTAGAAGCTTTGCATTTGAGGGTTGCGTACCATCTCAATACTACTTTACTGAACTTACTTTCAATATAATATAATATAATATATTCCAAATTTAGTGATGATTTGGTTCCAAAATTGTACTAGTTATGGGTCTATAATTTCGCTTCTCAGTTTCAAATTCCTCTAATTACACAAGCTAATCTAAGGTAATTTCGTCTCCCATGTAAATATAAATATGACATCACTAGCTACCAACATATAAATATGACATCACTAGCTACCAACATATAAATATGACATCACTAGTTACCAACATATAAATGACATCAATAGCTACCAACATATAAATATGACATCACTAGCTACCAATATATAAATATGACATCACTAGTTACCAACATATAAATGACATCAATAGCTACCAACATATAAATATGACATCACTAGCTACCAACATATAAATATGACATCACTAGCTACCAACATATAAATATGACATCACTAGCTACCAATATATAAATATGACATCACTAGTTACCAACATATAAATGACATCAATAGCTACCAACATATAAATATGACATCACTAGCTACCAATATATAAATATGACATCACTAGTTACCAACATATAAATGACATCAATAGCTACCAACATATAAATATGACATCACTAGTTACCAACATATAAATGACATCAATAGCTACCAACATATAAATATGACATCACTAGCTACCAATATATAAATATGACATCACTAGCTACCAACATATAAATATGACATCACTAGCTACCAATATATAAATATGACATCACTAGTTACCAACATATAAATGACATCAATAGCTACCAACATATAAATATGACATCACTAGCTACCAATATATAAATATGACATCACTAGTTACCAACATATAAATGACATCAATAGCTACCAACATATAAATATGACATCACTAGCTACCAATATATAAATATGACATCACTAGCTACCAACATATAAATATGACATCACTAGTTACCAACATATAAATGACATCACTAGCTACCAACATATAAATATGACATCACTAGCTACAAACTTTACTTTACTTTACTTTACATTCATATATGTCCTACTACCTGCTTGCTAGGCCTGTCGTAACTAGTACTAACTAGTCATCTGTAAGCCTTCTATTTATAAACCAAATAAAATATTTATTAAACTACACTCTAACACTATTTTCATTGTCATATTTACCAATATTAATTAAAACGTGTATTATAGGCCTATCGAGTTAAAATGTTTTAACAGATACCAAACTAATAGCTGACATTCTCAAAATCGAAATCAGTCCCGGTTCTTACGAAAATAACCGACTTGAGCCATTACTATAAAATAATAATAATTATTATTGTTGGGAATAAAAGTCCTGGAATGCATTCCTTTCAGCCATATTATAATAATAAAACGGGTAGGCCTATTCGCTGTGAACTCGTTTATTAAGTGGAAACTATTATATGTGTGTCTTGCACAACAAGGCATTTATGAGACTTTCGAATGAAACATTAAATTAAAAACACACAAATGCACTTTTTTCAATAGAAAACAATCCACGCATAATAACCACCATTAGGAGTGTAATAAAGACGAGTGCTTTTGTCTATTTTTCTACCGCGCCATTCTATCCGCTCGGGCTGTACACAATCTTTAACCCACTCCGGTGGCCGCTTGGTCTATGACCGATGGCGGGGAGATCAAGGTTCGAATATCGGTCCGTCGGGTGTACTGAGGGTGGATTTTACAAAATAGTTTTCCACTCTACCTCCACGCAAATTCGGGTATATTTCCTCTAAATTCAACCTTTCTCATCCTTAACTCATTAGCGTAATTAGTGCATATGCATATAACCTGAACAGGTAATAAGATGCGATACTAAAAAAAAATTATGCATAAAAAACCCTTAAACGTTAAATAAAAATGTTCGATAGTAACAAAATAAACACAGTTCAAATTGTCCTAAACAATATTGATTTTAGAACAAAAAGTTAGGTAAAAAGAGCAAATAAGTTGTTCAACCAAAAATAAACAAAAAATTGTTCAAAATATTAAATAATTGATAGGCTTATCCCTAAGGTTATTTAGTAAAAAAAAATTATTTTTTCGTCATTCGTTTTATTTTAACTGAAGCTATATAGACCTAATTGGAGGAAGGGAGGAAAATACATTCGGTACAGTCAATTACAATTTAATTATTTCGAGGAAGGGAGGAAAAATAACTCGGTACAGTCGATTACAATTTAGCATCCACTTTCTCCCTTTCTTGCCGGTATAGATTCACGAGGCCACAACCTCTCCGGAGTCACACGGTCTAAGGCGCCAGACTTGCCAGCGACAGAAAGACCTAGGTGCACACGCCAAGGGAGTGATGGTTTCAAATGTGATTACTGTGGCTTTACCGTCATCCTCTTTTCAAGCTAATACGGATGAAGTTAATCTTAGCCCTTACTAGCCCTACCTCATAAACTTGGCCGTTAAATGACCCTTGTGTCCGACACCTTGGATATATTGTTAAATGACCCTTGTGTCCGACACCTTGGATATATTGTTAAATGACCCTTGTGTCCGACACCTTGGATATATTGTTAAATGACCCTTGTGTCCGACACCTTGGATATATTGTTAAATGACCCTTGTGTCCGACACCTTGGATATATTGTTAAATGACCCTTGTGTCCGACACCTTGGATATATTGTTAAATGACCCTTGTGTCCGACACCTTGGATATATTGTTAAATGACCCTTGTGTCCGACACCTTGGATATATTGTTAAATGACCCTTGTGTCCGACACCTTGGATATATTGTTAAATGACCCTTGTGTCCGACACTTGGATATATTGTTAAATGACCCTTGTGTCCGACACCTTGGATATATTGTTAAATGACCCTTGTGTCCGACACCTTGGATATATTGTTAAATGACCCTTGTGTCCGACACCTTGGATATATTGTTAAATGACCCTTGTGTCCGACACCTTGGATGTATTGTTAAATGACCCTTGTGTCCGACACCTTGGATATATTGTTAAATGACCCTTGTGTCCGACACCTTGGATATATTGTTAAATGACCCTTGTGTCCGACACCTTGGATGTATTTTGGAGAAATTGGCACTTATCCTTTCACTCTGATGGCAAGGAGACTGGATGTTGTATTTGTTCTAGAGTTAAGTCAGTTTGTAGGTCGTGTGGTAGGTTATATAACCATTCAGCTAAAAAAGTTAGCGTTAAATATAATAAATGATAAAAAAATAGCCATAGTACTAAAACGAATGAACTAGAAAGATACCATCGGTAGAAAAATAACTTTAATATCTTACGTTTTATTAACGGATTTTCATATCAAGTCTGAACCAAATTATATTCGAGAATGAGACTCGACTTGAAGTATTCTCTCAGGGGTAGGCAGACTCCCCATCCCCCATCACATCTCTCCCAGATGTTGCCGCGACCAAGGTTACTCCTACATTCGCCATCCTCCCGTGGGATTTCCTTGGAGTGGATGTATGCAAAGTTGCTCCAAGAATGGTTAGTGGTGGAGAAGACGGGTTGGGTGAGAAAGAGAGGAGAGAGGGGTTGGAGCATCCCCTCGATTTGAAAGCGGGCACAGGAGAAAAAGTCTCGCCGAGTAATCCTTGGGCAATAATGCCCTCCCTCCCTTCTCAGGAAGGGAATGGTGCTACCTTTAAGTTAACGTCATTTAGCTAAAAGCTCTCCGTGTGATTGGATTGTGTATGTGGTTGGTAAAGGGGGTGATGGGGTGTCTAAATATATGGCAGGGTTAGGAAGGGGGTGTGGGGGAGGTCGGTCTCTCATAGACGTGGAAGTAAGACGTTACGTCTTCTAGTCTCCCGTGGGGACCCTTGTTTCCATCCTACCCGTGGTTTCAGGAGAAGTGAAGAAAAAAACACACACACAACGAGAAATTGAGTCACTTCGATAAATGATGATGTTCCGAGAAGGTTTTTAATCCCTGATCCGATGGCTTAAGGCAGGGTTGTCCAATATTTTTAATCTCAAGCACCAAATCTGATTGTCAGTTTGTACTACGGGCTTAGATATATTTAGTAATACCATCAACTTAATATAGGCCTACTAACGGCACTTAATAAACAATTACTTTCAAAACTCATAAATAAATTGTAATTATGGTTGATAGAACCTTTCAGATTTTACCGCAAAAAAAAAGTTTATTAATTTCTCTAAAAGGTATTATAAAAACGTACGTAAACATACTTTCACAAAAAGCATAGAATTATAAATAGGCCTATATATTTAAACATATTTTTATAATCCAAATAAATGCAATTATGATATTTTTATTTGAATTGTTAGCTGTTTCACTTCTACCACCGATATACTGTGAAGGCCACATGTTCGGCATGCGAACCGTCAGTTGGACAACAATAGCCCTAAGGAGTTGTTTTTTTACCGTCAACGATTGGGTTTTTTCCCTTCATCACTCTCATTACAAACGAACACATCTCCACGAGCCATTATTCCTTGACCCGCTAAACGAAGTCTACAATGAATCATTTATTGGACCCTTGCCATGGGAAAGACCGCTGAGGCAACCTGTCTTGATGCGTTACTTGGTCTATCATCCCTGGCAACTTCTGTTGGTTCGGATCTCGGTTTGGGCTCAAAACTAGGTATAGTAGGCATGGGTCAGCATTTACTATGAGTGCTGTATTTGGTAAGTGCTGTCCTAGGCCCTTTAATGTTGTCCTAGGCACTCATTTCATAGTTTGTGTCAAGTATCTGACTGTACTGAACATTTATGAAACTTTTTGAAACAATAAGTTCGGGGAGGAGTGGTTTCCCCACTTTAACATTTTTAAATTTTCATATTGTTGGACACGTGGTCTTAAGTCAAGTTCATTTTGTCTGGTTCTCAGGTTACGGAGGTGTCGGGGCTCGAATTCCGGCCAGCAGTACTGAGAGGAGTATTTTCTAAATGATTTCCCACTCTCCCTTTACGCAAATTCGAGTTCAAGTTACATTTCCTCTAAATTCTACCTTTTTCATTTCTAGCCCACTAAAGGAATTAATATTTATGCGTGTAACCCGTTCGGATATATCTCGATTATGCGAGTCGCAGTGGTGGTCAAGCGGTTCAAGCCGTTGAACTCGTATCGCACTCGGTTGCTTTTGATGGGGAGGTCACTGTCCAAAACATGTCCAGATGTACAAGGTGTGGTTCTACACGCTAACTGGGTCCAATGACGCTATGCCCTTTATCCATTGCCATCATGACGTCACTGACGAACGTAGAAGTATTCAGTGGCACTCTATCGACAATTATACGTCTATGAGTGTGCCAAGTAAAGCACTGCGCAAGGTGAATTCCTCCCTCATTTTCTACAAGTCACGTTTCCGCAGCTCTAACCCTGACTTGAATGGTTAGGGGGTGGTAGATAAGAGATAGTTTGCAAGGAGTTGAGGGTTGGTACTACGAAATATCTGGACCAGAGGAAACGATTCTATCGACATGATACGCACACATACATTTCTCTTCAATACACTTTTCACTGTGGTATGTTTGGAAATAAAAACCTGACGTGTTTATTAGTTTTGTTAGGAACGTCAGACTATTATTTACTATGGGGAAATACAAATCTGTCCCCAACAATCCTATGGCAATACTATTTCGGCCCCAGTCAAAATACTATTTCGGTGCCAAAGAATTCGTCCTTGTGAACCAACCAACAATTTTCCATCTCATTTTGCGGTGTTGTACCTTGACTCCCCAAACCCCTCAAAAGCTTCTTGCCTCGGACGGTTGGGGAGCGTGAATCCCCAAACCCCCCAAAAGCTTCTTGCCTTGGACGGTTGGGAAGCGTGAATCCCCAAACCCCCCAAAAGCTTCTTGCCTTGGACGGTTGGGAAGCGTGAATCCCCAAACCCCTCAAAAGCTTCTTGCCTCGGACGGTTGGGGAGCGTGAATCCCCAAACCCCTCAAAAGCTTCTTGCCTCGGACGGTTGGGGAGCGTGAATCCCCAAACCCCCAAAAGCTTCTTGCCTCGGACGGTTGGGAAGCGTGAATCCCCAAACCCCCAAAAGCTTCTTGCCTTGGACGGTTGGGAAGCGTGAATCCCCAAACCCCTCAAAAGCTTCTTGCCTCGGACGGTTGGGGAGCGTGAATCCCCAAACCCCTCAAAAGCTTCTTGCCTCGGACGGTTGGGGAGCGTGAATCCCCAAACCCCTCAAAAGCTTCTTGCCTCGGACGGTTGGGAAGCGTGAATCCCCAAACCCCTCAAAAGCTTCTTGCCTCGGACGGTTGGGGAGCGTGAATCCCCAAACCCCTCAAAAGCTTCTTGCCTCGGACGGTTGGGGAGCGTGAATCCCCAAACCCCCAAAAGCTTCTTGCCTCGGACGGTTGGAAAGCGTAAACCTTTATGTTTTTACGCCGCCGACACAATTAAAAATATTTCCAGTTTTTAAAAAAAATAGAATACGTCCAATTTGATTGTTTGGCATTGTGCCAACACCTTAAACTTGTATAAGAGGGTAACTCGCGCCTTAACGAAGACTTCAAGGTCTGGTGACGTCTCGACTACATGACGGTGCGTAATATGTTAACTGTTGCCTGTCCCCCTCGGGAAAAGGTGTAATAGGTGATAATTGTCCCCCTTCTTCATACATCACACTTTATCAAGACATTATTGTGTCGCTTTGTCGAGCTTCGTGCGAGAAAGTATTTTATAGAAAAGGAAATAAAATAAACTCTTTAATGATTTTTCTTATCATCTTCTTATTTACTAGCATACACCAACATCAATGGTCGAATTGATCTAAGGCATCGCTCTCGCAATAAATTAGACTGCGGCTGATGAGGAGATCAAAGTTTGATTCTCAGTTGGGTATATCGAAGATATTTTTCCTTAAATGATTTCCTACTCCCCCTCTACACAAATGCAGTTACATTTCCTAAGAATTATATCTTCCTCATCACCACCACATTAGCGTTAAATATGTATAAGCGTATATCCCGAACAGATAGAGAGACGAGGTTAAAAAACAACTCGCAGACAGATGTGACGATTATTTCTTTGTGCTTGTGTGCGTTACTTACAGCTTTTTATTTAGTGGTCTGATTTCGAACCAGCTTAGTACACACACATAATATTCCAAACATATTATAGCTCAGAGTAATAATCGTTTTCTAGGGGAAATATTTGTAAAAATGGACTTGATTGAGTGTTGTAGCGAGGGATTTAATTCTAAGCTCTGTTGTTGGGTCCATGTCTTAGGTTGAACTAGTTTCTTAGCGGTGTGTTTGCATGGCCTCATGTTTAGAAAGTGCACGTTAACTCCTGAATATTACTAGGGTATTATTACTATAGCAATAGCCATTGAACCATAATTTGTTTAATTACTCGTATAACCACAAACACTTTCAAAACATTTGGTTTTTTATTGTTAGCGTGATTAACAACTGGTTAATCTAAAGAGTATGGTTGAATGTATTTCTTGGAGGAAATTCATCCACAATGATTCACACGGGGAAAACCACATTGATAAGAAACATGGAGAAAGAAAGTTACAATAATAAATCACATAGGGATAACTACAATGATAAATCACATGGGGAAAACTACAATGAACAGAAAAAACTTAGAGTAGTTTACCTAAAGCAATAAACAAAAAAAAAAGATTAGGTTTGTGCAATTTATTTCGCAATTATTTTTTTCTCAAAATAAACAAATGTTATTCTAAAACTATGAGATGTGATCCTATCTACGTTTCAATTTTCACAGGGATGTATCGAAAAGTAACTAAACATACTTACATTTATTCATACGTCAAATCATGTGATCTACAGTTCTGCAACTTTTGATAGTCATTACCTATATTATAACACTAATATATAATAAAATGTTATCACTTTGGACGCTTATGTTTGTATTTTTAAAAGGTTTTTGATACCAAAATCCTAAAGTTTTGTGTGCAGCTTCACACTTTAGTCGTGAGCGAAGTGAGTAAGTACGTCAGTCGACTTGGTTAATTTCTCAATTAGTACCACATCTGCAGGGGGGGGGGGGGGGGGAGGGGGCTGTCAGCCACACACAATGAAGAGCGATTACAGGAAGGTTGACGCTTTCATTTCAAAGAAAGAGCAAGGTAGGGGGAATGAGGGGATGATGGGTCGGTTAGAGTGGGGGATAAAAGGACCCTCGTAAACTCGTGAAACTGCTAAGTTTTAAAAGGATCTACCAAAGGAATACACAATACACAACTTGGCGACAAAGCAGCAGATGAAAAGAACACGGACGCTCTAGCCTTATGCACAAACTTTAGTGTCAGGAGGAGGGGTTTGATATGGGAAGTTAGCAGCGCTCAACGTTTTCTGGTGTCTTCACGAAAACCTCGGGAACACAAATTATGTTAGTCAGGATATTCTTGTGGCACAAATTCAGCTCTAAATATTGGCATAGGTTTCAAAATTTGTGCCGTTAGTAGTGCAAACGCCGAATCGCGGATGTTGCAAAATTTTGAAGCTTTGAAGTGTAACAGCTGTTAGTAGCAGCGATACAGAAATATTCTCGAAATAATAATAATAATAATAATAATAATTTACTCAAAGAGGATCACTGTCTCTTCATTTCTTCCTATCCTGTGCCAATCTTTTTTCTCTACAAAAATGCGTTATTTATTACTTATAAGTAATATTTTTAAAAGAAAGGGGTTAAACCTCTTGAAACACCTCATTACGGGCTGTGTGGTTCAGAAACAGAAAACAACAATTAGATATCAAAAAATTCCAGTATACTTTCCGGTAATCTTTTTTGATGATTGAACTCCAAGAAAAGGGTATGAATTGGTAAAGGCTTTGCCTTATTGAAGTGCCAACATATCTGGTTTAAATTAGACCCGATGTTAGTGAAAAATTCAACCGCAAGCGCTGTAGTCGACACGTGAATGTGAGGAGAGCACTATAATCACTGTTATTGATTTATTGGAACTCATTTGGGAATGTTTCTGATGTTAACGTCCTTGGGAAGAATTAAACTGAAATGAAAATTGTTAAAACTTATATCGATTGCATTCGTTACATTTGAATTGATTGGATAATTTTCCGTAAAATAATAGAGGAGAATTTTCCCTCTCGTATCTCAACTAAACGGCGGTGTTCACTAAATTGTTGGATGTTAAATTAACCAGCGAGAAAGTTGGCAAAGTTTATGCGGTTAGTTGACATTGAAAAAGTAGTTTCATATCTCACCGCTAGGAAGCACTATTACGATGGTGAAACCTATGAGGGATGAAAAGAGGTCACAATTATTATATTTAATTACTTCTTTCCTTCAAGGTCGCCTGGTGGACGGGAGAAGAAATAAAGAGCAAATATAAATCTTAGTACCTGTCAGAAAAAGATTGGAAAACAGAGTATGTGTGATCTGTCTACACGCTTTATCACAACCCGTTAGGATATATTCATAGTATATAATAATAACAGGAAGTGTTTGTGTGCGATGCTCAGCCAAATCTACGGTACGCAGAGATCTGAAATTTTTAACATAGGTAGACGGAAGGGGGTCCGAATGCACCTCGAAACAGGATTTTTAAATTTTTGATTAGCTTTTTAATTAGGCTATTTCTAACCAAATTTTGAAGGGGTCACGGGCAACGCCTTGCGGGATTGCTAGTTGTTAATAAACCTGTTCTGAAACTTATCATCAACACAATGTCTGATATGATGAATATATATATATATATATATATATTTTTTTTTTTATGTTTGTAACAAATTAAATATCCTTTCAAAACAAAATTTTAGAATAATGGTATTTTCAAATAAAACCAACACATATTGAACATAGTTTTTAAACGAAGGCTAGTAGTAATAAACATTATTTGGCCATATAATGTATGTAAATAAGTAGTTTCAAATTTACCAATCACGCAGTTTAAATCTTTAGCAACTAAATTAATTAAGGACGAGAATCTGATTTTAAATGTAAATATACGCTTGAGGTAAATCTTAAGAAAAATTACTCATAAAATAGCTATAGTAAAAGGTAAGCAAATATACTATGATAATAATAAAATAATATTACCCATAAACAAACGTAATGTTAATAATATACGCAGCATTAACAATAATAAGAATAAAAAGTATATTATCTCACATATTTTGGTATATCATTGATAATTAATCGTATATTCTGGTGGTTATTTTACTAACCAAGTGTAAAATTGTGTGTTCACGTTTTATTTTCAAGTTTAATATAATTTTAATATGACTCTAACACTTATATTATACTAGAACATGGTGTCTAGCAACCTGAAAAACAGGGAAAAGTCAGGGAATTTGATCAAATTTCTAGAATTTTCACATATTCACTAAAATAATAGGCCTAAGCTATTTTCATTTACAATAACCAACAGTCAAAGTAACATTTTTCTTCCAGTTAATATTCAATGAGAATTTCTTTTAAAAGTCAACATGAGATTTTCATCTCAACTTTCCATTTCTCTATTGCGTGTCTTTAGCCAAAGTTGAGTCATTAGTTCGTTAGCCCGCGTAAGGCAATCTTTTAATGTATAAATATAATCTAACTGAAATCTAACTTATATCGCACGACCCAATAACCCATTGCTTTAGGCTCATATCATTTAACTCCTTCATAGAGTGTCACAATTTCAAAATGTGTATGTGTGTGTGTCTAAAAATACTACACCAAGTTGCGATTTTAATTCAATAATATATATAATATAGTGACTGGAAAAGTTGTAAATTGGCTCTGGAAAACCTGGAAAAGTCTGGGAATTTTAAAATATATTTTGGCTGGACATCCTGTAGAAGTAACACCTATTGGGCTACCACTGGTTTCAATTCTCTAAACCACATACAGCGATAAAGTTCTGCACAACCTTATACTACTAACTGGTAATGCTGTTCTATCTTCGAGGTTTGTGTATGATTAGTTTTTTGGTTAAGGGGGATCATGCATAGAAACATTTTTTGAAAAAAAAATTGTTTCTTAACAAAACCTATTCTGTGTTTCAATTTCAAAAAAATATTTTTAAGTTTTTTATTATTTTTTCTTTACAAGCTGTTTTAACTTGATTTGCCTTAAAACTTACTATGGATGAACGTGTAAATATTTCAATACGACTGACTGAATACTTTCTAAGTTATTAACCATTAAATATTTTATTTTTGCCTTGGGGGGTCGGATTTCTAAAAGAGTATGTGAAAAAACAAGCCAAGTGTCCCCAGCTGAGATTTAAACACGTGTTTCTGTTTGTTTAGTTTGTATACACACAACTTGTGGCTCTGACCTGTAGGGTCAAGGGTAGATGTTAACTGTGATATCCTTGTCTGAACGATTCATTTCTCTCTTTCTCCACCCCACTTTGCGACCGCGTTTTCTGCCTCACAGAATATAATAATTGTTTGCTTATCTAGTGTGTTAAAAGGACTCACATTTTTTTAATGCGCGGTAATTTTTGAGCGGACAAGTAACATAGGTCTTAACCCTGGAAAAACTTACTCCCAAGTGAGTTCTTGAGAGTTGAAGCAGATATATTTCAGTGTCTTAGGAGGGGAAGGGTTTATTGAAGGGTGTTCTTTTATCATATTTAATATTTACTCATGTGTAACTCAATTCGGCCCATGACCAATTTATAACGTGCACGATTCCCCTTAAGTAAGTAGGTGTGCTTTAAGTGGGACGGAGGGGACAGTTATCCTATATCAGCTATCGACGGTTGTTATTAAGCTGATAGCGAAAATGTTTGTCTTCTTTTCTCAAACCCACTAACCCAGTTCATTTCAAGAGACGCCCTCTGTCATCTGATATCATATTGGATATAGGCTACCAACGACCATTTTATGTAAATAATGTATAAATTACAACTTTTTTTTTACCCCCGAAACCTGCCATAAAAGAAGTGGTTAATTTAACATGGTTTAGGAAATTACTTTATGTGCTTTGTGATCGAAATAACGGTCACAGCACAAAATCTCTAGATTTTAAAATGAAAACATTTCTGGTCTGGCTAAGTAGTGTACTTGAACTACCTACGGCCGGTGGATTTAATCTTAAAGGCAAGGATGATAAAGGTATTAATGTACAGATGATGGTCCCCTGGGCCCAGTGTTCAGCGCCCCTGGCTATTGATCTAGAGGTCCCAGGTTCGATTGACGGCAGTACAATAGGTATTTTTTCCGAAAGGGGGATTGTTCCTATGATTACCATGGTCTGGTTAATTAGGTTAAGATAGGCTTAATATTCCCACTGGCTCCACACATTCATAATACCTATCAGCATCTCATTATGGCTATGACGTGTTGACAACCTTGGGCGACGTTCTGTTACCAAAGAGCGACTACAAGTCTACATACACGGCGCCCGAACAAGATACTCGTCTTTAACGGTCAAATATAGCAATAGAGCAATAGCTATTAAAAAAAGTTTACAGATTTCAAAAAGAACATTTAGCATCATATCCATTGATGAAAACATGTTAAATCAACTATAATAACTTCTAAACTCTAAAGTATCCAAGAGGATAGAAGTCGCAAAAACTTAGGGTTTTTTTTCTAACAAATACTAATAATAATAATAATAATAATAATAATAATAATATTTAGCACCGCGTCTTACTACCCGTTCGGGTTATACGCTTAAGTACTAATTACTCTAATGGATTAGGAATTGTGAGGGTTGAATTTAGAGGAAGTGAACCCGCATTTGCGTGGAGGGAGAGTGGAAAACCATTCAGGAAAAACCCCCCCCAGTTCACCCGACCGAGATTCGAACCTCGATCTCCCCGTCCTCGGCGGTCGAGCTCAACACGACTAGCGCGTTAGCCAACTACGCCACCGAGGCGGGTAACAAATACTAACCCAAGAGAAATAATAATGTATTTGGTAGGCTACAATTTTTGCACTAAGGTATACTTTGTAAAAGGATCTTATTTACTTTATTTGACTTTATTTACTAGTTCAACTTACATCCACTTCGGCGCACAAATCCGTAGTCTCGCAGGGAGATTGCGTTCTAAAGCTTCCTTGTTTTTGGTACGAACAGTAGACAGACTACTCAGAGACTGGTCGTCAAATTTACACCGAAATGAAACACCATGTTAAAGAATGCGCAACACTTTTTCCTTAAATGACGTAATTTGTATGTTAAAGTAAGATTCTGGGAGAAATAACAGTACAAAAAACGTTAAAATAGTTACTAAAACTACTTTCATTCATTCTTAAGTCAAGTCGTGAAATCCACGCATCTGTCACTTTTGATAGTTAATATCAATAGTCCTAAAATAGTACTAATAATACAGTAAAATACGAATATATTCCTCTGTGATTGTAAATTTACTACCTACTTGTATAATTCGCCTTTTTTTGCATGCCTTGAACATACAATTTAATAAGCAACAATGACAAGACTTTAGACCTATTTGACAGCATACAATCTGTGTTAAAAAAAAACCAAATTACTTTAGAGTACCACATTAAAATATATATATATATATATATATATATAATTTATGTTTTAGTCAAACTGCCAATGTAATTTTTAATTAATTTAACGAACTGCTGTTATTGGAAATTGGTTTCCTAGCCAATCAATGTTGTTCCTTCAAAGTACCTAAAATAAAATTAAAATTAAAAGTTAATAAGGTAACCGCAAAAATTAAAGTTTGTAATCTCTAAAAGCTCGTCCTTATCAAAATCAGACTTGATGGGTCCTTCGTGACGTCATTTCAACCCCTGCCAGGGAATCGCCAGTCAATTTTTGTTCTACCCTTCGCAGGGAGCAATGCGCGGGCTAACAGTTCTAATAGCCAAAATTTGTTGAATACTATGACAACTTATATGGACATAGAAAACGTTTATCTGGATCGAATCAAACAAAGGAATCGCGCATATGTTGTCTCTAATCTGTGGATCAATTGTTTGGTTACTTTCCTTGTAGATTACAAATCTAAGCCAACCCCTTGAGGTTACACTTAAGTTTCGGCGCGATGCATAAGCCGGAAGAGGGGGTCGGGGGTGCTAAGGATGACGTCATCACAAAGCCCTTCACCTGGAAGTCGAGAAAAACTCTCCAGCTCTCTCTGATAGCGCTGACCGTGGGACTGGGTAACGCCTGGCGCTTCCCGATTTTACTCTGCAAGAACGGCGGCATCGCGTTCCTTATCCCCTACAGTATCGTCACCATATTCCTGGGGATACCTCTGTGCTACATGGAGCTGGTCCTGGGACAGTTCTCAGAGAAAGGACCTCTAGCCGTGTGGATACTCTGTCCCTTGGCGAAAGGCGTAGGTATCGCCAGCGCCATATTCAGCAGCATCCTCTTGTCCTATTACAACATCATCATCGGGTACTGTATGTACTTCTTTTTTTCATCCTTCACCAGCGAGCTGCCATGGGCCAAATGCAGCCCCCCTTGGGCCGGGGAGTTCTGCGTCACACGGAAGAACAACTACACCGTCATGTTCCAGTGCTACAGAAAGTACGGGGTGGAAAGCTGCCTCGCAATGAACTGGAAGGACTCGGCCGATCAGTTCTGGACAGGGAAAGTCCTCGACAAAAGGACGGACGGGACCAAAGAGACTTTAGGGACCCCTAAATGGGACCTTTGCCTGTGCCAACTCCTTATCTACTCCATCATATTCCTTGTACTTTCTAAGGGCATCAAGAGACTCGAGAAGGTCGTCCTCTACACAACCGTGTACCCTTACATCGGATTGGTTGTGCTGCTGTTCGTCACCCTCCTGAACCACGGCTCCGGGAGAGGAATATACTACCTCCTGATGCCGGACTTCCCCAAGCTGACGACGTGGGACATATGGAGCGCCGCTGTGGAGCAGGTCTTCTTCTCGATGAGCCTCGGCACTGGGGCGCTCATCACCTTCGGATCGTACAGCCCCTTCCGGAGTCCCGCCAACATGGACGCCATAAACATGAACTTGATCGGCTACGGGACATCGCTTGCGTTCGGCATTGTCATGTTCAACTGCATGGGTGCCATCAGCTTCGACCTGGAGATCCCGGTGGAACAAATCCTGGAGGGGGCAAAGCCCTTGTTGTTCGTTGTGATACCCGAGTCCCTATTGTATCTGGGGGAGCCCACTTTCCTCTGGAGTCTGATCCTGTACTCGTCCTTAATTTGCGTTGGTATCAGTTCTTCGTTCTGCCTGTTATCGAGCCACCTGGAGATCCTGTACGGCTTGTTCCCTGCCACAAGGGGGTACACCATATATATGAGCGCCCTTGTAAGTACCGTGGTGTTCCTTCAAGGGCTCGTCTTCGTCACTACCGAAGGGTCCTTCTTCCTCAACAGTCTCGACAATTTCATCGCGGGTCCCATCTCACTGGTAGTGAGCATATACCAGTCTGCGGCCGTGTTCTGGATCTACGGCGTCACCAGGTGGGCGTCGTCTGTTTTTACAGACAGTACTGGATATCAACCATTTACAAGCTATTTACTTTGTGTCAATAGGATGAAACCCCATACTGATGGGCAAGCGGACTTACCGTCAAGCTCATCTAAGTAGGTTGGTTTGCTGGTGACAATGTCTGGGTTCGAATCCTGACCGGGTCCACTTAGGGTTTTTTTCTAAATGGTTTCCCGCTCTCCTTACATTTAAATGTAGGTACATCTCTTTTTTAAATCATATATTACTCATACCTGCTCCAATGTGTTACCGTATTAAATTAGTGCAGATCGGACGGGTAGTAAGACACGGTGGACACGAATATGTAAATCTGCTGAAGTTGAATCTTTGAGTAAATGCACCACCATTTGTATTGTGAGGGGAAAACTTACCAAAGATCCCGCCGGGCTCAAATTCTCACACCTCACTCCCCGCCCCCCATGCTCTTAGTTAGGTTGAGGCGGTATTAATTCATAGCTAGTAGTGGAGTTCATAGCGTGCAATGCACAATTCATTTTAAAAATGCAACGGTTAGTAATGAAACGCACTTAAATCTATTGTTTTTAATTCATAAAAATTGGCCTAACCTTTTATCTCTACCAGTAAGGGTCTTTAAAAATTCTTAATTTAGGGTTCATTCGAAAAATAAGGTTAAGTAACTGTATCTTTTGAAACATAAAGTTAGCCCAATTTAAGTGGTGGTTGTTCTACTATGAACGCTCATAAGTGAATATGGTATGTTTAAACTTCTTGTGAGCCGCTTCTGTGGCTGCATGGTCTAAGGCGTTACTCTCGCAATATACTAGACGGTTGACGGAGAGATTTGGGTTCAAATTCCAGTCGGATGGTTTTTCCAAAAGGGTTTTCCACTCTATCTCCATGTAAATGCAAGTACACTTCCCTAAAACTCAAACATACTCATCCTTAACCCATTAGTACATAGGCGTATAGCCCGAACGAGTAGTAAAACGCGGTGCAAGAAAAGACTCCTCGCGCATTATTGCTATGCACTATTCGCTATGCGTTATGTAAGAATATAAACCCAGCCTTAGACTTACCCTGATTTTGGTAGGAAGAACTGTTTAGAAAATACAGACATATTTTTGGTCAACATTGCTAACTTTATTATTATTATTATTATTATTAGTAGTAGTAGTAGTAGTAGTAGTAGTAGTAGTAGTATATCAAATGTGACGGCTGCAGGTAATTTAACTTGACGTATGAATACGTTAAAAAAATTAGTAACTTTTGTAGCTGTCAGATCTAGTGTTCTTCTTACCAGAGCTTGTATACTTTTAACTTTCCTTCAAAGAAAAACACATTAAAGGGGTATTTGAAAACACTACCCAAGCCGATGTGCGTGTACTTTCTACTCTCACTACTAAGCGAATGACAGTACATTTCCTCTAAAATTATACCTCCCTTGTTTCTGACCCATCAGTGTAAACATGAGATTATCCCGGGAGAGCGGTGGAAAAGGAACCTTTAGCTCTACCTGCATGTGGTTTCGGTTAAGCTATAAATTATTATTTTGACGGTAAGGCCTGCCCCTCTCTAGGTTCACGGACGACATCCACTTCATGCTGGGGTTCCGCCCCAGCACCTACATGCAGGCGAGCTGGTTGGCGTCCCCCGCCGTCCTGGTCGCGGTCCTAGTGACCAACCTACTGCACTGGTCCTCACAGAACGAGCTGCTCTACCCCCGAGTGGTAGGCTGGGTGGTGTTCACGGCGCTACACGTCGCGGTGGCGGGCGCCGCGGTACATCAGGCACTAGCATGCAGGAGGAAGGGTAACCTCGCACTGGTGTTGAGACCCGAGCCCGAGTGGGGTCCACGGGACGCCACCCTGCTCAAGAGCCGGAGGATGTTCAGCTCCCAGGCTATGACCAAGGAGTACATGTACAGGCAGACCCGGGCCAAGGAACTTAGCAGACAGAAGTCAATCGCGGTCGTCTAGGCAGCTCTTGGTCATTTCAAAATGATTGAGCATTGTGGGGGAAAGTCGGTGAAGTATCAAAAATATAACTCTATAAGGGAAAACCTTTGATTTTTGAGTTGCATGCATTTTGTTAAAATAGTCAGAGCCGTAACTAACGGAGTTAATTAGAGAGTTCAACCTCTCCTATATCCCCCCTCCTTATCCCCCTGAAACTATGAGTAATTTATTTTTATTCCTCCTCAATACCTAGGATGATAACCTATCGTAGTAACACCTACAAACTCAATTATAAGGATCCCTTAGAATTCTGCAAGGGGTATTCCCTGCCCTCTTCTATTGAGGGGGATTTCACCAAGAGTCACAATCTCGGCATGACTCTGAAAAATACTAATAACCAACTTAAAAAACTACATAATACCAAATAATGGAAAGAATAATATATTACTATCGTAACACTTACAAGGTCATCCCCGATGGAGGTGGAACCTTGGACATAAGGGCAGAGCAACAGGGGAAAGAAGCGAAATACCGAAAAAATATATTAAAATTATCGTCTCAATTTCAACAAATGATCAGGTTTGTAGAGGTAAAATGGATCAATCCTTCTGAGACTAGTTTACAGGTGTCAAAGTTACTCTGTTATTTTCTAAAAGGTACTTTTAACTTTAAAACTTAGTGATAAAAAACAAATGAGTATTAT
This sequence comes from Timema podura, assembly GCA_033556935.1. Classification (NCBI taxonomy): domain Eukaryota; kingdom Metazoa; phylum Arthropoda; class Insecta; order Phasmatodea; family Timematidae; genus Timema; species Timema podura. The sequence continues at coordinate 114,530,617 of JAVRXN010000009.1, forward strand.
GGGTTTCATTCCATTGGTTATGTATTCAAGAAGACCTGATAGGTTATTTTTGGACCGCGTATTACTACCTGTTCAGGTTATACGCTTATGTACTAATTACGCTAATGGGTTAGGGATGAGGAAGGTTGGATTGAGAGGAAGTTTTCCCAAATTAGCGTGGAAGAAAAGTTGAAAATAATTTAGGAAAAACCACCCTCAATACACCCGACCAAGATTTGAGCCGCGATCTGCTTGTCATCAGCAGTTTAGTCTATTGCGAGAGTGACGCCTTAGACCATGCGGCCACCGAAGTATGTATCTGATATGTTGTGTGTGTTATCTAGACAGTTGAAGGCTTCCATTTAGGAAAGTAGTGAAATTACTATACAAATCAGTTTTTACAAATTTTTGAGACAATATTTAGAGGGGAAGAAAAGGACTTGCGTTTCTAGTGGGGTTTTTAAACTTAAAATTTTCGAGCACTGGTACTAGACTCACACTCATTAGCTGGGGAATAAACTTTCATCGCTAAAATAAAATATAAATTAAAGTAAGGTATTATAACTTGTATTGTACTGTATTGATGTTTATTCTGCATCACTAAAGGTATGGTTAGATATTAAAAGTACTTAATATTTTTTTACACAAAACAAAGCTAAATATGAAGAGAAAAGCTACTACCATAGGTGGTAAATCACCTTCAGTGTACCCGGCCAGGATTCGATCCTCGATCTCCTCGGCAACGACGACCAAGCACGACTAACACTCTAGATTGTAGAACAAGCATGTCACACTCACGGCCCTATCCATGATTTTGTGTCAATTGCACCACACAGTGTTTTTTAATGTAATGCCGTATTTTAGTATTAATTTGAAACCATCTCTACAACCTCTGATAGCACCTTCACTTTTCACTTTTCACTTGTTTGGTGATTTAAGTGCTAAACGAGCCAAACAATAAACTCTTCATTTCTGTAGCGCCGCTCTGCTCGGTATAGCCATGGCTCAAACAGCCGCCACACTTTCAACCTACCCAGTCTTTGTTCGTCAATCGACTTGTGAGTGAAATATCTTTTACAACTACTAGTCGCTTGTCAAAACTTGTACTTTTGTGAAACCTTTCTGGCAATGCTTCAATATACTCAGTTCAGTAAACGTGAAATTGCCAAAACCTAGGTCTGATGTAGAGCTGTTTGTATTTCCAGCTTGCGTACTTTCCTGTGAATTCGCACGTTCGCCGAAAAAACAAGAGCAGGACTGAGGCGTGGTCACGTGACGAGCTCCGGGCCAATCACAACATTTCAACCCCATTGGCGTTGTCTGTTCAGCGCAGATAAATAACTCCAGCTTTCCTTTTTTTTTCGGCGCGACAGCATCAGCTTGGAAGACCCAATCAAATTTCAAAACCAACCGACACAAAGTACGCCTGAGCCTAGAGAGCGAGATGGGCACTATCAAACGATAAAAACTATTGTTTCCAAACTATCGAGTGATCATTCAATAGTTTTTATTCGATAGTCACCAAGAGCAGTTCGTGTTTTGTTGTATTCGAATGAAATGAGCTATCCGTTCTCAGCTGCTGATCGATAGTCAACCTTGTGTGCATCATAATATCTAGTATTAACAAAGCTGACTATTCAAAACAATAAGGTCTATTATGATAAGCATTTCCTCTGGTTTTTGTCGTGTAATGAAAACATAACAAAAACACAAGATAAGTTAATATCAATATCTCCTGGTGTCGGAATAAAATATTCCAAATTAATCATTGTGTATTACTATATTCCTAACAGCTATCATTAAAAAAAAAAGCATTGAAGTGTTGTCAGTATGATAGACATGTTTGAAAACCATAATCATAATATTAAAATTACTCTTAAAAACATTCACATAAAATTATGAAAATTTGATCATTAAAGTGATTTTATCGTTCAGTTTGGAAACACATATAAAATGTTTTGCATATAATAATAGTAGGATATTTGATCATTCTATTTTATTTTAGGCCTGATTTATAATAATAACCGTAAGAGAAATTAAAACTTTCCCTAAGGACAACAAGGAATGCATTCGAATTCGTAAAGACTACTATCGATCAGCAAGGAAGAGCACGGTACCTCTTCCCAAAAGTGGATTCTAATGAAAGGAATATGTTGTGTAAATATGACAAGTAAAATATTCAATGAAGTGAGGTTGGGTATCAATCAGCAACAACGGGAGAAAACTGAATACTTTTCAAGCTATCGAATAGGTCAATATAGTCATACTAGCGACTTATTCGAGAGTTTTCATTCGATAGTGCTAATCACTAATCAGACTCTTCAAACCACGCTAGCAGACAACTACATCTACAGCTGTGACGAGATTTGAAATTACTTGTTAAGGGGCCGCCTCGGTAATAGAGAAATAGACATTCAGCTCTAACGCAATATTTTAATTCCACGATGCGTCATTTCAAAATATGGTTCATGCCAAGATGAAGTCGAAAGATTCTGACAAGACTCTTGTTTCATAAATCTATAGTTTTGAGTTCAAGTTATAGAAAAAATGTGTGAAAATGTGGTATTAGCTCATTTTAAACTAATTTTTAAGCATTTTTGAGGAGCTATGAGATTGAGTTGGATGAAAAAGGGCTCTAGCTACATCCTTTCTCTAATAAATACAGAATTTTTTTATAGGCTCACAAAAGAAAATTTTAAGATATTTTAGAACAAGCCTTGAGATGAAAAGTTTCGTAGTTTCCTTTCTCCTCTTCCTTATTGACATGACAAAGGATGGTTGTAGAGGAAGGGCGAAAGGGAGTGTAAGCTTAGACAAAATAGAGTAGTTCCAGAAAACTACAGAGACCATTGTATTTTAAGCCGTGTGGCCTGACAGCGATTGATATTTTCTCGCTGACCGAGGCGGCCGCTTTAAATGTGAGGCAGGTGGGACGCTCCTGTTTTGTTTTACGACACAATGCAATGATTTGAAAACATCCATTGTGATATTATTCTTATAAATCCGTCCATCCACTATAAAATAAATCTTGTCGGTAATTAGCTGTTTCTAGTTTGTGTTGCAAATTATCACCAACCTAAATACATTTCTGCTAATGTGTGAATTGCTGCGCCACGCAGGTAAGATTCTGCTCTCAATTTTCGGCTGACGTGTGAATCAAGTTTTTTAGACTACGCCCAATCAAAATTTTAAGGAATGGCAAAATTAGGTCTAGCAAACCAAGGGTCCTTTTTTTACCCTTCAATAAACGAAATTACAAATTAATAGACTTATTGTTCAAACATCTAAAATGGCTGAGAGCTAAAAAGAATAAGATCCTCAACCACTTTACAGTCGTATACGGCTGCCTCTCAAATTAGTTGAGACAACGCAGACAACTTCTCCACCAGATCCCATTGTGCCCCGATCCATCTCAAGAGCTCCCCCCTTTGCCTCGCGAACAAGAGAAGTCACAGGTTGATAAAGAGGTATATGGACTTGACAACGCTAGGATGACGGTTTGGCAAGTGGCGTCAGTCTCGTCTTGTCTGGTTTGCTGGTGAAGTCACAGGTTGATAAAGAGGTATATGGACTTGACAACGCTAAGATGACGGTTTGGCGAGTGGCGTCAGTCTCGTCTTGTCTGGTTTGCTGGTGAAGTCACAGGTTGATAAAGAGGTATATGGACTTGACAACGCTAGGATGGCGGTTTGGCGAGTGGCGTCAGTCTCGTCTTGTCTGGTTTGCTGGTGAAGTCACAGGTTGATAAAGAGGTATATGGACTTGACAACGCTAGGATGGCGGTTTGGCGAGTGGCGTCAGTCTCGTCTTGTCTGGTTTGCTGGTGAAGTCACAGGTTGATAAAGAGGTACATGGACTTGACAACGCTAGCATGGCGGTTTGGCGAGTGGCGTCAGTCTCGTCTTGTCTGGTTTGCTGGTGAAGGAGATGGTCGAGGTTTGGATCTCAACCGGGTGTACCTAAGTGGGTTTTTGTTCCCTATAAATTATTATCACTCTCCTTACATGCAAATGTGAGTTACATTTCACATAAAATTCTACTTACCTCACTCTTACCACATTAGCGTAGGTATGCGGAAATACCGGCTCAGGTGCACTGGGGTTTGAGGGGAGTTTTCAAGTGTGGATTTTATCATCCTCTTCGCGCTAATTCGGTCACATTTCCTTTAAGCTAACCTGCTCGTCCCTTTACCTCTGTTTCGTTCCATTTGATAATAAACCTGTGTTATAAATAGCCAGTCTCAGACAGAGTTTGTCGCTAGGCGCCTGAAGCTCTACGCTCTCTCGACCGCCGGAGGATGATGCTGCCCACACGGAGTGCCCATTGCCTTACCGACCCCAATAACGGTTCATTCAGAGCCAATAAAACAAGGTCGCGCCTCGACATCGCTCTTAATCGGTGGGGGGAACAGGCTTGCGTGTCAGACGACTCCGAGGTCATGGGGGTCAGTCCTGACCTGTTAGAAGTGGCCAGGCGTGTTACACCGTTTAGATTTAATTTGTTATAAAGTTAAGGGAGTATAAGGCACAGACCAATTTGCATAAGAAGAGCTTTATCTGACCCGTTTAGGTGGCCGCATGGTCTAAGGCGCTACTCTCGCAGTAGACTAGATTGCCGATTACGGGGAGATCGTGGTTCGATATCGGTCGAGTGTATTGAGGGTGGTTTTTCCTAAATGGTTTCTACTCTCTCTCTCTCTCCAAGTAAATGCGGCTACACTTCCTCTAAATTCAACCTTCCTCATACCTAACCCTTTAGCGTAATTATTACATAAGCGTATAATCCAGATGGGTAGTAAGACGCGAGACTATAACAACTTAATTGACAGTTATAAAAGCCACCAGATGTATTCTTATTTATTCATATGTCAGTTCATGTGAGATCTAGAGCTGTCACTTTTGATATATATATATTATAATCAACATAGTAAATCGTTATCAATGTTGGCTGCAAACAAACTTGTTAGTATTTTCTAAAAGACCCTTCCTGTGAAAATTGGATTGTACTCCAAACCATAATGGGGGGGGGGGGGGGGGGTAGGGGGCAAGTGACAGGCAAACTTATTTCCCGGCGGACTGTGTTAAACCTCTTCTAGAAACATTGAATTTTGCCACAATCATGACATTTATTTTCGGGAATTAAAGTTTTATTGAACTTTATTTTATATTCTTCATATGCCTACAACCTTTGTGTAAAAAACTTATCTTTGTTCGTAATTAATAAACAAACATGGAATATAATATAACACCATTTGGTATGGTACTAAATATTGGAGGTTAACAACCACTTTATTTACTTACAAAAATAATGCTTAAAATATTTTAGTTCCATAGCTAATCGTCAAAAAGAAACGCAATTTATAAACACAAAATATTAACTTAGTCATTTATAAAACATTTTTTTATAAATATATATAGTTTACACGTAAAAAAAGTATTCATTAAATGGATATTCTTTTAATGGGTAATAGGAAACAGAAAACCAAATTGTGTAGACCTAAGGCCTTTTGCCCACGGAGATACTCAACTGTGATGGGACTAGTTAGTGATTGAAGTCACAAACTGGTCAGTAACTGCTTGTTACTTATGTTTCGCACACGGAGCTACTCAACTGTGATGGGACTAGTTAGTGATTGAAGTCACAAACTGGTCAGTAACTGCTTGTTACTTATGTTTCGCACACGGAGATACTCAACTGTGATGGGACTAGTTAGTGATTGAAGTCACAAACTGGTCAGTAACTGCTTGTTACTTATGTTTCGCACACGGTGCTACGTGAAAGTAGAGAAATTTCAATCAGTTTCGTATCATCTGCCTAACTGAAAGCACGTTCTTTGAGCTTCTAGAATATTGAATAGTTATTAATATAATGTTTCGTGACTCGAATGCCGAATATTATTATTATTATTATTAAAGATATAAGAGAAGATTTTGGATAGAATGAAAAGAATATAAACTTCAGACTATTGAAAATAATAATAATAATGCTAATAATATTAATAATAATCGACTATTCGTCTCGGCAAGGTGACTGCAACAAACTGATGCAAACTTTATAGCGTTGTACATAATTTCGAAAGAAATCTACCTTGAATAGTACATTAAATGTTCAATGATTGTGTTCGTAACTGAGATAGCCCGGCGACTAGCATGTTGAGTTTCCAGTGAATAATCACGGGCGCGTCGTAAACCGGCCAGCAAACAGAAATATACATTAGTGGTGACGTTCAAGCTACCGGTTGGTAATTTAGGTTTTACTCGCTTCACTTTTGAGTCTTATTTGAGTAGCTACGTGGGAAAAAGGACTAACTTTATGGATGTGCTACTGGAAATATCGACGATCCTGCGTTGCAAAATGTGTCGTTCGTTTGAGGGAAGATTCACAACGCGAAAACAAGAGAATGACAACATTGTTTCTCAATAGTAACGATGTAGTTCTCTCATAGACATTGATCTCTATCAAGGCCGTAGTCAAGGGGGGGTTTTGGGGGTTCAAACCCCCCCCGAAATGTTATGAACAAAAAATATATGGCTTTATTTATGGTTCAAACAATATCAAAATTAAGGTACAAGTACAAATTAGGGGGCTGTGTTACCATAAAAAGAACTTTAGAGAGCTTCCAGAGGTGTTCAATATTTATATATTTATAACTTTTTCAAGCCTTCGGCAGTTAGGGGTATGTCGCCATAAATAAACACTTCAGATATATTCCGAGGTGCTTATATATATATATATATATATATATATATATATATATATATATATATATACTTCCTAGCCTAAGGAATTTAGTTGGTTATGTTGCCATAATAAACACTTCAAAGAGCTTCTAGAACTGTTTATCATTTATAATTTTTTCTAGCCTCCAGCAATTGGGGGATGTGCCCACAAAACCCCCCCTGAAATCATTGGCTGGCAACGGCCTTAATATAACTAGATGAACATCTGAGGTTGAAATTCTCAAGCTGTCGTCTGCATACCATTGTGTAAGCGAGAAAGAAACTTGCGGGTATATTTTTCTTTCTTACACACATTCAAGGCAGTGTGGCATTTTGACATCGTTCGCTAATTTGTATGAACATACATCAATGTATGTGATAGTTAGGAAATAGATGTGTTAATAAAAGGTTTGAACAGCATAACCAAGTTCAAAACTCATGACTTGTTTCTTTAAATAAGTTGATGTAGACTAATGGATACCAACATTTTGGAAGGCCTTATTCGTACCAAAACCCCAGAGTATTTTGGTATTATAAAAAAACCTTCTGGAAGTGACTTCCTGCTACCATTCTAGAAAGCCGCTTATCCTTTTAAATTACTACTACACAGTAGGGTTCTAGTACGAAATAAAGCCTTCCATAACGGGATTATTATCAAAATTGGGGTATACTTTCTACAAGACTATAACCTAAATCCACTACGCAAAGTTTGTCATTCAAACAAATGTTATCAATTTGTTAGCTACATTATTTCATTATAGTTATCGAACTTTCACTATAATAAGGTTTATTTAGCTTAGCTAATAGCAAACTTTAAATTTATTGTAGCCCTAGCAGAATGTAAAAAACATAGGTGATAGCTACAAATTTAATATAGCAAAGATTTTACTCGTATTTGTACACTATTAGCTGTGGAACTGAATTATTTCATGTTAATATTTATTAACTCAAGTGTGATTTCGCACAAGAAATTAAAAGAAACTGTTAGATCTGTCCCTTTAGAATCAAGCAAACAATAAACTTCGTGTTAACTTGATTTGTGACAAACTTGAGCGTTACGCTTTGGTCCTTTGCAAGCGATGTGTTTATTTATTTCCATCCAGTGCTACCACCGGGAAAAGTTGATGTTGAGAAGAAATATTGGTTTTAAACACAAGAAAGTCGGTTCATACAATGGTAATGAACTCTTTACTAGCGCTTGTCAATCTCTAAATGAAATAGAAAATGTCAAGCGTTTCCACAAACAAGATTGTATACAAAACATTTCGGGAACCTCAACTGTACAGACGCGACATTTCCAACGCCCAAGACACGGGAGAGGAAAAGTTATTAGAGTAACTATACCAATAGCCCGGAGTCGCGTGTACAGAACGAAAGGAATGAATCACACACACACCCTTTATTTGTGCCTAGTACACTAACCGTGCACCCAGCCCTACCGCCATGTAATTAATAAATCCTTGCGGGACGCACACATGACGCTCCTCACTGATTAAATCCCCCGCCCACCCTTTTCCAGGTACGTAAATATGTACGGACGGTTATGTGTGTTGTCAACAATATCTAGACAGCCCAAACAAGGGCGATAATAGGGTAAATACAGCTCAGGAGAGAGAAAGAGAGAGAACCATGACTGAGTGGTCAGATAGGCCAACCACGGGTCTATGGTTCGATACCACGGGCGCAGAAGAAGATATGTACAGTCTATTCAGCGAAGGAGTGACAGCTAATAAAAGTTATCAGATCCACTCTCATGTATCCATTCGCCAAATCATATGATCTGCCAGATATTATATAATTGATTTGTTGTCCCCTTTGACGGCCAAAACTTTCACAACAAACAATTAGTTTTATTTTATTTTAACCATTTTACATTAGTGAAACATGAACTTATGAAAATAACCATTTGAACGTTTCTTTTTTTGTGGAAACGGCGTCTGAGGTTCATTTTAAACCAAGAGCTTGTAAAAGGGCGAGTTCTCTTCACTGATTAAGATGGCGAACTACGAAATGAGGGCGGTTGGTGACGGTATGCAGACCGTATTTGGAGAGTTCATGCACATGTGTTAACAAAATATAAACGTTTTATCTTGAAACTAATATTTTGTATGGCTCTTTCTCTAAGTTATATAAAAAAAATCATTTTAGTCTGCCAAATATAACATGATAAGAGTGTGAATATAATATTTTTTAGTTTAATATTTCTTGTTTACACAAAAGCGAAACAAAAAAACATAATAGTTTTATCAATATTTTATGTTCTTTCAAATAGTTACGAAAAAGCCAATTATATATTAATCCTCAGGTAAGTGTTGTTAGAAGCGTTTTATAACACCTTTGATTGATGATAAAGTATTACTAATAAAATAATAATAATCTCCACAAAGGCATTAGTGACTTTAAATCCTTTGGTATCTGTCAGTTACCACCACTCCTATGTTGGATCGACTGTACTATACCTTGAACTGTAGCAAGCTTACCTCGTCAGGGTTTCACAATGGCGTGGTTTATAATACAGGGTCATAGTGCAATCGGTCAAGGTGAGACTGCTTGCCACCTTTCGGGTATAGGCCTTCTGAGTGTACATGGGCTCGTCCTGCTTTACGATTAGAAGATATTATGTAGGTAGTATTAGACTTGGGTGATTAGTCTTAGGTAAAGTTGTAAATCCTGATGTTTTCGTGTGAATTAGCGGCTCGACGGTGACACGCGAGGTCGAAATTAATTTTTTAGTTGGGACAGCGGGAGGTGATATTGTCCCACGATGTGGTTCTTCATTTCTCTCCAAGCGAATGCTGGTGAAGGTTCTCAAAATGCACCTACATAATCATAGTTGTACGTTTCACACTAGGGATATTTTTTTCTGTATCCCGTCTTAAGAGCCATTCCGCATATTTACACTAATGGGATATAGACGGGAAGAATATAATTTAGAGGAATCACACCCGCATTTGTTAGCAGGAAGAGTAGGAAAATATTTAGGGAAAAACACACTCACTACACCCCACCGGAATTTAAATACCCCACCAATCCAGTCTATTGCGAGAGTGACGCCTTAGACCGTACGACCAATGATTCATGTCAGAAGTGTTATTATGTATAGACTAAACATACGGTTACGAGAAGGTCTAGGTTCGAATCTCAGCCGGGTGTATTGGAAGAAATTTTTCACGTGTGATTTATAGCTGCGGTTTTTCCATCCTCACTCCACGCTAGGGTGGGTGCATTTCCTCAAATTAGCTTACTCTTATCTAACCCATAGATTACGCCTTTAAATAAAGAAAAGTGAAATAAATTAAAATAAAACTATTTACAATTGTGTACATATTTATTTTAACACAAATTAACACATCCGCCCAAACAACGAACGTTACTGTTGCTATTATTTTATTTCTTTAATCTTTACAGTCTTCTAAAGTCAACAACCCGAAGGTTGGTTTGATGTGATTTCTAATTACCCCGTGCTGGGCATGCACTTAGCCCTTCAGCCGATTAGTGCTGCCTGCTCCATCTGGTAGAAATCCTATCTACCAGGAAATTTCAGGAAGTGTGATGGTTCCCCGTTGCCTTACACACTGAATTTCTATGAGTGAGCGCTAAAGGGCCTACCAATTTTTCCGGGAAAGGTATTTTCTCATCCTTTCCAGGGTTCTTTTACATGCCACAATCGACATGGGAGCGACAACTCTACTCCCCTCCGAAGGAAGTTGTGCCACGGATTTTTATCACTTAATAAAAATCCGTCGACCTCGCCTGGGTTTGAACCCACGAACATCGGGTCCTGAGGCGAGTACTTTACCCCAAGACCACCGAGGTCGACTCTTTAAATCTATAGAAGTAAAATGATTTATTTTTTTTAGAAAATTTTCCAAATTGTTTAAATACAGTATAATAGCCGACACAATAATAAAGCTCTTTTTACAGTGCAAATCGACGACACGTCTTCTTAAAAATCAATGTTGCCAGATTTCCTTCCCTAACAAGACTCATTATTAGGCCTACTATTAATGATGTATAATTTTACTTGTTAACTTGGAAAGAAGGGGGAGGGAGTTGAACCCCCACATAAGGCCATGAGTCTGCAAGCTAAATAGCGTGGAGAGAGGGGGAAAACCTCACATAAGGGTAACTCCCCCCCCCCCCCCCCAATGTATCCAGCCGGGAAACGAACCCTGAACCTTCCCGTAAGCTGCGAGCTAAGCGTAACGCGAGTCTAAGAGCCCGTTTCCAAGAGCGTATTTGGCAGCGCCGCTTGACGATACCTTGTTTTAAATGGTTGTGTTTCCACGAACGTGTGCGGTTGGATTAGCAGCGCTGCTGCCGCGCACGATCGCCCGTCCTCGCAACTAACCGCGGCGTTTCCTAGCAGCGCTACCAGTGTAGATACATTAAATTAAATGGTCCTGTTTCCACGGGCGGCAGAAATACGCGCGACTCTTTCAAAATAGAACCATGTGTTGTTGTGCTAGACTAACAAATACAGTATTATTTATTACTATAGAATTTCATCCCAACAATTCTTTGAGAACTTAGATGTGGAAATGTTTATTAGTGAGATAGAGATGCTACCAGCCGTTTGGGATTCAAAGTCATCTGAACACAGCAATCAGCAAGAAAAACAGGGGTATGGGAATCATTGTGCACAAAGTTAATTCCAAATTTAAGTATTACGTAAACACCTTAGGGGGAAGGGGAGGTCCGAACAATGCTTACATAATACAGAGAGAGACAGGAAAGAATGGGGGAGGGTGAATCGCGAGTAAATTAAAAAGTATATTAGAATGTTATAAATTTCTAAATTGTACCAGTTTAATACAATAAATTTAGATTTAATGTACAACTATGTTTATTGTGAATTGTTGTGAATTATTTCACACCATTAATTTACAAGTCTCGTTAGTGACTACCAGCAGTTTATATAATGCATAAAACTCATCTTTATTCCTGTTAGAGGGAGGGAGAGAGGGAGATCCAAAATGGCCAAAAATGTGATTTTATTACTGAAATCTTAAAAGGAAACATGGGTTATATTGGCAGCACGACAGCAGCGCTGCTAAATACGCTCTTAGGCCCGGTGGGAGACGCGGCAGTAGGCCTAAAGTCATTTGGCCTAAAAGTCATTTGGCCTAAAATTCAGTTGGCCTAAAAGTCATTTAGCCTAAAAGTCATTTGGCCTAAAAGTCAGTTAGCCTAAAAGTCATTTGGCCTAAAAGTCATTTGGCCTAAAAGTCATTTGGCCTAAAGTCATTTAGCCTAAAAGTCATTTGGCCTAAAAGTCATTTGGCCTAAAAGTCATTTAGCCTAAAAGTCAGTTGGCCTAAAGTCAGTTGGCCTAAAGTGAATTCTGAATAGAAAAAATTCGATGTTGTTAATTTCGTTAGGAGTCACAAAAGTCATTTGGCCTAAAAGTCACTTAGCCTAAAAGTCATTTGGCCTAAAAGTCAGTTGGCCTAAAGTCATTTGGCCTAAAATTATTTAGCCTAAAATAAAATGTTATAACCTTCGGGTATCTTCGTAAAATAAGAACTGTTGGTTTTTTCATCTGATTATAGATAGCACAAGTGATGGTAGATGGTGTTAAGATATTTCTAAAAACATAGACTTTATTTAAACACAGACTTAATCTACTTACTTACTCTATGGCATTAAAAACTCGAAAGTTCATTGCCGCACTCACGAAAGTACGCCACCTATCCCTATCTTGAGCTACTTCTATCCAATCTATCTCATTACACCCTATGTTTCTTAGGTCTATCAAAATGTCATCCTACCATCTGTGTCTAGGTCTTCCCAGAGGTATTTTCCCATTGGTTTTGCCATTCAATACCTTGAACGCGGTCCTAGATACTCCCATTCACGCTGCATGACCTGCCCACCGTAACCTGCGGGATTTTATTACCCTATCAATGTTTGGTGATGAGTACAGGATGTGCAGCTCATCATTATGTAGCCTTCTCCACTCCCCACTATCTTCATCCATTTTTGGACCCAATATCTTCCTAAGCACCGTGTTTTCGAACACTATAAATTAATTTTTGTTATTCAAGGTAAGAGACCACGTTTCACATTCATAAAGAACAACCGGTAAAATTCTTGTTTTGTATATTCTGAGTTTACATATCTTGACAGCAGGTGAGACGCCAACAAATTACTGACCGAGTAATAACATGCATTTCCCGACTGTATTCTTTTCCTAATTTATAATATTGTTATCACTAGTTAGAACTGATTCTAAATATTTGAACTCACTAACCCTATCAAATGGTATGTTGTTTGCCGTAATATCTAAACTAATGACCTCAATCTGTGCTCTCTGTGTGACCATATACTTAGTCTTGTCACACTTGAATATGGACATTAGTTCTTATTCATTAATATGAATTATATGGTCAACACAATTCAACCGTAAAATATCTTCTAGAAGAAAAAAAAAATCAACACACTAAGTACAGTGGTTCACGAACTGTGCTCGTGGATCCCAAGGAATCCAAGGAATCCGTGGACAATACCCAGGGGATCCGTGGATTAATTTCTGTAATGACTTCTTTGAATTCTAATTAACTAAAAAATATGATATTTTGACTAAAAAATTACGAAACTTCTTTAATTGGCTAAAAAGTATGTTTATTTCATTATGACCGTCATAATAATATCTAGCCAAGAAACCCCTTGAATATCTCTATTTCTAATTGAGCCACCGCAGTTTACACTGTCAGTACAATATTTTCTTGCATATTGCTGAACTAGGCCCAAAATCATACATGTTAGTTTTTGCAGTGAAATTGTTATTTCCCTCATTCTTCTTCAAGAATATCCTCAAGTGTTTAAATGGGCAGTACTTAAACTTTTACAGTTTCCAACAACTTAAGTGTGCGAAGCTGAATTTTCATGCTATGTGGCAACAAAATCTAAATATCATTGCGGAATGAATGTCACACTACAACTACTCCCAACTCTAAAGAACTGTGTAAGACGAAGAAGCAACACCATTAATCACACTAGTAACCTGTAAAGTAATATTGAATGTACGGTATATAATTTTTAAAGTATACTTTTTGTGTTAGCCTACATTTTTAATTTTGGGTACCAATCATCCGGACATTCTATATTTATGTGAGCAAGGATGTGATGGATGTTTTACAAGGCCTAAAGGGTCTGCGAGCAAAAACTTTTTGGAACCACTTCACTAAAGCAATGTTAACTCGCATACATGCAAAAAAAAAAAAAAAAAAAAATTGAGCTATCTTAAATTGAACTAACAACGACGAATGAAACAAGTTCCGCGTACCTACACCAATGTCAGAATTCCCTTAGTTATTTATATCTATATTCTATTCTATACTACTTATAAAACAAAGTGTCAGCCTGTAGTCATGAAACTCTGTATGTATGTATGTATGTATGTATGTATGTATGTATGTATGTATGTATGTATGTATGTATGTATGTATGTATGTATGTATGTATGTATGTATGTATGTATGTATGTATGTATGTATGTATGTATGTATGTATGTCTGTTGCCTAGGATCTTTGGAATCGCTCAACTTATTTCGATGGAGTTTTTTTTAATTTGTAGGATATTTATTAAGGTAGGTTTTTTTGGACATGCGGCAGTGGACCTCTAATTATAAGACCTAAAGTCACAACTCCTAAACTAAATTTCTTAACTTCATAACACCTAACTTTATAAGACCTAACTTCATAGCACCTAATTTTATAGCTCCTAACTTTACTAGACCTAAAAGCACTGGACCTAAAATTCATTTTCCATAGATAACTTTAAAATATCTTTAACTGTTCAAACAGGCAGTGGACCTAAAGGCTCAAGACTTAATTTTATAAGACTTAATTTCACAAGACCTAACTTCACTGAACCTAATTTTATAAGACCTAACCCCACAAGACCTAGTCCCACAAGCCAACAAGCACAAGACCTAACCTCACAAGACCTAAATTAATAAGACCTAAATTTATATGGCATGCCAGCATAAGTCCTAAAACAACATTCTTTTTAGCTCAATGATAGGAACACAGACAAAGGCGTCAGTTTTGTCTTGACTAATTTTCTGATGAATGGGAGGTCGTAGTTTAAATCCTGCTGGGTGTATTTCTCTCGTCATATAAAACATACCTTTATAGATAAAGTGGTTTTAATAAACACGGACAAACCGCTTGGAATGTGAAATAATGTCAAGCTCATCTAATCTAGTTTTCCACTGACAAGGAAGTTGGGATTAGAATCTCGGCCGAGCGTACCGAGGTATTTTTCCTAGAGGATTCCTCACTTTCTTTTCAAGCAAATGTGGGAACATTTCCTCTAAATTCTTCCTTTCTCGGTCACTTAAAAATAGTGAAATTAAATGCGGATATTTCGAATGAGAAGTAAGGTGAAAATCTCTGATAGGCAGGATTGCCTCAATGTTAATAATCTCGACTGACGTGGACAGCTTTTATTTAGGAAGTTAATATCCGTCTATACTTTTCAGGTATGATAGGAGTGTTCTCCCACCTATTTGTCTACTCATTATCTCTCCACGTATTTCATCGTATTTAAAATAAAAAGATATTAAAAATGTATTGTGGGGACATAATTATTATTAACTAAAATAAAATTTAACTGTGAAATAATCGTGGCCCAAATTTTTGTCACCCGCATCACGTATTTACTAGCACGCTCAGGCTATCCACATTTTTTCAAAATGGTGTAAGAAAGATAAATGTACAATTTAGAGGATATGTACTCTCATTTGCGTGGAGGAAAACTCAGAAACCATTTATTAAAACTCACTCTCACTTGACTGGAATTTAACTGGGTCTCGCCATCATAAAAAAATTCAGTCTACTCTCTGAATCATTCGATCACCGATGCGGGCTAAAGTGCATTATTGAGGGAACAAAGCAAATATCATTATTGGATGCTTGTATTTTATCAGCTTAATCTCATGGCATATGGCATTAGCAAACTTCACTTATTTGTTGAGTTAATTAATGAGTAATTCTTATTAAAACACATATTATATACTATTATATTTTAACATTTTAACAATCACATTAATAGGTAGCCTATATAAATACTATTTATAAAATGTGAGTTTTTTATTTTATTGAAAGCCAAAGTATGTTAACATTAGGGCCTAATATAATAATTACCCTAATTAATCACTTTGGAAAATTCAAAATGACCTCCAAAATACCTTACAACGTTATGTGGAAATCCGAGATGGCCACCACCAAAATCAAAAATAGCCACTCCTATACCTTATAAGCAGAGCTGGAGCCCATTGATCTCTATATAACTGAATGTACATCTGCGGCTAAAATTTTTGAGCTGTCATTTGTAGAGCACTGTGAAAGAGAGAAGGAAACATTCGGGTATCTTTTTCTCTCTTATACACATACAAAACAATGTGGCATTTCAACATAATTCGCTAATTTTAATGAATTTATGAGATATATGAATGTATGATTAGTTAAACGAAATAAATGGGTTAATAAAACGTTTGAAGGGCATAAACTAATTTCAACACTCATGACTTGTTTCTTTAAATAAGTTGATTTAGGCTAAAATAGTAATATTTCCTACACGCCTATACGCTAAATGATCGTTTGAACGTAAGACTTCTACACAAAGTTTGTCATTCGAACAAAAGTAGCCTGGTTTTTAGAGACCTTATTTCATTATATTTATCTAACATTAAATATAATATGGCTTCTGAAAAGGCAATACACGCTAAAAGCCAACTTAATAATATTATAATATATTAATACTTCGTATAAGCCTCTAACCTAAATGATAATTTGAATACAAAACTACTACACAAAGTTTGTCATCCAAACGAATGTAATTAAGTTTGAAGCTATATTTTTTCATGCAGACCCCGTCACGAGGTGCACTAACTTGGAGTACCACTTTCAAAGTTTGAATTTTTTTTTCCATGCCAACGTTTTGTCCTAGTTTTATATTGTTTTGTACCACAAACAAAAAGTTATGTACCCCCACCTATTTTACACCTATGCATATTTCTACATTTTTTTAAGGAAATTAGCCTAGTAAAAATGAAAAATCATTCGAATTAAAACAATTTTATATAAATAAATTATACATCTGATTCAACACAAAATAATCATAGCTCTTTAAAATTAACATTTATAGCCCATTTTTATAATTCATATAATGATATTTGTTTTTAATTAATCACTTGTCTCATGTTTGGTGGTGTCATGTGGCTCAAGTAATGGTGACACTTTGTGTGATTGATTTGATTGTTTTCAAACGCAAAGTTTACCAAAACAAGGAGTAATATAAGAAAGAAAAACTCTCAGCTCTTTGGTGACATCTAGTCTTGCACAATATCTACCCTTCATAGCCGCCAGAGCTGAAAATACAGTTTCACACATGTAGATAGCTCTCTTAAAAATACAGTCAACATAAATTTATTTTTCTGTAACTTGTTTAGATCGAGTTAATAACAAATAATTGAATGTCATAACAATTTCTTGCGCTTCCCTTTAGCAACAATCGCGCTCGCCCTTGAGGATTGCACCCCACACTTTGATAACCACTGCTTTAGACCTTGGTAAATAGTTACACCAAAGAAGACTACATATATTTAGAAACGATAGTATATACTATTTAACTAAATAGGACACACGCTGCCCTCTATTAACATCTCAATACATCATAGCGAATGTTTCCGAACAAAACTTAGACATAGAACATTTATTCAAAGTCATTTGGCCTAAAAGTCAGTTGGCCTAAAAGTCATTTGGCCTAAAAGTCAGTTGGCCTAAAAGTCATTTGGCCTAAAAGTCAGTTGGCCTAAAAGTCATTTGGCCTAAAAGTAGTTGGCCTAAAGTCATTTGGCCTAAAATGTATTTCGAATAAAAAAATTGATGTAGTTAAGTTCAACAAAAGTCATTTGGCCTAGAAGTCATTTGGCCTAAAAGCCAGTTGGCCTAAAAGTCATTTGGCCTAAAAGTCATTTGGCCTAAAGTCAGTTGGCCTAAAGTCATTTGGCCTAAAAGTCATTTGGCCTAAAAGTCATTTGGCCTAAAGTCATTTGGCCTATAGTTTAGGCCAAATGACTTTAGGCCAAATGACTTTTAGGCCAACTGACGGGTACTCGCCCGGTGCACACATCCGCGTTTTAAACGTGCGGCGCCTGAAAAGTCAACACACACAATACGGCGAAATGACCCACAGTACGTCTTTGCCGCCATCAGAAATGGATATATATAGCAGAAACCTGTATTTGTTGCTTATCTGGTGTAAAAAATGTGTATTTTGAAGAAAAAAAGACGATATTGGATTCGTCCGTTTACTGAATCAGGACTCATTGGTGGCAGATTTGTTACATCTTTTGCGGAATAAGAGAAAATACAGATAAGTTTTTTAACTACTTCCGAATGATTGATGAGCTTGCTGGAAGAATTATTGACAAGATTAAGTCCCAAGATACGTGGATGAGACTCGCCATAACTCCAGTGGAAATGTTAGCTGTAACTCTAAGGTAAGTTAGTTTTATTACCTTTTTATTCTATATTTTCCAAACTACTTCTAACTTGTAATTGTTTATTATACAAGTATGAATCAATAGGCAACTTAAAATGATTAGATTAAAAAATATTTACGCTTGGCATAAAGTATTTATTAAAATGTAAACTAGCTATAAATAGAATATCAATTACAAAAAAGTTATTTAATTTATTGACCATCCTAGAATATGTCGAGGCAGTCCTTCACCTCTGACAAGACGTGTATTAATCACAACTTGTGAATGTGAGGAATGCCAGGCCTCCACCGTGGTTCGGATTCCACGTTAAACTGTAGGTCCTCCATTTCATTCCACAATCACCCTACCATTGCACATTAGCGTAAGTGCGTACAATCCGAACATATAGTAAGACGCTGTGATAATAATAATAGTTCGGTCCCTGACTTACAGTTTTCATTCATGATAGCCAGAGAAGACTGTCTACCTGCTAGTCCGCCCCCCTCTCCCAACCTCCCTACCCTTCCCAAAACTTCATCCCAAGACTTTCCAGTCACTACACCGCTGACCAAGATAGGTTTTTTGGTTCTCAACGGAACGGAACATTAGCATCCACTTTCACCAGTGACACAAACGTTATCTTACAGATTTTTCTAAACATTAGCTTTGTCCAAACAACGTTAAGGGCTTTTAGGGTTCAAACTATAGACTTAACACATTCCACCAAAGACTTGAACTGTAACCATTGTACCATATTGAACAATAAATATAATATATGGTACAAAAGAATCGCATAGTCTTTATATAATTGTGTATTACAGCTTCGAAGCAATCATAAAAAAAAAATGTTTAGAGTAAACTAGCCTTAAAGAAGTTTCCTCATAAAAACAAATACATCATCATGTTAATCACCATAAACTTTATTTATATATAAATTTTAAACCAAATTGTTAAAACACGTTTTACAAATTCCAAATTTTCAAAAATAGATTTTTTGTGACTACCCTAACATTATTTGAAATTTATAAAAATAAAAAGGTGTGCTTATTTGTCATGACATACTATTCCCAATACCCATTATGAACTCAACATTTAAGGTAAACTTCGAGAAACTTCTATTTTTCCATAGGTTGCCGTAAGTAAACTACTCTTAAATTACTTTATTTTTAAAAAAACATAGATTATTATTTATCATGTGAAATAGTTCCCCAATACCAATTTTGAACAGAATAGTTACAGCTAATTTAGAAAAAATATATATATTTTTTACAATAATGACTAATGAGTCATCATAAACCTGTTTTTACTCCAAAAGCTAGTTAACAGTGTTATTTTTCACTTCAAGCATTCCCAACATTTGTAACCAAATTGCTTGACCCATTTTTTAAATATTTCAAATTTTTGAAAAATCAGTCATCTGTAAACTACCTATAAACGAGTATTTACCCCCCAAAAAAGTACACAGTGTTATTTGTTATAGCAGACTATATTCATATGTACATTTTAAACAAAATGGTTGGGGCCATTTTCTAAAAATTTTGAATTGGAAAAAATCATTCATCAGTAAACTACCCTTAATTTGAGACCTAGGGTCAAAATAAAAAGTAAAATGTTCATACGTATAGCCATATAAAATCAATCCAACAGCTTTGGATCCGTGGCCAGGAACAGACAGACAGACATGGGGACACAGAGAATTGTTAAAGCCATTTTTTGGGGGGTTCGGGTCTACATAAACGTAAGGATTTATCAAACTCTCGAAAGGGATTTTTTCACATTACAATACTTTCTCTTGATATGAGACAGTAAAAAGGGGAATAATGTACTCTGAAACTTCATTTTTATCCCTGTCGTCTTTCTCGTCAAATCCTTCACAAAAACCTCCGACAAACGTGAATCCATGCACTTCTCTTCTCAGTTCGGTTATGGTACTCCTCTGCAGCGACATTCCAAATCTCAGGACAGTTTCTACCTCACCAATAAAATGCTCTACATCCAAGTGTTCCACCATTTCACGTTTTACGTTAAAAAATCGGATCAACTTACAACAAGGTACTGCGTGTACGGTACCGTTGCGGGGAACTACGGCACAAAATGCACGCAAGATGGACGTGCTGTGTCGGAACGTCGCCGGAGGTATGTGTGCAGAGCCCCATCTAATTTAGAGTATCCCAAACCGTAATTCCGGTGCCGCTGCGTCACCGCACGTTTAAAAAACGGATGTGTGTACCGGGCCTTAATGGTTAATAGATCGCTCGGCAACAGCTGTGAATATTTTCATGATCCTGTTCATTTAGGAAAGGATGAGATCGAAAGAGTTTTACATTTCCTGATACAAATACACTTTTAAAGGGGCGGTTTTTAAATCTCTGTTATGATTACGATAGCGACAAAATCACAGCCGTACAGAGAGGCCTGCGATTCACAGGCTTTTGTCTTTGAGCAAGTTTTAAGGTTACTCCCACTACCCCGCTCACCCCACTTGACTAGATAATGGGGCTGAACAACTCGCTGTATCAGCACTTCAGCAGCGTCTGCCGATAAAAACCTGCACGCAGTACGCCTGCCACTCCCTGCTACAAATAGCGTCTCTCTCTCTCTCTCACTCACACACAAAGACCCCCGGCCCGTTTGTTAGGCCGAGGTACTGGAACCACTTGGACAGAGGACGTTGTCAGATCCACCCCCTTTTACAGTCTACGAGGAACTTTTGACAGGGTGTTTAGTTTAGTTTTAGTAGCGTTAACTTGCAAGCGCAAGCGCAAGCGCGTGTGTGTGCACTTTGTCTAACCATTCTTCCGGCCAATATAAATACGTAAGTTATACCAATGCGGTAAGAATGATTATGGTGGAACTTAGAAGAAGTGTACCTGTCTTTAACGATCTAGTCTACGACGAGAGTGACGCCTTAGAGATCATGCGAGCACCGGAGCAGGTTTTAGACTTCTTTATTTGTAGTAAAAAAAGTATTACTTTTCGTTGTTATTATTATAATAGTTAACAGAGCTCATGATTGGCATCTTACAAACTGGCCGAAAAGATGTAAAAATGTTCGAATGCCACGTAGGTCAAGTGGCCTACAAGACTAGGACCAACTGGTCGACAAGCTTATGCATAAGAAGGCAAAGTGATCGACAGCCAACTGGTTGACCAAATAAATAAAAATATTTCAAAGCTTGAGTGTGTCAAGTGATCGACACGTTTAGGACCATGTGATAAGTTATACAACTGTTTGACTTGAGAGGACCTACTGGTATACAAGAGTTGAGATGGATTGACCAAGTGACCGACAAGTTAATACATTACAAACAACGTGATCGACAACAAAATCGTAAACGTAAAATAACAAGTAAAGTCTAGGAAATATTATTTTTAGTAAAATTTATAACTTTAATAAATACCCACATTTGTGGTCACATGGTCTAATGCGTTATTCGCATTCCTTATTCTGCGTTTAGCTCAAACGGGGAGTGAGAGCTAAGGAAAAAACAAACAATTTAGTGGATTTTTTATCACCGCGTCTTACTATCCGTTCAATTATACACTAATCTTGTGGATTAAAATCATCATTAGTAAGGCATTAATTTTCTAAGTTGGTCTTTTTGGGTTAACCAGTTGGCTGTTGATCATTTTGTCCGCATATTCCTGAGTTCAACCAGTTGGTACAAGTCATGTCCTACTCGTGTAACCAGGCCCCAGGACATTAAACAATAGTAGATTAAGAACCAGTGGTAACAAGCCCCCGGGATATAAAATAATGGAGTATTATGAACCACTAGTAACAAAGACCCGGGACATAAAAAAATAAAATATTATGAACCACTGGTAGCCAGGTATCGAGATATCAAATAATGGAATATTTTCAACCACTGGTAACAAGGCCCCGGGACATCAAATAATGGAGTATTATCAACCACTGGTAACTAGGCCCCGGAACAACAAACAACAGTGGGTTCCGAGTTGAAACTGTAATTCAAACTAAGATTCTTAGTGGATAAGTTGAATGTATGATTTAGACTGATTTTAATTGAAAGATCAATATTTGACATCTATAAAAGTTACTAGAAATGGGTTCACTAATTCATACGTCAAATCATGTGATCTACAGCTGTACCTTTGATAAAGGCCTATATTTACATAAGTTATAGTCTGAACTGACTAAACTGACTACACTTTTATATCGTCAGTGCGCGTGGATATAATATCATGAGCGAGGGACGAATCTTGGATAGCTCAGTGCTAGAACATTGACGCGCTAAGATCCCGGGTTCAATTTTACTCTAGTGTCAAGGTGTCATTTTTCAACATTTAAATTAATTGAACTGTATTCTCCTCCATACGGACATTCCCGTAATTAAAATGATTTTGCAGCTTGTGTGTTGATATTCATTAGTAATTATTTAAGGAAGCCGTAATTCAAACCAAAACTTTTTGTGGTGAATTTAAATGTATGTTATAGTTCCTTACCAACTCCAACAAGTAGGGAGCTTCAATGTCTTTAGCAAATGATATACACGCCACATATATATCTCCTACGTTTGTTATGAGTTTATTACGTACCCAAGGCCGTAGCCAGCCAATAATTTCAGGGGGGGAGGGAGTTCAGTGGACACATCCCCCAATTGCCGAAAGCTAGAATTAAAAAAAAAAAAGATAAACAGTTCTAGAAGCTATCTTAAGTGGGTTTTTTTTTTTGCAACATAACACCTTTACTGCCAGATGCTAGGACAAATTCTAAATACTACAACCCTCCCCCCCTCCCCCCGTCTACGGCCTTGTACTTACCTGAAAACATCGTAAATCTAATCTTTCATTGTTTTATGTTTATACCGATTGTTCGATTTCGCCTTTTTGTTTCGTTTTCTTGGTCTTGATGCACGTTGCTTTTTAGGGTTGAACTTAGCCATGTTCAATAAGCAGGTAAAATTATGATTTTTTTTTAGAAAATGCCTAAAGTAATGCAGCACTCATGAGACATTAGATATATTTTCAAAACTTTTAAGATTTTATATACTTTTTAATGTTAAATTTACAACCAGTAATAAAAGTGAAACTCATATATTTTTATTCATTCATGAAGTTAATTGTAATATTCATATAAACAATAGGTTTAAAATCATTACACGTTTTGATATACCAAGAGATGAGTTCCTTTGACACTTTGAGTTGAAGAATAAAACTAACACAGTAAAATACTATTCAAGTGCCAAATTACTAGAGGAAGGAAAAAGAGACGACCAAATAAATGTCACAACTCGTCACTCAGGTAGTAAGACGCGGTGCTAAAAAAAACACTTAAGGACGAGTCATTATTTATTTATTTATTATTTAGCACCGCGTCTTACTACCCGTTCGGGTTATACGCTTAAGTACTAATTACGCTAATGGATTAGGAATTGGGAAGGTTGAATAGAGGAAGTGAACCCGCATTTGCGTGGAGGGAGAGTGGAAAACCATTTAGGAAAAACCACCCCCAGTTCACCCGAGCGAGATTCGAACCTCGATCTCCCCGTCCTCGGCAGTCGGGCTCAACACGACTAGCGCGTTAGCCAACTACGCCACCGAGGCGGGTGACGAGTCATTAGTCGGAGACCTTGGTAGCCCGACCCTTCCTTGGTCGGATAGTCTGTGTTATTGGTAGGTACAGTCAAAGCAAGAAGTTTCAGGAAATAGCAAATTTACGTTTTCATTGGTCAACGCGGTGTAATTAATAAAATAAAAGAGTAGAGTTGGACTAATAAACCAAACAAATTTGAAATAACTACATTATGTACTACAAAATGATATAAAATCAAAGTATCGGGGTATAAAACGAAAAGTACTTGTATAAGATCAAAAATTATGTAATTTTACAACTATTTAATAGCTTATAATTTAAAAACTAATTTTATTTAAAATATTGTAAGTACTTCATTGTATACACTTCATATGCATGTCTAGCTAGAATAAATTTAATCCCCATACATTAACTACTTTACCTTAAAATTAGTACGCAAAATGGATAAAATAGTAAGTTAGACTACTTATAACTCGAGAATTGTAATAATTTGAAATCATTGAATCAATATTTATAGCTTATATTTATACACTTATTAAAATAATACAATAAAATTTTGATGGTCGAATGACCTTAAACACAAAAACAGCAAGAGCCCGCATTGTTGGCATCACTAAAAACAAGGGTGGATCCATATTTTTGTGAGGGGAGGGAGGGAGGGCGGGCAGCGCTCTCAAGGGGCCGGGTCGGGGAGGTTCTCCCTCAGGAGATTTTTTTACATCTATTACTGTTTCCCACCTTCGTGCTGGGTCAGTTTTTTATTCAAGTCATACATTTTTCCACTACCGGCTGACTACACCTGTCGTTGCCCGAGGGCACAGAGAAGGTTATTTCCTTGTCTGTGCCCTCGGGAAATTCTGACGCAAAAATACCGTCAAATGGGCTGAGATTGTGCAACTTTTTGAATATTTCTCTTTGTATTTTAAAATGTGTATTAATTTTTGCTAGACAAACTATGCTAGAGGCAAGATTTAGTCTTTAGCTAAAAAGTTCATGACACAATCTGACCCCATTGGTCGGGGCTAGTTTGAGCCATCAAATTTTTTCTATTTATATTAATGTTATAACTTGACTTGACACAATCTAACCCTCAAAGGGAATCACTTTGTGTTTCATTTGATCCCATAAGGACACAAAAATACTTTATCATAGGCGAAAAATGTGTCTGAAATAAATTATTTTACAAACAATTTCTGTGCAACACATAAATCTTTAATTGCTCGAAAGTTGGCATTAATACACATTGAAAATATTACAAAAAATAAGAATATTAAAATTTAAGAATGATAAGGTACAGTGTTAAAACTTGATACATGTAGATTAAATAATTAAATTAAAACTAGACTAAATAAAATTTAAAAATTATAAACAAAATATTTACTGATATGAACAAGTCCAATGTAGGTCCACAATCTATTGTTTTTAAGACCACAATAAAGAACCCTCTTTTTTATATTAGTCTAGGATTTGGTATATTTTTAAACGGCTTGTTTATCATTCCATATATCACCTTTTTTTTCTGGCCATTTCCAACACTTACCTAACTTTTACATTGAATTTACCTTTAAGTCTTCTTTATCAATGTGCCATAAGAATTGCTAAAATATATGGCACAAAGTCACCCCGTAAATGTACGACAAAATATTTCAATTCACAGCACAAGTATTACATTCAGCCAACGTTATTAAATGATACATGAAAATAATCATAACAAATAATATTTTAAATAATACATGACTGTTTTTAATTAAGTCGATTCCTTTTCGTGATCCAGATAAAAGTAGTACAGCTGTACTAAAACTAATAACAATGTAACATTCACTGAAAGATGGCAGTTCAACAAGGCGGGAAAATGGAGTTACCCGAGTTATACACTAGATAGCATCACAGTTCAGAGATTCGATCTGCATTAAAAAGAGTAACACCTTTCTTACAGAACTGGGGCAAGTTCAAAAATATGATTTGCACAATCTCACCCCGTTTGACGGTACTTCAAAATATGAGAGTAGTATAGAAATTAATTGGAAAATTTGAAAAAAAAAAGCATAGAAGTTTATCGTTTATGATTTTTGTTAGTTAAATTATGTGTTAAAAATGTACATCAGTTATCGACAGTGACTGACACGTGAATCAACTGGCTATTGAGATATTACATGAAAGTGCAACTAGTGATAACTATAACATACATAGACTTTTGGTTTATTTTTTAATTACTATTGATAGTAAATAAATTATTGAGGGGGGGAGGGGCACCTCCCACACCGTTAAATCAGCTATCTGACAGGTCCAAATAAACAATACACGCTTGAACAGCTGAGCAAGTGTGAAGTGTCGTATGAACCGACCGGAATTGGATCTTATTTCCTGCGCGTCACAAGTTACCGGTCCTAAAAACAGCCAACACCCAGATAGGTCCAGCCAATGGTGTGGCTTGCTCCTCACAATACTTCTAGTATCACTTTAACTCCACGTGTATATCTACAGGGTGTACAGTAACATGTAACACCCAATTCAGCGGAGGACTGGAAAAACCAAAACAATGAAAACAATTCATATACCTACTCATGTGTCCAGCCAAGATGGGTTTATGTGCTAATAAACTTTGCTAATTCTGATTTAACGTACAACCGTTGGACTGGGTGCGTGGTCCATTTTCTCATTTTCTGCTGTCGCGGTTGAGTACCCGGAACAAACCAGCCGACTGCAGTTTTTTTAATTCAATGTTAGGTATGTTATAGCCGCTCATTAATTAAATATACGCGTATGAATAATAATAGAAACAATAAACGTCAGATAAAGTGTATAAGAGATTAAAGCTTTAACACAAGAAATTTAAATACATTCTATCTTTGTGTGCATTATCTTAGAAACGATGACATTTTAAGATGCAACTACAGTCCAATTTTCAAAGGAAGAGCCTTACCTAACAGCTAGAACAATAATACTGGATCTACTTTTACGTAGGTAGGCTAATTGGTTAGCACTAGTTTCCGACAGAACAATCGGTTTCGGCTTCGGCCACCTTCGGCCATAAATTGCACCTTCGACAAAATAATCGGCTTCGGCCAAAATTAGGCCGAAGCCGAAGGTTCATTTAACTTACTTTACCTAATGTACGCTCGTGGGTGCGGCACGGGAGCGGTCACGTGACAAGTGCATGTTGGATTTAGGCGCCCGGTCGGTAGACTTGTTAGATTAGTCAGTAGTGGTGACACATGGTCCGTGTTTACTATAGTCTAGCTTTACGATCAGAGTTATTAAGAAATTACCCCTCAAACAATGGCTAATGTAATCAATTAGTATATACATAAAACATAACTGATTCATTTTTTGGGCGGGACTGGATGGCAATAAAAAATAATTGAGTCACTTTTTCAAAGCCAAATATTAACCCGGGAGTGTATTCACCCCACACAATTTATTTCTGATTGTTTCTTTTATATTGCTGCGCCGATCAACATGTGTCTCAGTGTATCTGCCTCTTATAGTCCATAGGGTGCAGTGTTTAGCATGACCTGTTCTGAATAAATCCCTCTTCTGATGTAATAAAAAATAATAATTTAGTAAATATTTGACATTATTTACTCTTAAACGTGTCTAAATCATATTTCTGTAACAAAAAATAATATTGCAAAAAAATTTAAGTCAATTAAATTTAACATTTCGTTCAACAATAAATGTAATAGATGTACAAATAAACTGTTGCTCAAAACTTTTTTTGTAGAGCAAACTCATTATTTCTTCCTGAATTTCATAAATATATTCAATAATAGTTATAAAATGCATTAAAAATACTTTACACCTAAAGGTATTTTAAATAACAATTGTTTTTGTAAATTGCGGCAAATTTCAAAGGTAAAAATGAAGAATTATATAACAGGTTTTACGTGAAAAATAAATTAAACTAGGTCACTTTTATCATTAAAAGGGTTTAAAATGTATGAAAACGAATATACTACACTCAGTTTTTTTTAAAAAATCGTGAGCTTTTTTTTAATATGGGTGGGATGTACAGACACCCCACACACCACTGGCGCAATTATTTTGTATCAGAATCTCGGAAATGTATTCTACTTTATTTTATCAACAATAAAAAATGTGAATTATTGTTTAAATAAACACGACCCTATATTTAAAATGCAACAGAAATGGCATTAAACTTTAAAAAATAAGGATCTTTCGCAATATGTGCGATTTCTTCGGCTTCGGCCGAAGGTGAAAAGTAAAACGAAGTTTGGCTTCGGCTTCGACCAAAAAAATGACCTTCAGTCGGACACTCATAACGTTAGTGTATTATTTAAAAAGAAACATTGTGAATTAAATGTGGCATACCATTTAATTAAGGGAAGGTGATGTAGGCCTAATTTGGGGGGCCTACATGTTAAATAACCTTTTCCTCGTCTCGAAACATAAAGAATGAAAGCACATTTAGCAAGTTTAATAAAACAACCTTAGAACTCACGTAGCAAATATCACATTACATGCCTAAGAGATAAAAAATGTTTATTTTATTTTATTATAAGTAGGTACCTATATAAAAATAACTCAAACGGCCTTCTGAATGCTTCGTTATTGATTTATCAATCAGCGCCTCAATGGTAAAAACAGTCACTTTACTATTTTATGCTGAAATATGTTTTTATTATTATATTTAGTTTTATATATTATAACATTATCATAAATTAGTTTTATATAGATATTTAACATGCAAATAATAATATATTTCAAAAATTACCATCTAAATAGTTGTTAAACCGGTGAGCTTGTTAGGCCATGCATTGAACATTTTATTGTAAAAAATACTTACATTTTAGTAAGAGTTATCACTCTCTCTTTAACTGCACTAACACACTCAAACTTACTATTTAATAAGACCTAAGACATTGAGAATAATAAATTTCGTTGTCCTAATTTAAGGAATGTATCTATCAATTTATTTTCATTTCACAAACAGAAATTAATACCTTTTTACATAACATACACGACCTCTTGTGACACACACATGAGTCGAGATTACAAGAGCTTATGTTTCAACCGCTAGGTAGCAGTGTTGATTTTATATTTAACAGGGTTCATCTATAATAAAAGGTTACATCACAGTGTCCAATATGCCTTAAAACTGTTTTATACCTTTAGGCATGTAATCGATTAATTATTATTTTCCTAAATAATGATTTTATTTAGTTAAATAAGCTTTCCTTAATTCTGAGGTTAACATGCCTTTGAATGTTTTTAAAAAGTATAAAGTTAATATTTCAAATTTTATAGAATTTTGAATTAGAAAATGTATATACTACATTGGATCTTATGCAACCTTTTTTTTCTACAAGATGATTGTTCTCAAACAAGATGTTGATAGTAGCTACTCACCTCTCTAACTTAAGTAAATACGTTTATGTATTTATATGCCAAACTGCTATTTTTGAAGCTAAAAACCAGACTTTTAATAATCTTTGCTAGTCTTATAGTAATTTTTAATATGTATTTTCTAAAAGGTTTTCCAAGTCAAGGATGATGTTTAATTTATGTGGCTAAAATAATATCATGCGAACCTTTGTAAAGTCTGTTCACCATAGCTTATTACCTGAATGACAGTTGCAAAATACTACGTTTAGGTTTTGGGCTGCCACCGCTTTTACAAGATCACTGTTTTGTCATAGATGATGTTTCTTAACTACGTGTTATATAAATTAAGGCCCCTTACACGGTCAATATATTGTTTCAATATTATTGTAAAAATTGGTACCGCCTCAATATTATCAGTCACAATCTTGCTTTGAAGGAGGATATTTCCACAAAGAGAAGCTACTTTAAACACGCCCGGTGTGTGAGTTTTCAGTGATGCTGAATCCAGTAGTTTATTAATTGCCTTGTGTACAGTATTAAAGAAAAAGAGTAAAAAGAGAGACGGCGAATAGTGTGAACCAAGAACTGGTTGAGAGGGCGTTCCACTCACGGACATCAGGACCTAATTCGATAACTCATTAAAGAGCTGGAAGACACTAGAAATTGTTACGAATGGATGAAGCATTGTTTAACGAGTTAGTGACGCTGATTCCACCATTAATAAAAAAGGATACGGTGATGGGGAAAGCCATTTCACCGGCTGAAAGGCTACCGTCACTGAGATAACTAGCAACAGGGAACAGCTTCGATGACTTGAAGTTTTTGTCGTACATTGCTGCAACAACTATCAGAAAAATAGTTTAAGAAACCTGTGATGCTCTCTGTGTGTGTCTCAAAGATTATATTAAGGTAAGAAAACAGTAAAACTAGTTACTAACATTAAGTAATTTATTTATTGAATGGCTTTTTAAAATAAAGACAAATAATTAGGTAAAAACACAACACAATATTAAGTAAATTTAAATGGCTTATTCAAATGAAGGAAAAAATTAGCCACCGAGCCCTGATTGTGGTCTACACTTTCAGAAAAAGGCAAATTTTGCAATTGAGAGTAAGTAGAGGCACTCGAATATGAACCATGCGATAAAGGGGTGCTAGTTCTTGCTGGTTCATTTATGACTACTGAGCCCCGGTGAAGTGTACCCATTTGCCCCTCAAATATTATTTCGTTTATACATTTTTTGACAAATAATTGTTGCTGGGGAGCCATCTTCATGAGTTCTGTAGCCCAAGTAGTAGCCACCTGGAGCTCAGCTGGGACAGGTTCTTGAAGCCGAGTACAGGCCAATCTAATGAGCTCATCTGCTGGGTCTTTTGACTGAGTCCTCTTTTTCTTCGTAGGCCGTGGGGTACTACTAACAGCGTTTTCAGCGTCATCAATCACCGAAAAGTCCACCACAAAACCCTTAAAAAGCACCGAAAGAAAATCAAATCATTATAATATAGTGTAAATATTAATATCGTTTAGCTCTTATTGTTTCAGATGCCTGGGTGCCCCGAGGAATGGGAGGCTTTAGCAGAAGACTTCAAGAAGCGATGGAAATTTCCGCACTGCACAGGCGCTTTAGACGGCAAGCAAATAATTATCAAACCTGTCACGTCGGGTTCATTTTATTACAACTATAAAGGGACATTCAGCGTAGTATTAGTGACTGTAGTAAATGCCAATTACGAATTTATTATGGCTGATTGTGGCATAAATGACTGTGTTTCTGGCAGTGGTGTATTGGGCTACACAACGTTTGGGAAAAAATTGGCTGAAGGCACCCTTGGCCTTCCTGCCATGGAAGAGTTGCCCAACTATCCCGTAAAACTGCCGTATGTTTTTGTTGGCGATGATGCCTTCCCATTAACCGTGGAGAAACCTCACTGATGATCAACGAATATTTAACTATCGTTGCAGTAGAGCTCGAGGCATCTCTGAAAATACATTTTACATTATGGCTGCCAGAATCGGGATCTTTCAAAAACCTATTAACCTCTTCCCCAAAAAAGTCAGAAGAATCTTATTGACATGCTGTTATCTACATACGAAAGATGCGAATGGAGGACTATATGCCAAGAGTATACGCGCACATAGACCTTCAAGAGACAGGAGAGACCATATCTGGCTCCTGGAGAAACGAGGGTGTTGCTCTACCTTCATTATGTAGTAGTAACACAAGCAGAAACAGTACAGGCCGGGCTAAATCTATCAGAAATAGCTTTAGGGAATATTTTCATGACAAAGGGTCGGTTTGTTGCCAGCATAAAATGCTAGCAAAATAGATGAATCTCAATGTTCATGTATACATCTGCCTAATACAGTTTTAAAGTTGATGTTTTCTAATGAAATTTCAACCTAACTCACTTTCATACTCACAGGTGTTGATAGAATCCCTTGGTGTTTCTTGGTCTATGAGAAACTTCATAGAGTCAAAATACCACAATATCGATTCATAAACCTCCTCTGCTCCTTTCCCTGATTTTTTCGAATCCTTCATTTTCTTCAACTCCTTCCTGAAGCTAGTCCGGAGGGAATTGAATTTTTTTTTGCCAGGTCTTCCCTCGTGGTCTTTGGGTATCTTTCGTGAAAGTTCATGCAATTCTTCATACGCTTGGGCGATTTTTTCCCTGTACATATAATCTTCCGACTTCACTTTCCACAAGACGGGTAATGATTGATACAACTGAAACGACAACATTATAATATATGGGTAAATATCTCTATACAAACATTAATACCTCAGATCTGTGATTTGAATTTAATTAACAAATTATAGACTAGGAGTCCAATTAAAAAACATATATGCAGTACAAGTTGAGTATGATTTGTATACAAAGTAGTATGTAAAAATGGGAGTACTTACCTCAATACATTTCATAAGAAAGTCTCGTTCCTCCTATTTTTCTTTTAAAAGCAATTCTTTTTTAGTTTGTTTTGGTTTCTCCATTTTCGCGGACTTTAAAACCACTTTAAACACACTTGTTGAACACTCCAGACAGACTGACATAATATTGCACAATATACCCCTCACACGTTAAGATAAGCTTTCAATATATTGGCGGGTCTTCAATAAAAATCAAACATTTTAAATTCTGTTCAATATCTTGATCGTGTAAGGGAGCCTTTACATCTAAAATAACTTAAACTTCAGGTTTCTCACATGATTTCATTACTTTTAATCATTTCTTTTTATCCTATCCGAAACAATATTTTAAAACTAATTCATTCATTAATTTGTTTTGGAATGTTATCGATAACGTGTAATGTGCAGACATTTATGCTTTTTAATAACTGCATTGTATGTACTTGTAAAAGATAAAATACTTTTTTATATATATAATAAAGTATTTTATGATTTTATATTTCAAAATATTTAACTGCATAAAATATGTTTTTATCAACTACGTGGGTGCACCAATGTAAAGAACTTGTTTGCATCATGATCACATGGTTTAATTTCGTCGTTCGCCAATTGGAAACTATATTTGTTAAGAGCTTTTGTGAAAGTGCTGTGAATAGTAATTTTTTTAAGTGGAATAAAATGATAATTAAGCTTTGTGCCTGACCTCAAATGAATATTGGCCTAAATTACTGCAGTTAGCTATAAGTCATACATTACTATATATTTTAATAACAGTTATCCAAAGTGACATGTCAGCTGTTGGCGTAGGGATACATTAGGGGCTAGTAACTTGTTGAGCTATCATTAGTGTCATACAAGTAAACTATGGTCATGAATGTACTATTTTTCTATGTAAGCATAGGTGCAGGAACGTTATTTTGTCCAATATGGGGAGAGTAAGACATTTCCAAAGTCATATTGGGTTGTGTAAAACAAAACATAAAGACATAGTCACATTGCGAGGATGGAAGGAAAATATTTTTTTTGTATATGATAGTAAAAGATTTTTAAAAATCTCTAAATTCCTTCTATTTCTTGTTGTGTTAAATTACGGGAACATTGCATAAAATTTTATTTTGTATTTGTACCCTGGCAAAATTGGTTAAACCTTTCAAAACAATTACATAAAGATGTGCAGGCCTAAATTAACATACATTAAATACACTTATATGTTATATAATTAAATAGTTAAAAAAAAATACTATTGGTAATTTTATAAGATATCTTGTATGAACTTACATCAATTACTATCAAAATAGGGTTTGGTTAAGATAGAACAAGTACCTAGTAAGACATGATGCTAAAACAAAGAACACAATTTCCAGATTTAAGTATTCCTGACCATACAAAAAGTAGATCATTGCACAATTTTTCCTAAACCTTGCAACCCCCTACAGGAGGGGGGCAATATATGTTGGCATGCCACCAAAGCTGCAGCAGTTATGAACATAATGGTAAATGGAAAATTATTCCAAAGCAAAATGAATAAACCATAATATTATTTCATAGTTTGCCTTTTGTTTCAAGACACAACTCTTTACCAAGTATGAATATACTTGTTCATTGGATCCTGATGTTTTGAACATTCAATACAAATTCACACTATTAAGAGGGTTTTTTCTTTATCTTCTTATTAATTTCTCCTTAAATCTTTCTCTTCTACACATGCTGTGAGTTGTGACAACTTGACCTGGTTATTTAAATCCCCATGGGTGTCAAGCATGTCAAAAAATTAGGAAGGAACAATTGAGAACTAATCACGGGCCAAGGTACAAAAAAAATATGGCTAAACCAATAATTAAAATCAAGTTAATTTACACCAACATTCAAGAAATCTTAAAGAGTTTTGATGTATTCCATTAAATACCCCCTTTTTTTTAAAAAATTTCATTGTAAATGTAATTAATTAATTAATTTTAGCACCGCGTCTTACTACCCGTTCGGGTTATACGCTTAAGTACTAATTACACTAATGGATTAGGAATTGGGAAGGTTGAATTTACAGGAAGCGAACCCGCATTTGCGTGGAGGGAGAGTGGAAAACCATTTAGGAAAAACCACTCCCAGTTCACCCGACCGAGATTCGAACCTCGATCTCCCCGTCCTCGGTGGTCTGGCTCAACACGACTGGCGGGTTAGCCAACTACGCCACCGAGGCGGGTCATTGTAAATGTAATTTTATGTAAAATTATAGAAGGAAAAACCTAAATAAAAGCGCAGCTTTGGTAGGTGTAGTAAGATTTTGTTAGGAAGAAACTTTAAGAAAATACATATTTTTTTGTGCACAGCAATGATATCTTACTTTATAATTAATATTATTTCATTATCTACAACAAGTGAGAGTCGCAGATCACATAACTTTATGTACAAATTGAACACTATTTATAAATTGCTCAAATAAGTTCCTTCCTTTTGAAATTGAAATGTATTAAGAGTTTATCATTATGGAGGTGGTGTTGATATTATGATATATTTAAGAATTATTATGTTATCCTTTCATGAATATCAAAATATTTATTCAAAAACATTTAAATAACAATACATTTAATTTGATGTAATTTATGAAAGTGTTTGTACAAGTGTCCACATTGACATGAGCTCTAGGCCTACATGATCAACCATAGGTTTAGGAATATCTTCACTTCTTTAAAGGTGGAAGCGCAAGGAATGAGGGCTCGTGTCTCAGGTTATGCAGGTGTGCTGATGCCTGACAGCTCACCTAATTGAGTAAGATAAAACCAGTGAGTACTGTTCCACTGAGCAGTATCCGTATTTTGAACATTCAATAAACTCACAGGAGGAGTGTTTTAGTTTTAAAAGAGCGTAACAAGATTGTGTATGTTACATTCTGTGAAGTCTATTCTATGAAGTAGCTGATGTTAGGGTAAGGCCTACTTTATTTGAAATAAATATAATATTTGAAAGTATTCAACCCCATCCTAGAACTGTGAGCATTAGTTCTGTTTATGAGCAATTAAATGCTGTCTAAATTTCCCTTTCTTCTGAAATTTTTTGTTACAAAACTTACACTTTAATATCTTCCTATGTGAGATCTCATGTTTATTAAGAGCAACTTTAGTCTGAAAACCCTCATCGCAGTCTACACAGTTTATATGGGCCTCCCCATTGTGAATAGCTTTGTGTGCAAGGAATTCTGAAAGCTTTGTGAATGACACGTCACAGACATGGCACAGATGTGAATGTTTACATCCAGGGTGAGTCTCTAAATGCTTCCTCAAATTTTTCTGATATCGAAATCTATGTTCACAACCAGTACATGCATAACGCTTATTTATTCTTACTTTTGGTTTCTTCATCTCAGAAAGAGAATTTGCTACTGAAACCTCTGAAGACGATTCTTGAATAGGTAATTTTTCCATGTCAATAATCGAAGGTGGGGACGTTTTTATGGATGACGATTTTAGCATATCACTTGTAACCTTACGATGTGATAACGAGTGCACTTTTAAATTTATCTTATTGAGAAACATCAGTCCACAAATAGGACAGTAACATTCATAGTTCTTCATATGAAATGATTTGCGATGGTGTTCATACTCAGTTTTATTAGAATACAACATCCCGCAAAGTGTACAGATTATTGTGTCATTTTTCTTCATTTCACACACTGTATTGTCTTTCAAAAACAAACATCTCATATCCATATCTGCCTCTCCATGCATAGTTTTCACGTGGTCTGTCAAGCGAACCTTATCACTAAAACATTCCACACAAATCAAACACTTGATAAATTTATCACTGGTATTTTCAAATTTGTTAATAGTCTGAAGAGAGAGTGTGATGCCGCAAACATGGCATACCTTGTTTAAACAAACTTTATTTTTACTCTCTGCCAATGTTTTAGAAATGTTTTTAGTATTATTGTATTCAGTATTAGGTCTACAGCTTCCATCACCTTGTTTCAATGCCACCGCAGGACGAAAACTATCAACGTGTACAGCAAAACCATCAACAAATTCTTTTGGTTTATTTTCTGCAGATTTAATTTGTTCCAAGAACAAATTGAGTGAATAGGTATTGGCTGCAGAGTCTAACATGTACTTCACACCATGACTTATAGATGCATGTTCTAACAGCAGATTTGAGGAGTCGAATCCCAGTTCACAATAGCCACACTTATAATATGAGTTATGAGTGCCCCCCAATAACTTGTCATCAGAATTTGCAACATTCAACTCAGTTATGACACTGGTATCCATCTCAGTCATGCTGTCTCCATCAACTTCACACAGATTATTCTGTAGATGAACCACAAGATCGACAATTCCGACTATTTTTTTTCTGCAAACTGGACACTGAAGATTTCCCCAGACATAGTTTGATAGGTGGGTTACCAGTTCACCAATGGTAAACCGTCTCTTGAGTCCTTGGCAGCAGAGCGGGCAGTCAAAGGTATTTACTGAGCCTGGCAGAAAAAAAATTCAACAAACATTACCATGTTTTGGAATGAAAGGCTATAATTCATTTTACAACAAAGAGTTGCCTACATTTATGAAATGATGCCAAACGTCAAAATTAATACTAAGCCTTCACCCAAAGAGGTGTACCAACCGAGGATCTACTATCTTAACCAATGAATTCACACCTTAAATTCCTAGATACAGTTCAAACATCAAAATCTATCCTGTCAGGTATTAAAAACTGTTATGTTTCCTTTCAATTCAAGTGAACAAAATAAAACCTGAACTAACACTTCCAGGAATATGCCCCTATTTAGCTGATGATTTACAATCCAAGAACATAGCTTAGGGGGCTTGCTGTCATGGATAAGAGACTTGATTTTACTGACACACAATCCCACATTATGATTTTTTTCCCCCCTTATTTATGTTTTTGACACTAATAGGTGTTTTTTTAGCAAGCTATTAAACGTTAATCATAGGCCCCAACTATTTGAGTGGTATAGCAAGTACACACAAGTTTATAGTTAAAGCTTACTCTCTTCAGTGGCAATGAAAACACCCTGTGACTCGAACATGGGATGAGTTTCTTTCATGTGCTTTCCTAATGCAGCATAAGACACCGTGGAGACACTGCACGTTGATTTGGGGCACACAAAATGATGTTTCAGGCAAAGAGGCTCAACCCTGTGATGTTTGACCAAGTGTTTATCCAGACAGTGTTTAGAGGCAAACACTCTGTCGCATAGCCAACAGATCACTTCTTTATCCGTACCCATTTCCAAAATAAAGCTAGAGATATCGTGAGGCTCATCTTCGCCGTCGTCGGCTGGATATTGAGGAAACATCACAAATAAATGGATGAAGTTGTCTACAAGCTCACAGAGCAGGATTGAATCTTATACAGGAAAAAAAAATTATATTCAGATTGTCGTATTTTGATAGCTGGGTTTTGGCAATCTTGAACAACTCTGAAAATAAAGATAGGCTAGTTATAATCTTACCTTCAAAAGGGAGTTTAGTATGCTAACAATATCTTTTTTGAAAAAAATATGTTCATAAAAATAACAATACCTACTATTCAATGTTAACCTATATATTACATTTGATACATAAAAGGGAAAGACATAAAAATATTTTGCTTTGATTATAAAATAATTTATTTGCGAGTCGATTAAAAATACCTTTACAGTACTGTATTCACACCATGTTAATTACCACATCTTTCCACAATTAGGGTGGCTACAAAACTTTTATTATAAAATTCCCTGACATTTCCAGGTTTTCCAGACAACATTAAAAAAATTTCAGACATAAACTTTTTAAAGTTTTTTTTTTGGTGGATGGGATATTTTTTATTTATTATATTGAACCCATATTTTCAAAAATCCTAAGCTACCAAAATCAACATTATTATGAATTCGTGTTTGTTTTGGAGTACCTATTAAATTAGGTAATATTTGTGTAACTGTATAAATAAGTTATAAAATATACCTTGTACAACCAGGTTATGTTATGACCGCCATATATAAGCAATGCATTTTGTTAACATCGACCAACAAAATATCTCACTTTTGTTTAAATGTTTAGGTGGGAAAATCAGTCAATCATTTATTTATTATTTTAGCACCACATCTTACAACCCGTTCGGGTTATATGTTTAAACACTAATTATGCTAATGGATTGGAATTGGGAAGGTTGAATTTAAAGAAAGTGAACCCACATTTGTGTATAGGGAGAGTGGAAAACCATTTAGGGAAAACCACCCTCAGTTCACCTAACCGAGATTCGAACCTCAATCTCCCCGTCCTCGGCAGTCTATCTCAACACGAAACTAGCACGTTTGCCAACTACGCCACTGAGGCAGGTAGTCAAGTATTTAAATTCCCTGACTTTTCCGGGTTTTCCCTGTCTGTGGCCACCATGAAATAGAAGTTGTAAAAACTTAAATCAAATAACTAGCCTAAATTATAAATATATTTAGGTCTATATACCAATCCTAACTTGTTCTCAAACAAGTCGGCCTAAGGCTAGGTTAGGCTAGGTTAGTTTGTAATTTATTACATAAAAAAAATTATTTTAATCAAAATTACTAAATAAAATATGTGTTTAAGTGTATGAAATAATCATTTATATGTTATGAGTTACATAATAACACATAACCTAACCTTACATGTCATAAAATTAGACAACAACTAGGTACCCAATAAAAGTTGGGATGGGAACAGTGCGGACTGAGGACAAGGTTCTTTAATTTTTTTCTATGTCATATAATGACAAATTTTTAATTTTTAACACTTATATATACAACAACAAAAGCAAATTTCCAATTATAACCAAATTAATATTGTCAATTTATTCTATAACTCACCTAATTCAAGTTGTATACAAAATCCTAAATAATAACCCAATGGTGAATTAATATAGGGATTTATTAATACAAGCTAATTGTTTGCCAGTACAAAAATTTATATTTTACAAAACAAGCCTAATTTTTGTAATTGAATGAGTCAAGTCTTTTTTTATTATTATTTTGATCAAAACACAGTTTTATACATCTTCTAGGCCTAATTAAAGAGCCTGAAGTAGACTGTTACACATTTAAGACAATTTTAAGTGGAAAAGCTCTCTGAATTAATGCATCGCTGATATTTTGGCACACAATATTTATAGCTAAGACTATCCCAACCAAACTTAACCTAACCTTTCATGTATGAATAAATACAAATATTTTAAGAGAGGGAAATGAATAAATAGAACCTAAGAGAATAGGAATCCATAGGACCATGTATCAAAATAGTGTAAATGTGATCTGCAAGCGTGTTTGTAAATACAATTCAACATATATATATAAGAATCTCAGAATTTAGTGAAAAATATGTTGTTGAAACATTAAGGGCTAGGTTTTGTTCATTTGTGATAGTATTAAAGTACTTTTGGTGCCATGTTGTGACATTCTTTTGAATAGGCTATTTACATTCTAGCTTATATATCAACGTTCTTTTGTGAATTTGGTGAGTTTTCTAAACCATATAGAATTATTTTAAAATATCAATTATGTTTTAATTGGACATTTACTTTTATGTTTATAGATGGTTAAAAATATAAAATATATCAATAAATGACACAGAACAAATGAAAAAATCTCACCCTAGGCGCACAATGTTCCCGTTGGGATAGTAATAAACATTTATTTAGGTGGAAATTTAAGCTGGTTCGAAAGATGAAGCATTTCAGAAAATGCTGAGTGGGCAATGATCTGTAAAATAAGTGAGTCTATGTATTATTTTCTAAGTTGTATCATAAATCATTTTTAATTTCTTTACCATTTATGTGTCAAATGCAGTTAATAACATTGTCTGCTGATGGTATTTTTAGCAAGAGATCTTTTTCAAGAATGAAGTTTTAGTGTAAAAGATCTAAGTCTTTTTAAACGTTTTACTACCCATTCGCGTGATATGCCGATGCACTAATTACACTAATTTGTAAAGAGATGAGAAATGTTGAATTTAGATTAAGTGCACCCGAAATTGCGTGGGATTAAAGTGGAAAATAACCCTAAGTGCACCCGACCGATATTGAGACCCGATCTCCTCGTCATCGGCAGACAATCTATTATTAGAATAGCATCTTAGACCTTGGGACAACCAAAGCGGGTCAAAAAGTTTTTTAAAAAATTCTGAAAAACAAGCTAGTTAAAATAAAAATAATTAAATATTTCAGTACTAGTAGGCTAGCATAGCAGCTCATTAAAATTATTTCCAAAAGATGAACTCACCAGGGAATGGAATCAATCAAGATGCTCCAATAAGATTTACCACAATAATTTTACACTGCTATTCCATAAATCATAATGCTGAATGGACCATAATAATTGAATAATTTATGATTTTCTCTATTCGATTGTTTGAAGAGTTTAACTCATAGAGAAGGGATAAGTATGGAAACGCCACTTTAATTTTGGCAAGTAGAACCACATTGCTAGCGCTCTTAGCGTTAGTGCTGCAAACTAAAATATTGAAGCGGGAAGTTACCTTAGAAAACAATGCATTTTTTTTATTGTGGAATATTAACTAATCAATTCTTATACTAAACTTAATCAAATATAACTAAATCCATGATTTTATAAATAAACCACGTTATGTAATGGAAAATCTAGCTTAATTCCTTTTTAAAATAAATGACAAATTTATAATAAATCAGTAATGGCAAATTTTACATAAACTTCACATTTCAGTTTCTCTGGACTTCACGTCTACGCATGCGCATTCTTCTGTGACGTCATTGCAAGTTGCTCCTAGCGATAGTGCCCAAACTAGTTTACGGGAACAACTAGTCCTGTAAGAGTGCCCACCCGATAACTTGACTGGGTAATGGTCATTTGGATTATTTGGATGAATATGGTTATGTCATGTAACACTGTATTTGGCTTCCATTTGGTATTTAATAGTTAGCCTTGATTTTGGGCTTTGTGTTGTTTTCCGTTGCCTCTTGGAGGAGTGGTTCGCTGCGAAGCTGTTTTTCACTTTGGTTGTATGTGCAAGTTCCTTGAAAATAATGGTCTGGGAGTTTGGGTGGAGAGTATGGCGGATAAAACCACAGACTGTTAACATATAAATAAGACGATATACATGGAATTATTATCTGCAACTATTAGAACTGGTAAGTTCTTAAATCTCTATGTATCAACTAAACTGTGGAAATGGAATCTTCGTGTGAAACTGTGTAAAACTATATACTGGTTAAGTATTACGTTTAGCATTAGAATCGAGCGTGCTACTTGTATTGTAAATGACATGGGAGGTTTTTTTAACCAGCCAGGACCACATTGTATATGTTTCCATGATCATAAATGACACATTTCGGAGAACTGGTTAGCTGAGAAAAGGAAATTATTTGGTGATACCAGCAAATACTTAATTCGTCCTACCTCAACAACTAAACCCTCATACGGTTGCCCAGAAGTCTGGGGAAGGTGCCTGATCCTATCCGAGAATAGAGTTTAGGTGACCTATTACTTCAGTATACCAAGATTATAGTTTTGTCCTTCCTTTTGATGCGACTCAGTAAAGTAACATTGCTTTTTTTTTTGCTATAATAATGTGTGTGATATGTTTTAAAAGCCAGGTCCTATCATTTGAAGGTAATCACATTTTAACTCATGGTTGTGTGTTTCGGTACACTTATACTTGGTTCTTCGGATCGGGTAAGCCATTTAAATAACTAACATTGTCTTTGTATTATAAAAAGGTTATGATAATTTGATTGTATTGTTGAGGTTGTATGCATGGGGGCATTTAACCCATGTTCATTGTTGTGTGTCTTGGGGCAACTATACTTGGTCCTTCAGATCGATTAAAGCCATTAGAATAACATTTTTCTTTGTATTGGAAAAGGGTTATAACAATTGGATTGTATTGTTGATGTTAGGTGCACGGGGGCAGATATAACCCATGTCCATTCAGGGTTGCGTGTTTCGGTGCAATTATACTTCTTGTTGCATGTGAGCATTTCTAAGTGATATTGTTGTATGGTGCATTACACCTAAATTTGGTCTTTCAGACAGGGTACAACAATTCCCAAAATGGTGTTGTTTTTTGAAATAAAAAGGGTTATGATATATGTTCTTTTTTATTTCTAACAATTTAAATATTTAGTCTGTTTGACCTTTTCCCTCCTTCCTCTATACAGACCGGGCATCTTCTTCGATAGAGTGAACCAACCAGGGGTCCTGAGATGGGAAACTACTCCCAAAGAGTCTATAAAATGTTTGTCGGAATTTGAGCTTGACAACCAAATATTTTTATTTAAATTATTATTTTGTTATTTTTCATTATGAGGGGTATGTGGATATTACACTCATAGCTTATGTCACCCAGTATACAACATTTATCTTTTAATACGAAGAGAGCCCCACATACTTTTTTTTAATAAGAAGAGTAATAAAGTTAATTGGATGTGGATTTTAAGGGTCTATTTATATTTAAAGTTCCAAAATGTGACCTGGTTTTAATCAACTTAGTTTGTCATTCACATAGCTTTAAGTAGGTTCTACTGGGTTCATATTCATACATAACACATAACTAATAACAAATAGTGTATAGCGCACAGTGCGCATGAAGTTAAAATACAGTATTTTCTATGAGAGTATTTCAAATTGACAACGAATAGTGTACAAGGGGTAAAGTTGATAAAAGACTGGGTTTCTTGTATTCGCCCACGTGGACCATCTCATCAATTCGCTCTCTTCACTGTTTCGCGTTGGACCACGCTGCTTGCACCATCCGTATTGCTCGCACCCTTGCTTTCTTTCGTTCGCGTAGGACAGCGCCTAAAACGTCAGTAGGCCTAGACAAGTAGAATAAAATAATTAGCTTCTTTGTTCACGTTTAAAATGCGTTGTGATAGCCATACTTGTTTGTTATTCAAGAATTGTCTTTGTTTTAAAGTCAATAAGTATGATTGTCTATCTTATTGGAAATAAAGGCGAAATATCTCATTTTTCACTTTGTTAATGAGAATTAATATGTCTATACCATAATATATTAGCACAATGATAAAATCGGAACAAAAAAAAAAGACTTTGATTTACACAATGGTAGCTCGTGAGTAAACCTTAAGGGAGGGAGCTCTCTTAAAAATGATCAAATTAGGTATACTAAAGCCTATCTTATACCACCCTAAATTTAATTTAGAAACTATACTTAAAAACAGTAAAAGTTATAAAAGTATAGAAATTCACTCAGTTCAAGTCTATATAAGTGTATCGTTTGAAAATATCTTAGGAATGATCAAATAAGATATACTAAGGCTTATCTTATACCATCCTGTATTTAATTTAAAAACTATACTTTAAAACAATAAAAAAAAAGTTAATACAAGTTATTAAAGTATAGGAATTCACTCAGTTCAAGTCGAAGACTGTCCATCTTGAAAGCCACACACACACACCAGTAAACAAAAAAATATATATTTATAATAATGTTCGTGTTTATTTGGTAAGGAGTAATAATAATTGATAGTGAGGTTATATCGTCTTGTTTATTATTTTTATTCCCTCATCCTATTTTTATATACGTTTTAGTTTTTCTTCTATGACGACATGTTTCGGTGATTTTTCACAATCTTCAAGTCTTATTTGGATTAAAGATGATTGAGTTTATTTCATACTATTAGAAAGTTTGTGAACTTTTACGGTTGTATATGGAATAATTTTTAGTGAGTTTCACAAATTTTTTAATAGTATGATTT
This sequence comes from Timema podura, assembly GCA_033556935.1. Classification (NCBI taxonomy): domain Eukaryota; kingdom Metazoa; phylum Arthropoda; class Insecta; order Phasmatodea; family Timematidae; genus Timema; species Timema podura. Next base: position 114,574,334 of record JAVRXN010000009.1, read on the forward strand.
AAAATCAAACATCTTTAATACATATCAGACTTGAAGATGGTGAAAAATCACCGAAACATGTCGTCGTCATATAAGAAAAACTAAAACGTATATAAAATAAGGAGAAGGGAATAAAAATAATAAGCAAGACGATATGACCTTACCATAAAAAAAGTATAGTTAAGTCCTTAACAGTACATTGAGCATACATACTAAATACATAAGAATATTAACTTATCAGTAAGTGTATCGTTTGAAAGAAAAATCTTCCTATTTTGTCTGAAATGAATAAATTGTTCTATAATTAGTTCGTTAAATTCTGATATCTCGCGAATCATCGACTGCGCTATAGAAAACTTGGCCAAATCATTTAATTTGTTTTAGCCCATGGTGTTTTTCACTTAAGTGTGAATGCTTTCAAGCATCCAACCATCTTGTCTTCTGTTATTTCTTACATCGAATAAAAAAACTTCAAGCTCTATCATGAAATATTGTTTATCAATCATTGGAGAAGCACTGCAAAAGTGGTTAACAGCATCCACCAGAAGACCTTTTTTTATGTTCATTGAAGTGTTTGGACTGAAATAGCTCTTCTCCACATAGTAGATGGTTTTTGTTTATAAAGCGATTCTTTTATTTGAAATACAACTGTATCACAAACGTCCTTTGCCAATAAATCTAAATACATATAATTCTGTCATCGCCTTTTTCTAGGCGTAGGTCTTTCTGCGAGCATCTTCTTTATCTCCTCTTGTCTTTCGACTACAGAGGGTAACATATTTCTAGTTTCAATTATCACCTTTTTGAAGTCGTCAATAGTAGGGTGAATTTTCTCGGTAGGTTTGCAAGACTTTTAACTGATTAAATACTATATCAATGTGAGACACCGAGGAAAAATTTAGACAAAATAAGAAAGTTCTATTTTCAAACCAGTTAACAAACACAGCAGACAGTAATACCGTTTCTGAGGTATGTATTTTCGGAACGCCTATATGTATATTTTTGAAACATTTCAGAATATCGTCTTTGTAAGTGAAAACTGTATCATACTGGATTGAAAATTCCGTCTAGTTTGTGAGAGTCAAGGTTTTTTTTATCCCATACATACTCTAAATTCACTCTACTCTCTGGAGAGTGGGAGAAAAATACAGCATCCCCTTTTAAACTCGTTATTATAGAAGTAGCCTTTTCAAGCAATTATTTATTTAATTGGTGGGCGTAACAGTAAAATAATGGGTATTTTTATATAGGGACTCCATCGTATGTTTGCGCAATCAGTTTGTTGACTGCCTGTAGCACTGACTCTCCCCAACAGAGTCCACAGAACACTTTAAACAATCGCTTGGAAAACGACTGTGACGTCAGGCAGCCACCCTACGATGCATTTAGAGTTTGGGCCCACCAGCGACTCCTCAGCCACAGAGTGAAGGCGAGCATATTTTACCTTAATTATTTTACTAGTAGGTTCGCTTATTATCTAGAGTTGATGTGATTATGGTTTTACTAATTTCCTCAATAAAATGGAGAAATTATATAACGAAAAAAGTTATTCATTTTTGTTTTTCATTATGTACATGCCGTAATGATAAACTAACTATGAGAAAATTGGTATAATTTTTTTTTTAATCTTCTTTTGCTTTATTTTGCAGTGGGGATGGTGCCCAAGAGCCCTCCCTAACTAGCCATCAATGGATTTGATAGAACAGACGAAATTTAAATTTAGTTGAATTCAAAAGTTATAGTTTTCGAGTAAACCCTTTATCGAAGTATTATATACACACATTGTCTATTAGTGAAAAGAGGTTATGAGTTTTCAAAAAAAACAAAAACAATCGGTTTAGTTAAGATTTTTATACATCATCTTTCATTGTAAATCAACTTATTTTTCTTATGAATTGTGCACTGAGTACATACACTATTCACTATTATTTATGGGCTATGCGTGAATATAAACCCAGCTTAAGAACTCAAAAACAATGTTTTATTATAAACTATTGTATTTTTATTTGAATTTTGCGCTGTACGACAATCACTATTGGATTATGTATTTCCTATGCAAGTAAGACGTGGTACTAACGAAAAAAGATAAAAATATTACATTACCTTCTCTCTAACTACCGTGGTCAAAGCCAAGTAAAAATTGAAATGTCACCGGAAGGGAACTCATAAATGTTTTATTTCTGCAATGAATGGCTGCCACCTCATCAGCATTTAACAGATTGTTGAAGGAGAATGTCTATAAACATTTATTATTGTATGACGTGACTTTGGTGTCTATTAAACAAGTCAACACAATTTATTGGATACATTAATTTTGTTTGTTTTGTCATTTTATGTTAAAATGGATCTCAATCTTTTAATATTCTCTATGGTTGCAATTTTAGCAACAAATGTGTGCGGTATTATGTGGAATCTACAACCGAACACTCAAAAGTGTCTCAAAGAAGAATTACAGTCTAACGTTTTGGTAACTGGAGATTATGAAGTGTCTGATGCCCCGGTCAGAAAGTTGATTACATAGTACGTATTATAAATATTCTTATAAAGCCTTAAAACATAACCTAAACACCCGCCTCGGTGGCGTAGTTGGCTAACGCGCTAGTCGTGTTGAGCTCGGCCGCTGAGGACGGGGAGATCGAGGTTCGAATCTCGGTCGGGTGAACTGGGGGTGGTTTTTCCTAAATGGTTTTCCACTCTCCCTCCACGCAAATGCGGGTTCACTTCCTCTAAATTCAACCCTCCCAATTCCTAATCCATTAGAGTATTTAGTACTTAAGCGTATAACCTGAACGGGTAGTAAGACGCGGTGCTATATATAAATAATAAATAAATATATATAACCTAAACTGTGTTCTATTTAACAATACATCGGTTCAAGAATAAATAACTTTAAAGCGAATTATTAACTACCTAATATTAGCTAAGACTAAATTAAACAAAGGAATTTGTTGTGGTTTAGAAGGTTTAAACGCCAAGATCCTACTTTATTGGATGTATTTGGCTTTATTCCCAGCTGGTGTCATGTTATTTCCAACAAGCCTGTCCTAGGTCTACCTTGCAAGGGCCTTATGCCTGGATCACGATCACCTTAACTTTAACTTAATCATACTTTCACTTAAAGTTAACTTAACTTAAGAAAACAGATGTGTGATCACGATTCATGTAACTTAACGTAACAACTCAAGCCAAACATCTGCATTCTTGAGTATGATCTGTGATTTCTACCATTCGTAAAGTGATGATCTGTGAATGTTTACAGTTTTCAATCTATATAATAAATATCTATTACTAAACTTTTTTGATAAATTTAGCTTTCCTATTTTAGTTTAATTATTTTGTTTCAATGTCTGATCACTATAACTAAAGCTAAAGTGTAGACCTTGATCATAAAACCAACAAATGAATTACTAAATAGCCCTGTAGACGTCACTCGCATAATGATTGGCTGGCTAGATCACGTGATACCCTTCGTGTAACGTTCACTTAACTTGAAAGACCTCCCAGGACATCAATTACGTTAAGTTAACTGCACCGTAATCGCTTCCATGTAAAACCACAAGGAGATCCTTTATGTTAAGTTAACTTTAAGTATAAGTTCAAGTTAACTTAACGTAAAGGATCTCCTCGTGTTTTTAAATGGAAGCGATCATGATGTAGTTAACTTAACGTAATTGATGTCCTGGGAGGTCTTTCACGTTAAGTGAACGTTACATGAAGGGTATCACGTGATCTAGCCAGCCAATCATTATGTGAGTGACGTCTACAGGGCTATTTAGTAATTCATTTGTTGGTTTTATGATCAAGGTCTACTCTTTAGCTTTAGTTCTAGTGATCGACATTGAAACAAAATAATTAAACTAAGATAGAAAGGCTAAATTTATCAAAAAAGGTGAATGATATATATTTATTATTATTATTTATTATTATTTAGCACCGCGTCTTACTACCCGTTCGGGTTATACGCTTAAGTACTAATTACACTAATGGATTAGGAATTGCGAAGGTTGAATTTAGAGGAAGTGAACCCGCATTTGCGTGGAGGGAGGGTGGAAAACCATTTAGGAAAAACCACCCCCAGTTCACCCGACCGAGATTCGAACCTCGATCTCCCCGTCCTTGGTGGTCTGGCTTAACACGACTGGCGCGTTAGCCAACTACGCCACCGCGGCGGGTATATATTTGTTATATCGATAGAAAATAGTAAACACTCACAGATCATAAACACTTTACAAATAGTACAAATCACAGATCAAAATACATACTCTAGAATGCAGATGTTTGGCTCGTTAAGTTACGTGAATCGTGATCACACATCTGTTTTATTAAGTTAAGTTAACTCTAAGTAAACGTTACGTTAAGGTAAAGTAAAGTTGATCGTGATCTCGGCATTATACAAGAACGAAACTGAATGGGCCTGTAGTGTTAGTGTTGCAGTAGTGTGCTTGGAACTGCACCATTGTGCCTCATGTTATGACATTTTTTGAAAAATGGCTGTGCATTGTAATCAAACCAACACTACTGGCTCACTCAGCTTAGTTCTACTTATGTAGAACTATCCTGGTGTGTAAAATTTGATAATCTGACTATTCAAACTTTTTGGAAGAAGGTATAGGAAAGGTGGATAGAAACATATAAAAGGGACGAACACAAAATGCTTTTTACAATGATAAGAAGAACACAGCTCACACTTTACATTGCTGCCACTGGACAAAGAGGTAATGGTTGTCTCTTAAAGAAAATTGATCGTCACCGCCCAATCTCCCGACCTAGGTTTCATTCTATCGGAACTCATCAGGGAGGATTGTGAAACGCGCAATGCAATTTCCTAATTCAACCATTACCTCTTTGTCCAATGGCAGCAATGTAAAGTGTGAACTGTGTTCTTCTTTTCATTGTAAAAGCCATATTGTGTTCGTCCCTTTTATATGGTTCTATCCACCTTTCCTATACCTTTTTTATAATAGTGGACCTAAGCTATATCTCTATCACTGATTGCTTCTATGAATTATAGCCTGATTTTTTTCATCAATATCCACAATTCTCTTGCATTTAAAACATTTGTGGCAATGACTAATTCTTTAGTGTCCAGATTCCGTTCTGCTCAGTTTGACTCATCATCTTTGCTTCATATTCACATTTTTTAATTCCCCATTCTCTTTTTTTAAGGTGAAAGATTCTGTAGGACATATTTTGTCTCAAAAGGATGATATTTCCAAGGGAAAGTTCTCATTTGTCACAGAAACTTATGATACATTTGAAGTTTGCTTCATTTCCAGGGTGTCACAACGTAAGTATGAAAACTGCAAGTACTATTTAAAAAGATAAGCTAGAATGAACTAATTGTAGCACTTTATATGGCTGGTTAATTGCCACTGCGGACCTGGTAGGATTGATCATTTGTATCTATGAATTAAATAGAAGATTGATTATTATTATTATTTGTAAAAATTAGGGATGGGATCTCGATTCCCTCAGGATATTCAAGTATTAGAGAAAATTTTGGATTCAAGACTCAAACCCTTAAATTATTTCCAATTTTTCAAGTGAAATTTGTTTTAGATCTGTAATACAGTTTATTGGTGGTTCCGAACCAATTATAATTATAGAATGGAACTTAACCAGGCCCCAGAGCAGTAATTTAACACTTGATTGAATTCATGAATGTTATAATGAATGGATTATAAGAAACGATGTTAACATTTAGTTAGGCTACTATTTGTGTTTTCTATTATTATATTTAAAAATATTTCCTCTTATTTTCATAATTTTTTCCAAGGGTCTGATTCATAAAATAGTGGATCTAACCCAACTTTAGTAAAAATTTAACTCTGCGAGTTAGCCTGATGTTTATTTGATGGATAGTAACCACTCTGATAGGCCTACAGTAAGTGATCTATAAAGTTACACACTGTAGATTGAATTTTTGAAACAGTTTTAAATTGTGTTGTGATTTACATGCAGGATTAGAGTAGTGTAATATTTTGTAACTTTGACTCTGATCCGAACAGGCCTGAGTTTATTCTCACCCGAGTGCATTTGAAGTGATTTCCCCTTCTCGTGTCCCATCCTCTCTCCAGGAGAATGTTGATACATTTTTTTCTAACAGCCTATATAGGCTACCTTTTTATTTTGGGTGATTTTAGAACTAGTTTTTGAATTTAAAGTTTACAAAAAGTATAAACTAAATCACGTTTTGGTTTTAATACGTCTAAAAGTTCCCCAAATAAATGGAGCCCTGCACAGTTGTTATTCAGGAGAATATTCTCTTGAAATGAAACACTGGACAAACCAAGTGTTAAAAATTATATTGTCGGCTTGTTCCAAATTACCGAGTTTATTTTCCTCCAACAGAACACCGAGGCATCAGCCAAGAAGTGTCCCTGGTAACAAAGAGGGGGGTTGAAGCCAAGAACTATGAAGGTGTAAGTATGGATTATGTTAGCGATCTAACGTAAATAAACATCATAATTTGTACAACCCTTGAATCAAATAAATTTATACTTTTAAATCTTATATAAATGAAAATTAAATGATTACTATAACTAAAAAACAAAGTATTGAAATGAAAATAAGACTTGTATATCAGGGTTGCCACCCACCTGGAAAACTGCAAGAACTTGGAAAGCACGGTTAAGTTTTTTTTGCCTGGAAAAAACCCGGGCAAACACAGGGAGTTTCACCAAAAAAAAATTGGGACATTTAACTGCAGGCTTTAACTATTAGATCTTTACATAGAAGAAATAGGAATCTGAAATGGTAAATGTGCTGACAAAATATCTCCCCCGCTCCCTATTTTTTATACTTGAAACACTGGGTTGCGTATGGCAACTGCATAACTTTCTTTATCAAGCGCAAGTTATTCTGTTCTAAACACAAAGTCCATTCGTGATATTAGTGGTGGTAAGATCATATGGTTCAACAAATGGATACATGAGAATAGATCTGGAAACTTTTACTATCGTTCATTTACCACCTTTTCAACTGGGGATGGGGCAATATGAATAGCATGACTTCACACGTCACTTTTATGACCAATTAATTTCAGTCCTCTTTACTACTCTTTAATGCAGGGGTGTCAAACACGTTTGATCATAAGGGCCACATTGAACATTTTAAATACTGAGGTCATGTTTCAAAAAATACAATATTTTCGTGTCATCTTTGTAAGTAAAGATAACTTAACTTCAAATTGGAATACCGTTTTTATTACAAATAGAAAACTAAGATATATTAAGACTCCCTCTATTTTTTTACCAATAATTTGTGTACTGTTATTAATTGATTTGTGTGATGAACTCCACCACATCGTTCATTACTTTATCTGTGTCTTCTGCAGGGTGCTTCTTAGAAATTTCATTTCAAATGATCTTAAAAAATATTGTAATATACATTTTATGTTATTATGTTAGGGGTAACACACTCACAATGGATATAAAAATAATTGAATTCAAAATTTGAATAAAATATAAATTAAGGCCCATAGCCTTTTTTTAAATCTAAAATACTTTTTTTTAATCCACAAAATGTCCTTAAAGGTTCAAGGGATTCATCCCAAGTAATAATACATTTTAAAATAGGTGATGGCTGTTTTGTTTCTTAGCCAGAATTTGGGGAAAGTGTGCAAATTGTGTCTATGTGCTTATTTTACAAGTTAATACTGGTTTTTAAAATTAAGGGAAAAAACTAAAATATTATATTAAAAATTTTGGTTAAGACAGGACTAAAATTCTTTTTCTTTAAAAAATAAAATGACAGTTTTTAAATTATAAATTTTATTTCTATACTCTTTAATCCAACACAGGATAGGCGAGAATCTGGTTCTTTGCGTGTGTGACATAACTTTTGGCCTGCATTCTGGACTATTTGACCACTAAACCCAACAGTTTAATCAGTGTCTTTACTTGATGTGTAGCTTGGTGAAGCAGCAAAATTGAAGCCTCTCGAAGTTGAACTGAAGCGGCTGGAAGACTTGTCCGACGCCATCGTGCAAGATTTCTCAATCATGCGCAAGCGAGAGGAGGAGATGCGAGACACAAACGGTGAGACCTGATTAATGGAGAGAGTTACGCTTCAGATGATCAGCCATTTTCGTAGAAACTTTGGTTGGGCCATATTTAGCCCTCACGGTTTACTTTATGACTGCTATTTGAAACGTGAAGGAGGTAAAGGCACATTGAGGCGCAGGCAATATGGGAGAGATAACATATATCAGGACAGGATTTTGTAACTAGTGATTCTAAACAGTATACACACATTACAAAGCAGGGCGGGCCTTTGTTGACCTGTGTTTGAAGCGCAGTTTCCGGTCCTTGCTCGCTGAGTAGGAATGTACCACACAAGTGTGCTATGTCTTGTTTTCTTTCACTATGGCCATACACATCACTATAAAAACATTAAAAGAAAATATGCAAGTAAACTAAAGTTTAAGTTAAAATTATGTTGGATACAAGGTTGAGTAAGCATTCCAAATTATAATAGCTGGTATTGAAAAATTGAGTTTTTAAGGTTTGAATGATAATGTATGCCTATTTTAAAATTACATTTTGGAAAAAAAAAATATATATATATATTAATGAATTACCTTGTCTTGGCTTAAAGAACATACGCACAAGTGATTATTTAGAAGTGTCATCAACCACTTAGATGATCGAATGGTCTAAGGTGTCACTCTCACACTCGGCCGGGTGTACTGAGGGTTTGGTTTCCCACGCTTGTAATGATATTGATTTGAACCGCTCTCATATATTTAAAAAGTCATGGATGAAGGTATTTTTCTTCAGTAAATTATCCTTTTAAGACTTCATCCATGGAGAATCACACGCTTTTCAAGAATAGTCTAGAAGGATTGCACCATTAAAACTTACTTTTTATTTCAAAATTTAACTCCGTAGTATTTACCAAACAAGCAAGAGACGTTAGTTCCCTATACCCAATAGGAAGCTAGCCTTCAAGACACCTGTCGCAGGGACGCTTTCGATTTGTTGGTTTTGACACTGGTCACGAGAGGTCCAAGGGGCAAGGGGCATGTCATTTATAAGCTGTGTGTGCGTATGAACACACAGAGTGCCGACGACATGGATCTAGAGAACGTGTAATATCACGATATAACTTAAATACAGAGAGTACACAGAAAATAATCTGTAGTTCAATGAAAATTGTATCATTTTACATAATATCTTTGTACCGAGGATAAAATCACTCCAATAAATCTTGTGCAACATTAACAGTTGTATTTATTCTTGTAAAATGTTGTAATAATTGGTACTCGATCACAGGGCTCTAAAAACCAATTATTACTCAAACATTCCATAACGTTTTACGCTCCTATGGTGCAAATGTGGGTACACTTCATCTAAATTTTATCTTCCTAATTTCTACCACATTGGTGTATTTAATATATATGCATATTTACTCAAACGGGTGGTGTGATATGGTGGGGAAAAAAAGTTAATAGAAGTGTCCATTGTTCTGGTTTTAGAGTCGACCAACAGCCGAGTGCTGTATTTCAGTATCTTCAGCATGTGCTGTCTGCTCGGCCTGGCCACTTGGCAAGTCCTCTACCTACGCCGGTTCTTCAAGGCAAAGAAGCTCATTGAATAAGTTTGAGTCCATGGTGGTGACAATGAGCTCACTTCAATGATTATCAGATGTGTTTAAAAGTATGATGTAATCTTGAATTGTCTAGAAGGACTGTAACACGACAGTTGAAATGATGTTTTGTTTGTTAAATATATTACGAGTCATATATGGAGGAATTACATTTCTAGTTAATAATGGATGCCATTAACTTGTTATACTAACTCAAGGAGCATCAGTTACTCCACTAATTTAATGTGAATTATATTTAATGCTTAAGAAACTTTGGTCTAAAATAACTTTTTTATTTGTATATTGTAAAGGGCAGGTTGTCAATTTATCAGTAATATATTAGTTATAAATTGTTTTATTACTATGTAAATATGTTAATTGGTAAACTATAAACTACTGAATACATTTTAAACTAAAATGATTTTGGATGCCTCTAATATTGAATGTTCATTAAAAGAAACATTCAGCCTACCCACTTAGAAGTTGGCTTTTTCAAACAGCTTACAGACATACATTTATTTTTATAGCAATAGAATGGGTAGTTTATTGCTGGTCGCTATTCGGCTTAGAAGTACTGCAGAGTTTTGTATTATGTCAGTTGAGGTAGTTTTATGGTTTAAACTAGGAGAGATCATTAGCATACTTATCTGAGTAATGCTGGAATAGAAATTGTTAAATTGTTTGTATAAAACATTAACACATTTTTAAAGATGAGCCTTCACTATCAAAGGAACCTCTTGAGTTCAGTGAGTAAATGATAGACTGGCAATCCAACCAAGAAAAGCTGCTTACCTTAAACATTGTTTGTGCAGTGAAAGCTCGTCTTTAAAAATTAGTTTGTATTATTTTAGTGTTTTATCCAAACCATTTATACTCCATTTTTATTCAGGTACAGAAGCAGATTTACACAATAGGCCCACAAGCCATGGACCTAGGGGCGGCAGCATATTTTGGATAACATTTTATTTTATTTTATTTTTAATAATTTTGTTTAAAAGTTATTGACTAACGTTATCGGAATAGTTCGAATTAAAGTCGGAACGACACTATTTCTTTTTGAATAACTGTACTTTGCAATCACTTTGTAACTGAGGTCAGTCTCCCCATCTTCATAATGTTAACTAAAGCTTCTGTAAGGCATGTACTGTACATGCCTGATTATCTTTGTAGAAATCTTTTCTGTACTGTACATGCCTGATTATCTTTCGTAGAAATCTTTTCTTGATACTAACTTCCCCCTCTCCCCACATCTATTTTCACCGAAACTTCCTAAAGCCCTTGACAAAAAAAAATTGGGGGGGGGGGGGAGGGAGGGGGGCGCAAAAATGTTAAATCCGCCACTGTTCAAGTAGCATGCCAACAATGCCTCCTAATTTAAACTATGATTTAACCTATTGCTATATTTCAAATAAACTTTATATGAAGTTTAGTTCTATAAAATTGATTAGAAGTTATTTTAGTTGTAAGTAGTGCTTTTTAAAAAATCATTAGGGATGAACAAAGTCCAATTTTTCAATATGAAGTCTGATCAAATATATTAAATATTTCTGAAGCTAAATTAAGTTTTAACATTAGATGTTGAAAAAAAATATTATACTGTGAATATTCGGATATCTTTAGACACTAAACATAAATTGAAAAAGTAATAAATATATTCAACCCAAAGCTGAAAAATCAAGTTCTAACACATTCAATTCAATTACTTTAGATTTTTTGGCAAGTGAATATAAATTGGCAACGTATAAAACAGCACAGAAAGACACAAATTTAACATAAACATTGTAGCTACCAATATTTTTATTGGTGAAGCTAAATAAATGCTGAAGACACTTTCCCCGAAGCTGTGAACATTCCTAAAAATCATATCAATTGAAGAGTTAAAAATTTTATTGATTTATTTTATAACTTAAAGAACCTCCATGGTGTCAGCCCAAAATCAAACCAACTTCAGCGGATAGATGTCATCAGTCAATATTCAATTTAAAACTTTTTTTTTAACAATGTTGTTGTTGGTTATTTGGTTGAGAATATCTCTATTGACTAATAAAATAGTATGTGTTTATAAACAAGTTTTTCAAATCTATCGAGACACCGGGACCTCTAAAACTTCCCATAATTTTGTTTCGTGAATGAGTAGGGTCAATCATACCTTTAACATCATCCTCAACTGTTTCCAGCCTGTGACCTGGTCACTTTAGTATAATGCCTCCATCTTTCTCACTTCTGTTATCTGCTCTTCCCATCTCTTTTCTCACATTTTCTTCAGCACCTTTAACAACATTTGGCTTAAATTAACAAGTCAGGCCATGAAAATAGCTGGCTGCAGTCTATCTGTAGCACTTCAGGTTTGAACTGCAAGACTCTGATTACTGCTTATAATGCATTAAGGATAAATTACATTAATTATATTTAGGTCATTTGGAATAGAGAACTAGGCTAAAACATGGTTTAAATTAGGAGGGATAGCCAGCACACTTACCTTGGTGATACCGGAGTAGAAATTGTTTAGATAGAACACTATAAAACACATTCTTAAGGACAAGCTTTCACTGTCACAGATAGCTTCATGAAGGGTCATAAAAATATATAATTTACCTGCTCCACTAGACACCTAAAATATTGTGTTCAATCCTAGGGTTTTTTTAGAGCGGTCAAAGCCAAAACAATATTCCATTCCTCAAACACTTAAATTAAAATTCACAGCCAAATATATTTTCTGTCTTTTGACATGTTCCTTGTTTTGTCCAAATTGAGTCCTATCAGCAGCTTCCATGTTTAGATCTTGAAACTACATATTTTGTTGTTTCAGTTGCATTGTTCATATTCCTGGTCCCCTTTGCCTTCTATGACATCACTAAATGAGCCATTTCTTCTTATGTGACCCATCCAGTTGAGTTTTCTTTGTAGAATCATCTGCAGAATGGTTCTTAACGAGTCACCTGATGTCTGCTTTATTCTCTATTTTCCTTCAGCACTACGTCTCAAAGCTTTCTAAATATTTATTTCACTCAGCTCTATAATTGTAGAAAATAAAGCACCTATTTATAAAAAAGTATGGACACTTGCCAATACTGCAGTGAGACATTGACATATTGAAGGGGGAGTAAATTATGTAACCCCCCCTTTGGTGGCCACATGGTCTAAGGGGTCACTCATTCTCACAACAGACTAGACTGCCGATGACTAGGAGATTGTGCTTTGATCCCAGTCGGGTGCACTGAAGATGATCTTTCCTAAATGGTTTCCCAGTCTCCTCCATTCCCAACACATTAGCCTAATTAGTAGTAAGGCTTATAAACCAAACAGGATGTAGTAAATTATAAAATTCTTAATGCACTTTATTTTGTATATAACAGCAAATATATAAATTAACCAGGCATTTATTTATTTGGTATTAAGGCATTAAGTCAATTTCAAGTTTGCATGCCACATTAAACTATCTAATATTATAATTTACATTAATGTATAAAAGTGATTTAGGTCTCTTATAAAAAAAAAGTCTCTAGCTGTAGATTTACATAAAAATTATAAAACTGAATGTATGCTGGGCCTTACAACAAATCCTGTGACTTGGACAAGTGAAAGATTATTTGTTATTTTTCACCTGGCTACCACAAGCTTTTTATTGCAAACATTAATGGAAACCTATGTGGCAGTAATAATTATTTTCTTAGTAATAGTACTTTATTAATCAATTATTATCCCTGAGGATTAATGTATAGTTGGCTTTATCATGAGTAATTTAAAGGACAAAAAATATTCATGAATAACATGTTTATTTTAATGACGGTACACGAGATAAATAGTGAACTAAAAAGTAATATATACTAGGTGTGTACGAAGCTTAGAGACTTAAACTTCAAAACAAATATCAGTTTCGAAAAAAAATTCCAGCTTCGCCGATAAAAATATTGACAGTTAAAATACTTTTTTCAATTATTGCCATTCTGAACTGTTATATACATTACAAATTTTCTCCCTTTTATTGTTTTTTTGGTTTCCTCTTTTAGGAAATTGCGTTGCGCGTTTCACACTCCTCCCTGATGAGTTCTGATAGAATGAAACCTAGGTCGGGAGATTGGGCGGTGATGATTGATTTTCTTCAAGAGGCAACCATTATCTCTTTGTCCAATGGCAGCAGTGTAAAGTGTGAAATGTGTTCTTCTTTTCAATGTAAAAGCCATATTGTGTTTGTCCCTTTTATATGTTTCTATCCACCTTTCCTATACCTTCTTCCAAATATAATACATTACAAATTAGAATTAATATGGACAAAATCTAAAGTAATTAAATTGCATGTTATGGTAAAACCTTCATCATAAGAATAAAAGGATATATTATAAACAAGTGTGTAATAAAATGTTTTACACGTAATTTTAGTGCATATAGTTATTCAAATAACCACAATTTAATATTGTTTCAAGCATAAAACATCTAACAAAAAATATCCTAAATTTGATTGGGCTTCAAGAATATTTCATATCTTCTATTTGAGTTTGCTTGAAATTGAAGTAGACTTAGCACTCCCCTAGTTAAAACTTGTGTTTTTCTGAGTGTTATTAATTGTGTCAACACTTGAGTACAGCACACAAATCTGACTACCTCACTGTTGTGATTATGTAACATTTGGTAAGTTTGTGCAGGGAATGGGATATTTTGTATCATTATTTATAAAATATGTTCTAGTGGCACACCCAGGGGGGTGGAGAGAAGGACTCCCGGACCCCCCACCCCAAGATCTCAAAATCATTTTCAAAAATTTGTCAGGCGAGTACCTGCCAAATATCTAAGACACATCAAATTTTCAAAAGCTTGCCAGATTAGGCCCAAACCAAATGGCTTCTAGGGGCATGTCATTTTTTAAAAAAATCTCCAGGCTAAAACTATTACAAATAGCTTCCAGAGCATACAATTAAAAAAATCCAATGAAAGACTACTTTAAATAATTTCTAGAATAATTTAAGTTTAAAACAATTTCTAAAGAAAGACACCACCTAAGAACTTTTCCTGGAGAGGGTTCTTGAACTCCCCTTTGGATTGGAGGAAGAAACCATTTAATTTTCTGACTGTCCATCCCTCGTACACAAATAAGATTCCGCCACTACTGATGATTCTTGTCTTCGAGTAAAACATAAAAAGTTTCTCAGTTTGCGAGGAAAATACTATGGTAGACCTACTTTTGAACACATTTAAAGTGCCCCAAAATTTAGAAATTAAAAAAAAAATAGTTTTGGTGTATTGTATCTAAATTAAGGCCACTTACATTATTTAAACCGCTGCCCTTAGTTGCCACAAAAATAATTTAAATAACATCTAAGGGTATTAAAGTAATAAATTGTCTTTGCCTCCAGTGGTTATGGATCTGTGCCCCTTAACCTCTACCCTCTGAAATTTAATCATGGGAGCAAGCTTGAGTGTCGACTCCCCCCAACCCACTAGAACATTTCTGGGTGCACCACTCTTGGTTCCATATTTACTTTGTGAATAGATGTTTTTGTGATTGTCCTGAACTTTAAATAAACATGGAAAAAAAGATCTTAACTATCAGTTTGTTTGCTTAAATATACCACAAGATTAGTTTTACAATTCGATGAACCTTTGATGGATTTCATTTTACCGTAATGGCCCGAGTATAAGACGGCCTCAAATATAAGCCGACCCCCTATTTTTCCCTTGGCCGAGTAAAAAAAGGCCTCAAATGTAAGACGACCTTTAACCTATTTTCTTCATTTTCACATTTGTTTATCTGTTTTGACGATGTGCCGTGTTTTTCTACGCTATCAGGCGCCATTGGAAATGATACAAATATACTGTAATTAAAACCACACTAAACTCTATTATATTTATATTGCTGTAACTAATTCCCACAAAAAACAAACGAATACAGCAAGATAATCAGCAGGCAGCTGACCTCACGCACCATGGAGTAAAGAAACACTATTACTAAACATTGATTCGTACAACTAGTCGCTACACAGCAGTACCATCATGTTACTGAGCACTTACTGAGCGCTCACCGAGATCAGTTCTTAGAGCGTGTTCAAACGTAATGTCAGAATACCACACCGCTGCTGTACTTCTATGACAAAAATGAAAAATAACTTTGCTGTAATGTTTATGTTTACATTTTTATGCGTGAAATACCACAATAAAATAAAGTTTGCGAGTTAGTATAGTATTCGTGTGGAAACATGTTATCATGTATGATTTACTAACTTTAATAAATGATATATGCAGATTTTCACAAAAATTAAATTTGAAATTAATAACATAAGAAGCTATGCCATGACTATAATTTACATGTTAAATACCTTAGTAAAATAAATTTTTATAGTTTCTTACGTGTGTAAAAACATGTTTTGTGATAGATTTATTAATTTTAGTTAGAAATATGCAATACAAACTGCTTTACACAAAAAGTAAGTTGAAATTAATATGATAAGATGCTAGGCTGCAAATATAAGACGACCCCCTATTTTTTGCTTTCGATTTTTAATAAAAACTATCGTCTTATATTCGGGCCAATACGGTATTTTTAAATGCACTTACATGAACTATGAATTAATGGTACATACTCTCCTGATTTTTCACCATGACACAGAGTAAATTTTAACCTTGTCAAGTTTTCAATAAGGTTTTAGAGGGTGTCATTCCACTAATAAACTAATGTAAGGAGAGCTAAAGAAATTAAGAGGTCATGGAAAGGATGATCACATAAATGGACTGGTGTACCCACACTGGTGGTAACATGGTCTCAAAAGACCGGGTTGCTGATAACAATGTAAGTCCTCAGTCGGGTGAGCCAAATTAATCCAGGTACATGTCCTCATCTATAATATATAAAGCTGTTAGCCATGCTTTAAAACATAACATTCAAAAGTTCAGAGAGGGGTCGAATCTGAATATTAGAAAACACGGGAAGAGGTCAACTTTACTGCATTTATTCTCAAAATGCTTCGGGGAAGGAGGAATTTTATCTAAATGTTAAATAAATGAGGTTTAATGATCAAAAAATGTTAACTAGTAAATTAATGATCTGGGGCTTGTATTGTGTAATTTTCTATTTGTAGAATTTTTTTTACTGAAATTGATTCAATTCAGTTGATAACATTTATGAATAAAATATAAAAACTCAAAAAAAACTTTCCCCAAGAATAAAACCGCATTATAGTAGCCAGTGAAATAGTATGTTTGATCACTTATTTAACACGGTAGCAAAGTAATATTTTTACTAAAATGGCACTTTGGGTTGCCAGGCTGGGAAAAATTTATATTTAAGGTCGCAATCAAAAAGTTTGGGGAAAATGTAGTAAAGGAGGTCAAAATTGATGACTCAAACATTGTTACGAAGCTCATGTTTAACCAAGGAAGCATTTCTAAAACAATTGTGGATGTGAGAGAATTATTTGTCTCTCAGTAGAAGTTTTTTAAATATGGGATTATATTATAAAAAAGGTATAGGAAAGGTGGATAGAACCATATGAAAGGGACCAATACAATATGGCTTTTACAATGAGAAGAAGAACACAGTTCACACTTTACATTGCTGCCATTGGACAAAGAGGTAATGGTTGCCTCTTAAAGAAAATCAATCATCACCGCCCAATCTCCCGACCTAGGTTTCATTCTATCGGAACTCATCAGGGAGGATTGTGAAACGCGTAATGCAATTTCCTAATTCAACCATCACCTCTTTGTCCAATGGCAGCAATGTAAAGTGTGAACTGTGTTCTTCTTTTCATTGTAAAATCCATATTGTGTTCGTCCCTTTTATATGGTTCTATCCACCTTTCCTATACCTTCTTCCAAGTATAATAGAATTACCTTATAAAGCGAAAAGAGGTTTTCCTTATTGAGACAGACATGGAAATTTAACCCGGGACCTTTGGCTTAGCGTTCCAATGCTCTATACATTTATCATAGTTTAAGGCTGAGTCTATGATGGATGTGTGTAATCAACCACTACATATTGGCGACCAATAGTCGGAAGCTATCAGGCGTCACAGCCATCTGCAACTCTAGACACCTGATATATTGCCAAGTATACAATATAAGACTATAATTAAAGTGAAATTTCAATGAATATCAACAAAGAAGTAACAAATCATTTTAACTATGGCAATGGCTGTATGGAGAGGATCATATTTAAATTAATTTAGGTCCATAGTTCAGGTGTCTTTTTTCAACTAATTCAAATTAATTGTAATGTATTCCTCTCCATATGCAATGAGCCATAATTACAAAGATTTGCAAACTGTGTGTTGATATTCATTAACATTAATTTTCTGAATTGGCTGATAATATCAACACAGAACTCAAAACACCTATCTTAATTTTAGAAAAAGAGCCAACTCCCTGTCCCAGGCCATTATTTCATCACCATGAAAGAGGAAGCCCCAATTTCAAAGAAAATAAATTTTTCAATCATGCCAAGAATCAAACCTTGGACATTTAGCTCAAAAGGCTACTGAATGTGCTAAAGTATCTGACCTCAGTATAATTAAAATACACCAAAATGTTTCCTAAAACAAATATATTTTCCAGCTGGAGTCAATCGGTAAAACAATTCTCAATAATCAGATAAAAACTCCTACCAATCTAGTCGCATATTTCGAAAGGAGTCAAGATGCCTTTAGTATTTCCAACTGCCAAGTAGTATCACTGCTAATTACAGGAGCAATTCTCAATTGGGGTTCTAGAAAAAAAAGATACATCATTATTAGAGGTACATTTGGACTGAGTATGTATGTTCAAACCCCCCCCCCCCCTACCACTACTTAGGTATTCTGTATAAGTGTTTAGTATAAGTGTTTAAGAGTTAACAATCATATCAATATTTTAGAAACTAACAATAAATGCTTCTATATAAAGGTGTTTTTTTACATAATATCTTACCTAAAAGTGTGTGGCTTGTGTTGAGATTCCCACTTGAGGCAAATTTAGCTGTGATACTGTTCACAGTCGCCTCTGGACCAAACACCTAGAATACAAGATTACTGTACTGTATCTAATAAACATTGTAAGGATGATAGGAGTTACAGAAAACTGTTGGCCTCAAAACTAGAAATTAAAACTCAACTAAACACAAGACAATCTTTGGGGCACGTCAGACCCCTTCTTCAGCAGGAGAGAGTTGAACATTTACTGGAATATGGCTGTTGATCATTGTTGATTGAATTAATGATCAACCTCTAGACACAGTTCTGTCGGTGTTATACTCTCTTTTTCTGACATACGAGTCTGAGGTTCCACAAAAATGAATGTGTGTTGTGGTTTGATAGTTTTGAGGCCTACATTTTTTCTGGAATGTGTGTAGGCTTTGCTCTTCTATACGGCCTTAAAAATAAAGCAAAAACCCTTTCAAAAGTTAGTATAAATGTGTAAGGTGTCAAGATTGACCTCGGTAGTCTTGGGGTAAAGCGCTCTCCTTAGGACCCGATGTTCATGGGTTCAAACCCAGCAGAGTTCAACAAATTTTTCTTTAGAGATAAAAATTAAGAACATCCTTTGTAGTAGAAGTAATGCTGTTGGTCCCATATCGGTTGTGGTACTGTATGTGAAAGAACCTCGGCAAGTATGTGAAAATACCTTCCCTGCAAAATTGGTAGGCCCTTTAGCACTCGCTAAGAGAAATTCAGCAAGGAAGGCAACAGGGAACCACCACACTTCCTGAAATTCCCTAGTACATGGGCTTTCTACCAGATGGTGCAGACATCACAAACCAGCCAAAGGGCTGAGTCCATGCCCGACACCGGATCACATCAAACCAACCTTCGGGTTGTTACTTAAGAAGATCCCACTTCTAACCCGACTCTCATGTTCCAACGTGTGTTCACTGCATCTTACTTCCTGTTTGAGATACTCACATATACACACTAATGGGGTAGGGATGAGAAAGGTATAATTTAGAGGAAATGTTCCCAAATTTGTGTAGAGTGGAAAAGTGTTTAGGGAAAAAATCTTGGTACACTCAGCTGGAGTTAAAACCCTGACCTCCCTATCACCAGCAAACAAGAATGATACCTTTGTCTGCATGTCCTCCAATGAGTTTAATATATTTAGTGTGTATTACGTCTTTAGTCGTCCACTTGTAAAGTGCGCTGCAGTATGTGTGATATCTTCAGTCGTCCACTTGTAAAGTGCATTGCAGTATGTGTGATATCTTCAGTCATCCACTTATAAAGTGCGCTGCAGTATGTGCGATATCTTCAGTCGTCCACTTGTAAAGTGCATTGCAGTATGTGTGATATCTTCAGTCGTCCACTTGTAAAGTGCACTGCAGTATGTGCGATATCTTCAGTCGTCCACTTGTAAAGTGCACTGCAGTATGTGTGATATCTTCAGTCGTCCACTTGTAAAGTGCACTGCAGTATGTGCGATATCTTCAGTCGTCCACTTGTAAAGTGCACTGCAGTATGTGTGATATCTTCAGTCGTCCACTTGTAAAGTGCACTGCAGTATGTGTGATATCTTCAGTCGTCCACTTGTAAAGTGCACTGCAGTATGTGCGATATCTTCAGTCGTCCACTTGTAAAGTGCACTGCAGTATGTGTGATATCTTCAGTCGTCCACTTGTAAAGTGCACTGCAGTATGTGCGATATCTTCAGTCGTCCACTTGTAAAGTGCACTGCAGTATGTGCGATATCTTCAGTCGTCAGTAATTTGTAATGCATTTAGTCATTTACAGCCTTTAACTATTTCACTATGGAAATTAAGTCAGCCTCAGAAAGGGTTTCAGTAAATGATCAAAGTCACACTAGAGAGGTTAAGGTAAATAATGATCTGCATTATGAAAGAAGATACAAAAAATAATTACTAAAACTAACATTGGGTGAAATCCACTATTTTATAAAACCAGATTTTGGGAAAATTTATAATAAGAAATATAATAGAACATTACAAAAGAGAAACACTAAACAAAATATTGGATTTTTTTTGTTATAATGTATTGATGATCACACCAATGATTGAAATCACTCATCTATGCGAGGGGAAAACAAGTTATTTAAGCTGTTAATTGATAAAAACTTCAAGCTTACATTCTGTTGTGGTCCAGAGCCGGCCAGTTCTGAGGTCCATATTTCCGCAAGGCTCCCCTGCATGTTCTTTAAGACATTAACTAGGTCCCTTTGGAGACTTGCGGCTTCCTTGTCCCTGTGGAACCTGAGCAGTTCTGTGCACAGGCATCGCACCTCGTCTGCAAGAAAACAACTCTTTCATTTCAGAACGCTAGGTTGGAAATTCATTCATTCCCACAAATCTGGCGGGGTTGGGTATTTCCCAAAAAGTTACTGCTGACTCATAAATGTTAATCTATTTTGTAGACAGTGGCTTCAGAAAGCTTAGGGAGGGTATTTTAACCTTGAGAGGGCTAGAGAAACATAATGTGAGGTGCATGACTCATTGTGCTTTGTCTATCAAGAGTTATTTGTTAGTTTCAGCAAGAAAGAGAGAGAGAGAGAGCTTGAAAGATTTAGAGGACAGAGATATATCTACTCTACCCTCTTTTAGAGCATGTACATGGGGGTAGGGGGAGAAATTAGCTTGCCAAGGTCAACCATTTATGTGCAATCAACCTTTATGTTGCTAGCTGGACAGGTAGTAATAAACTAAACAAGTTTAAGGGGTATCAAACATAGAAAACATTTAAGAGATGTACTTTTTTTTTGCACTCCATCATTAGTTTAAAAAAACACACAATTTTTAAAAGTAATTTACTAATTAGAATAATTTACACTCACCTCAGAGGCATAGTTAGCTAACGCCCTATATTCATGTTGAGCTAGACTGCCGAGGACGAGGAGATCGAGGGTCGTATTTAATTCGGGTGAACGAACTAGTGGTTTTCCATAAATGGTTTTCCACTCTCCCTCCACGCAAATGTGGGTTCACTTCCTCTATGTTCAACCTTGCCAATTCCTAACCCATTAGCGTAATCAGTACTTAAGCGTATAACCCAAATGGGTAGTAAGACGCGGTGCCAAGTATTAGAATAATTTAAATCAAAATCTTAATAAAATTAACTATTCAATTAGCATTATTCGGTATTTGTTTGAAATTTTGCTATTCAATATGGTAACAAATTCTATTCATAAACCACTACTACCGATTTGTATATAACATTTAAGGGATTTTACTAAACATTAGTTGTTAAAATATTTAGGAACAATCTTAATTAGCAATAACAATATTATAGTAGAAATTAGTGAAAGAATAGTCAGGAAAAGCATGCTATTACCCGGACAATAGTTTGTTAACCTCTCGCCTGCTGTCAAGGAACGTAAAACTCAGAATATAAGAAACAATAGTTTTACCGGTTGTTCTTTATGAGTGTGAAACATCATCTCTTACCTTAAATGACGAAAACAAATTTGGAGTGTTTGAAAACAAGGTGCTTAGGAATATATTTGGTTCAAAATGTATAAAGAGACTTGGGAACAGAGGAGGTTACATAATAATGGGTTACGTACCCTGTACTCATCACAAGACATTACTAGGATAATCAAACCTGGCAGATTACAGTGGACAAGAGATGCAGCATGAATGGGTGAATCTAGAACCGTGTTCAGGATATTGACTGGCAAACTCAATGGGAAGACCTAGACGCAGATGGGAGGATAACATTAGAATGGAACTGAAATAAACACAGTGTAATGAAGTGGTGATATAGCGTGAATTCACATCCAGTCAAGTGGTAATCTTGTGTAATAAAAGGCACTAGATTCCAACCCAAAATGATTATATTCTCATTTATTTTTATTTTTTTAACTTTTCAGATAATTACCTCTAAGATGGTCAGTGCGGGTAACCAAATCGTGTAGTGCTCTTATTAGGGCCAGATCTTCATGTGGACTTCCCTCCTTAAGACTGAGCAGTTTACGCTCATGCTTGCGGCGGTTCTTGCTGGACCGGTGGCTGCGACTGGTGGAAACAGACAGCTGCACATCACAGGATCCTCGATAATAAAGTATGGTCAGCTCCCATTACATGCTCTTTAATTAGCTGTGTTTTTGCATGTATTTGGAGTTGGACCCTTGGAGTGCTTCAGCTACACTCCCATCCAGGTGGGAATTTGTTTTTCTCACCTTGGAACAGAAGGCAGCTTATTGCCTTGCCTTATTCATCTGACATCGCTGAACCAAATGCCTGCTATGATTGGATGAAAGTAAGCAAATTTGAAAGTTTTAACTTGACAAATTTAGCAGTTTTATTTCTTATGGTACCTGCTTTTGTGGCTGCATGGTCTAAGGCTCCCCTCTTGTGTTAGATTGGACTGCAAATGATAGGAATATTGGGGTTTAAATCCCGGTTGGGTGTACTGAGTGTGGTTTTTCCAAAGTGGTTTTCCACTCTGCCTCAATGCAAATGTGGGTAAACCTTATCTAAATTCAACCTTTCTCATCCCTAACTCATTAGCGTAATGATACATGTGTGTATAAGCTGAACAGGTAGTAAGACGTGATGCTAGAAAAAAAAAATCTTATTTTTTTTAATAAAATAATTTTTCACTTAGCTGTCAAATCACAAAGTGGGAGAAATGAATGAAAGCCATGATGTTTGCTGATGGGGAGAAGGAAGGAAGGAAGAGGAAGTACAGGAACAACTACAAGAATGGAATCAGGAAGTAAAAGAGTGTGGAGTTAAATGTTGCATGGCAAAGTGTGAAGTTATAGTAATGACAAAGAAGAGAATGAAGGCCGGTACACACAGAACGCTAAGCTAAGCTAAGCTTTTTTCTGCTAACTGTTTAGAAAAACTGCGGACCATATATTTAAACGTGTTGGTTCACATAGAAAGCTAAGCTATGCCTTGCTACGCCGCACTATGTTTTTTCCGATTGCCAGGTGGGAAATTTTTCCATCTCTCATCTTGAGACATCTTACTTAGCGCATGCGCATAACACAGCTTGGGCTCCGCGTTGAACAGACGCAGCGCTGGTTTGGTGAAAATGGCCAAAAAAGTTGTGAAGTTTTGTTTTCAGTTTGTTTCACGTGTATTTAAGTAATATTCTATTTAGGTTTTATGTCTAATAAATGTGTTTATAATATAATGGAAGCGTTAATTGAACAAGTCAAACCGCCACCGCCTACATTTTGTTCATCTTCCAAAACAGCTGCAAACAGCAGCATCTTCTCTTCCTCAGTACTATCATCTGAACTCAAACAAGACATTTTAGAGAATGCCACCATAACTAAACTTCACTGGAGCAGACCAGAAAGAAACAACACTGAATTCTGGAGGGAAAATAGGGGCATTTTCTTAGCTTAGCAATGAGTCTGAAACCAAAGTCTTAGCACAGCACACCTTAGCTTAGCATTTTATGTGTGTATGAGACCTGCTATGGAGAAGAGTAGTGCCCTTGAGGTGTAAGGAAGTGTTGTACAGGGCATACTTTGTACCCATTGTCATATTTGAAGTAGAAACATGGACAGTGAATGTAAGAGAGACTAGGAAAGTAGAAGCCATGGGAATAAAGTTTGTGAAGACCATGCTAACTATCACAAGGAGAAATAAGATTAGGAATGAAGTTATCTGGGAAAGAGTGTGAGTACAGGGAGTACCTAGGATGGTATGCGCATGTAGTGAGGATGGGAAAAGAGAGGATGCCGAAGACAATGTTGGAAATGAAGTAGGCAGACACGCTACCGACTGAGCTAAAGTGTTGGTTTCTTTGGTGTCTACTCCTCCGCCACTAAGCAAGCTCACATGACCGTACCACCTTAGTCATGAATTCTCTATCCTGCCCTGCACTGGCTCCTCTCATCCTATTATAATAAAAAACATAGAAAGAAATACACTACAGGTACAATCAAGAGATCCCAGGATCATTTGAGTGCCTATAAACACAAAATTTAATCTATAATTTGATAACTCACTCAGACAACCTGGAGCGCGATGAAGCTATTGTGGATGTCATCACACTGCTGGTGTCCGAGAAGAGGTCAGAGTCAGCAGGAATAGTGTCGCCCTCTTTGTCTGCACAAACAAACAGCACTACTTCAAATAGTGTACAGAAATGGGTGTTGTTTTGTCAATCAGACACATCTACTATCAAAGAGGGTGGCTGCATCTTTGAAAGTTTGTGTATAAAGTACCAACGTGTGATTAAAATTATCTATGAATTCTTTACTGGATAGTTTAGGTAAGTGAGCTACTGTATCTTTATTATTTTTAATAATAATGTATTCAATGGTTTTTCTTACAAACAAGCAAGTTAAATCTAAAATATTGTCAAAAATTATACTAAAACTTATAAAATAAAGAATAAACTAATGAATAGTTACTTTGAACGGAATTTCCACTGAAAATAAATAGCTTACTGTAGCATACAAACAACTAACCTTCAAAGTGTAGTTGTTGGGTTGAGCGTACTACAGCCAAACGAGCTTTGTACATCTCGAACTGCTCCCGAGCAGTGGCCAATTGGGAGGTCAATAGCTCGAGATGATCTGATAAACCAGGCTTGATGTGGGTTTCTGAGCAAGTTTAAAACAATCATCATTAGTCCACACCAGGAGTTGTCAAGTTTACAATAGACAAGATTGAAGTTACAGCGAGGCCGAGATTTGAAACTCGTCCGGATGTGGATTTTCTACATTTGGCCTACATTTATGGTTTTCCTATTCCCTATTAATTAGAGATGTCACGATACCTCTTTTTCTCGATTCTGATTCTTAAGTTCAACCTTGATTTTTCGATTCTCGATTCCGATTCTTGTACATTTTCTTTTTTCCTTATTTTTCCAAGCATCCAACCTCTTTCTCAGATTCTTTCAATACCAGTAAGAATCGAGGGTATCGAGATATTGAGGAATCAAGTTTGACAGCCCTACTCTTAATATTAATGTGGGTGCATTTTCTTTAAACTGTCCTCATTTACATCCCTCAAATAAAGCCATAACAACACTTTGCATACCACTAAAAAACTAGAGTTGGGTCGAATCCACTATTTTATGAAACCGAATCGCTTATTTACCTTCGAATCTTGAATCCGAATCTTGGAAAAAATTACTAACATAATATGATAAAATCTAAATATAATATACAAATATAAAATACAAAAATTAGTAACTAATTATTAACATTCTTTCTTATAATACATCCACTATATTATATTTGGAAGAAGGTGCAGGAAAGGTAAAAGGAACAAACACAATATGGTAAGGGTCTACGAGCTTGGGTTTTTTCATTCCACTCAAGTATTTCTAAAAGCTCCCAAGTTCGAGTCGAGTTTAGGACTATTCATAATTTTAAAATGTTAAAAAGTATATTAAAAACACATGTTCTTAAAATATGAATGACACTCATTTTTATAAATAGTAAATACTTTTGAAAAAAAAAGGTTAAATAATGGAAATATCAGTTTTTAAATTAGAAATAACACTTATAAAACAAAATTAAAAAAAACTTAAATAAAAATCTAATAAAAAAATCGTTAAAATGGTTTCAACATTCATGTCTTTAAGGACATTGAATGCCAGGCCTCCACCGTGGTTCGGATTCCACGTTAAACTGTAGGTCCTCCATTTCATCCAACAATCACCCTACCATTATACATTAGCGAAAATTTAAGGACATTAAAATTACACTAACAATTATAAAACAAAGTTAATAAAATGAATAATTGCATGATGGCTTAGAAAATTAATGTAGTGTATAAACACTGTACAATGATGTACAGTAAGTGATAGTGAAGGAAGCCAACCTGAAATGATAGTTAGGTTAGGTATAGATAGAAACACACAATTCTCTCTTTATTTTTTCTTAAACTTTTACACTTCCCACTTCTTAAAAACTTCCATATTAGCACACTAGTTTGAATTTTCAGGAATATTACTTTTTCATCAATGTCTTTTCATATGAAAAATAAATATTTCTGAGAATTCAAAATAATGTGCAAATGTGGAAGTTTGAAAAAGTGGTAGAAGTCTGTGACGGTGAAAGCTTGTCCATAAGAATGTGTTTTATAGTGTTCTATCTAAACAATTTCTACTCCAGTATCACCAAGGTAAGTGTGCTGGCTATCCCTCCTAATTTGAACCATGATTTAGCCTAGTGCTCTATTCCAAATAACATTAAACATATAAGTAGTGGCTGCTTCTGAAAGAAAATTGATTGGCATCACCCAATCCCTCGACTTGGGTTTCATTCTATCGGAACTGATCAGAAGGGAGAGTGAAACACACAACACAACTTTATAAAAGAGGAGACCAAAAAACACAAAAAGGAGAAAAAGAAAATTTGTAAAGATTGATATGACGTGTAAAAGGAATAACATAAAGGACAAAATTTATTTATTGTAACATTAAAACATGCAGTTAAGTGTTAAATGACTGGTCTGCGGCCGGGTTGTTCTGAACCACCAATCAGCAGTATTAGCTCTAAAACCAATTTCATTTTAAAAATTGAAAAATAGTCTTTTTAAAGTATTTAAGTCTCGAATCTCAAATATCCTTAATGATTCGAGGGCACATCCCTAAAAAAACTTGTGTGGAAAGAAATCAATAAAAAATGTGTTTCCAAACATTACCAATGAGATCAGAGCGTTGCCCGCTGAGGGCTGACCATGTCGCCTGCGGCCACATGTGTCCTCTGACCAGCATAGCCACGCTCTCCTCCAAGTCGCCAACAAGCTGGCTCAAGACTTGAGCAGCCTCGCCATACTGATGCTGCTCTGCGAGTCTCTCCACCAGCAAATGACATAATTCATGGACTTGGCTCTCACTGACAAACACATGATGAACATAATTAGTGTAAAAGATTCATTTCAATTATTTAATTTTCTCCCCCATATTAAAAAAATAAATAATGAATAATGTAATTTAAATGATTTTTGCTTGGTGATGAAATTTATTAGAATTACAAGGTTTCTCTTAAATTAGAGCTTTCGTAATTCCTGTTTTTCTTGATTCATATTCTCAAATTTTAACCAAATTTCTTAGTCCCAATTCATTACATTTACAATTTCCATATATTTTTATTCATCCTTAAAAATATGTTTTATTTTCTTGTATTGTACAGTAATAGGTACATAGTCTTGTTAATTTGAACCAAAAACTGTCAAGAACATTCAAAATATTAATTTGCTCTGATTATCAAGACAGTGTCTATTCAGGAATGTTACTTTAGAATTGAATTGGAAGCAATCGAATATTTTAGTGAAGCTGAAGCTTTCAAAGCTTTACATCCCCCGCCCTCCTGCACTATATATTTTTGATTTATGCCTAACGTGTTGTATTTTCTTTTGTTCGACACTAGCACATTAGCAAGACAAAAAGTCAACTGATGAATGTTGTGGTATGATAAAAAGAAAACATCATTGCAACCTTGAGTGGGGTTGGGGGAAGCAAAACATGGAAAGATAGTAAAGGCCAGGATTACCGCATCTTTCATATTAGCGCAGGTTCGAACTTGCAAAACTATTTTGTATTTGCCAAAAACCGAAAAAAATAAAAAATAAAATAAAAAATATTTAAACAAAATTACCATGTTTGATCTGTGTAATATCACTAGATCCCCAAGATCAGGTGTGCATTTTCAATTTTCCGGCATTGAAATTAAAACAGCAAAAAGTATGATTAAAGTTATAATAGTGGTGGGCCGATACCTACTTTTCTCGATTCAGATACCTTGCTTGATACTATCAATTCATATCCTCAATACCTTATTCAATACCATTCAACATGAAATTAAATAAATCCTCATTTTGTAAGCATAGAAACTAGGTCAAAAGATAAATATTTAATTTGTTTCCATGTGTCAAAATATGGACAAGTCAATTAGGCTATTTAAACAAATTATAACAAAAATCAACCAGACTAAAATAACATACATAAAATAACATCAAAATACAGTTCCCTTTGATAAATAAAAATCAGCCTTGTGTCAAGCGTGACTGTGTTTATAAGCTGCAAAGGAATGGCTTGTTTATATTGAGTTTAAAGAACAGAATAGGACAAACCAAAACTATGAGTAACTAATGTCTAGCCATCGACATTCTAAATCAACCATAAAGTCAACCGTGTTGAATACTGAAGAGTGGTATCGAGACTTTTAGCGTATAGTATCGATTATTGCGATACTAGGCGATATCATGGGTATCGAGGAATCAAGTATCGGAATCAGCACAGCCCTAGTTATTATAGATTATGTTAAATAAAAAAGGGCCCCGTTTCCAAATTTTGCCATTTGATTTCAGAACTTTCACTTTATAGATTTGAATATATAATTGGATTTGAGAGCTAAGAATTGTAGTATCAAAAATCATGATATTAAGATCCAATCTTGGTTATTTTGATACTATTCAGAATAGAGGGTATTGAGGAATTGAGTTAGACATCCCTTCTTAAAAAGCAATGTTCACTTTATTCACAATATGTATAGTGTCAGGTGAGTGGTTAGCACACTTGACTCAAATAGAATAAATCAAGTTGGATCGTGACTGTTTGCAGTGAGAATGATTTTGATTGTTTAAACAATAGCTATTTATTCTTTCTTCAAAAACAATATTGAAGAATTTCCTCAAAATTTTTCCTTTTCATCCTCATCCTATAGATTATCAAGATAGTCAGTTCTGGCATTAGTGTAATGAAATGGTATGAACCTGTATTGCATCGTGTTGGCAAGAGTGAGTGCCTGCCTCCAATCTCCAGCCGCCTGGTAACACTGCAGTGCCCGGGATAAGTCTCCTCCTCTCTGAAACATGAGTGCAGCCTCGTAGGGTCTTCTGGCATCCAGAAGGTGTTCTGCATACAACACAGATACACGCCCGTATGCCGGACTTGATCGGTCAAACAACACCAGAGCCTGTAACAAGAGGAGTCACATTATATTTGTAATAAGTGAATGCATGAAAAGTAAAGAATAGCGTAGAAATACTTAGATATAATTTTTGTTGTGCTTGAAAGTTTGCTAAATTATTGATGAGATAACAACTGAAGTGACCAAAAAAATGTAACAAAATAATCTCTCTTTTATTTTGAAAGTTGATGAATTTTGTTACCATAAACATGTGAATTTATTTAGTACTTAAATGTCGACAGTTTTTTTGTTTGTTTTTAAAATTAGGGATGGAACTGTCAAATCCTTAAGGATATTCGAGATTCGAGGATTCAAGAAAATTTCAGATTCAAGACTCAAATCCTTGAAAAATAGATTTCAAATTTTCAAGTGAAATTTGTTTTAGAGCATTATTACTCCAAATTGGAGGTTCATAATCAACTTGATTATAAGTTAACCCAAACAACCAGACCCCAGACCAGTAATTTAACACTTAACTGGATGTATGAATGTTAAAACGAATGTATTATAAGAAAGAATGATTATATTTAGTTATATTTGTATTCACTATCAATCATTCTATTGTATTTATATTTCTTCTTATTTTCATATTTTTTTCCAAGATTCACATTTGAATTTGGGATTTGAAGGTAGATTGAAGATTGGGATTCGAGATTCGAATTAGTAAAGTAATGGATTCGACACAACCTTAGTTTAAAGGTCGACCCAATTTAGTTTAAGTTAAAAGAAATCAACCACATTAAAATAAAAAGAGTCTAACTAGTCTAACACCTCCTACTCTCCATCTTCTTCTCTTGGTCTTTGTCCACGGCAGCCAGCTAGTTCGGTAGAGCCTCTCGGGGTTAATTAATAATGGTGGGGGGAGAATGTAGTCGAATAAAGAGATTAAATTTGATGAGGTTGATTCGGAAGTTTGATTTTGGAGAAAAGTTAATATATATTTTATTACATTTAATTAGTACTTGAAGACAGACATAATATGGTTATAGTTGTGATAAATTAGCCACATTGTGGTCTCCCTTTTCTTCCACCCATCTCTCTACACCCTAAAAACAACATGTGAAGAACGACTATTCGTACCTCTTAGTACATCTTTCTAGCTCGCATGCTAACTAGCCAGTGTCCCGCTGCTAACACTTCCCTCCTACATAGTATTAAAAACAGACACTACAATCTGATGTGCTGATTGGCCAGCTGTTCGCACCAAACCTCCCCTTTACACTGTTAAACCACACGCGCAAGCCACACCTGCATCTCACAGCTTCCGGGTATTAAATGTCTTTGAATATTATAAATACTGGGCACTTGCAAGCCTATTACAACCATAGTGAATTTAGTGATGTTAAAAATGGTATTGAATTAACAAAATAAACAATGGGAAACTTATATAATTATATAAATGAATTGGTCGAGAGCTAAGGGCCTATAACCCTGACCACTTAACAAGAGTAAATTAATGGTCTGATTGTTAAGTTTGGCCTAAAACTATTTTGCAACAAACAACTAGAAAGACACATGCTATATCTAAAGATAATATTGAATTTAAATTTTGCTTAGAGTACTTGAATTAAAAATCTCCTTAGAACCCAAACGTTCAACCTCTAAATAATATTATTTTTATGTACATGAATAATAATGATGTTTATGGAGAGAATATGACCAAAATATACTATTTCTCTTAGGAATTGTTATATCATCGTAGAATTTGGAGTGGCGGCAAATCATTCTGGCCCCAATCAACACTTATCTGACATTGACTACACATTAAACAGAACATATTACCATTAGAGTGGCGTTAGCACTTCTATGGTTTTACATGACAGCTAGCAGAAGCTATCAGTAATGCCAACATTGTCTGAAAGTAACTTTTGTCGACATATTTGGAAATAATTATTATTTGCTAAGTATTACTATTATTATCACTAAAAGTATTATCAATCACTTTTAACAATACTTCCCCAAGAATTACAGTATAATTTTATTTTCCATAATCAAATTTAAGAAAAAAAAATTCTAGTAAATTCATTTTAGTTTTTCTTTTAACTCTTGTGGCAATTACAGGTTAAATAGAGTGTGAAATTTTACATTTAATAGTATTATATTCAGTTATCAATATTTTTATAACGGGCCTCGCATATATTTACCATAAATAAATGGTTTGTGATAATAAAGAGGAAAAAAGATACAAAATGTTTGTGAAATAATATCAAGTTTAAATTTTGTAAACACGAGTATTAATACAATTCGCCGTCCAACCTGCAACAAGTTCCTCTATGTCACCAACTGTCATCATAGCTTCTATTCAGTGGCCATATTTGTTTTCAGCATATAAGGCCACTTTTAATGTTCTCTTGCTTTTAGTAATTAATTTGAAATAAAAAGCAAAAGAAAACTTCAAAACTAAACAACCAACCAAACGGTTATTTTCATAACCAAAATTTAACAATTTTAAATATACATTATAACAGTGAATTATCGTATAAAATACAGTTTATAAAACCACGTGCGTGAATCAACAAGTTGAAGTGAACAAAATATTTAATACTTGTAATACTTGTAATAATTTTTAGTTGAGTATTTACAGGCGTGTACCGTTAGTAATTTTATTACAACTTTGAATAATACAGTGTCTTTTTTTAATATTAATTCGGCTACTTAGTAATCTGTGTGTTCTTTTGTGAATATTATTTCAGTGTGTGAGCGTGTTATCCTTGGAAAATAAATGGTTTTTCTAGTGATCTTAGAATAATTATTCATCCAATATAACATTAAAGCGTGTGATAAAAAAAAAGCTAGTATTTCTCAGTGAGCGATATACATTATTCAAAAATCAAGACTATTAAATAAATCTTTTAACCCCAAGATTGTGTTGTGTTGCCCTCAAGGCTAAACCTCGAGTTTTATAGTATTCCAAATCTTCCTGCCGTAATGACACTTTGTGTTCCGCAGAACGATTTTGGTAAGTTTGTTAATTGTCTTTTGCAAATTCATTTATATAACGGTAATTTATCAAGATTTTCATACAGCAAAATTCTCAAGTTTTCTTTAGTTCTTAAATGGTTTGCTCTTTTGTCTTTATTTCATCTTTATATGGGATTATTATAACACGTATTCGTCCAACCTAATCTTTTCTGCCTCGATAACGGAATACAATTCTCATTAATTAATTGGTGACCTGGTGGTCTAGGGGTAAGGTGTCAGACTTCTGTGCTGAGGGTCCAGGGTTCAATCCTTGGTCCCGGCACAGATTTATCTGATTGCCAAACCCTTCCTTCACCTCTAACAAGACGTGTATTAATCACAACTTGTGAATGTGAGGAATGCTAGGTCTTCACCGTGGTTCGGATTCCACGTTAAACTGTAGGTCCTCCATTTCATCTCACAATCACCCTACCATTGCACATTAGCGTAAGTGCGTATAACCCGAACGGGTAGTAAGATATGGTGATAATAATAATAATAATAATAATAATAATAATAATAAAATTAATTAATTGAATTTAAATCTTGTCACATGTAATTTTATATCTTTTTGTTTACCTTTTAATAAACTTGTTTGTTGAACAAATATTTCTTTGATACATTTTCTGCCCTATCCTTCATCAGGTATAACTTATTTAATTCAGTAAAAGCAATCGTTTCTTTTTCTACGTGATAGGAGAAGCAACGATGCAGTCTTAACTTCAATTATTACCACTCCTTACTTTAAACTACTTTAGAATGTTTTCAAAAATGTAGTAATAGTGTTAAAAAGGTTTATAACAGTGATTTTTTTCCAGGTGTAATACTACACATTCAGATTTTTCACATTTATAATGTTATTGATAATACTATTAACAAATAATTATTTGTAAATAACAAAAAAAAATATTAAAAATTATTTATTTATAATAATAAAAACTAATATGGGATTAAATGCAAAATTAAAAAAAAAAAAAAAATTGTGGAAAAAATTCATAATTAATACGAGTCCTAACATCAACATATCAAGGTCAACAATAAATAATAAATAAATAAATATATATAAATAAAAAATAAATAAGTCATATATATTTCTTGTATAGACCTCAATTTTGGCTGTCAGAAGTGACAGCTGCTAAATACATGTTTTTGCAGATCATGTGTTTTGGCGTAGGGATACATAATTTGGTCTGGTAACTTTTCAAAGCTGTGAGCTGTCAGTCAGCACCAAAGAAGCTATGTGGGGCCTGTAACACTTACCTGTGTATAGAGTTTGTGATCTCGAATCAGCGTCAAGCATTCCTCCAAATACTGGTTATTGCCCGAACAAGAAGCAATATTATGTAGTGCAGAATCAAAGCGTTTAAGGTGCTTGTCAATACAGTAACGTTGATAGTGGGGCTCCATCCTGTCAAAAGCATAACGGAGAGATAAGACAAGGAGTGCGATATAGTCTTCATTCTCCATCTCTTCTAAACATGTTCTTCTTAGTAACGAGAGAATGAACACAACTAAACAGTTTTTCTGGAGCTCTCCGTAATAAAGTGGCCTAGGTGTGATGGAAGTACCTTCATTTACTTGCTTTTATCCACTATGGAGCAGCTTATAAGATAGGGCAATAGTATAGTCAGTCAATGATAAACAGAGTGTTATACAGATAAACCAAGTATTATATTGTGATTATTTGTATTTAGCTTTATGCCCTAAAAGTACTTGGGATTGTTTTATTACACAATTATTTGTAATATTTCATTTTAATATGATAAATTGATTATTATCACCACTTACAAGTGAATTACTTCAGTTTCTTTTTCCATGTGAATATTAATTTTTAATGTATACAACAGCTTAGAATTGCAATACTTGGCCATAAATTGATTATTTAAGCTTTAAATAATATTATTGGCAAAGCTTAGTAATTGTAAAAGCCAGAATTTTTTTCGAAGCTAAGTCGAGGCTAACATTTGTTTTGAAACCAAGTCGAAGTTTCACATAGCCTTAAAAAAATGTAGGTGCCGGGAGGAGCAAGCACGAGCCCTGGGAACTGGACTCCAGTACGACTGAGTGTCTGGAGAAACACAGGGGATGCCCTTGTGATCCTAAGGACAGTTTTCCAGTCATATGAACAAATGTTAGTGGAGTAAATATGAACTCTGAGGGGTTCCCTGCACTGTATGACCCACCACCTTGGAAACAAGAGAGGTGGATTGTGGTTGATGGGCCCTCAGTGTCAAGATGGAGGAAGGCGGCTGCCCTGCAGTCCTCTGGTACCATCGGAGTGATGGAGCTCCCCGCAGGAATGGGAATAGAATAGTTGAGTAGTAGTTAAAATAAATAAATTAGGGACGGGAGAACTAGGTAGGGGGTAGATTAGGAAATGCAACTGCCAAGGGTGGAAGGAAGGGTGAAAACGGAAGTGTAGTGGGTAGAAAGTAGGCGGGGCACCAACTCCGATAGGGCGCCTCCCCAGGTGGTGGATATGGGGATGCCCACCTCTGCTGGGCGCTTGGCGGACTCGGGAGTGAAATCCCGGGCACTGTGGAGGGCCCAGCGGGGGAGGGTACCGGGGGCGTAATATACCTTGGGCGGACCAAATGGAGCTAGGGGTGGTTGAATTTCATTTAAGTTAAGAGCCAAAATCTGTGTTGTAATGTTAAAAAGGAAATTCATATTGAAATTGTAAAAGAAAAGTCAAAGTTATGTGGAAAAACGGCCCGGATTTAAAGTTTGTAAGATACTGGGCCTGTAAACACTGAATAAATAAATAAATAAATAAATAATACCCTTAGTCCATTCATAAGAATAGTGAGATACACTTTCAAAAACCCTAGGTGACTCTTTATGAATCAACTCGATGAACTATGCCTAGTTCCAGATTTTCTACTTTATCATCTTAGCCCTGATAGGCTCATACTCTCCACCAATCAAGGGGGTTAAAATGTGCAGACTTTGTACATGGAAACCACTTTTGGACGCAATATGCGAGGAGTCTCTGAAAAGAGCGGCACATGCTTATTTAACTGTGTGGGGCTATATTTAAGTGTTGCTTGCGACAAGAAACCAAAATTTTCAAATTATTTAGGCTTCCTATCTGGCCTAACCTTACATTATTAAGTTTAATTTAATATTGAAATAATAAAAACCTGAAAACTAATGTAAATATAAGGGTTAACTTATATTTAAAGTGTGAATAAATCAATAGTGTTACATCTATAAGAACAAATTAATCTAGGACAGCAACACCTTTAAACATAAAACACACAACTCTACCAATATGTTTGAGAAATAATAAATTATTTTAAGCAGCATCTGAGCTGGGAACAGGCCTAGTCTTATGATTTCAAACTCCTTAAGGCGGGAAGGAAGGAAATGTGAGTTTAGCTTCGTATTTTTTTCAGTTTTTATGACAAAAAACATATTTTAGCTAAAATAACTCTAATATTGCTTCAATAACTGTGTTTATTTTATCCACCTTTAGTTTATCCACCTTTCCTGTACCTTCTTCCAATATAATGCAATTTTCTATACATAGTAATCCAAACAGATTTTGAATGGTTGTCATGACCTGAGCTTTTTCTCTTCATTTAAAATGTTTCTGGTCAAATGCCACAATGTTCAAGAAACATATTCAAGAACTCTTTATTTTATACATGTAAAATATTGAACTAATGCATCTACTGAAGCAATCTTATTTGTTTTGGCCAAAAAGGGTTTTTTGTCATGAAAACTGCAACTTATGTTCCCTCCGATTCCACTACAACCACTAGAATATGGAAATGTCCCAGTCATAGAAAATAAATATAACTTGCGGTGTAGCCTACTTGCGCAGCTGGTTCAAGAAGGGTAGGTACTCCTTAGGGTCCTTCTGTGACTTGGCTGCGACCACGGTCACCAACTCAAAGTCGTACATCCCTAAAGCTACGTCGTACAACTCGTTCACATCCACCAAGTACAAGAGGTACTTCAAGGCTTCCCCTGAAGATACCACAGGCTTCCTTTCACCTGCCTGAGAACAATACTACAAATTAGTTAGGTTGATTTTATAGGCTTTTTAAGTAAGAACATTTAATTAAGTTTAACAGCAAATTAGTTT
Source organism: Timema podura (assembly GCA_033556935.1). Taxonomy (NCBI): domain Eukaryota; kingdom Metazoa; phylum Arthropoda; class Insecta; order Phasmatodea; family Timematidae; genus Timema; species Timema podura. The sequence goes on from JAVRXN010000009.1 coordinate 114,610,755, forward strand.
CAGACAGTAATATGAATTAAAGTATAATTAGAACTTTTAAAAAAAACTCCATGGGGTCAGCCTGCAACTGAGTTATACCAACCAAGAAGTCACCATGTGTTGGCGAAGATAGTGCCAACATTTATCAATAGAGGGTGTCATGTGGTCAGCACAACAAACCCTGCGGCCAGTAATCTCAGTTTTTTAGACCGGGGCCGCTACTTATTCAAGCAGCTCCTCAATTATCCCCATGAGGTTGAGTTGACCCCATTTCAGACCCACTTCTTCACAGAAATATCTGAAAGCACCAGGGATTGAACCCTGGACATCTGGATCTGTAGCCGAGAACTCTGATCACTAAACGATAGAGGTGGTCCAATTAAAACCAAAGGTGTCACAATTCCGGTTTTCCTCAATTGTATTATACTTGGAAGAAGGTACAGGAGAGGTGGATAGAAACATATAAAAGGAACAAACACAATATGCCATTTCTTTCTCCAAGCATTAATTCACAGCCATGTAGTGAGGAGCAACCCTTTACTCTCAGAACTCTGGTAAATATTCATGTTTGTTTAGCCATTTCTTATCTTTATTTTTCTAACCTATATTTCTATATAGAGATTTTTTATATTTATCAGTCCAATGGTATTCTATCAATTGTGTTGTGATTTAACCATATTTTGTCTAGGTCTCTTTAATAAAGACCTGAGTATGATGTGGAATTACATTGAAACTAGTCGTCAACTAAAGTGAAATGGAAAATAAACTAGAAATGGTCCAAATGAAAAATTAACTGATACTGAATATTACCATTTTATTTAAATGCCACACTTTCATTTACTAGAATTTGAGATTTAAAGATCAAGGTAACAAAAAGTGTGATATTAAGATCGATTCTTTCTGAAACCAGTATGAATTAAGGATATCGAGGAAATTAATTTTACCTCTTTAATTAAAACCAATATAATTAATGTATGAACATAATGAGGAATATGTATACATCTAGTACAAAAAAAGAATGTGTAAAGTGCAGGACAGAACTTATAGGTAAATGCCAATCACATTCACTCCCAATCCACCAATGGAAAGACATAATTGAGACCCAACTGGAATTTAAGCCTTTTTCTCTCAAAGTTTATAAATTGTGGTCTTGAGAATATCACACAAATTTAGTTATAAAATTACACTCGGACACACCCTTTGCCAACCCCCCTTTAGTCCAATCCTTACAGGCCATGCCTCATGCGTCCTTTCAAGCCCCAAGTCTACCTGGATGTGTGAAAATGTCAGCTGTCTAAGAGCTTTCTGTGCCAACATATGCAGTGACTCGTTAGTTGACTATGAGCTGTAAACAGCACTAGAAGTTTTATGGACTCAGTCACAGTGCAGAGCAGTTGACTTCAAACACTAAGTTTTTAAAATCCCATACATTCAGCATATTAAGGGATATGAACATATTAATCTAAGAAGTAAGGATAAGAAGGATACCTAAAAGGAAATTTGCATATTGTAAAAGTCGTATAAACTGTAGTTAGAGTCACATGTGGAAACCAACCACAGATTAACCTGTTAAACTTAGTTTGCACCTAAAAGGGGGCAGTTACCTTGTCTTCCTGTTCTCGGACAGTCTTGATCACATCGAGAGCAGCGGCCAAGGACAGCTGCCGCACGTGGCTGGTTATAACAGGCAGGAGGTATGTCTCAGAGTCATCCAGGGCCAAAATAGCGGTGCGCACCACCTCACACACTGAATGTACCTTCAGGGGGACAGAGTAACACTTTCTAATTAACACATCGTGTGGGTTTAAAAACTCAGCATTGCATATCAATGAGACTACCTAACAGGCTAATGAAGACTAACAGGCTACTGGAGACTAACAAACTAATGAAAACTAACAGGCTACTGGAGACCATAAAGCTACTGGAGACTAACAGACTGTTAGAGACAAACTTTGTCGACTTATAGGCAACGGAAGCTTAAGTACCTATTTCTTATATCGGGATCATGTAATGTCAATGTTGATGTAAAAAAAACCTAATTTGTGATCAAGATTCACGTAACTTAATACAACCTAACAATTTGAGCAAACCTAAAACAATGGGTTTGGATTGTTTGAAACAAAAACTGCTTACTAAAATGAAACTCAAGCATTTAGGGCTGATCAGGCTGCTAGTACTTCCAACTTAAGTTAACTGGATTTACAGAATAAAGTGTAAAAAGAGGTTAAGATGTTTTAGAGTTCGCAAGATGTTGACGAAATAAAGAAGTCGTCTGTGTGGACAAACAAATGAAGTTTTAAATAGCCTTATTGATGTGGTTCGTAAAGTGATTGGCTAGCTATAACATGTGGCAATTTTCACTTAGCTTTTGTGTAGCATGAAAGTTCTCCCCTGGACAACTCTTAAGTCAAGTGAACCAATAAAGAGCAAGTCAATTTAACCGCATTACGATGACTTCCATTTAAAAACATGAGAACCTTTACATTACATTAGGTTAGCTTAGGTTAGGTTAGATTAGGTTAGGTTAGATTATGTTAGGTTATGTTGTGATTACAGAATTAGTCTTGGATAAAGATGCAGAAGCTTCTTAACATTGTACAGTACAAATCTTATAAATTACAATTTTATTTGCTCTTTTTCTAACAAATGGGTTCACCTAACATAGCCAAATTATATGTTTAGTTAAATCTTATTTTAATCTATGACCGAATAAAAAAACCTCTGACACCTTGATTTTAAACTTGAATATTGTACCAATAGGTAGGCCTACCATAAGTACTAATCTGTTCAATTATGATAATGAATTATGATTTTTTATTTTTACATGCTTGGCTCATCTAAATTTGGCTACTGTTTTAAATGAAATGAAAAAATAAAACTAAAACTTGAAAGATCACTATCTTTAAAGTATTGAAAACCTTAAAGTGTATTTGGTAATCTAATATTTACTATAAATTAAATCACCATTCATTGTACTTACTTTGTTCTCTGTCAGAGATTTGTCCTCAGATTTCTTGGCATAGAAACCAGCATACATGGTTTGAGTCACATCCATCTCTTGGAGCTCGGACAGGAACAGTGAGAGCCAAGTAGGGTCCTTAACAGACCTCACAAAGTGTCCAGTGTTGGACAAGAAAACCTCTGGATTGTGATCGTACAGAAGGTTCAGGTTGATCCTTTGTTTACGGAACAGCTCAAACGCTCGACGGTACTCTCGAGAATCCAGATATGTCGCTGCGAGGTGAAGCAACAGCGGCCGGGGCTGAATACACTCCAGGTTCCCACGGGGCATCTGCAGGATTACCCGCGTATCGCAAGGCACTGCGATGACGAGTCTAGCCCCGCGCTCAATGCGACGGCTTGTACCCAAGTTGTGGTCAGACGCCAATGACTCAATCCCGTCAAGATCCAGGCGAGAACACAGAAGTGTGTGTTGGAGGGTTGTCAGAAGAATGAACTCAGAGTGGAGTGTGTATGAGGTCACATTGTTTGCTATTTCCTTGGTATTTATATAGAACCTAAAACCACCAAGTACAGAGAGAAGATCTATATCACCTTTAAATGAACTGTTTATATGAGAGAAATTTAGGCACTGTCTTTTTCCTTTAAACAAGCATCACTCTTTAAAATCCTCCATCCAAAAGGTGAGGGTGCCCCTGATTGTTATTCATTAATGAACCAATTTGTACCTCAAGGCTAGCTCAGACAGATAATAAATCATGGTGGTATGGGGAAAATTTAGATCTGTTGTAGAGGTGAAATCATAATAGGTTATTAAGCGCTAAAAGGTGTTTTTTTATGAATTTTGTCTTCAATATGTGATTTGTTTCAAATTAAAGATTTAAATCATATATTCTCAAACTGTGGGTTGCAACTCCTAGGGTTACTAAAAAAATTCAGGGGGTCGCAACAAACATTTGCAAATATGAGTAAATTAAATATTTACTATAGAACTATTGAAATTATAATATAATACAACCGTTAATTATATATTTGTTTATTTTAATGCAGAGATAAACAATGTCCAACATGATTAAAGTAAAACAATTTTTATTTTTATTTGTATGATTCATTAAGATAAACTAATGTCTTCCATTGGATGAAAAGAACAGTTGTTGGAACTGGATTTATTGTTCCAAAATAAGCAAGCTCAGCCAACTCATACATTTTTTATGCTCATCACTCATTATTAAAAACTTTTTTATTTTCCTAGTTTTTTATCTCCATATTGTATGTAAGGTTTGAAAACTATAAAAATTTAATATTAAATATAATTGCAAATTTTCATTTTTTGCAAAAAATGTATTCAATTTGTTTTTCTCATTTAATCTAAAAATGCTTAATAAGTGACACTAGAATATAAATCATTACTGCCCGAGTTCGCTAATAACTTTGCCTTATGGAAAAAGGCTCGAGAATAAAAAAGTTTAAGAACCTGTGATTAAAACTATACACCTGACAATACTTAAAGAGAACTATTTGATCCCAAGCCACTTATATAATAATAAATCTCCGCTTGAAGTCCCCATCACAGATTCAAAGATGAATCCGCATACACCCTCAGGTGTCAAACTAGCATATTTATGCTTTCAGCCATGAGCGGGTCTTTTCAATCTTGGTGAATAAAAGAGTAAAATGACAGTATTAGCCTACCTGTTTCTGTCACTGAGCCCAAAGACAAACTCCGTCTCTTCCACTCTCAGAATGTTCAGCTCAGTACAACACTCGGGCAGGTTAAAATTGTAGAGAGATACCTCATTCTGAGCGGTATCGTAAACAAATAGTTGCCCAGCCGACATTTGCAAAAGGACTTTGAGAGGGTTGGAAGTCCTCACAATAGACACCAAACAACTGTCGAGTGGTGCTTTGCTCCTAAACACAAGAAGGTAATTTCAACACTTACTACCCCAACTGTAGCACCAAACACCATATTTCTATATTAGATGTAGACTGTAAGTTCAATTCATAGAAGCTTCTGTTGTATTAACTTTTTACTCAAGAACAAAATAATTCCTAAAAGTTTGTTCTATCAATATTTGTGACAAACTAACTCTTACAGAAAATGTTTCTTGACCTTAAGATAAGTTTATCCTGCTGAGGGTCTCGAACCAGAAGCATAACGTGAGTTCCAGAGCAGCAGACAAACGTGTCAACAGACAGCCACACCCAATGATGCAATATCTGGGTGCATTCTGATTCAACTTCACACACCCACTGCACCTGGTGGGGACCTCCTACTTTGTCTTGAACCAACGCCGCCAGCCGACCATCCGCCAGCACGGCGCATGCACTGTTGCCATCATCGAAACAGAACACCACCGCATTTACGGCGGCCAACAGCTTGACTTTCTGGTCGGACATGGGTGGCGGAGTCACTTTACTCCGGAATGATGTCAACAAGATTTCACCTGACATAAAAGAAATTATATATAGACCAGAAAGAATATTAATTTGGGTAGTGCCGATAGTACAGTAACTTGACATAATATAAAGGATTGCATTTACACTATAGGTGTCATTTTATCAAATAAATGGCTACAGTGAACTAAGCTATAAGTGTGTCGAGGGGTTGTGCCTTCAAACTTAAAAAATAGCCCCTTGTAATACCTTGGAGTTGGAATTCCAGCAGGAACAAGTCTCTTAGTGTCAATGAGGTGTGAAAGCCAAAAGATTTGATAAAAGGGGAATTCATCATTAGTGTAGTGCAGAGTAGTTATAACACATGTAGGACTATCTTGCAAATAACCTGAACAGGAAGTTAGACGTGGTGATGAAAAATTGTGAAGTTGAAACATAACAATATTAAAAAAATTATGTCATATTTCTGATTTGTCTCCCTAATGCAGCCTTTCAACCTAAACAAAAGAGATCTGAGCAGAACGATATGCCACTACTCGTCATGATGCAGGCTCAATAGTTCAGGTTACAGAATTTTTTTTTTTTTTAGCACCGCGTCTTACTACCCGTTCGGGTTATACGCTTAAGTACTAATTACACTAATGGATTAGGAATAGGGACGGTTGAATTTAGAGGAAGTGAACCCGCATTTGCGTGGAGGGAGAGTGGAAAACCATTTAGGAAAAACCACCCCCAGTTCACCCGACCGAGATTCGAACCTCGATCTCCCCGTCCTCGGTGGTCTGACTCAACATGACTCGCGCGTTAGCCAACTACGCCACCGAGGCGGGTTACAGAATTGTTGATAGGCCAGGTAGACTATTTAAAACTTTTTAGTTTTCAGAGTGTGTTGAAATAACCTTGAATTAAGTTAGGTACTAGGAAAAACCTAGGCCTATATATTTTCTTACAGCAGAAATATTTCATGTATATTTTTTTTTTAGCACCGCGTCTTACTACCCGTTCGGGTTATACGCTTAAGTACTAATTACACTAATGGATTAGGAAATGGGAAGGTTGAATTTAGAGGAAGTGAACCCGCATTTGCGTGGAGGGAGAGTGGAAAACCATTTAGAAAAAACCACCCCCAGTTCACCCGGCCGAGATTCGAACCTCGATCTCCCCGTCCTCGGTGGTCTGACTCAACATGACTGGCGCGTTAGCCAACTACGCCACCGAGGCGGGTTATTTCATATATAAAAATGTGTACAAACAAGTCTCATTATGGATATTTCACTACGTATACCATAAAAAAATTGTGTTGTTTCACTAATATATATCTGTTACTAAGACATGTAAGGAGACCTACATGTGAAATAGAAATAATTTAATAATGTATTAAGGTTTTAACTAGAAGAGTAGGCCCTAAGTTACCTCCGTCAATAACTGCCACAAAAGCACCGTTACTTGTTGCATTCCCATGGCTGCGGTTTGTCACCCAAATCCAATCATAGCAAAAGTAGTGGCCGCCTTCACAAATCACATGAAGCCGGTTTTTCCTCTCAATGTCCCACTCAACACAACGTATTTTCCGGTCCTTAAGAAAAGTCTAAAACTTGTTTCAAATACCAATGATAATTGTTCACTGTATAAAAATACAAGCTTGTGTCGCTTGAGGCCACATTTTCACAATGTACGGTTAAAATAGTAGACTCTGTATTCCATAAAAGCTGAAGAACCTTCCTTTCACTACTACAAAAAGGGAGAGAAAATTCTCCATGTCTCAAGCCATTCTTTTCAAAGAAAGCTACGATGTATTTGTTCGGTAACTGCTGAGTGGTAGCCAAAAGATTTCCTGATGGACGCCAAGCTAAAACACTCTCCAAACCCGACAGTTTCTCGCTCGTATACTGCAACACACCTTCCCGGTTGAAAATACGAATGTACCTCACATTTTCTTTATTGACCACACTCACCGCAAATAGTAAACCATCACCGCGCCAGCTAATCAGAGCTATCCCGACATCCTTGTTTAAATTTGGACCATCAACGTCTTGCGTAACAAAGCGAGCTGCCTTACCTTCAGAACCATGAAATTGAGTTTCCTTTTTCCCCCAACCCACGGTTATGAACTGCTTCTCCCCAAAACTGTCCTGATGTAAGTCGACTTCAATAATAGGATCAAATGTTCCTGTCATAATGATTACGGTATCGCGACCAGTAACCATACACACAACCTCTTGATCTGGACTCCAACAAAAAGATTTCAGACCACTTTCAACAAATCCGACACTCTCAATAATATTCGTACCATGTTCCACTGTCAGCACATCACCATTTTCAAACGCAAGGCAAATATTTTCAGCAACTGGATTATAATGTATATTTAAAAGTGATGGAATATCACTTGCTTCATAATAATCAAGTAAATTACATTCTCGTGTTACTTTCTGTGTAATGTGAGTAATTTTGAATACATAACCTTCACCATAGATGTAGATATCACCAAATTGTGAATCAATGCAAAAGAGATTGACAATCTCCAAGCAATCAATGTCCACATTTTGAAATTTAAATAAGGCCAGATTTTTCATTTTAAGTCAAGTTTATTGTGGCATTCATAGATAAATGACTAACTATCGGCGGCCAAAAAAATAAATATACGCAAATTATCACTTTACTTTACTAAATCTTTACACAAACACAACATAATTGAAGTTAACTACTTTACCAACACTTGAAATATATATTTTACTGGATTAAATAGTACATCAATAACATTTAAAACTAGGCACTATATTCATAAATGGCTATATATTAAATAGATAGATATTTAATAAGTTATTTTAATTCTAAAGTAAAATTAATTCCATCTCATTCATTAAAGCCCAATCTTGCAATGTCATGTTATTCTATTCGTTAGGACTTAACATGAGATTAAGCGATAACGACTACGCCCCATATTAGCCATTCAGGCTTATAAATAATAGCTTACAAGACGATCAAAACATAGGTAGGTCTACAGCTATTGTCAATTACTAATAACTACTGACAACAAGAAACTACCACTCCGAATCGCGAAGTGAAACCATTGAAAAGAATTTACATATTTGGAATAGGAAAGAAGAGCTTGTATGGCTAAGCCAAAATAATTGTAATAAAAGTCGATACTTGGAATTAAAAACTTCTGCCCCGCGTCGTACGACGACCCTCAAATCACCCTATAAAAATTTGCCCAAAATAAACAGCTATATTAAATAGAAGGAATAAATTCGACATAATTATTTTATTATCATTTCTGTGTTAAACTGGGAGTAATTTGCTCTTAAAAAAAATTGAAGTGAATAGTATCGAACACGGGCCATCTTAGGGCTCTTTTATGTACGTGGTTGCGGTCGCGGTTGTTGGGCCGCCACGTTGTCTAACTGCATTGAGTTAAATGAGTCAATTTATACACGTGGTAGCGGTAAACCTTCCGCCGCGTTTTATAATTCCAACCGCTGATATAAAAAAAAAAAAGCAGCGTTCGAGCGGTTTCTAAATACATTGAGTGTATTACGACCTTTTATACAAGCGGTAGCGGTCTGCCGTCAGTTCGCATAGCTGCCAACTGAACTGCACCAACTTCAGTGGTGCCCTCCCGTCAGTTTATTCACTTTACTTGTGTTTTGTGTTTGTTGTGTTTTGTTTGAAGTAGGAGCTGACAGAAGAATTCCACAACATAACCGTTTATTCTAGGGGAAAAGAAGCAATGCGGAGGGTGACAAAGTCCAACTTTTAAACCAGATATAACCATTAGTTTAGTATTGAACCATTAGAAAGCACTCCAAACATAACTAAATAAATCACATTATGAATTAAGATAAGAGATGGCAGTAAGGCTTAGTTTATATTCATGCATAACTCATAACTAATAGTGAATAGCGCATAGTGTATAGTGCACAATTCATAAGAAAATTACTAAGGTTTATAATGCAACGTAGTGAATAAGACATTCATAACGATTGTCATTTGTTTGAGAGGTGATCTCCTTGCGCGCGTGGTATTTTAAGGATACTACCTCTATGGATATGTCAATCATTGGTTTTCAAAATAATTTACATACTTACAAATATAATATCCTTGTTCCCTTTAACACGCCAATTTTACTAGCTGTATTATAATCTGAGAGATAAATATTGGTACTGTTTACTAAATAGTATTAATCTGAATTTATATATTTAGCATTTAATGGCAGACCATCTAGAATTGCATTTCTGGCTTTTTATCATCACGAGTAAATGAATTTTATAGAACCCATCCTTCTATTTAATAGTATGTTTGAATTATTTATCTTTATTTGAGGACAATCTGGTTTAGTGGTTGAATAAAATGAGGCTAGAGTACAAGGGCGTTGCTCGAAATGTACTTTTTGGAGGGGGGTTATGTGGGTTTAGACAGTGAATTTTCCAACTCCTGGTGTTTTAAACCATAAAAATTCCCAAGTGACCAAGGCAAGTACAAAAACTACATTAATAGGTGGTGCGGGTTCTCCCCCAAGCAACAGACACAAAACCATCTTCTGTAAATTCAACCGTATATTCATTGTCACTTTCATTTTCACTCATTTTCAAGTTAAAATCACAATATAAAACTATTTAACGATAATTAAAGCCCAATATGGCGACCAACTTCTAACTTATAAAATAATATTTGAAAAATATCGAGTTATGTTTTCCATAAATCCTATTGGCTAGATTTTTCTCGCGAGAATATCGTTTCACAACTCGTGCATAACGTATAAGAAAAGTTAAAGTTAAATCAACTTTATGCACTGTGAACTATTTCACTATTCACTATAAATCGATTATAGACGCCATCATTTAAAATAATGTATTTCAACTTCTTGCGCACTATACAGTATACACTATTCGCTATTAGTTATGAATTATGTATGAATATAAACCAAGCCTAACAAAAATTAATATAAATAAAACCATATGAAGGAATGTTTGGAAGTTAATGTGGAAGTTAAAATGCTAACCAGAAGATAAACTTCACGTTAACTTTACGAGCACTTTAACAAGGACGCTAGTTCTAAGCGAACATTGTAAAATCCAAAGTAGTGGTCATCGCTTAACCCTATGTTAAGTCCTAACGAATAGAATAACATGACATTGTAAGATTGGGCCTGTATTTGACTTCCAATGATGGTATTTCACGGTTAGTCTTCTATTATGGGTTTTGTGCTGTCTTCCATTGCCGCTTGGAGGAGTGGTTTGTTGTGAGTGCAAGCCTGTTCCTTTCGGAGGGGTCTATCATTGTCAGAGGTTTGTTTGCATAGAATAGGTATGTTTGTTTGTTTTGATTGAGAGTTTGGGCGGTGATTATGTAGAGCATGGGGTGGGCACTCTTATAGGAATATCTAATCTCGTAAACTAGTTTGGGGCATTATCGCTAGGAGCAGTTTGCAATTACGTCACAGAGGGATACGCATACGTGGACGTGAAGTCCATAGAAAAGGAAATATGAAGTTTATGTAAAATTCGCCATTCCTGTTTTGTTAGCAATTTGTCGTTATTTTCAAGGAGTTTAGCTAGATTTTAAATTTTATAGCTTGGTTTATTTATAAAATAATGGATGTAGTTAGATTTGATTGAATTTTATATAAGAATTGATTAACATTCCGCAATAGACAATGCATCATTCCAAGTGTAACATCCCGGTTCGAATTGTTTAGTTCGCAACAATAACGCCGCGAGCGCTAGCGATGGGGTTCTACTTGCACACATTAGAGTGGCGTTTCTATACTTATCCCTTTTCTATGATCTAGAGCAGGGGTCTCCAAACTTTTTGGTATGCTGGTCACATAATATATTTTACACATTTTTGCAGACCAAAGTAACGTTCACCTGTTCTTCAAGTAGCATTATTTTTGCCCTTAATGCCTTGACATGCGCAAATAGACCATAAATCAAATTTGTTTCAACATGCAAATTTAGATTCAAGTCATATGGCCAGTCATGTTTGTAAAAAATGCCACTTTCCAGGGTCAGTCAGTGTTTGATAAAAGCTATCGACGATTCTTCTCTGTGAGAAATTAATCAATTTCATATGTAATAATTAGTCAATATAATTACTTTTTTTTTAATTAGGTAACTTCTTTCAAGACTTTCTTTATTATAACCTTCTGCAGGAAGGCTTGGAACTACCTGAAAATTGGCACAGTCATGAGTCAAGCCATTCTGTTTTTTATAAGGAATGGTGTCTGCGACTGAAAATGAAGGTTTGCAATTCCGACAGCACTCTGGCTTGGTGTCATGAGAGAAAGCACGCATGCGGATAAAAACTGGACATGCCAAATTAACTGCGTGGTTAAGAAATAACAAAGAGAAACAATTAATTTGTTTTTTGATAAAATCTTGTGGTGGGTATGAGGTGTACTAACATTTCCTAACCCAGTACAGAGCACCACACATTTAGAGCGATATGATTGGCCCTAGGTCTTAGTGCGGCTTTTAAACAGCGGTCACTTGCCAAGTGCAACAAAGGCATAAGTGTTGCGGTACATATACTAAATCGGAGTTTGCCCTCGGCTTCGCTTGGATTGAAGTTATGTAAATTACTTTTTTCCAGTGAAATAGCTATACTAGCAAATATTCCATATCAGACAGGTACTATGAGGTGAGGATTTCTATACATTAAGGTGAAAGAGAGAAAGCATATAAAATACATCTATGGTCACTTGGAGTATTTTATTAATAATTAATTGAAGGTGACCTGGTGCTCTAGGGGTAAGGTGTCAGACTTCTGTGCTGGGGGTCCGGGGTTCAATCCTCGGTACCAGCACAGATTTATCTGATTGCCAAACCCTTCCTTCACCTCTGACAGGACGTGTATTAATCACAACTTGTGAATGTGAGGAATGCCAGGCCTCCACCGTGGTTCGGATCCCACGTTAAACTGTAGGTCCTCCATTTAATCGCACAATCACCCTACCATTGCACATTAGCGTAAGTGCGTATAACCTGAACGGGTAGTAAGATGCGGTGCTAATAATAATAATAATAATAATTAATAATTAATTGATAACTATCAATAAGATAATGATGTGTCATGATTTTACTATATTAAAAATAATTTTAAAAACCTTTAAATACACAGTAAGGAAAGTTTCAAACATAACAAGTGATTACAAAATAAAAATAAAAAACATTTAAATACACTTTAAGGAAAGGTTCAAATATAATAAATTGTTACAAAATAATAAAAACACATTTAAATAGACTTTAGAAAGGTTCAAACATTATAAATAGTCATACAAATTATTTAGAATAAGTTACATTAATTACATCACAACAGTTCCTCTTATTAATTAATTATGAAGATATATAGTAAGACAATATTAGAACACAGGCTGCACAGTATAATGAGCTAGTCCCGCGCTAAACAAGACTGCCGAAGACGGGGAGATCGGGGTTAAATCCCGGTAGGGTGCATTGATAACGGTTTTTCCTAAATGGTTTCTCCTACTCTCTCCACACAAATTTGAGTGCACTTCCTCTAAATTACACCTATATCATCCCTAACTCATTAGCGTAATTAGTGCATAGGCTTATAGCCCGAACAGGTAGTAAGACACGATGCTATAAAATATATATGTTATTTTGAATGTGCTGAATTCATTATTTTGTAAAATAACCAGTGAATGTATAGAATCAGTGAAAGCGATGGTTTATTTAACAAATAATATAATTTATCTAAATTTACCAATAATTTTATTAATTTCTCGATGTAGTTTGGTTAACGTATGAAACATGAACTCTATTATCTACATTTACCAAGTTTTTTTAAAAAAAATATCTTGTGTATCTAGATAAAAAAATATAGAACATACATCCAAACTAACCTAGTCCAACCTAACCTAAGCTCAAATAAACTAGTCTAAGCTTGTAGAAATTAACCTAACTTGCCTAAACTAACCTAACCAAACCTAATCTTGACGTGACTTATTAACATTCACTGGCGGTTGATGGTAGTTTTGTAAAATGTCCGGCGATTAGGACCTATGTAAAATAGTAAAGAAATGTTTTCCTTTCCCCGAGTGAACCAGTGGCTTTGTAGAATCACCAGCGACTTTACAAACTAATCACATTCAGCACATTCACAGTAGCACATGTATTAGAGCACAGAAAGTGAACATTATTAATACGTTTTGATATGTGATATATTTTTACAAACACTGCTACACAGAGATCACTGTATACAATGCATATTATAGGTGGGTATAGTATTTTATATACTATATTACTATAGTATTTGTACTAAGGATCTAAATATACACCATATGGATATATAGTATTTACTATAATATAATTATATATTCACTTTAGATGTATGTGATGGATATATAAATTATATATAATTATAATAACTATAGATAGTTTATAATGATATACTATTAACCGTTCAAGGCACTGTAACGTGACAGAGCGCGTGGGAGGAGAAAGGCGGCTTAGGGGAAAGAGAGACGGCACGGCGTAAGGACCAATCATATCGCTCTAAATGTGTGGTGCTCTGTACTGGGTTAGGAAATGTTACTACGCGGGCCGGAGGTGGCCTGCGGGCTGTAGTTTTGATACCCCTGATCAAGAGTAATGTGATCTGCGGTGAGCGTAGAAAAGGGAATACTTGGATTTTTTCAGTCCATTGAAAACACTAAAACAGTATGGCGGGAACAGCTGACAGAGTGGAAGATAAAGTTCAAGGATCATGCAGATGAAAACTTGAAAGCAGGATTCCAAAAGAGTGAAATTGCACCACTCAACAAAAACCAATTGCTAGACTGCCTACCACAAATTTCTCGAGTAGGAGATGGCTCCACTTCAGTAGCAAGCTGGACATCATCATTTGAAGAATATTTCAAGAGCACCCATGAAAAGAAACTAAAGTCAACCCTAGGAGGAAAAAGATATTTGTTACACCTGGCAAAAGTCAGGCTGAGGAAAATGTGATTGAAGTTAGGAAAGAAGGTGACAGATAAAGCTACTGGGAATAAGAACAATAGGAAGGATTTTGAGAAAGAAAATTAGTGACGATCCTGAACTAGTGCCTGAAAAGCTGAGGGGAACGAAAATTGGAGATAAGAACAAGGATGATGGTACAGACAAAAGTGATGTCATGGCGCTCCATGACAATTTGTTATCAGTTAGTGAAGAACATTTTTCAGTATTGTTGGACGATGATGTTCAACAGGATCATGAGACAACTGCAACAGTAAATGAACAGAAAGTGTATGAAGACATTAATGAAGTGGAAGAGAGTAATAGTAGTGAAATTCAGAACACATCATGTATTGAAGTGAATGACTTTGTTATTGTTGAATTTATTTATGAACTGGGGAAGAAAAATTAGTACAAAAAGTTTTTAAGAAAGAGTAATAAACAAGGACAATGACAGCTCTTACTATAAAATTAGTTTCCTGGGAAACTATATGGGATCTCAGAATGTTTTCATTTTTCCTGAATGTATAGGACATTGATGATAGTGTTCCATCTCGACGAATTAAGAGAGTACCGAAACCAGTCAGAATTAAGAGGCAGACACGTTTGTTTTGTAAAGAACATACTCAGTTTTTTAATTCTTTATTTTTTTAATTCAGTTTAAAGTTTCAATATTGTTATAAAGCTATAATTTTAATTTCATTAAAGGCTATTTTGCATTATAATCCTATATTTTTCACAAACGGTTTTAAATTTTTTTTATTTATGTCACAGGTAAGGTAATAGCAATTCTAACATGGTACAGAAGCTAAAACAAATAGTGTCCCAAGTTAGGGAGGGGGGGTTATCCTAACTTGGGACAAGGAGCGTTAAATTTTAAACAAGAACAAATTACAGAGATAAAAAATATGTAGATATTGTTACAAAAAGTAACAATAAAGACCAGTATTTGTACATGTTTTAATGTGTGTTGTTTAGCTTCGAATGTGCAAACCGTCCCAAGTATGGGCGCTTGACTGTACACTGCATGATATATAATTTCTCAGAACACTAATTTTCCAACAAAACATTTGAAGGTCTTATCAGGTGATAGAGAAGTACCTATTAAAGGTTATATTTTATTGCTGCTTTTCTATGTTTATTAAGCTCCAAATTATTATTAAAATTATTTTCTCAGTCAGCTAAAAGAAGGTGTTCGCATCAAGGTTTCCATTTACAATGAGATCCAACTCACCTGTACATAATTTGTTTTCACAACATGAGAAGAGTGAATCTTTGAGGAGTATCAAACCAAAATAATTCAAGTGGTGGATGCTGATTGGTTGAATCAAGATGCAACTGTCATACCTATAGCTGAGTTATTTCACTACACTACAAAAGGAAACTTATTAACACTTCATTTAAGTACCTTGACGGTTCACACTAGTGTACAGAATATAAGATAGCACCACACCAAAATCGGGCAAGGCAAGTTACCCTTCAGCTTAAATGGAGTTTTCTTGGCAGAGATTTTATATTAATCTGCTTCTTACTGCTCATCCAGGCTATCCAAATAATTACAACAATATGGTAGGAATGAGAGAGGTGAAAATTTAGAAGAAATATGCACACATTTGTGTGGAGAGTGATTGGGAAATTATTTATGAAAAACTAGTGCGCCCAGCCAGGATTTAAACTTCCAAGAGCTGCATGTCATGACAAGACCTACGCTATTATCCGTGTTTCCCTCAGGTGCAAGTCTTGGTGATGTTGACTCTACCGAGTGTTGCCAGTGGGGACATGGCTTGTAGGTGGTTTCCTACCCTTAAGTATTTGTGAAAACTTAATAGGCCCAAATATTTTTGTTAGTGGGTGCAATATGTAGGTATCCGGAGAAAATCATTTTCAAATTACAGTCAAGTCATACTTAAGGTCCCATATACAGACTCCGTATTCAAAGTCCGTTGTCCATAAGAAATCAATGCCACAGTATCAGATTGCTCTGTCTACAAAGTCCTGATTTGTACTTCCTAGAAGTTAGTCAACTTTAACTTTCTATGGACTAGTTTACAAAAACTACCACACATTTAAGTAAATATCTGCATGCGCATCGAAATAAAAACACCATTGGCATTGAACAGATCCATTGATAAGTTTAAGGTGACCTTGCAGTCTAGGGGTAAGGTGTCAGACCTCTGTGCTGGGGGTCCGGGGTTTAATCCTCGGTCCCGGCACAGATTTATCTGATTGCCAAACCCTTCCTTCACCTCTGACAAGATGTGTATTAATCACAGCTTGTGAATGTGAGGAATGCCAGGCCTCCACCGTGGTTCGGATTCTACGTTAAACTGTAGGTCCTCCATTTCATCTCACAATCACCCTACCATTACACATTAGCGTAAGTGCGTATAACCCGAACGGGTAGTAAGACACGGTGCTAATAATCATTATTATTATTATAAGTTTGGTAGTTCAAATTGTGTTGTAAATATATGTATTGTGATTGTACTTAACCTATATTTCAAGTATATCTTGGACATTTTTTCAAAAATTTGTTTTAGAATCTTTAATCGATCAGCTGAATACTTGGCAGTTGCTCCTTGCTGTAGACGATTTTATTTCAAAGAGTTTTATTTTCACGAAGTCTCTAACTATCCCATCGGTTGGTACGGCCATGTCATTAATCATAGAGACTGTGTGGATATGAATAGAATTTCTAAGGACCAAGATCACGGACTAGATACCTCAGATATGAAGTCTGTAGAAGGGGCTTCACCCTAATAACATAATGTATAACAGTATTAGTTTGGGTGGGTAAACGATTTATAAAATAAATGCTACTTTGGTAAAACTAAATAGATATTATTTTCATAATTGTTTACACTTTTTACAACAGCAAACATAAAAATATATAAATAATACCGGTACCAAGTACTACAACCAAACTAGTTTCACTAGTACAATCATAGGCTATTATGAATGTCTAGTATGTAGCGTAAACTGTGAAATAATATTGTATCTGAATACAAAACAAAAAAACTTCACATGATTATAGTGGACGGTTTTATTGTATCACAATCTTGAGATGTGTTTTACTATATACAATTATTAAAGTGCACAAACAAGTGTTTAAACATAAATTATTACTTATAAAGTGCAATATGTATTTTGGGAAGAATAAAAAATGATAAATTCTCACATGTGTAACGAAAACAGTCATTTCTAAAATGTATATAATCATCCAAATATTCACTATTTGAGTAGCCCAAGTGTTAAAACATAATCAAATCATTATAAAATGCCACCATCTGGTTTAGATAGATAATACAGCTGAATCAAGGTGTGGTTTTCTGTATTCTAGTTCTTTAAAAAAGGTGGGATTGAGGCCAGCGAATAGTTTTATTGCATTTAAAGATAAATAAAACAACATTAAAAATAATAATTTAAAATCAAACATATATTAAAATGGTCCTAATTTTGCTGTTATAAAACTAATAATGCAGAAAACCATACTTTGATGAGTTTATTAGTTCGTGCATAATCTGTCGTGAGCTGGGCTCTTAAATAATTTTAATTATAGCTCAGCTTTTGAATAGAATGCAAACCACACTCAAGGAAATAAAACAAAGGAGGACTTAAAATGTGACAATTAGCACCATTTTTTCAAAGAAAAAAAGATCCTTATAAATTAATAAGAACTAGTAGTTAACTCTTCAAAAATAATAGTTTGGAAACACCACACAGCCTAATATTCTATTATTCCTACTGGTCTTATAACTTAATAACATGTTTTTCATAATATTTTTAGTAAAATTCTTGCAATAAAAACATTTATAAGGACACATTGACTAATTGACCTGCTAAAGACTGCACACATTATATAATATGGTTAAAAACATTCTCCCTGTGATTTTCAACTTTTCAATATTTTCTCAAGAGTTTGTGTGAGAACCACTTTTTCAAGTTCAAGAGGTGAGCAAAACAAAAATTAACATCCTATTTTATATATATCTTATTAATGAGTTGATTAAAAATTACTAAATCCACCATTTTAATTTTAACTTGAAGCTATTTCTAAGAAGTCAGGAAAATAATATTGAATGGGTATTCTTTGATTCAATATTAATTGAGTTGAATTGAGTATTTATACCAATCAAATTCGTGAAAAATTAGAGTAAGATTATTATTTTTCTTTCAAAACAAAATTAAAATTGGTTTCATTGAGAGATTGAGTAGTTTACAAGTCAAGCAGATCCATAAGTCTTGATATATTATTGTCATTTGAATATTATATAACCCTAGAATACTATTGCACGTAAAATATATATGTAGTGCCTGAACAATTCATCCCGCAAGCTAGCTACCCCTCCATTGAGCTATGCCTCCAACTGACAGTTAATAATTAGCTTTATTATTTATTATTATTATTATTATTATTATTATTATTATTATCATCATCATCATCACATATTACTACCCATTCGGGTTGTACGCACTTACGCTAATATGCAATGGTAGGGTGATTGTGAGATGAAATGGAGGACCTACAGTTTAACGTGGGATCCGAACCACGGTGGAGGCCTGGCATTCCTCACATTCACAACATTTAAATATACCCATGTTTATTGTATCTACATAGGTTTTTTTAATACCTTGATTATTTTTGTTTTGTAATTTGATTTATTTAATTTTGTGTTTTCTGTATGTTGATTTTGAGGTAAATGAAAAATAAAACAAATCAAACTAACCAAAAAAGACTAAAAATTAAACTCAGGTCCTGTAAGCAGCTGATGAAAGATTGTATCTGTTATTAAGTTAGATTGACATATAGATAGCAATACAGTACTATATAATGACAATAGTCTTCTAGGGTTATTACATATATGGCATGTGACACAAAACTTCTCCTTCATGCATCAAGAAGTGAATAAATACTAACAAACAATGATCACTTAGCTATGTATTCAATTAATTTGTTTAGTCAGGATCTCAAATTAAAAAGAACACACCCAAATATTCTAAATACCTATTTTATCTAGTAAATAGCACACAAAATAAAGTTATCTAAAGTTAATTTGTATGTAAAATAAGGCCAAAAAAACCCATTTAATCTTTTCCCATATTGATTCCAAACAACTTGATTAAAATGTCAGTGATATCAAACAAAATGGACAATGTCTCTCATTTGTTACAGTTTCATAGCAAATAAACATCTATCATTACTGCTAGGCCCTTTGTTAGTTGTCACCACACAAATCTACAATACAAACATTCTCTATCAAAGCTACAGTAATTTATTCAAACTTAATATCAGTGGTTCTCAATTTACATTGATGATTGTATGGTCTAATGTGTCAGTCTCACAATATACCGGATTGTCAATGACAGAGAGGCCGGAGTTCAAATCATTGTCAGATGTACTGAGGATGGTATTTCTATAACTATCTCCCACGCTCTTCCTATACAAATGTGGGTATAATTCCTCTACATTCTACCTTCCTCCTCTCTATACCATTTGTGTTAATATTCGGATAGCTTGGACAGGTTATACAACCTGATGTAAAACCAAACATAAATTGGCTAATTTATAGAGTTGTTCAGTTACCCAGATATTATTTGAAATTAGTATTCTCTAACAAAAGTATGAAGTGTTGATTGGATTGGTTTGTATTTTATATTTTGAAACAATTCTTTATTTAGAAGTTTATGTTTGATTTCTACTAATAAATAAACAAATTTGATTTTGATTACCAGAAGAAATAGGTACTCTATAGGCACTCTATCTCAATATGAATTGCCTTTCGAATTGAAACACTTTCGACTAATACCCCTTTATCCTTTTTAATTAGTATCTAAATTCCCCCCCTTTCATTGAACAGATTTTTTTTAAAAACGAGTGTCATTTCTTGTTGGGTTGTATGCATATATACATAATTATACTAATGTGTTAGGGATGAGGAAGGTTAAATTTAGAGGAAGTGTACCCGCATTTATGTGGAGGAAGAGTTTAAAATAATTTAGGAAAAATTATCCTCAGTGCACCTGGCCAGGATACAAAACCTGATCTTCCCATTATGGGTGGTCCAGCATTACGAGAATACTGCCTTAGACCATATGACCACCGGAAAGGTTAACTCGTCTATTGTAACCGACATATAGCTTCTTGCATGAAATGGCTGAGAACTACATTATTAGACAAATATGGTAACCAGATTAATTTTAAAAAGTAAATTAAATTAGAGGTGTACCGATGGCATATTTTATCTTGTATAGATTTTGATTCTGACATAATTATTTGTGTTCTGATCCAACTAATACAGATAATGATACTCAAGTAAATGCAATCAGCTTTTTTCTTTCTTTTTTTTACAAAATAATAGCTAAATTTGACCAAATCTTTACTAATTTGATTTATTTAATTCCATTTTTTTGGACTAGCTAGAAATCTAGTAATTAAAGGCTAATTAATTATTTTTTTAATTGGTTGGCCTTGATAAAAGTTTGCTTTGTTTTCCTTAGACTTAGAACTGTTATGTTACGGTATTTGCACTGGGTACACTTCTATATATTAACTTTACCAATTATTTACACTCAGCACTTGACCAGCAAGCATTATTTCTATTAATCTCACAGGCTTAAGAGATTCTTAGCAAAGTGAGATCTAATCCCAATCTGCTAATATAGTAGATATATAAATAAAATATCATGGAACAAAAACTGCATCGTTAGCAATGAAATAAACACTGTGATGTCACTACTAAGTACTTAAAATAAAACATCAACAAGTAACATATAATAACTTAGAAAACAGTAAAATAGAGAGGTGTGCGAGTTGGCATTTTTCACTTTGAGTCGAGTACGATTCAAGTTTGAATGAAAACATTTGAGTTTTTTTTTAGTTCAAGAATTATAATTAAATCAATGTTTGTACTTGAAATATTTCAAGTTGAATTTCTGAAACAGATCCATTTATAAATCATAAGTACAAACAGATCTTTAAGAATTAATCTTTTGTGTGAAAAAAATTATCACAAAAATTTGGATATTTAATATAATTGTATAATTTTTTTCAACTAGAAAAAAGTAAATATTGAAAGAGACCATTTGCAATGAAATAATATCTTAAAATTGAATAAAATTAACTCAACTCAGAATTATTTTTTTAAATTGTAAATTCTGAGTAAACTACTCAAATTTTTTGAGTTTTGTAAAATTCTTCGAGTCGAGTTTGAACAGCTATTAAAAGTAAACCTGAACATGAATATTTAGTACTCGCACACCCTTAGTAAAATAGAGTATGCTATACAATGTCCTTCCACTTCAGATTCGTTGTCCGTGCCACAGTATATAGAAGGTACAGGAAGGATGGATATAGCAATAAAAAGAAGAAACAAAAGAGTGCATAGAAAAAAACATTATTTCCTATGCCTTCTTCTATATGTTAAATCATAAAGTACTTCAAAGAGGAAAATAGTTTTTTCTTAAAGATTAAGTACATTGGGAGTTTAAATATCAACTTCGGTATTCATTGCATAAAAATACAAAATAAATTGAACGAAAAATTATAAATATGTTCTGATAATCTATTATAATAGTAAGGAAGAAAATTTTCAAAAAACTGTTTACAGTAAACTACTTTTAAAGCGTTTTCCTCAAAAAGAAAAATTATATTATTTTTAAACTTATATAAAACTCTTTTAAAATATAAATTTGAAAAAGAAAATTGTTAGAGAATTTTAGAAAAAATTAGAGATGGGACACTCAAATTCCATGATATTCAAGAGTTTCTAGGTTTGTAAAAATCTCAAAAAATACATCTCAAATGCAACGATGAAGCCCTTGACTTGAAATCACAATTAAGAAAGAAATGATATTAATATAATTAATATAATTAATTTACTCGATATAACTTAAGATATATGGCATTTGTCAGTGGTACTTAGCCATTAACATTTTTTTCAAACTTCACTATATTAAAATTGTATATTTTTTAAAGATTCACGAATTCGAGATTTGAAAGAAAATTTGGGGTGAGATTCAGAATCAAGAAAAAAAGGATTCGACCCATCTCTAGAAAAAATTCAAATTTTCAAAAATTAGTCATCAGTAAACAATCTTAAAATAAAGTGTTCTCCAAAAAACAAATACACAGCCCAGATATCCATTTTGAATTAAATTGTTAAAGCAATTTTCAAAAAATGTGTAAGCCTAATCAATAATTTACTTTTAGTTCTCACATTAGAATTCAAATTACGATTTTGCCTCGAGGCATAACCAAGGGACAAACATGCACAGAGAATTGTAAAACCCACTTTTTTTAAATTAATATACACACAAAAAAGTTATAATCTCGAGGTCAAAAATGTTCACAATTAAAATACTTTCTCTAAATGAGGACATAAAAATGGCAGTTTTGAGTATCAGATCTCAATCCAAAAATAAAATATTTTGTTAGCTAGTTTAAGATATAAACTATCGTGTATGTGTTATAATGTAAAACAATATATAAGCGGACAAAGATTGATGTTTTTAAATGCATAAAACAAAGCTTAGCTACTATTTAATAGTGTAGAAAATGTAGTGGATGTAACTATACTGGAAGAAGAGGGGAGGGAAAAAAAAGTGAAGCAAGAAAGTGGATACTAAGTAGATCCATCCCTCTACCTTAATCCCATTCCTCAGAGAGGAGTTGAACATTGGACTCATCAGGGCAAGGAAACTTGGATGTTTCCAATATTGTCAAAGCACATTTCTAAAGAGAAATATGGAAGGCTGATTGTTAAGTGACGTGTTATAAAGACTGACTGCTAGGTGTTGTCTTGAAGGGGTCTCACAGTCCCTTGTTGAAATACACAACTGTTGGTACATTCCCCTTGCACTTCTCCTTCAGTTGGCTGTACTGCTCTGGCTCCAGAAAGGCCAGGGTACTCACTTTCAATGAGCTGGGAAAAAAAAGCCGGACATGTCAGCTAGAGCAAGATAAATAGTAAGATACAAATCTAAAATATGATGATATCTTTCAATAAATCAATTAGACTCCTTTTCAAAACTTGGTTTAAATTATGAGAGATGGCCAGCACACCTACCTGAATAATGCTGCCGTAAAAATTGTTTGGACATAATAATATTCAACACAAAAACACATTAATTTACATGTATCACTAATTGAAACATAATTGGCTATTCACAGGATCAGTCCTGATAGCTGAATCAAGTTCACCAGTTACCACTAGAAGTGTGTGAAGTCAATTGTTTTCAATTTAAAGCATGTTGAATTGAATTGTATTCCCGAAGCCGAACCCAAGTTTGAATATTTAAGAAAAATGTTTGATATTGGATAAAAAATGCAATATTCTGCATAAATATGTAAATGTAGGTATTAAATATAATTTTAAAATGCTATATTGCAAACATAATGCATTTCGTCTTAAAATAAAAAAATTAAGCTATCTTCACAAGATGATTTAATTTCTTTTATTTATTTTACACTGACACTAATTTGTGATTTTTAAAAAACCAACATAAATGTGTGTTTTAACTTTACATATTTTTTTGCAAGTTGATTGAGGAGGGGGGGGGGGGGTGAGAGCTTCATAATTTTTTAATCTGGCATTATACTTTCAAATCAAAGTTGAAGTGAACAAATACGAAGCTTTGTAGAGCATTGACGCTCAAAGCCAATGGTACCGAGTTCAATTCCCTTGTCCAGGTTGTCATTTTTCACTTAATTGAATATGAAACAAAAACACATATTTATAGATGAGTTTTTACTGCTCCGGGCAGCTACTTTCATGTTCTGAACTGCCTGTGACATGTGTTTTTGTGTTAAATAGTGTTTTATCTAGATAATTTATACTCCAGTATCATCCAGTGGTCTTTTCCAAATAGCCTTAATAACAAAACTATAGTGTGCTGTTGTTGAGATAATTATTATTTTCTGATAATTTTTTTGTATGGTATTTGTAAATTTTAACTGTTCATTGAAATTATTTATGTCAAACTGAAAATCAGTAGGCCACTTAGAACTGTCAATTTGTTTAGCCAAAACCCCTTTTAAAACTATATGGGCAGTATATAATTCTATTATTTTCCCAAACCCAAACCATTATGCACTTCTTTTTTTAGAGGGCTTACTATTTTGTCATCTCTACAGAAATAAAATAATTATTTTATGTAAAAAACAAGATTGTTTAAAGCCTTGGTAATTCTTGTGATTCTAAAGTAAGCCCCATTTTAGTTCAAAAATATTTACTTACAGAATTTTGGTGTTTCTTATGATCCATAAAATGTAGTAGTTATTTAATTCCAATAGCCACTCTTAATAAGTACCTATCTGTAAACATTATTTTTAAAGGGTTTTATTTGAAAGTAACTTGTGGACTATTTGAGTTAAATAGTATAGTTTAGAGATTAACACTCACCATTTTTGGGGGTATAAGGCGCACCCCGTTGGTACCATGAAAGTCAGACTGTAAACAAAGAGTTGATTTGGTTTCATTGTAGGTATAGACCCAAATCACATCAAACCCCAAAGCAAATCTTGATCAGTTTTCTAATCAAGTAATATTTTAACTAGGGATGTCAAAAACAATTCTTCAATACCTCAATACACAATACTCTTGATACTTCGATTCTTAGCTCACAATGAAAGTATTGGCAAAGCAAAAGGGCAAAAATTCAGAATGAGCAGAAGTCGATTATCTCTATATTTGTTTATTTTCTATTATTTAATATATATTTTGATTCAATTAATGACCCTATATTTGGTGAATTTAAGAGAATTGCTCATTCGATAATTGTTTATTATACATTTTTATAATAATTTATAAATAATTGACTCAGTGAGGCTTTATTAGTTGATAATTAATAAAATAATTAGGAATAATTGTATTTTTATCTATGCTATGCTTTAATACTTGGTAAAATGGACCTCTTTCTTTGTTACAATTAACTATATGCTTTAATACTTGGTAAAATGGATCTCTTTCTTTGTTACAATTAACTATATGCTTTAATACTTGGTAAAATGGACCTCTTTCTTTGTTACAATTAACTATATGCTTTAATACTTGGTAAAATGGATCTCTTTCTTTGTTACAATTAACTATATGCTTTAATACTTGGTAAAATGGACCTCTTTCTTTGTTATAATTAACTATATGCTTTAATACTTGGTAAAATGGATCTCTTTCTTTGTTACAATTAACTATATGCTTTAATACTTATTAAAATGGATCTCTTTCTTTGTTAAAATCAAAAATAAATTGTTTGTATTATTTGCATTTTAAAATTATTATTTCTTGCTATGCTGTGAAGTTGAATAACAATGATTTATATGAGGCTGGATGCTTGGAAAAATAATTAAATAGGAAACGTTCAAGAATCAAAATCAAGAATTGAAAAATAGAGGTTGAGCTTAGGAATCTAAAATGAGAATCAGAATTGGGAAAAACAGGATTCATGACATCTCTAATTTTAGCTTGTGATCAAAAAGGTGAGTTTTATTGATTGAGGTTTTACTAGGAGAAGCAGCCCCTAATTATAGTAATTACTTAAAAACAAACAAAATTGTGGGTTGTTAAGTTTTCTTTGGAAATATTATACAACAAAAGTGTATCAAATGACTTATTTAGGGAATCCTCTATTCACTCTGTGGGGTACATAATAAACTTAAGTTGGGACAGTCAAATTCTAATATTCGAAAGAATCTCAAAAAATTATCTCGAATATAATCATAAAGACCTCGACTTGATATAATAATTTAAATAAAATGCAAGAGGGGATTAAATAATAGATTTGTTTAGTAGGGAGAGTAACAAAATCACAACAATGGACCAAGTTTTATTAAGTTACTAAAAAAGTTGTGTATTTGTTGTTTATTAGATAAAATACATGACAAACAAAATAGCATTTGTCAGTGATACCAAACAACTTTTAATAGAGTCAATTATAAATATTTTTCAATTGAGCTAAAATTGTATATTTTTAAAGATTTGAGGTTTCAAATTTGGATTCAAGATTCAAAAGAATATTTATAATTAGGATTCAAGAAATATAATAAACATGAAAGTAGGTGCAGGACAGAAGTATAGCAGCTAAGGAAGGGACCTTCGAATCTCTGAATTCCTTGAATCTTTAAGAATATGTTGAGATTCAAAGATTCGAGAAAATATCAAATTCAAGAGCTTGTGTAGTGGTTATTGCTGGTTTATCCCAACATAATTTACAAGACAAACTTAAACGCCAGACTTAAGATCACTATTTTAACACTTTGCTAAGTTTATTTTACAAAAATATAGTAGGGCCCCACATTCACTGATTCTGTATCCGCAGTTTCAACTATCCGTGGTTTAACACTGCCCAAATTTATTTATTTTTTAACTAAAACAATAATAATGGTGTATAAGTTTCCATTACATGCCAAGTGATAACCGGCCGTACTATCAGCAGCACAAAGGCGGCGCCTACTATGTACATTCATCATCATCATCATCATCATCATCAGTGAGCATCACAACAAGAATGGAGAGTAGTAAGTACATTGTAGTGTACGGTATACGTTATTATTACTTTATTTAATGTTGGTAATGCCTTACTGTGAATAATTCAGCAATTAAACTTTATCATATTTATGTATGTTAGATGAATATCACGTTATATAATAGTTCGGTACTATCCGGGGTTTCATGTAACCGCGGTAGATCTAGGAATGTATTACCCGGGATTATGGGGGCCCCACTGTAGTTCATATTCAGTTTTTACTTATATTTTCCAAAGTAACTCAAGAACTATTAATTTGATAGAGTAAACTATTTATGTTTATGATATTTTTTAAGATTCGGTTTCATAAAATAGTGGAGTAAACCCATATATAATAGGAACAGCCACACTTTACACTACTGCCATTGGACATAGAGCTGACTCATGAATAAAACCACCCCACTGTCATACCACAGATAGAAATAGCTTTCATTCTACCAAAATCCTTCAGAATGGTGCATGGAAATGTGTAGTCTTGCAAGAAATGATAGCTTACAAACATCCAACCAGCAAGACTTGGATCGGACCGTGAAGGGGGTGGATCCTCTGCATCCAGGGGTATTGCTCCAGACGCTGCATGATGACAGGGAGGATCGCTGTCCACAAACAAAAGTGAAATACTATTCAGTTAAGATTCAATATTAAAATATACCATTTATATTTGATTCGGATTAATAAGAAAAGATTTGGATTCATTTCAAAATTGAAATTCTTGGATTGCCACACAGGCTTAGATCCCGGAGATACGTGGGACCAGGTTGACGAGAAAAAAACACCACAGTAAACAACATCGTGACCAGGTCACCATAACACCAGTAATGTTATTTACATGTGAGACCCAAAATTGCTAACGTTAACTACCAGGCAGGTGTCACCTAATATGGCCACCTACATATAAAACAAGGCTTTGCGCGCTGGCAGCCAGGTCACAATTATGGCCGTAACTTTAGGAGGAAAGCACCAAAAAGGTTTGTTTTAAGTCTTAGGTAACGCCTTCACGATTATCTGCTAAAATGTTAATCCTGCAATAGACTTGATTGCCAGTGACAGGGAGATAGCGATGTGAATCTAAGTCAAGTGCTATGAGAGTGATTTTCCCATCCCTTCCCCAAGCTAATGCAGGTACATTTCCTCAAACTGCCTTTCAAACCTTATCCCATGTATTAAGCCCTTAGAAAAACCCTGTGTTATATCTTAAAAACTAAAATAAGTTAAGGTTATATATCAAATATTGAGCTTTAATTGTCTCTCCAGACCATTTTATTTATTAGCCAACTTACTCATGCCGGGAGCACACATGATTATCCGTGATAGCACAACTTGTGAGATCCCCTTTACTGCCGCAACCTGAAACACAGAATAATCAGTCACATGTTTTTCATAATAGGTCAACAATAATAGATAAGTTGACCCATTATCCTCGTACAGTAAATTTCATATTTATAACTTTCATGAATGCTTGAATCGAGATCCTGTTAGCGCGAATGCTAGAACTAAAGAAAGTTTGTACAGAATGATACATAGTTTTATTGGTTTTTTAAATCACATGAAGAATTGAGAAAAAGCGCCGCACCCAAAAGGCTGTTAGGTTTCATGTCTTAACACTCTGGAAACTTTGTGGATTGATACTCGTAGTGTCTCTGTAATAAGAATAAAAATATCAAATTCATCATTAATCCTCAGACGTTTATTTGTCCGTACTTTCGTATACAACCAAGTTAATCCTGGCTGATAATGGTCTTGGACTGTGTTCGACCAATACCAGAGTTCAACTGTGTGTGATCAAGTCTGGACCAGAACCATCCCCAGTCACTATCAGAGTTCTACTCTACACTCACTAATAACAGTCTGTTCCACCAATCTACTCTGCCAGAACCATCCCCAGTCACTACCAGAGTTCTACTCTACACTCACTAATAACAGTCTGTTCCACCAACCTACTCTGCCAGAACCATCCCCAGTCACTACCAGAGTTCTACTCTACACTCACTAATAACAGTCTGTTCCACCAACCTACTCTGCCAGAACCATCCCCAGTCACTACCAGAGTTCTACTCTACACTCACTAATAACAGTCTGTTCCACCAACCTACTCTGCCAGAACCATCCTCAGTCACTATCAGAGTTCTACTCTACACTCACTAATAACAGTCTGTTCCACCAACCTACTCTGCCAGAACCATCCTCAGTCACTATCAGAGTTCTACTCTACACTCACTAATAACAGTCTGTTCCACCAACCTACTCTGCCAGAACCATCCCAGTCACTATCAGAGTTCTACTCTACACTCACTAATAACAGTCTGTTCCACCAACCTACTCTGCCAGAACCATCCTCAGTCACTATCAGAGTTCTACTCTACACTCACTAATAACAGTCTGTTCCACCAACTATCTGCAGACCCACCTCAGTCAACAAGTTATTACACTCTAATGACAGTCTGTTCACCACTACTCTGCCAGAACCATCCCAGTCACTACCAGAGTTCTACTCTACACTCACTAATAACAGTCTGTTCCACCAACCTACTCTGCCAGAACCATCCCAGTCACTATCAGAGTTCTACTCTACACTCACTAATAACAGTCTGTTCCACCAACCTACTCTGCCAGAACCATCCTCAGTCACTACCAGAGTTCTACTCTACACTCACTAATGACAGTCTGTTCCACCAACCTACTCTGCCAGAACCATCCTCAGTCACTATCAGAGTTCTACTCTACACTCACTAATACAGTCTGTTCCACCAACCTACTCTGCCAGAACCATCCTCAGTCACTACCAGAGTTCTACTCTAAACTCACTAATAACAGTCTGTTCCACCAACCTACTCTGCCAATTTTGTAATTACAGCAAAAGGGAGAGCTTGAGACTAAAACAAAATTTACCTCTTAAATTAATAATTGTATAGTCTATGCATTTAATGTGCTATATTCTATTAAATTATATTTCGTGATATTTGCATCTCTATTTAGTAACATTACATATTGTTTAAGCACTTGAGACCTGGTAGACTCAGCTCAGAGTTGATCATTTATTTTGCCAGTTTTCTGGCATGGTTTTGTTATTATATTTACTAAATTTAAATGGTTAGACCTCCTTCAGTGGTCACATGGGGTCTAAGGTATCAATCTCACAAAATACTAGACTGGTGATGATCAGGAGATCGTGATTCGATTCCGGTCGAGGGTACTGAGGGTGGTTTTTCTTAAATGGTTTCCCACAAATGCGGGTAAACTTCTTATACATTCAACCTTTATTATCCTTGACCCATTAGCATAATTAGTACATAGGCGTACAACCCAAATAGGTACTAAGATGTGGCGATAATAAAAGTTAGAGTGGAATAAAGTGGTTTGAATTGATAACTTTTTCCCATACCGTAAGAAGTTAGGTTAAAGTAGATTTAATTTATAAGACCATAGTAATCAAATTAATTAAATTGATCATACATTGTTTATTACAATAAAACTAAAAAATATAATTCAAAATAAAATAATTATTTATTCATACACAGGATGAAGAATCACTGCTGCGTTACCATGTAGAGAGGATGGGAAAACCGCAATGATAAATAACATGTGGTAAACCAGCCTAGGCACAATTTACTGAGATTTGAAGTTTGACCTCCTAGCAATCCAGTCTATTGCAAGCCTGACGATTTATATCATCCACCAGTGTTGGTCACATCTTTATAACACAATAAAATATTTAACTCTTTGAGTAAAATCTCTTTTTCACTGTGAGGTACATTATGTTATATTATGTCTTCCAAGGAATGAAATACTTAGAAAATTCAAAAGTGCACAACCGTTTAGTGACTTTTTTTTTATATTTACATTTTTAAAGAAAAATCCAACGTCAGGTTATCCCATTGGGATTAATTACAATAGAGTTCTATTCTGATAATAAATGAAGCAAATACGAAAAGATTGGTCTCGATTTATTGCAATTTGGAATCTATAGAATGTTTCCATACAAATATCCTGATTTTCTTACAAATGAAAATTTGTAGCATTAAAAGAAAACCATATTTTTTGTGATAAACAGTGATATCTCCCTGACATCGCCTCAATCATGCTTCCAAGATACTTTACACTCTTTAGATTTCTCAGCTCTACTCCATCCAACTTTATAGTTCCTTCCCTCTTCCTTGTCATTACCATCACTTCACTCTTGAATATGCTAAATTTTATCCTACACTCTTTCACTTCCTCACTCCTAAGTTTTCCCCGTTTCATCCTCTTCGATGCATCCTTCACCTCTTTCTATGTGGGACTCCCTCCCTCCTCTTATGTTAATTCTTCATGTTTCACTTTCATCCCCCTCCTCTTTCATGTTGAACATCTTTTAGAAATATCCCCTTCAAAATTCCTTCTTTTTTATTCATAATTCTAATTTCTTGTCTTTTCACCCTCCCCTGTTTCTTACTGGGGCTTTATCTTCTTACTTACATCTTCATCCCTTTATAACATCTCTATCCATTCTTCCTGTACAACACACTTTGCTCTTCTCTTAACTCTCGACTCTTCCTCA